>QJPP01007196.1:0-1200000 GCA_003996215.1 Jaltomata sinuosa | reverse complement strand
ATTGATATCAAAACTATTGCTCTGCTGAATTTGACGATAGTAACTCGACCAAATGAATAAAAGTAATGAGAGCATGAAAAAAATACTTTCATGACAATATTGTTCCACAAGTGATATTCCACATTACATCCTCTCCAATCTTCATACCCATCTCGTACCCTCCCCCCCTACCACCCCTATCATCCGCTCCACCTCCCATAATATTTGTTTATATTATATATAAATATTTTTTAAAAAAAAACGTATATAACTAAGCCTAAAGTATTTATAACTTTTGGTAACACTAAAAATAAATAGCCAAAATAATGTGGTTATATCAAATTTATGTTTGACACTTATATATATGGATAAATATATTTAATATATGAACATATTTATTCACACATAAATCTTAAATGATGGGAGTGTATGTTGAATAATAGATGTACAAGCAAATCATGTACAATAGATATATAAATAATGTCGATACGTATAGTCATTGTAAATGTATGTGTATAAACTGATGCATATATATATATATATATACTACTCCCTCCGTTTCAAAATGAGTGACCTATTTTGACTTGGCACGGAGTTTAAGAAAATAAAGAAGACTTTTGAATCTCGTGGTCTTAAATCAAAGATATGTCAAATGTACTAAAATGCCCTTTTTAATCATGTGGTCTTAAACATGCCATGTGGAAAGTTGAAATTAAAAAGTTACTAAAAAGGAAAATGGTCATTCTTTTTGAAACAGACTAAAAAGAAAAGTAGGTCAAACAAATTGAAATAGAAGGAGTAATATTTATGGTTGTTGTATAATACATGTGAATAAATTGAATGAAAATTAATATTGATATTGAGAGAGATATTACTATCCTATTTAATTGAATATAGATATAAATAAGATTTGTACTTATCCTTACTCTATAAACACGTGATTAGAATCAAAATTCTATAATTACTCAAATTATTAATCTGACTAATAAAAATAAATAATGCGTGAAAGCTAATTATAATGAGTTATCAAAATAAAATATGATTATTTTGAGTTTAAAACTTATATGGATTGTTATTTGAATTAATTTTTCAACGTTTTTAGCATAATATTTTTTACTTACATATCAAACACACGCACACACCAAAAAAAAAGAAGGTCTCCATGGGTTGTTGGTGGAGGTGGCAGATAGCCCGTGAATTTAGTGAAAGATGGTCCGAACACCACAGTCATCAAGGGAAAAAAATCAAAAAGAACTACTCAATTCGGGTCGGGTCGGGTCGGATTGGGCCGGGCCAGATGTACAAACATTACTTCATGCAGTACAATCCAGCTATTCCACTCTGCACGTTTATACATAAAAAAATCCACAACAGAAATACTATAATTAGGGCTTCTTCTTCGTCGTCTCCGTCTCTCACAAAATTTTATACCCAATTTTTTTCTGTGTGGCATTTCATCAAACACCATGGAGGCGGTGGCGACGGGGTCAGTAGTTCCGGCGAACAGGCGGCGGCCGTCGATGGAGGAAGACAGGTTAGTGTTCGAGACATCTAAAGGTGTTGAACCAATAACGAGTTTCGCTGAGATGGGTATTAAAGATGACCTTCTTAGAGGGATTTATCAGTACGGGTTTGAAAAACCATCTGCTATTCAACAACGGGCCGTGTTGCCTATAATTTCGGGCCGTGACGTCATAGCTCAGGCTCAATCCGGTACCGGAAAAACATCCATGATTGCACTTACCGTTTGTCAAGTTGCGGACACCAAGAATTCAGAGTATGTATTTGTTTTTGATACTTTAGGGTTATGTTTTTTTGGATTATTTTTTTGTTTGTTTGATTGATGTGATTCGTGTAGTAGAAATTAGGTATATTAGGATTGAGGGTTGGTAGTAGTTGGTTGTACATAAATAAAGTTTTCAGCTTTCACGCACCTCGGCTAATTAATTCCACGAATTCACGGGATACTAGGACATGTGGGAAGAAATCACCTTGTGTTTTTGTCTCTGCTAGGGTTTTGAACCTAAGAACCAGAAGGCACGGGATACACCTACCACCTCCCACTAGCAATAACATGTACTAGGTAACTTAACTTACCGTACCTCTGTCCCCTATATTAGGCGTCCGCGTAATATTTTGTTACGTTCTACCACTGTTATGCCAGAATAAAAGGTTCCACACGAGCTCCCCGTTCTGCAGCATGGTCGGGTATAGATAGGGTCAAATCTGCAGGGGTCGTGCAAATTATCCCCAAGGCTAGGACAAGACAGATGGGAAGAAATTACGTAGTGTTTTTGGTGTGTTTGTTTCTGCGAGGATTTGACCCTGAGAACCTGAAGGCATTGGCCCCCCTGAGAGATTCTTTCGTTATGAGTCAAGTTCGACCGCTGTATTGTTTTATTAGGCTCTCTTTCTAATTCAAATTCACACTATATATTTTGGATTATATGTCTATGTTCTCAATTAAGGGGAAATTACCCACTTTTCTTTTGATTGCTCTCAAAGAACTTGTTGGACTCTTCCTAAACCATCGTCAACAACAACAATAATTGCCTCAATCTCGACCTATCTCAACCTAGTTAGTATTGACACTATGAATTCATTTTTTTGATCAATTAAAGTATTTCATTGATAATAACAAAGCCAACTTGGCCATATACAAGAAGTATACTAAAGGTAGAAACCTACAAAATAAGGTTCTCTCCAAAAGCAACCCAATCCTCTATACAAATAGGAACTACATGGGGTGCACCAATAAACTATAAGGGAACGAAGACTACTACTCAATTGAGCGAAGTTCATCTCCACCCCTTCAAAAGCTCTCCTATTTCTCTCTTTCCAAATGACCCACATTAAAGCAAGTGGAGTAACAGTCCAAGCCTTGTGCCTCCTTCTACCTAGCTCCACTCTTCCAGCTGAGCATCAACTCCTTCATGGTTCTCGGCATTGCCCACGATACACCAAACCAGCTGAAGATGTCCCACCATAGCCTCGTGACTAGTTTGCAGACAGCCTTTCGTTTCCTAAGATTATCCACCGTCAATATCACCCTTCTCGGCCACCTCAACCCAAAGCTAGTTGTAGCCTGGTTATATGGATTCTCACTAGCCATGTTGTTCAATTTGTGATTGTTTCACATCAGTACTTTAATAGTTTGTATTAAATTGTGTTCCAGAATAAATAGCAAGGTTCTCTAAAATTAGAGGTTTTTTCTCTACTAAATTTAAAAACTCTTGGCAAATACAGGACATAATGTAAGCGTAGCATCAGCCACTTAATCTTGATCTCAACTAGTTGCTAGTGTTTATATGGATGTTCTGCTTCAAGTTTATGTGTGTATTTGAAAAAGATTGAAAGTAGATTTATTTATACTAGGTTTACACCTGTTGCCACAAAGGAGTACTCCTCACCACCGTGGCACTGTCTTAAAATCCTGAACCCACATGCTAGTTTGCTTGTTGTACACTGTGATTTATGATGGTGAGATGTTTATAACTGAGCTGAGCTGTGCAGAAACTAGATAGTATTTTTATTACTCTTGGCTTTTGAGTTTATTGAAATGCGGATATGATTGATGTGTTTAATGTTAACAATTTATAACTTGTGAGGTGGTTTTACTTTCTGGTACAGCTGAAAATCTAGAATCAACATATGGTAGCTTTTGCTCCTGATTTTTTGTGAAGCAAGAACAATAAGTAATGGGGCTTTTGGATAAAAGTAGTTTTCTTTTGACCACTATAAAGTTCAGACTTTTATTTCCTTTTGGCCACTTGTAAAGTTCAGAATTTGTTCTTCATCAAAAATAAAGTTCAGAATGTGTATGCAGTTTGCTCTTTCATGAAGTCTCGAGAATTCTGAGTGATTTCCTTTGTATTTTCTTAGGGTACAAGCATTGATATTGTCTCCTACACGGGAGCTTGCAGCTCAGACAGAAAAGGTGATTTTGGCAATTGGAGATTACATTAACATACAGGCACATGCATGTATTGGAGGAAAAAGCGTGGGTGAAGATATCAGAAAGTTAGAGCATGGAGTACAAGTAGTCTCTGGAACTCCTGGAAGAGTCTGTGACATGATTAAAAGGAGAACTTTACGAACTAGGGCCATAAAATTATTGGTTCTTGTAAGTTTATGGCTTTTTTACCTTCATATTTATCTTGCTTGTTGAATTCTTTTTTTCGGCTGATTACTTCTCCATTACATTATTTGAGGTCTTACTCTACTTCTGGTTTTTGTTAGGATGAATCTGATGAGATGTTGAGCCGTGGTTTTAAGGATCAGATATATGATGTTTATAGATACCTTCCACCAGAGCTTCAGGCGAGTTGTTTGTTACTTTAAAACGCATAAAAAGACTTCTATTCTTGCTTATTAGGTGATTATTTCTACAAAAAATTATTGTTCATGATGATCGAGTCATATTACAAATCCATACCTAGAACAGTCTGTAAGCTGTTAAATTTTGGTATGCGGCTACCCACCAGTGAATCTTATTCATTGTGTAGCTCCTCGCTGATCCATCATTGATCACTCTTTGTTGATAGTGTTGCTTGAATTGCAATGCTTGTGTTGCATGTAACCTATGTGAAGCCTACAGATTCTCTATATATTCTATGTTTTGATTTGCTTTTTCTGTTTTTAATTTTGTGATGCAGTAGCTTAGAAAATCAAGAATCCTGTGTGCTTCGCATGTTTTATACTTTTTTTTAGGAAAAAGATGGGAATGAAAATAGTCTGGTTGTTTTACTTTCTCAGTATAGAGTCCTCTTTGCTATTTTTTATGTATGATTCTTAGCTCTATAGAGGAAAAGAGATGGTCTGTGCCCTTCCCACCAACTACATAATGGAACTGAAAATTTCATTAGATTCTCCTGCTGTGCTTTTTAGCACTGGACATGTGTGTGTGCCTCTCTCTTTCTCTCTCTCTCCCTCCCTCTCTCTCTCTCTCTCTCTCTCTCTCTCTGGACAAGTATATAAACGTCTGACATATATAATATATATTGACTCTGCAGGTTGTATTGATTTCTGCCACTCTTCCAAATGAAATTCTGGAGATAACGAGCAAATTTATGACAGATCCTGTTCGGATTCTTGTAAAACGTGATGAATTGACTCTAGAGGCAAGTGATGATTTGAGTTGTTCTTTTTCTCTCACACACCCCCACTCAGGAAAAGCAGATGAAGTGTCACAATGATTACTGAAGTAATAATTTTCATTTGAATTCTTTTCCTCATGTTTTTTTTTAATTATTGCAGGGTATCAAACAGTTCTTTGTAGCCGTGGAGAGAGAAGAGTGGAAATTTGATACACTTTGTGATCTTTATGATACACTCACCATCACCCAGGCTGTTATTTTCTGCAACACAAAACGAAAGGTAACACTGTCACCTGGTTCTTTTGCTCCCAAGTGAAGTGGACTTTCTTTTTTGACAAGTCAAGTGAACTATAGTGGACTGCGATGCTGGAATATTTACAAGCTTTTCTTTGATTGCTTGGGGTTTTTTCATTAGTGATACTTAAGTTTTGTATTGTGACTAATTGGACAGCTTTTGATATCATTCTGATATGTTAAAGAGTCCTTTAATGGGTTCTTTGTAGCAATCAGTGGAAAAAGTAAAAATTTAATCAGTGTCATCTTATTCGACAAAAAATTGAATCGGGGTATAAAGTCACTTTGTGGCTCCATAAACAAGTATATTTCTGGCAAGTTAGGAGCATACGATATGTACCCTCCACCTTGAGGGGTGTGTGTGTGTGTTAAAAAATAAGGAATTGTAAAAATGGAAAGCTATACATGTAAATGTGCCCCATTTTCCATTTTTGAATTACTTGCAAATACAATTTAAATTCCAACATGTTTGAGAGAATAACCAAGCAATTTATTCCAACACACACACAAATAGTGCATTTGTATTTGTACTATGCCTTTCTAAAGGAAGTGCGATTATGTGACAGGTTGATTGGCTAACTAACAAGATGCGCGAGAATAATTTTACAGTCTCATCTATGCATGGAGATATGCCACAGAAGGAGAGAGATGCTATTATGGCTGAGTTCCGAGGTGGCACGACTCGTGTTCTAATCACAACAGATGTTTGGGCGAGGGGACTGGATGTTCAACAGGCAAGCTTTATGTCTTTTACTCTTTAGCAGCCTCCATACCCTAGTTCAGTTCTCTAATTTCTAATTGGTTGTAAGCTGCTATTACCTAAGTATTAGGGGAAATGTTTTTTACCCAAGAGTCCAATTGTCTTTGAAATCTATGTCAATATGAGGTTGTTTATGCTGGTTGAGTTTTCATAAAATTGGCACTAGGTCCAACATGAGGCTTTGTGGTTCAAGAACTCCTAGATACTGTACTTTTTAGTGATGGGATTGCTTTGCATCCTTAAGCATACAATTAGACTATTACAGGGACTGATCTGGTGCTCGCAATTTCGGAAGAAGTTTCCTGTGTCTTTTCCTTGTAAAGATTTTAGTTAATGTTACTTTCTTAATCATGAGTGTCAACTAATATGGATGAGCAAAAGGTTTTAAAGGATTGAGAAGAGTCAGTAAAAGAGAGGAGCCAGCTTTTCTCTGGACAACTCACTCCTAATTTAGGGAACATTTCCCTCTTCCCATCTCGAAATTTCTTCAGTTCTGTGGATAGGAGAGGCAAGATAGACATAGGTTAAGAATCTCTTGATAGATTGTAGAAGTGTTTGACTTCGGTTCTTAATGCAATAGTTATGCTGGAGTTGATTCTGGATATTTAACATTTCCTGTGTCCCCATCTCGTAATTTCTCCCGTGTTCTGTATAGGGGAGGCAGAGTGTAGCCATAGATTCAGAATCTCTTGATAGATCGTAAAGTGTCTGACTTAGGCTTTTAATGCAATAGTTATACTGGAATTCTGATTATATATGGCTGGAATAGGAGAGGATGGTCATGGAGAAAGATGCCTTAACTGGTTTAATGCAATAGTTACTGAAATTGATTGTGGTGATATGATCTCATATTCTTTAAGCAAAGGCTAACAAAAAAGGTATGATAGCTTATGTGTAATCAAGCAGCTATTGCAATTGTATGCAAGTACATTTTCCGATATTGGAGAACCTTGTGTACAATCAAGAAGCTATTCTCCTATGGCAAATGCATTTCGGCATACTTGATTTATTCCTATCAAGGATAAGAATGCAGTGACTATGATTTACAAATGCTACAATGGTTAGAAAGGGGACTTGCTTTATAGTCGATATCCTGACCTACAGTGGCAAGCACATTGCCGTCTGAGTATCCTTATTTCTGTCTCTTTGGCTGCCACATCTAGGGGAATATTTCCGCTGTACTGTCTATATTATCAAAAGATGTTGCTGTATTATCTCACATTTTGCGTACCATATCGATTTCAGGTGTCTCTGGTGATTAATTATGACCTTCCAAACAACAGAGAGCTCTACATTCATCGCATTGGTCGCTCTGGTCGTTTTGGTCGAAAGGTATATTTTGTGTTTCCTCGTAAATCAATCCCTTGTCTGTTATAACCCTTCACTTTGTCGGCTTTTGTTGTTCTTGCTCACTATGACAATTCTTCCCATGTGGCGCAACTTAAGCTCATCATATGATTACAAGAAGGCTGTATAAGTGTCTAGTACAATGTATAATGTTTCTCCATAACGCCTTTTGTTTACTCTCAACTATTTGACTTGACCAAAGAAATTCTCAATTATCGACAATTGGCTCACTAATGCAGGAGGCAGATACTTACAACAGCTAATTTGTTGTACTTGCTTTAGTATATCCTTTCGGTTATTGTTGCTTCATTGTAGCATCCCCATCTTCCAAAGCTTCAATTTAAATCAAATTTGCTTACTGAACTTACGGAATCATCTGTTTGCTTGGGAATCCTTCAGATATTTCAGCCTTTTCTTACAAAATTTGCTCTGAAAAGAACTATCACTATACTCCCATTCATGTGATATAACTGTTTTTCCCTCATGGGTTGCAGGGTGTTGCTATAAATTTTGTGAAGAGTGATGATATTAAAATTCTGAGAGACATAGAGCAATACTACAGTACCCAGATTGATGAAATGCCCATGAACGTGGCTGATTTGATATGAGAGACTGGAGTACCCAATCTTCTGAATATGGTTCTGTGTGGCTGCATTGGTTTGCCTTCTGAGTGGTTTGTTGTATCAGAGATTCAAGTTTGTGATGGCGAGAAATTGGGAAATTGGAAGATGTTCTATTTATTGGTACTATGTGACATATTAGCTTTCTTGTACTGCATTTTGTTGCAATGTTTACTCTGGATGATCTCTTTTAACACAGGCTTGATAAAATTTGTTACTGACGAGTTTTGCTGAATTGGACATGGATTGCTTTAGTTGTCTCTTAAGATGTACAATCGTTGTCTGAAACATATTTTGGAAGTGGTGACAATGTGCATATTTTTCTGATCTATTTCATCCTGTGTGTTGAAGAAAAGTTGTACTTGATAATTAGTTTGTTGATCTCAGTCTCAGGTTGCCCTTGTAGGGTTCAATTCGACCCCCTACCCTCTCCTCTTCTACTCTTAAAGGAAACGTTTTACTGAAAGCAAACTGTCTCATGCAACAAACTGTATCGTTTAATCATAACCATAGCTATAAATAAGATATTGAAATATTCTAAGGTACCACATTATCAGATATTTTCATGTTTTTGATAATGTGTATGATATTCGCTGGTTCAAAAGTTTAACAATAATAGTAATTAGAGTATTTTTTAATATCATCTTTTCAAGTAGGTATTTACGTTGAACATAGCTTTTTCTTTGCAAAATGTAAAATAATTTTCTTTTACAAAATATAAACTTACAAGGCAAGGCAAGTTTTACATTTAAACAGTTGAAATTCACTATTTGAAATTTCAAGTCCTGTTTAGAGAATTTGGGATTTGAAATTTATGCAGATTTCATAAATAAACACTGATTTTGAATCAAAACATAGAAATTGGGATCTCAAATCTTATGACTAACCTTTAGTGATGGAAGGTGTGAAAACATAGAAATTGGGATCTCAAATCTTATGACTAACCTTTAAGCGATGGAAGGTGTGTAAAAGGTGTTTTTCAACCAAGTTTTATTGGTCTATGTACTTTGTCAACTCTTTAGTGAGAAAAAATGTCAAGTCCTTGATCTCTCATTTGCTTCATCCCTTGTTACATATTTGTGCAAGTCTTTCAAAAAGGATCCAGAAACAGGAAACACTTTCTTTGTAACTTTATCATCTTCAAGATAAAAACGAATGCAACTTTAACACCTTATAAATTATTAATCCAGAACAGTGACTAGTTCCACCTATACAAATTTCTTCATAGAGGAGAGTAATTTTAAGTTATAGTACAAATAAAATAGTAATCATTTAGTCCACAACTCAAGAAAGAAAAATTCACAAACTCGATACAAGCATCTCACTTTCAGACACTCCAAAGGATATAATTACATGGGAATGAGAGGGCATAAAAAACACCCATTGCACAGCAAATAATGCAAACAAAGTAAAAGGACTAATTTACAGACATGAAACCAAGAAAATATACAGCAGACATTTAGCAGGGAAGTAACCATCTAGTAATTTACAAAACTGTGTTTATGTGGAGAGCTTTAAGCAGAGAAGTCGCCATCTGTTTGACCAAAACTTGGCCACCCGAAGTCTGTCCATCTCTGCGCTCTTCAATCAAATTCTGAAGCTTTTGAGGTAGATCATTCTCCACAATAAGTTGTTTTGGACGTGGATGGTGCTCATACACAGCCTGGCATCAAAGAAATTGTGAGCAAATCATCAGCAATTGCTTTAACAAACACTAGTTACCATTCATTTTGCCAGTACTGATGCTACGCAGAATTCAACACAGCATTTTTCGAAAAGTAGACCTATAAAGGATATATCATATTGCCTGAAGGAGGTTGCCCAGTCAGAGGGGACAGGGCAGAGTGAATAGGTAGAAGGATGTTCATTCCCTTGTTGCTACTATAAAATAGAACTGATTGTGGGAGGAAGAATTAGTTACCAATGGTGAAAACAGTGAAAGACCATTCAATCCATTTAGACACGTTAGAAGGTCGCAAGAACCATAATAGAACCACTCAAAAAGCAATAGTTTCTCACCTTTATCAACTTGAGCAAATTCAGTCGAGCTATAGCATCTCGGTGGTCAAGTCTAGAGACAAGCAATGGTGTTAATCCATTGACAGCAAGAGTTGTATTTATTCGAGATGATTTCCTGCATAAAAATTAACCAGAAAACAGAAGAATATCTTCATCATAAAGTACCATGAAAAATTATATAACAAATAGTCAATAAGGTAATTTCAGCATGCTGGATTAGACTGGACACGTTCGGTTGTCCTCTCCACGCTCTTATTGGTTATTCATATCAGAGAAAGAGAGGACAATTGGAAATTCAAACAAGTACTACTACATTGAAAAGGGTAAACAAGCGGGGCATTTAGAGTATTGCTCTTCTAGTAGGATAGAATACATTTAGTGACTAATCAAAATCAGCCTCAAAGTCAAATAAGCTACATCTACCCAGATCTCGATAAATGTATCTAGCCAGCAGCACTTTTTACTCTCTTTTGGCAGGTGCATCTGCCAGCTAAATTACTACCAAGCCAAAATGGTCAAACTTCAAATTATTTTGCTTTCGTCCCAACCAACCACGTTTCCAGAAGTCATCCAATTGCAGGCAGATTCATTAACGTCAAGTTAAACAAAGACAAACACACAACATTTGCAAGCGGCAAACAGGCAAAGTAAGAACTTGCAAAATGACATACGTGATAATTTTCAAGAAAGGCTCCAGTATGTGCAGAAAATGCTGTTCTGGACAGCATTCGAAGAACTTGACCATTTTTTGTATGGCATCCTTCTTGAGCAAAGCTTGTTCCACTTTCCTGCTTTCATTGTCATGTGCCAAACAAACTGCAATGGAATCTAATGCTGTGACGGACCAGAGTTCATCTTCAAGTAAGCTCAGGTATACATCAAGCCCACCATGAGCACGAAGCTGCTCTCTTGAATTACGTGATGCGTGAGCCATATCACATAGAAGAGGCAATGCATATTGTTTCAATGGAGAACTGGTCATGATGAAATGCATCAGGTGTGGAATAATTCCATTTTCCGCAGCTTGCTCCTGTCTTCTCTTATTGATCTTGCAGAGGTTGAACAATGCATGGAGAACCTGAAGCAAGACAAAAAGGCAAGAAACGATCCATGAGCGTCACGCAAGCATAAACCTAAGATATGACAACTCACTAAGAAGAAAAAATAAAAAATAGACCATGCAGAGAACTCTTCCTCTATCTATATCCAGATCAAAGTGTGGTTCTAATTTATGAGCCATTTTACAAGCACTTCTTACTAGGAAAAATAACAAAACCGCGACAGCAGATCTGGCTATGGTTGAGTAGGGATAATTGTTTCCTTTAACTTGTCCAAGAGCCACAACTATAGGCTTTCAAAAATCCATACTTAGCCCCACTCATGTAGTAAAAAGGCCATATTCTGGGATGATGCATGGACAGGTCAGAACTCTTTGAAGACCCTCTTCCCTGATCTCTACTCAATTAGCCTTCAACAACAAACCAAGATCAACCAGGTACAGGACCATCAAGGATGGAATCTGCTATTCAGGAGAGCACTAAATGATTTGGAGATTGACCGAGTAGCCGAACTATTACAAACTTTGGAACCTTTCAAGATCACTCCAGATATACCAGACAAATCAAAATGGATGTTGAATAGTAAGGGATTTTTCACTGTCAAGTCTGCCTACTGGAATTATAATCATAGAACCTCCATCACAATGGTGTGGCCTTGGAAATTCATTTAGAAAATCAGGACCCCCCTAAAGATCTCCTGTTTTGCTTGGTTAGTGGTTAGGAAAGCATGCCTAACACATGAAGGGCTACAAAGAAGAGGTTTTCAGATTTGCTAAAGGTGTCTACTTTGTGGATTAGATGTGGAAAAATGATCACATTTTCATTCATTGCAAGACAACTGAAAATATGTGGTACATGTTCTTTTGTATTCTTGGTGTTAGCTGGGTCATGCCTAAAACTACTTTTGATATAGTCAACAGGGATAGGCAACAGAAATGGAAAAGAGAACTGGTGGTAGCTAATCCCCGCTTGAATTTAATGGATAGCTTGGAAAGAAAGAAAAAGACAAAAGCAACTCCATCCATAATTTTAGGATGAATTGTCTTAGTCTCCTATATTTTTGGTGTAATCAGGATTTACTGGGGGATATAGGGGATTTGATAGATTTTATAGGCAAATTGTAGCTATACAGCCGACTAGTTTTAGACTAGCTTTTGACAGTTTCACCATGGCTCTTTTTATGAGCTTGTAATTACCCCTTCAGCACTGCTGCTTTTGATATGAATACAAGATGTTACTTTTATCAAAAAAAAAATTAAGAAATTAGTGTTCAAAGTTCCATTAGAATAGCCATTTACGACTGACAAACCATAAGCAGAAAATCTCCAACCAAATGATAACAAGAAGTGACAAAGCTAGGAGTATAACATGGTCCTTCCTCAAGAAAAAACCTAAATAATAAACTTTTCACATCCTTAATTCCAAACTTCGACTAAGCAGATAGCGAAATTTTTATATAAATAAGCTTCCCAAATTGAATTATTCGTACTTCCTAACAAACCTTAATTAGACCAATATGCATTTTATGGATTAAAGAGATCTTCACGAAGATTATAAAAAATAACATTGAGATAAATATGGAGTTCTATTTTTTTCTTTTTTGGTGTTTATGTTTCCCTGAGTGAGCAGAATGTTTTGTTAAGAGTCATAGAAGCAAAGAGCAGTGTGCTAAAAATCAATATTTGTAGCACTCCAAATCCTAATTCATGTACATGAATGATACATCCAATTAATTATATTTGGCTCCACTGTAAATCGCCATCAACACGCACTCTGGTTAACCCATGAATTAAATGCTTAGATTACCTCATGATGTATTTGGGACACAAGAGGACCCTCTTTAAGATCAAGATTGGGTATCAAATACTTGATTGCATCTGCTCGCTGGAGATGTTCTAAGCAGTGCGGGTCTGTTGAAAGGTGATTAATGCATTTCAATAGCTGAAACAAAAGAAGAAACAAAACAAAAAGGAAAATAAAAGAAAAGGAACCATCATGAGCATAATTATGTGATAATAGTAAAACCATTGCTGAACAGAAATTTTCACTTGAAAAGAAGTACCTTAAGAAGAATAGGGGGCTCTATCTTATTAAACATCTGGAAAAGCCGGCTGAGCAAACTTTGACTGCACATGAAGGATTTTACGGTTGTGTCTGCTGCAGCAAACTCAAGCAGAAGGTCTGCTACCTTTTCCAAGTATTCCCTTGCAACATCAGCATTCCAGGGGGGAGCCATGTGTGAAAGTATTCCAGATGATGCTGCACTTCCTGGTCTAGCATTTAACACTCCAGAACCGGACAATACACCTGATGCAGTCTGTGATGCAAGTTCAGAAGTTGAAGCAATTCCATCAGTAGAAGCCGCCCCTCCAAATTTCTTAGTGGCAGCTTTATGTGGACTTCTATGCAATGACTCCAGGTTAGTATTTTCCCTTCCACGTCCAGAAACCTCTGTTCAGCAATTAATCGAGCATTTAGAGGAATCCTACTCACTAGGGAAGATGAAAACAAGAGTCTGCTTGATGATAATCAAAAGACAATGCCTTGTAAGAAAGGGAGTATTACAAACACTTCAATTCTTTTTCAATTACAATGGGAGGCAGGGAGGTTTGCAGTTTCTACAGCAAAGGCAACAAATGTAACAAGTAGCTGAAGCATTACCTGCAAATTCAGCCATCAAAAAATCCAAATCATTGGGTTTCTTTTCATTAGATGCATGTAGAAGAGGGAGTATACTTTCATGCTTCTCCAGTCCAGGAAGATTGTGATATTCAAGCTGACCCGAGAAATGGCGAGATGGGGGTTCCTTCTCCAACAAACTAAGAAGGGGCCGAACATTCTCTTGCTGAGTAGCTATTGAAGCAGGAAACCCATATGATGCCCCTTCCACCTGTTTTGATCCCCTGTCAGTTGATATTCTACTTGTATTGCCACCTCTTTGCTGTCTAAGGTCAATCTCAGCTCGAGAGAGATCATTTTTGTATCTATCTAAGCTTTCTCGATCTTTTGTTACAAAATTCCCATCTGGCAATCTTGACAGACCTGAAGCTTCCATTGTAGCATTACTTGACCGAGGCCTCTCACCATCCTGTCGAAAAAATGGAGAATCTGGTGAATGTGATGCTGAAGTACGTGAAGGTTCCTGCATTCCAGATTGCAAAACACGCTCTCCATTCTTAATTTTAAGCATATCTGGCTGATCAATTCCATAAGGGGGCATTTCAGTCTGCATAAATGAAGAATTGCCAGGGTCCAGTGGCCCAGACCGTGGTCGGGGAGCCAATCCATCAGGTGGGAACCCACCTCCACCAGATGCAGAAGCTAAACGAGCAGCTTCATTCAAGCTGTAGAGAGTGTTGATGAGCCTCAGCAGAATTCCATTTTTAGCAGCTATGCGGCAAAAATCATTTCTAGAGGTAGACCGCTGAAGCTTAAACACCTGCCACATGCCATCTATAGCCATGTGAACCATCTCCCTGCATGTGTTTTGGGAAGGGGGACTTTAGCAAATATTATTTGCATAATAGTTAAACGAATCTAGTTGATTTGAGATGCTAATTTATCACGTCAAGTAATTTAGGTCATCCTGTTTTCAAATCTAAACTTAAATAAAAAGTAAAGACAGAAAAAAAAGGGCAAAGTGGAAAAGGAGAAGATAGAATGGGTTCACAGAGATTATCCATTACTATAGCATTCCCATCCTATCCACATGGATTGCCAAATTCTCTATATTTCTAGTGTGTGTGTTAAGTTGAGGGTCTATCGGAAACAGCCTCTCTACCTCTACGAGGTAGAAGTAAGGTCTGCGTACATTCTACCCTCCCAGACCCCACTTGTGGGATTACACTGGGATGTTGTTGTTGTTGTTGTTGTGTTAAGATATAAGATGTAAGGTTTAGGTAAAACAAAACTTGGGAGAAAAAAATTGAATGCAAGTTTAGTTATTTCCTGTTTGTGTATCAGCATACATAGTTGCACAAAATGGGAAGTAACTAGCTTTCAAATTTTGTTTCCAAGTTTTGTTTTAATAATACTAGAAATAGAGAGAATTCGGCAGTCCAAATATTTAAGCACAGCTATTTATTTAAAAGGAAAACATTTATGCACAGCCCCAACTCCAGTATTATCTCTGGTAGAACTAAAATTCATACAGGAAGCAGCACCTAGTGACCGAAAGAATCGTAAAATGCAATGCACGTTGAAGTCGCCCTGATACAACAACTACCATTATGCCTCGTTCCCAGGGAAGTTGGAGTCAGCTATGAATCCTCTTTGTCCATACTGCTCCATTACGCTCATAGCATACCAATATATCAAAGCAAGCTTGATATGCAAACAATAAAATTGTAATGGTCCCTCTTAGTAGGCGTTTGGCCATGAGAATTTTTCACTTTTTCCCGGAAAATTATTTCACTTTTTTCCGGAAATAGTGTTTGGCCATAAAATTTCCAAATACAACTCCGGAGTTGTATTTGGAAAGGGTGTTTTCACTTTTTTCCAACTCACTTTTTTCACTTTTTAATTATTATTTTTTTTGAAAAAATTCTAAATTTTTTATTTTCATAAAATAACCCCATTTAAATTATATTTCATTTTTAAATCATATTTTATGTTTTTTTAAAATATATATTTAAGATCTAGATAATTATTGCAAAAGTTATGGCCAAACACAACTCCAACTCCAACTCCAACTTTGTAAATTCCAAAAAAGTGAAATAATTTTTGGTTCTCATGGCCAAACGGCACCTTAATCACTTCAATCAAAAACAAGCCACTGTCAGCCTTTACAAGCAGGATTCAGAAAAAGACCCTAGTTAATTCCAGAAACTGAAGCTTGGCACTCAACAAACCTTTTGTGATCTCCAAAAGTGTGTTGCACCAGAAAATTGAGCGCTCTCTTCTGATTCCAAATATATCTTATATATTCTCCACCCATTGTTTGTGAACCTCAGTTGCTTTGTATGATGGCATAATATAACCAAAGGTGCAGAGCTAGGCTAGTTCCATAAAGTCCCAGGTTAAAATGCACATAAAATGAATAAAGGTTTTTCTTTTACCCTATAAGAGCTCTACTTGAAGATTGTTAACATTCCTCTTTCAGAGCTTCTATCAGTCAAAAGCATAAATACACTTTGACTAATTCTGAATAAGTTATCTGTTGAAGAAAAGAATCAGCAGGGAGGGGGTGAAACATGAAAGGTGTAAGTCTCCTTTAGTTAATTGATATTCTTCATGTTTTTGAACCGACTGACTCGGTATCTTTTGCAGCCCTGCCATTTGAGAGCATTGAGAACCTACCAGGTCCCCATCAAAGGAAATCAAAGGGGAACATCAGCAAGATATCCATGATTTCTGTGGTCCAACATGAAGTTATGAACCAGCAATCTGATGTTCTCTTGATTCTAAGGATACGAAAGCAATGGGGAGTTGCCTAGCATACCTTTTTCCTTTTTTTCTTTTTTTAAGGAAATGAATGCTAATATGTTACATAATATGATGCTCCGAGTCAGTGCTACAAAAGACTGTGCACTGAAGTTACATTGTCAACTTCTCCAAAAGTTCCATAATGTTTCCTAAATCCTTTCTTTCTATCCTAATTGATTACGCCAAAAGTTTTATTGTGTATAGGGATAGGAAGAGAGACTTACACAGTGTCCATTGACCTAGAATTGGCATACGCTAAAGTTCCTAGGGAGGTTCTTAGAGGTATTTGGAGTCTAGAGATGTCACTATGGCACACATTAGGGCGATTAAGGACATGTACGGTGGAGCCAAGACCCGGGTAATAACAGTGGGAGGTGACTCAGTAAGTTGCTCGGACTTGGGTGCGGCTTCCGATACGGGTGCGGATCTAGAGGTCAAATCCTTCATGAGCTAAATTTTAAGATTCGGGATATGGATCTAGGTACAGATACGGGTACGGGGATTTGGTTAAAAATAATTCAAATATCTAAAAATAGAGTTATAAAACCTAAATTATGATATATCATGTGGAGAACTTGAGGAGAGAATATTGATCAAGAGGAGAATCCTGAAAGGAGTCAAGGAGATAAAAGAAAAAGGAGTGACATAGAAATTTCTATATACAAGGTATTTCATATTCTTCAAAGTACCCAAAATCGGTCACTCCTTTTCATTGAATCAGTCCGGAATTTCTCTGTCAATTTTGGTCAAAGTATCCAAAATCGGTTGACCAGATCGGGTACAAATCCCACACCCACACCCATGTCGTGTCGACACGGGTGCGGCACCAAAAGTGAAGAGTCGGAGTAACAGTTTACTTTCATGATGGGGTTTGCACCAGGCATCAACCCCTAGCCGTTTCTATTTGCCTCAATGATGGACGAATTGATGCGGCATATTCAAAGAAAGGTGTCATTGTGTATGTTAGAAAGGTGTCATTGTGTATATTATTCACAGATGACATAGTATTGATTGATCTTTGCTTTCCACATAGATCTCCATGGAGATTTAAATACCTTCTCCTTTTATTACCAAAGATAGAAAGGTTTCGTGGTGAACTTTCCATTCTTTTCTCCCAACCATAGTAAAGCATCAGATTATTGTCCTAGGTTTTCAAGACCTTGAGAAAGGTGGCAGCTGGATTATTCATGAAACCTTCCATGCATGTGAAATCACTTTTCCACTTACACCAGAAAGGGGTAGATTAATAAGAGATAGGCCGGGATGGTACTAAATACACTATTAATCAGTGTTAACCTTCCTCCAAAAGACATGTCTATCCATGATGTCAATTGTCTCTCTATGTGTCTGAACCACAACATCCCAAACTTACTTTTCTTTTGTTATTTGTTCCATATTGTAAAAATCCCGGTAAGTGATGGGTAGAAACCCGTTCTAACATCCCAGTATGCTTGCCATACTATTTACTTCTTTGGTCCCCCCCCCCCCCAACTGGAATCATATAACTTTTGCCCAGGTTTATTTGGAGCCCCCTAATACATTTTTTTTTTTGATTGGTAAGAAACTAAATCTTTTTTTTATAAGGTAAAAGGTTAAAGGTTTATTGACACTAAGTACCAAGAAGGTACCAAAACCAAAAGTTACAAAAGACTGTTGGGAATATCCATACAGTCACTTACAACATCTCCCTAGCAACTCCAGAAAGTCCATATATTGATCTATATTATCAATGAAACTACTTCCGCACCAACAAAGAATTATGTAACCACTTGCTTTTAACTCTAGATTAGAAATGTGGTCATATTTCCCATCAAAACAAGCGTTATTTCTTTCTAGCAAAATAGTCCAGAATATGCACAAAGTATGGAGCCCCCTAACACTTCCCCAAAAAGTAGCAACATCTCTCTCGCAGATCTCACTGGTTATCCTCGATATCACATCAGACAACATCTGCTCATACTTGAAGAACACTGCAGACGTCCTTACCTTGTTGAATCACACCCACCAATAGACAAAATTGAAAATGGACTATTTATTAGGACTATATTTTATTTTATTTTTTGAAACTGGTAACTTATTTATTAGGACTATATTTTATGACAAATTATTGATACAGTAACAAATTTTATTGATATTTGGCATAAAAACGCCCGTATATAAGTGTATTGGAAAAGAAGTAGAAAATCTATAAAAGTAAATGGTTTTCTAGGAACATCACCCAATCATTTATGCTTAGAGAGACTTCAAGTGTGCACCAAAAGGAAATAAGGGGTAAGAGGCTACTTCTCTACTGTACAAAATCCATCTCTACCCCTTCAAAAGTTATCCTACTTCTCTCTCCACACGATCCACATAAGCGCTAGTGGAGCAACGATCCATCTCATGTGTCTTCTCTTCCTTCTACCACCCTTCCAGCTGAAGGTAACCTCTTTCACTGTGCCTGGCATCACCCAAATTAATCCAACCATCTCAGTATTTCCTACCATAACCTCGAAGTAACTGGATAATTTATAAGGAGATGGTCGACATCTTCATCCAAATCCCTGTACATAAAGCACCATCACACGCAAGTAAACTTCCTCTTTCTCAGATTCTCAGTTGTCAAAATCACCCCTCTAACGGCTATATGCCAACCACACTCAAATCAGGCTGACACTGCTATCTGAACTCAGGTCCTTTCAATTACCGAGGACCCTGATTGAAAATATGCAGGTCATGACAATTCTTAAAGAATTTCTTCTTTTCTTTCTTAACTAATTTATGTAATCTCAGAAGCAATTTTGCACTTCTTGATGGTGACTTACTAACCTCTCCAACAATGAACAAAATCGAAATATAGATGTCCACAATGGGTGAAGTTCCAATATATACACAATAGATAGCAACTCTTGTAGACCAAGACAATTATACAAGAGAACTACAACCATTAAGGTCAAAAATCTATAATGAAAAAGACGAGAGGTATGACATCTCATCTGTAAGAGAAATGCTCTAAGCAAAAGGTACAGAAGACGAACCTATATTTGGCATAGTCAGCTTCTAAAAATCCCACAAGAACAGGTATTCCACGGTTAGCAATAAACATTTGCAACGTCAAGGGACTGTAAAGAAAGCAATCATAAAGTAAGGTGGTGCACTTTTCATGTCATCAATACTACAACCCAAGCCATAATCTCTATACCTCGACTGACAAAGCTGCTGAAAGAAGTAAGCTGCTTCCATACGAATTTCTCGGGGACGATCGGGGGCAGCAAAACTCATCACAACAGGGATCTACAAAACAATTAAACATAAAGACAAGTTCAGTAAAATGGTTTAGCCCCAATACCAAGAAAACTATTATTCGCAGTATTAACTTTTCAGAATTACTAAACATTTATTTTATTATATGCAGAGTACAATCAGAAGTTTAAAAGAACACCTACAAGGCCAACAAGACGAGCATTTTCTTGGGAATACGTGTTATCTTTAACATAAATGCAAGTTAAAAAAAAGGGTCTAGCCCCAGTATCAATAAAACT
The DNA here is from genome assembly GCA_003996215.1 of Jaltomata sinuosa. Taxonomy (NCBI): domain Eukaryota; kingdom Viridiplantae; phylum Streptophyta; class Magnoliopsida; order Solanales; family Solanaceae; genus Jaltomata; species Jaltomata sinuosa. Next base: position 1,179,882 of record QJPP01007196.1, on the reverse strand, counting down.
ATATTTTGCAGTCCTTACTTTTCAGAATTACTAAGCATTTATTAATCGATATTCAAAGTACAATCAGAAGAGAAAATGCAAGTAACACTTACAAGGCCAACGAGACAAGCATTTTCTTGGGAATCTGTGTTATCTTGAACAATCAGATTCAGTACCTGCAGCACTGAACACATGACCTGAAAATTGAAGGCATATTATTAGTCCACGAATTAACTGGAAAAGAATCAACTCCAGCTGTTAAATTTGCATAGATACTGAAGCACCAATGCGATCACAAGATAAAGACATACACGAGTTTTGGGAACCTCAAGTAGCTCCATCAGAGGAAGCAAACCGTGCTGGGTGACAAAAACACGTTTCTGGTCTGGCCGTTGATGAAAGAAAGCAATTAACTTCTGACAAGCTGATACAATAACATCTTCTGATTCATCTGTTCTTAAAGATGATACTAACTTGCTGAATTCTACAGCCTGCCCATATGATAAGTACCAAAATGTCCATGAGTCGGGATTTATCTTCTGTCTAGAAATTCATATATCACTTAAATGACATAGAACCTTTTGTTATGGCCAATGCAAATAAAGCATATAGGAAAGTCATATAAGATTAAATATACAGTGGAATTATCTTACACTTCTCCGGCACAAGCTAGAAATCCCTATTACCGGCTATTGGATGAAATTTTTTAAGCATAACACCATTAGGTCCACTTCCTCCTTCTCCCTTCAATCATGCTTTGTCTTCATTCTTTAAAATATGAAATAACTTTGAAACTTTCCAATAAAACCTCTTAGCAACCCATAAATCCTTTTTTTTTCAATTGGAAAGAAAAACTATCTAATCAAGATGATTCATTCATTGCAAAAGTATACATTAGCAAATCAGAAAACATAATTTTCAAGAATGTGATAAAATTTGTTATATTTATGCTCTAACATAGAGTGTGCCTAGTTCTGGTTTGTTAAACCTAAAGCTTTGACAAAAGAGGGGCATTGTCCTAAGTAGCAAATGTTTTCCGTGTGGAAGTCAAACACAGAGTACCTATCATTTGTTTTTGTATTGTCATGTTACTGCACATTGTGGCATTTCTTTATGAATACGACATGCCAAAACAGATGACCTTTTGAGATGTTGAGATGTTGGTCCAGAAAGGGAGCTAGGAAGAGGAAGCTTTATTTGGTAGAAAATACTATACCTGCTTACATATGGCATTACGGTGGACTATATGGAACGAAAGAAATAGAAGATGCTTTGAAGATAGTGCCAACTCCATTCACAAGATAAAGTCTAATTGTACATTTGCGTTTGGCTTTTGGTGTAGACTGGAATATGTAAATGACGCTGAAATAGTGCTACAGGTTTTAGAATTACTAAGGGGCTGAATTTTATTTTTTGGTATTCCCCTGCTGATATTCTACAGATAAAACTGCAATCTCTGAGCTGAATCACTTGTAAAATTTACCTTACCTTTTCATAAAATCAAAGGTTAAGCCATCGTCACAAAAACAAGTCAAGAAAACTAGTCTAATAGTACCTGAAGGTGAAACAGATTTTCTGTCGGTAGTTTATCATCAAAGCCCTGAAAAGCATCCAAAAATGAAAGAACTAAGAAAATGGGGGAGAAAGACGGTGAGTTATAAGAAGATATACATAAATCAAGCAAAAAATGAATCAGCACACATACTAAACCATCCATGTCTATTACATCCTCCTTCAACACACCCATCATGATACTGAGTAAATCGCCACCATTTGGTGGTCCTGATTCACTTTCCATTTGTTTCTTAGCAATTGTGGCCCTCAATTTTGTTGCCAAATCATTCTTTCCAGTTTCAGCAATTGCATTGTTTTGAGAGATTTGTGAAGACGATGCAGACAGAGAAACTTCAGCAGCGCGATTCTCCAGGTTCTTCTCCAATGGATGAAACAGGTCATCCAACGAAGCATCACCAGGGGGGTCACTGAATCTGCTCAGTTCATTTCCTTGCGGAACTACTGATGTCTTCATAGCCTTCACAGAATTCCAGGTAAGAAATAGTAAGAAAATGATACAGCATGAACAGTGTTTTCAAAGGCGCACTTAAGCCCTGAAGCGAGGCTCAAAACTTGTTGAGCGCCTCACCTCGCTTAATGTGCGCTTTAGTGTCGTCATCACGGCCTTAAGGCATTCTTTTCCTTGTTAATGAGCCTCTTATGAAGAGGCGGCACTAAACAATTGATATTTCACTTTATCATAATTTTTTTAGAATTTCTTTGTTCATATATTTGTCATTCATGCTTATAATTATTAGTCTTGGACTTCTTTGTCAAAAGAAATTATTAGTCTTAGACTAAGCATATATTTGTATTTTTCCTCCCTTTGCGCTTTTTTACATTAAAGCCCGTGCTTTATTTGCGCTTCAAGCCCCCAATGGACCTTAGAGATTTTTTGCGCTTTTTGCTTTTGATAACATTGAGCATAAGATAACAAGTTATGTAGATGACATAAGAACATTGAGGCCTCATTTGTTTGCAGGTAATGGAGATCTGAATCTGAAAGGTCTAGACCTTAGGCCATTAAGTGCATTTGTTTTCATTAAGAGTTAAGCACTTAATTGGTCGGGATAGGACATAATCATTAAGATCTTGAACAAAGTATAAGGCCTCATTAGTTTTCATTAAGATTAAGACGTCTAAATCTGAATGATTAAGATGTTATCTCTAGATTTGAACACTGAATAATTAAGACTATTTGTTTTTTCACATCTAAATGTGTATAATTTATTTCTTTGTAAACATAACAATTCAAACAAAAAATAATTAAATATTAAAAAAATATAAATTTAACAAAATGAAATTATTATTTGATGAAAGAAATGAAATATTTATGCTCGTTGGTGATGGCGAAAATGGTTTGTAGTGGTATTTATACCATCACTAGCTAACATAAATGTTTCATCTTTTTATCAAATAATGATTTTATTTTATTAAATTTATATTTTTATAATATTTAAGTAATTTTTTATTTGAATTGTATATTTATTATGTTTGCAAATAAATAAATTATATTTATATATATTTTTCTAATATTTAATAAAAAAATTATTTGAATTGTATATTTATTTAATCATTCTAGTATTCAAATCTAGAGACAACATCTTAATCATTCATATGTGCATTTAAATTCAGACATTTTAATCTTAATAAAAACAAATGAGGCTTGAGTGACTTTTGATGCAATCGCAAAGACATAAAGGAGAAAAGAAACACAAGCAGAGTTGAGGTTCAAAATAGTTCAGAGATGACCTCAGAAAGAAAAACAACCTACTAATAGTAACAAGCGTGAGGTGAACGTAACTAAACATGAATTATAGAAACAAAAATAAGTGAATACCGCGAAAACAGAGGGAAAAAGTTCATTTCTCAATGAGAATACTGAGCTCAGGCAGGATAGGGACTGAGATATCTCCTTGTATAAACTATTATTCTTTATACGGAAACTTGGATTAGTGGTGAAGTTAGCCACACCCACATTAGTTCCACCATATAGACTTGATAACTGACACATTATAATCATCCCATTTGCATAGATCAAACAGACAATAAAAAGGTCATAATTGGATTAAACATATAACACAAGAGGTGTAAAAGTAAATTATCTCCAGCTTATGACATCTAAATATTGAAGACTTGTTTACTAGTTTTCTTACTATGAAAAAGAAGGATCTATTGATAAGCATATGTTTTACCTTTTTCTCAAAGAAGTATGGAATTTATTGATATGCATCCAAATATCGAAAGAAGTACATCTCATAAAGAGTACATTTCAAGTAAGAAACATTATGGCCCACGTAGATGTTTCTTGGCAATCATAACAACACACCATGAGCCTACAAAATTAAAAATAGGAATTATAAGCATACACTTTACCTTTCTAGGACTATAATCTGTGTTCTTTTGTCCAGAACTGGATGATGCAGAATAAGCATTGACGCCGTGTCCTTTTTCTTCAACCTTCCGACCTACAATGTTACCACCCCTGGATTCACTAGATTCAAGCTCACCATTTGCAAGACCTTTCTCAGGCTCACCCATGTCTGTTGAACTTTGAAGTGCTGATTCATTATTCACAGCTAATCCATCAGCACAGCTTTGAATAGGAGACTTCTCATGGATTGCTAAAGTTGGAACTTGATCTGACGTAAACTGATCTTCAATCTTATCGGTATGAGTACTACTTGAACCACCATCAACCTCTTCTGACTTGCTAGTCTCCGGTACTTCAGGTGATGCCAATGTTGTGCCAGATTCCTGAATTCAGAGACTATCACTATTTTGCTTAATTGATATTTTCACCATATTAAAGAAACTCCAAAGAAAAATACTTTTGCTTTGTCAGAAGAAGAGCTTCCAGCAGCACCCTTGTCACCTTCATTTGATGCCTCTCTGACAGCCGATCCATCTTCTTCTATATTTCTAGAAGATAACAAATGCAAGAAAAATATGGCGTACATCAAAAAGTATACCGTCATAGAACAGACTTTTAAGGGGATCCTAGAGGAAAAGTACTAAATAAACGAAGACTAAGAGTGTATTACAAGCCCCCGGGGCTTTGGTCTAGTGACACAGCCTGTGATGTGTGGATTGAGTGAACACCATGGGTTCAAACCCTTTCTCGGACAAAGAACTAATATTTAAGTAGAGAAGGGTAGAGGGGCGGCCTATTATCCACTGAGTTACGAACTGTGCCTACTGGCCCTCGTTATTTTCTCGGTAAACAAAAGTAACTAGGAGTATATAACAAACTCTACCTTATTGTCCCACTATGACGGAGTGAGGACTGCAAAGCACGCCTTGAGTTTTGTATCCAAGGATGTGAAAGTAGTGTCTTAGCATCAGGCCTTTGTCTAGCATCCTGAAACATGCTAATCTAAAGTTATCAAAAGCTATTGGAGAAGTCAAGGGATAGACTCGCGAAAAGACAATCATAAAACCAGGCAAATGGAACAGTTATGATCTCTTTGATGCCATAGATTAAGAGGTGAAAAGGGCATAAACACTGCTTTAATTCTCGTTCTGCACCATCGTTTGCGGACCTATCTCCGGACATCCAGATTCAAACAACCCAATCAAATATGCATAGAGCCTCATGATCAAGCATCATATTACGACAATACCAAACTTCAAGGTATCTAAAAAAAAATCAAACTTCAAGGTATCTAAAGCTTCAAGTTTCCATTTAACAAACTGTTTGGATGAATTTCCAACTACATTTAATTTCATAAAATGTAGTTGAAGATTCTCCTCATTACTTAACAACTTCAACCATGCCTGCCAAAAAGCCTCACGCCGTTCATCATGCCCACCTCAAAATTCTGACAATATTATATAACTCCATTACTTTAAAAATGTTAATGATAGAGAGGCTGGTTAACTTGTAGTTTTGTTGCATTCCACTTCCAACATCAGACATCAACATCCTTTGAGCATTATTTTTTTTTATGTATCCTTTGAGGCTTGAGCATTACAAATGTGAGAGTAAACAACTTAGGCCATGTCACCTAACTTCCCATATCTACCCAATCCAAATGCGCAGCACTCTCCCTTTTCCTCATTTATCTAATAAAGTAGAAAATATCAGGTCCCAAAACTTAATCGATGCAGGAATAATACTCTTTACCTTCTTAAAACACTGGCGTAGAAAATCAGTGATAGCAGGAGAAAGGCTATCTGGAATTGGAGGGTGATCATCCTGGAACAGACAAAGATCCAGTAAATTGTTGAAGATCATCAAAGTAGCCACTTAACCACTCAAGTAGCATTTGATTCAAGCAAGAGGAAAAAAAATATCACCACTACCTAAAATCTAAAATATTATCCCCATCTTCCTCATACATAAAGACAAAAGACATAGCATAACTAAAACTCACCTGCACAATCCGAAAGAGAGCAGGCATTGGCTGAAGATCATAGTATGGAGGTACACAAGTAAGCAGTTCTATAACTGTACAGCCAACACTCCAGATGTCAGATGCAGCACATACTCCTGACATTTCAATCACCTGAAACACTAGATAGCATTAAAGATAGATCTTCTAGGTGCAACTTTCTGCTACCAATATTATAACTCACAGGATATTTCACCAAGTCCCATTTTCTTCCCTTTTCTTACAAGTGGCTGTCCATTCAAACTCTTTGCTCTTTGGGTGGTTTAGCATTCTTTTCTAGAGGAAGAAGGTCTATTTTCAACAAATCCCATAATTTTATTTGATTTGACATTTTTGGAAGTTGGCTTCTTACATAGGTAAAATAAATTAAGCTAAGATACTCTAATTTTTAGTGATTTCCCTGTAGGAAACACCATGTGCATGAGTTAATATTCTATTATTTAGAAATGAGAGTTAGATGGGATGAACAAGGCAAAATGGTAATTATTATTGTTTGTTGTGATCTTTTTGTATTTTACTCGTCAATTTCAGCCTTTTCATTCTTCTCATTTTCCTGATACGTGTTTGATCTATGTATTTTTGTTGGACATCTATTTGTTTTCCTTTCTTCCATGAACTTGAACTAACTCTTCCTGCTTCACTGCTTTGCAATTCTCTTCTTCAAGAGATCAAGTTGAAGGTGTCATTTCCTTTTTGGTGAGTTTTTCAATTCTTTTAGGATTCCCATTCTTCTCCCTCTTTTAGTGTCGGATCTATATGTTTGAGTTTTCTCCTCTTTCTATGTTAATAATTCGCCTATTTCTGATTTCACAATCTGCTTGCTCCTAATCTTCTAGCCTTAGTTGTGTTTGTTTTTTTATTCTATTGAATCATTTTTTGCTAGATTTTCTACATGCATGTCCGTAATTCTATCCGATTTTGATATGCATGTTTGGAAATAAATAATTAGGTGCATGTTTTTTTTGTATCTGATTTTGGTAATCTAATATGGTGTTTTTAGTGTGAATTGATCTTTAAAGGTGCGTTGCTTCCTTCTTAAAAGGTGGGTGGATCTGAAGCTGTGAATTCTTCTTTACTCCGTTTTTGTCTTCTCTATTGCGAGTACTTTACGTAATATGTGATCCTAAATGAGTCCACAATTATAACATTGTTGTCGAGTGATGAACCTAAGGTGTTTGATGAAAAGGAAACCTTTTTGCTAGGCGCTATATGGTTTTTTAACTCTTATTATTTCAATATTTTATTAGTGTTATTTGGATTTTTAGTGTTAAGAGTGGTACAATTAATCTTCGTATTAAGTGATGTATGAACCCATATTCATTTGGGATCCATTTTCAGCTAGAAGGTAATTTCTCTACTTCATAAATGATTTTCCTCCCTTATCCGATTTTGCTTTTAAGGTAGTTGCAACTTGCAACTTATTACTGCTAAGTTGGTGCTTAGAGGAGATTGGGAAATGCTTAAGCTTAAATTATGCTTGCTGCATTTTGGTTGATCTTCAATCTTAACATCAAGCCTATTGGAGACTAGATAAAAATGATAAGATAACCCAAACAACTTTTTTTTTAACGCCTCCTAATTTCTAAAAATTAGTCACTTCAATAGCCTTCGATGATTAGACGGGTATCCAAAGGACGAATGAGAAGAATGTTTGTTGTCCCAACAATTCTTTTAGTTCCAAGCCAGCTAAGGAAAGGGCTGACTTAGAACAAAGTTTTTGTATTATTAATTCCTAGGTGTAGCACTTCTTCCTCTTAAAATATGTAGCTTGGGTATTTAGTGTTGATGATGATAGTGAAATTATGTTAGACAGATGCTCATTTATACTTATGGAACCTGATCGTGTTTGATGATCATACTTGATAACTCTCAGGTGGTACATTTGCTCTGTACCGGTGCAAAGAATTAGTATGAACTTGTTTTTCCTTCTCAAGAAAAAAACATGCTACTTCTCCACAGGCAGCTGGATGGATGTAGCTTAATCTACCGATTTCTCATTAAAGAGCTTTTACAAGAATAAGAAATCAGGTGTGTTCCTATTGGGTACAATTCTACTTAACGTTGTATTATTGTGGATTTGCACGGACATAATTGATGATGTTTTGTTGCCTGCAATGACAGATTGATGATCTAAAACCAACTGATTTTTCATGTTCTCTTCCTTAGTCGGACTATCTAAAAGGTAATGCAAAGATTTTTCCGTTTTGTTCCTTGCTAAGAAAAAAGTTTGTGTAATACTTTTCACATCAAAGGCTGTGTTACTTTGGGGGGGAAATTCATAGTTTGTACGAACTACAAGACATGCGAAGTTCAAAACCGTAAGGTTTAAAAAACGCATTAAAAATTTATTATATAGCTTTCTTCATGAGAAGTTTGACATATATGTATCTTAAATCTACGTTTACTTTATCAGGAGAGAGGAAACAGAAAATCTTTGATTGTGGCCTACATTTTGATCATGTTGCGGCTACCACATCCATTTATTGTCAGGTATGTTTGTCAATAAAAAGCTATCATATTTTTTGTTTACTACTGTTTTTTTTATATATCGTATTCATCAGAGCACAAACAAAGAAATTAAAACTTAGTAAGAATTGAGCGGATTGGGTTATGACCTGCTTTTTAGCATTTCAGCCCAATTAACTTTTGTGCGGGTCAAATAACCCGTCCATTTGTTAACTAAGCCTATTTGGCCGCCCATTTGACACACTTAGTTATATGAATGTACTATTTTCCCTTTTCATTTGATATCCTGATTAACTTGGAAAACTAATGAGCATGCCATTTTTACTGCTCACGAGATCTCATAGTTGAAAAGTAAAATACATAAACAAGGAGAAAAGATAGTTTTGTCTGTCAAAATGAGTAGTGGGTGACCCTAATTTATTTACAATAGTTCTTTTTCTTTTTTTGTAGGAGATGAGATAGGAAAATTGGTCTTATTCTACGGAAAGAAAAAAGGTGTCTTATTTCATTGATAGGACACAGACAAAAGGAAACCAGGAAATTAGACCTTGTATAGCTTGAGGATCCTCTTACAACAACACATACCCAGTATAATCCCACACAGTGGAGTCTGGGGAGGATAAAGTGTACGCAAACCTTACATCTACCTCAAAGATAGAGAGCTTGTTTTCGATAGACCCTCGGCTCAAAGGAAAAACTAGTCCAAAGCAGTTCAGAAAAAGAAGTAATAACCGTACAAGAAGTTGCAGATAACAACAGGCCAGTAACTACAACAAAATAATAAGATAGTCAAAGTACAACACAACAAATAATAACAGAAATCGAAGAACCAGAAACTACACGAGCAATACTACCACTAGTAGTATGGACAGATATCAAGACAACGCACTGCTACATAATACTAACCTTCTACCTTAATCCGTGTCCTCCACAACCTCCTATCTAAGGTCATGTCCTCAATAAGCTGGAACTGCGATATGTCCTGTCTAATCACCTCTCCTCGATACTTCTTCGATCTACCTCCCCTGAAACCATCCATAGTCATCCCTTCACACCTCCGCACTGGATATCCGGACATCTCTTCACATGTCCGAACAATCTCAGTCTCGCGTCCCGCATCTTGTCCTCCAACGAAGCCACTCTCACCTTGTCCCGATATCCTCATTTCTAATTTTATCTCTCCTGGTATGTCCACACATCCATCGCAACATCCTCATTTCTGCAACTTTCAACTTCTGAACATGAGAGTTCTTGACGGGCCAACACACCGCCCCATACAACATAGTTAGTCTAACTACCACTCTGTAGAACTTGCCTTTAAGTTTGGGTGGCACCTTTTTATCACAAGACTCCGAATCCGAGCCTCTATTTCATCCACCATGCACCGATGCGGTGAGTGACATCCTCGTTAATCTGTCAATTTCCTTGGATAATAGACCTAAGATACTTGAAACGTTCTCTCTTTTGAATAACCTGAGTATCAAGCCTCACTTCCATATCCACCTCATGCGTTACATCATTGAACTTGCACTCCAAGTATTTTGTCTTGGTCCTACTCAACCTAAACCATTTTGACTCAAGGGTCTCTAAATCTCCTGCTTAGCATTAACTCTGTTGCGGATGTCATCAATCAAAAGTATGTCATCTATAAATAACATACACCATGGCACCTTACCTTGAATTTGTCGCGTCAAGGCATCCATCACCTAGGCAAATAAAAATGGACTAAGGGCAGATCCTTGGCGCAAGCCTTTTCTAGGTCAATGAACACCATGTGTAAGTCCTTCTTCCTCTTTATGTACTGCTCCACTAGTCTCCTTACCAGATGAATGGCTTCTGTAGTCGAGAGTCCCGACATGAATCCAAACTGATTCACAAAAAGTTCCACACCCCTCCTCACCCGCATCTCGACCACCCTTTCCCAAACTTTCTAGTGTGGCTTAACAGCTTGATACCCCTGTAGTTGTTGCAATTCTGAATGTCACCCTTGTTCTTGTATAACGAAATCATTGTACTCTACCTCCATTCTTAGGGAATTTTCGATGTCCTAAGAATGACATTAAACAACTCAGTTAGCCACTCCGTACCTACCCTACCTACGCTCTTCCAAAATTTCACCGAGATCTCGTCCGGCCCAGTTGCTCTTCCCTTATGCATTCTACAAATAGCAACCTCAACCTCTTCAACCTTAATACACCTACAACACCCAAAAATCGTGGTGCCTCTCTGAGTGATCCAAATCCCCAAGCACGATGCATCTATCTCCTTCTTCGTTGAGGAGTTTATGGAAGTATGACTGTCATCTCCGTCTAATGAGTGCCTCCTCCACTAGAAATTTGTCGTCCTCGTCCTTGATGCACTTCACTTGATCTAGGTCACAGGCCCTCCTTTCTCTCACCTTGGCTAGCATGTACAACTTCTTATCCCCACCCTGTCCTATAATTCAACATACATGCGTTCAAAAGCCGTTGTTTTTGCCGTCGTAACCACTAACTTCGCCTCCTCCTTCATTTTCACCAACTTATACCTTTCCCTATTCGTCCGCTTTTCCTTTCCTACTTTACACCAACTTCGCATGCGTCACCTTCTTAGCTTCCATCTTCTCCATTCCACCACCAATCTCCTTTATGCCCACCAGTCTACGTCTCGAGACCCCAGCACCTCTCTAGCTTGAGGATCCTCTTACATTTACAAAAAAAGATTTTGAAGTTTTAGTTTCTTTTCAGAGTATCCTTCATGTTCAATTTATCTGCTTCTTGATTGCTTCATCATATGAGTGCTCAATGGGAGAAATGTGGGGTTGTTTCACTCTAATTTTCTCAGTATAATTTTTATTTTGCCAAAGTCGAACAACCACTCTTGGACCAGATACTCTTTTAGTGATTTTAGTTGGAGATCAAAGGAAAAAAGGTGTTAAAAAATGATTGAATGCCTCGTTAAGTTGCAACCTGACTTCATTAAATTTGAACGAATCATTTGAACTAGACACAAAACCTAATAATTATTAAGCATCTTCAACATTTTGCATTATAGCCTGAGCACATATAAAACCTACATATGAATTTACTGCTTATGAGTTAAGAGCATTCATTGTCATTCTTCTATACACTTGTGTAAAAGGAGTCACCTCATTATGGGGTTTAGAGCAAAGCTTTGCTCATTTATCATTTTTTTTGTTTTTACTCTTCTTCATCATAGTGTATTAATGTAAACAGAAGCAGTCAAGTGCAGCATGCAAAAGTCAAAGCTATACCATTACTCAGACTAGTTGAATAGGGGGGGAAGCTCTTCGGCAGCCACTATTTGCTTTTGCATCACTCCTTACTTTAATCTTTTACCTATGTTCTTAGCCATTTTAGTGCTCTAATTCTCACCTAAAAGCTGTGTAAATTTGTAATTTTCTTTTTAATTTTTTAGTTACCAATTTTTTTTGTAATTTTCCTTTATTGACCAGTGAATACTCATGATTCCTTTTACAGGATAGTCCCATGAGGGAGTTACTCCAGTAGAATCCAATGGAATTTCAAAATGAAGATATTTTTATTTTGTTCAAAACTTTCAGTTCCATCTAAGTTGTGTTGTAGCAGGCAGCACCATAAAGGCTTTTGTCAAGGTAAGAAAAGGGGTCCAGACAATACTGAGTCAAGCAAGGTATGCAATACCAACTTAAGACCCAGCAACTTAATAACTACCAACTTTGAGCAACTATAGAGTTTCTCGTTTGGTTGTTGCAAGGGCAGGCGCTATTTATTTATTTTACCTTTTTTAGGCACAATTTGTAAGGAAAAGAGAACATATTATACACATTTTGTATGGAAAAGTCTTTTTATTAAGGCAATGCATCTTTTCTTATATCAGGCACTACTTATTGTAAACATCATAATTAAATTAAATACCTAATATGTTGGGCCCGTGCACAGCACAAGCATCCAGTTGTAGTCCAAGATAGAAATCTCAGCTAAGCAATAGTTAATCGATAAACAATCAAAATAAAGTTCGCATCCCTTTCACAGAAGTGAATAATAGGCAACAGGGAGAAACAAAACGTCAAACCAACTATAGACACCGCCGAAATGAGTTTGTTGTACCTCAGGTGCCATCCAATATGGTGTTCCAACAACTGAATGTGTATTAACATCTGCCTCCGTTAATTTTGTTGCAACACCAAAATCAGCAAGTTTCACCAAACCCTGCAAACAAAAATTATCAAGAACAAATAGTTAGGAAAGGCAAACACACACGTAGGGAAAATTTACATGAGCTGAATATATAATCCAAATGAGAATTGATGGTAACTGTGAAACTGCAAATGCAAGTAGGTAGCAATGCAGTTATACAACTCATGAAATTTCTTTTTTCCAAACAAGGCACGAAGAAATCAGATGTAACACGATGAGAAAATAACTAATTACTCCTTCTGTCTGATTTATGTAGCAGGGATCGGAATACGAGGGTCAAGCTACTTAATTTTCGGTGTGAATTCGGATATAGATTCTTTGAGCTTTTTTTAAAGTAAAAATTTAGGTATTTGGAAACTACGTAAGAATACTACTAGTCCTTATAGTTAATAATTAAATTAATTTTAGAAAATTGTGTTCAAAGAAACATTTCTTTGACTATCCAAATAGGATTAGTGCCACAAAAAAAGGAACAAAGAGAGTAATAACTTCCTTGCATAAATGTAGCAAAATCAAAAACAGAAAAGGGAGTGCAATTAAAAACCTCTTTAGTTGTCAATATATTCGCACCCTTGATATCCCTATGAATTACACCTTGCTCATGTAGATAAACCAATCCTTCCAATACCTACGACAGAAGAGAGTCATCAAAAACTGGAACTTCCACATCTAACTCCGCGATACCTAATTTGGCAAAAGTGAATCTGAGACCTGAGAGATGTAAACAGCAACCAAAGATTCTGGAAAAGGCCCAAATTTGTTTGGCTTGACAATGTTGGCAAGTGAACCATTTTCTACATACCTTTAAACAAGTATCAAAATTTCAGCTAGTTAGTTTCCTTCAGAAATAAAGCAAAAATAAAAGTGACGACAAGTTTCAAGCTCACTCACTCAAGAATTATGAAAAGATGAGACTTTGTCTTTAAGGATCCAAGATACTTCACAATGTTTTTGTGGTTCAAATTCTGGAGAGAAAAATGAAAATAAGATCACATGTCCTTGCTGAAAAGTATGCCTTCAAGCGCATCCTATTTTGTTTTTGTTTTTCTTTCTCCTCTTTTGGGGGTTCGGGGATCCTATGATCAGGACGAAATAGCAAAGAGATCCTTACCTTAAGCAAATCAATCTCTTGCTGTGACATTAATGCATCCAACCAAGTACAGCATCATCAAAAGAAAAGAACTTCTTGTAAGTCACATTAAGTCAAGAACATAATATAATACATCAAATGATGGTATGACACAATGCACATAGCAGTAATTATCATATATTAGTTTATCACAACCAAATGTTAGGGATGATATGTGGGAAAAATATATTGGGGACATATGGCCGGGAATAAGGAAGACCAACACAAATTAGGCAAGTATTTGCATTGTATTAGTAATTTTATTTCTAGTAGGAAATTCTATTTTGGCAGGTTTTTTTATTATAATAAGTCATTAGCTAGTACTTTTATTTCTAAGGAGATTATATTTTTCTACGTATTTCACCATGATAGATGCTTTTAATTCTAATCCATTATCTTAGCTTTCCTATTCAGTACTTCTATCAAAATTATAAAGTTTTAATAGCTTGTTTGGCCAAATTTTGGAAAACTTTGTTGTTATTTATTAAAAAAACACTTATTTTGGAGGGGGGTAAGGTATTTGGCCAATCATCACACAAGAATAAGCTATATTGAGTAGTAGCAAAACCAGTTTTTCTACTGCAAAGAGAAAGCATAATTTTGTAATTTCTTCTTTCTTATAAAAAGAGAAGTAGAAAATTAATTTTTACAAGAAAAAATATCCTCATGAGCCACACTATATCCTCATCAATTTAATCCATTTGCTTCTCGAACTATATTTCCCAAAATTTACGAAATTATATAAGATATCCCCTAACATTACTTTGGCTCAAGGCAGAATACCTCGAGATCTCCTCAAACTTGACGCGTCTATTTTTGATCCTCATCCCCCCCCCCAAACTTGACAGATTGATAGCCTTGACCTTCCTAGACACTGACGTGGCAAAGAGCGTAAATGCACTCTTAGGGGTGTGGGAATCAAAAGTTGACAAATAAGCTTCTAAATGGGGAATTTTACAATCATTAATTGCGATGCAATCATATACAATATTTATGTGTTCCAAATTTGTATTTCTTCTTGTTTCTTCCTGATATACAATGTGTTTTTATTTATTTTATTTATAACCGTGGTGTCCGAGCTAGCTTTCTCGCACCTTGACTAAATCCACGGGATACCTTCCACCTCTCACTAGCAACAGATATCAGGTAACTCTGTCCACCAAGGATGAGAAGAATCACCTAGTGTTTTTTTGTCCCTGCTGGGATTTGAACTTGAGACCTCAAGTGATATACAGTGTATATTCATCCCAACATTGTATGTTTTATTTCTTCTTTAGATGAAATGACTATTTATTTCAACTATGCATTTCTACTTTTTCGGCCAAAGCTGTACAAGAAAAAGAACTTTTAAGAAGATTTCGTTTTTAGCAAAATAACAAAAGATTTCGCCAAAATAATGGAGTTCCAATAGTGTATTTCTTTTTATACTTCTTTAGATGTAATGACTATTTTTTTCAATGGTATATTTCTTCGTTCTGAGCCGAATTTATAAGAAAATTGGTTGGAGCTCATTATTTTTTGATGACCATAAAAAATAGCCAAGAAAATGGAGTTCCAACAGTGTATTTCTTTTTGTTTCTTCATTAGATGCAATGAAAATTTATTTCGCTCTAAGCAAATTTGAGCAAGACACAAAGTTCGAAGCTAAAGATGATAAAAAGCTACCTCAGGTTAGATTCTAGTGAATCTAGTCAAGTGTGAAAACTCACGTGTGAGTACTCCAAATGGTAAATGCTATGCATAAACCCTTAGCGATTGAACCTCGTGGGGTTTCCCTAAAAGATAGTGATTCCTAGCTTTCATATATGTATCTTTTCTCCGAATATATGGTTGGTCATCCACTCTAGAGACAATCGAGGGTTGTTGATAGCATCCACAGCGGCATATTCTCCATTAAAGTTGATGGGTTTCAATGGGAAATCACGAAGATGTTTATCATGGAAGAGAAGCCCAAAAAATTACTCAATAATTGTTATGACGAATGGACTAAGTGCTACATATATTTTATGGTCCAAGCTCGAGTTCAAAAGCCCAAAGATTGGGGCCACATGAAGGTCCCACATGAAGCCCAACAGGAGTACAAAAGAGAGCTAAAATTTCAGCCCAAAGTGTTCTGAAGTCTCGCCCAACAAGGGTTAAAAATCATAGCAATATAGATCCCAAATATGAGATGAAGTTACGTGGGTTTGGAGTGCAAATTTGCCAGTTATTCCCTTATTTTTGTTAGCTAGTTTTTGAAAGTATTTTTACTAGTGTTCCTAGTTTAAAAGTTTCCTAGTTTAAAGTTTCCTAGTTTAAAAGTTTCCTAGTTTAAAGTTTCTTAGTTTAAAAGTTTCCTAGTTTAAAAGCTTCCTAGTTTAAAGTTTCCTAGTTAGATTTTTCTATTTATTATTTCCATATAAGTAGGATTTGAATCTCATGCTATTTGGGATAGATTTCCCTATATACAGGGATGGATTTTATTATTTTCATTAGACATGATTAATATTATTTGAGAGATTTCTCTTCTTTACACCTTTGTGTGTGGTAGCTACTTGGGATTTATCTTACAACTTTATAAGAATGATTCTTTAAGAGGTAAGATTAATTCTTTAACTTGATATCTTTGGTTCTTATTCGTAAATTAAAGAAGGTAATTAGTCTTTGTTGTCTCTAATTTCTTCAAAATAGGGGTCTAGATCACTTTTGATCTAAGTTCTTGAATTGACTCTATTAGTATCATAATTAGTTTTAATCCGCTAACTTATGAATACTAAGATCAATTAGGGTTCTTAGCACTTATCTTGCAATTTGGGGATTTTATTCTCAAATTTCACATATCTTTTAATTTCTTGTCTTTAATCTTAGTATTTTCGTTTCCGCATTATTTTCTTGTTTATTCAAGTAACCCGATTCTTATCAGTCGTCTTCGGGCTTCTTTTGTTGCTACGAAATGTGTCTCATGTGGATCCCATTAGAGAAGTCTCATTGCTGATCCTTTCTCAATATTTACAACCTCAAAGGCTCAAACCACTGAAAATAGAGGATCTATGCCCTATTAGATTTATGCTGATTTTGAAAGGAGTCCTCATAGACAACATAGTGACTTGTATTTTTATCCATTACAATCACCTATATTTAGGTAGCAATGACATGAAATACATTCTAATGCTCAATGTTTTTGGTGACTCTTCACTTAGATTGTGTGTCCTCTTTTCCATGGATGTGATGCCTTCTACATTGGGGTATGGTGGCACCCTAATTGAACTCTTGGTGTGCATGGATGTGTCTCTGCTGTTTTCTTTTACTTTTCCCTTCTTTTAGTCCTTCTCCTGCTTATCATATGTCAGAAGTTAGTAAGACCTCTCTCTGACTAGTTGAAGTAAAAAACTTGGTCAACTAGGGACTCTTGGATTTGAACCTTCCTCTCAAATTATTCTGATTAAGATAGATGGGAGCAATAATTTCTTGCTTACCACGTAAGCTTCCTTCATAATGAGCCGAGGGTTTATTGGAGAGTCTCTCTACCTCTGAGGTAGATGTAAGGTCTACGTATACTCTACACTCCCTAGACCCCCACTTTGTGGGACTACACTGGGTATTGTTGTTATGTATTTCTTCTTATTCAGGCCAAATCCGGAAAAAACATTGGCTGGAACTCCATTACTTTTAGCAAGATTTTAAAAAGAAGCCTAAAATAGAGGAGTTCCAGCCAAGCTTTTAACAAATTTGTCCTGAAAAAAGATGGTGCAAAAAGATAAGGAACTTTTTTATTTATAAAAAATACCATCTGGAAAAAAAATTCATGTGTCAGAGCGTCTAACCCGCATCAGATGAGATTGACTAGGGGGCAGAGGCTATCGAAATGCCAAGTTCAGGGGGGGAAATAAGGACTAAGCAAAGTTAGAGTATGCACTAAGTGAAATCGTGTATCCTCCCCTTTTCCGTTCATGGAATAGATGAAATAAATCAAAAAATGGATTTTTGTTCAAGAATGAATGTGCCAAGTTTTAGGGGAGTCCCGAGGTATTCTGCCTTTGCTTTAACTATATTTTTATTGATATTGATGATCAAATATCTTGATGTACTTTGTGATTTTATCTTTTACATTTGATTAAAAATAAAATTGAAATCTTAATCAAAATCATCATCACAAATATTTAAATAATTTATATATTTAGCTAATATTTATTGTAAAGTAAATGTGAGTTCCACCTCACAGGTTCTTCAAGTGGAAGAAACCAGGAACAACAAGGTTAGAGAAGAAGATATCCCTGTGACTCAGCTCCTAACGGGGAGACACAGCATCTTGGTATCACTGACAACCACTATGGGTGATTCCAACACAAAGAAGAGTTGAGGGATCTGTTGAAGTGCGAGCATTAAGAAAGCAAGAGTAGGCATAACCAATATCCTGAAGGGAGAAGTGAATCATGCCAACTGAATCCAAATTGGGAAAGCAGCTGCGGCAACTGTTGCCACAACTGCAGGAAACTTTTAAAGGGTCAACAGGAACCATAGTAAGAAACCAGATGGGGGAATTGGTAGCAATAACAGATAATCAAAATCGAGTTGCCAATTCAACAGAACAGCCAACAGAGCCGGGAGTAATGCCAGTAAGGAAAAGGAAGCTCCACAGTAACCAAGTCATTGTTATGGAAGGGGCAGGTAACTCCTCCAAACATCAACCCACAAATGATGCAAATACACAAGTACAATTGTTAATTAATAAAACAATTCGTAATTTCCATTAGACTTCGAAAAAAGATACAAAATTTCCATCCAAGAAGACTATCTATTTCATGGTTCGAACTTTCACTTTAGATTGACGTCCAAGTAGCCATTGCTTGTGTTTGTAGTTATTTTATCCACTATCATACACACATATAATCTTTTTCCAAGCTGACTGGATTTAGAAACACCAGTTCCCAGACTATGGGTGCACGCTTGCGCACAGGAGGCCCAACAAAATAATTAGAGTACTAAAAGTCTCCCTGATTATAATTGTTTATACAACAGGCAGTAATTCTAACTTCATACCTGAGGATATAATGTTGCAAAATCTTAGCTATCAAGAAAACTGAGCAAATTGATTCATGTACATGCATAAAGCACATTTGCATACAAAATGTACTTGTGTTGACACACAAAATTGAAAAAAATCAGGACTTCTATTTTTTTCTTTTTACTAGACAATTAGCCAAGAAGTGGAGATATACCATAATGACGTTGAGATCCTCCTGGGCAATATTTTCCAAAGAGACTTGCTTAATTGCAACAAAGTCTCCATTTTCCAAATCCAAACCTTTATAGACTCGACCATAAGCTCCCTTCCCAATCTCATCTCCAAGCATCTTCAATCCACAAAGACAATTATCAATCAATCATCCATCAGCTATGCCTCAATCCCAAAAAGAGCAGACAAATTTCTTTTGAACTCAAATATAGAACACATATAATATTTATTTTTTATTTTGATAACCGTGGTGTCCGGGCCAGCTTGCGCAACTCGACTAATTCCACAGAATTCTTGCCATAGTACACACATAATACATCAGAAAGTGCACTGACTTCAATATATATTCATTCATTCTACTTTGTTTGAACCTTCACAAATTTTGATAGCTCAGCAGAAAAAATCTAAAACCCTGACACTCTCTACACAAAAAACCAACAAAATCTTACCCAATAACAAACAAAAATTCTCACTTTACTTAACTACAAAACACAAGGAAACTTAAAAAGAATGAAAATTTAATTATTAAAATATATCTAGTACTATCTGAAGGCACCCATGGTCAATCGAGATTGAGTGGTTCACTAGTTGAGAGATGATCGCCAAAACTCATAAACTGATGATATTTTTGTGATAATATAATTAATTATTTTTCGCTCGCCAAGTTGTTGTCACTATAAATTTTTATATCTTATCTTAAAAAGCAATGGTGCACCCGTCGTCTTGAAATCCTGGATTTGCTTCTGAATATATATTCATTCTACTTTGTTTGATAGCTCAGCAGAAAAATTCTAAAACCCTGACACTCTCAAAAGACAAAAACAACAAAATCTTACCAAAATTCTCACTTTACTTAACTACAAAACACAATGAAACTTTAAAAAGAATCAAAATTTAATTTTCATTTCTACTTCTCGAGATACCATAAACATAAAGACATAAAGAGCAAACCTAATTCTTCGAAACGGAAAAATTAAAAATATTTTTTTTGATCAGAAATGGTAAAAAGAAAAATATTATGTAGGTAAAGTGAATCGTTACATATTTGTTATCGAGGGTTTTCGATTTGTGAAAAGCAGCATTTGCCATTTGCCTAGACATTTCTGCTCGAATTATCTCTTCTCCTCCGCCTCCGCTGCCACCGCCCACCCCCTCAAATACGGCGTTTTTATTCCGTCAATTAATTGGGGGGAATGGGTTTCTAGAAAGTTCTATAATAGTTTCATTATCATAATTCAGATGAAGGATAATAAGATCGCCGGCGGTGAACCGATCGGGAGCTCCGACGGGCTTTCCGGTAAAAGGAGAGAAAAGGGGAAAAAATGTTCGAGCCGGGCTTTTTTAGTAAGGCCCGAATGGGCCGGGAAAAATGAAATTGGTGTGTGTTTTGTTCAAATGACCGGCGAAGACTCATAAAAAAAAGTACAACTAAGATATAGACTATAAATAGTGAAGTGATTGGATTTTTTGGAGGACAGTTATGTCTTAGTTGGAAATTTTTATTTTTATTTTTTTTCTTTTTATGGAATTTGTTAGGCAAATTTTTTTATAATGGTTGTTTTTAGGGAAATTATGTTTTTTGTCCCAAGAGTTATAGATTTATTCAATCTTTTGGTCATAGTAAAATTTGACTAATTTATTTGGTGGTATACAACGTCTAAATCTGAATGTACATATTTGAATATTAAGATACAAATATTAAGTAACTAGGGGTGTTTATGTTTTTGTTTGGGTCGATATCTATCTTGGCTTTCTCGATAAATGACTTAAAGGTAACAAATCTTGAAGTAGAGGAATTCACGAAATTCCTTACCCGAGAAATTAAATCATTTTGCTCCCTTAATTCTTCTTCTAAAATTAAATTAAGAATATGAGTGTAGACATAAAAATTTTACCATTTAAATAAGACTCTAGAAGACGAGTCTAATCTATCTTCAAACTCTAAGGCTACTTTACCCTTGCCAAGGTGTTCAAACTGGTCTACAATGAAGGTATACATGCCATATGGTTAGAAAAGAACCAACGGATATTTGAAGGTGTCAATCGAACAGTGGAGAATGTGGCCAAGGACATAGCTTTTACAGTGTACGTCAAGGCTTCCCCTGACGTCAGTAGCTACTTACACAATTGCGTTTTCTAACAGTCTGTTACCTGTATAGATAGCTATTAGAGGATTTGTTTTGTGGCTTGTTTGTTTTTGTGATAAGCCTCGTAGGCTGTACTTGTTATTTTGGTTTACTTTCTGAGACAGCTGGTGAGTGTTACCATGTTGTGGCTTTGTACAGAACATTTTGGTGATGAAATGAAATCGATTAGTTACCCAAAAAAAAGAAGAAATACACTCACTTCGTTACGTAAACATTTAGGGAGGTAATAATTTTAATTTTAAACAGTTCAGGGAGGTGATATGGCCCCCGTAAAGTTGAAGCATGTAGTTAAAAAACTGGTAATAGATTAGGGGGGCTTTTGGCTATTTTCTCTTCATTTTTCGTACAAATTTTGTACTTAAGCCCAAAAGAATAAAAATTAATATAGTATACATTATATATTTTCAAAAAAATATATATAAATTACAATTAAATAGTATTTGCATATTCAATTTGGTTTGATTTGTTCTGTTATTTTTTACTTAAAGCCATAACCAAATAAATTTTATCGATTTTTAATATTAAAAATTTAATCAAATCAAACATAAAAAATATTAATTTTTTTGTTTGATTTGATTTTTGACATGGTTCTATTTGTCGATTTTTCGCACACACCTAACCGTTTATTTTCTCAATATATGAATATATAAAGTTTATCTTTATTAAAAATTAATAGATACAATATTTAAATAAAATATTAATTAAATAATATTATATCAATAGAAAATTAAAAATAATTTATATGGTGATCGACGATAGTCATTAATGGTAATGGTAGCTAATAGTGGTGTTTATGGATTGTAATATTGAAGTTCTCATATTTATTTGGAAGATGGCAATTTATGGTATCGTTAATTCTGGTGGTTTATAGTGATATTTGGGTGGTGATGAATTATAATAGTAGTTTATGGTGGTGATAGATAATTGTTACAATGACTGGTAATGGTTATTGACGACACATGGTTAGGAGTTAAATGATCGTTAACTCAATCCTAGGAGCCCCTATAACCTCCTCCTTCTCCTCCCACTTGGTCTACTGAGATTAAATGAAAAGTGAATCTGATTAGAATGGTTAAAAAATTTAGAGTGTAGATTAATTTTTTTTTAAAAAGATTATATTTCTCTTATTTTTGAATTTCAATTTTCAAAATTTAAGTTTCTTCTACTCTTCGTCATTCTTCTTTTTCTCCTCCTCCTCATCCTCCTTCTTCTCCGTCGTCGTGTTCACTTATTTTGTCACGTTCTTTTTTTCTTTTTTCCTCTTATTTTTATGGATTATTTTGCTTTGGTCATGAGAACTTTGAAAAAAAATAATATTTTTTAAGCTATTAATTTTTTTCTTTTGCAAAAAATCAAACAACTATGAAATTGTTGCAACAACTATGATAGTTGTTGAGTTGCTACAACGACTACGAAGTTGTTGCAATAATTAATTTTCTAGCACAAGGTGAAGGGCAAAAAATGAGGCGAGAAGAAGGTGGAGGAGAAGCCGGAGGAAGTGGTGGTGGTGACAGAGGAGGAGGGAGTAGTGGTGGTCTTGGTGACGGTGGAAGAGGATGTGGTGATGGTGGCGAAGGAGAGGGATAAGGGGAAAGGATGGGTTTTGTGTAAATAATAATATTTTAGGGGATTTTAAAAAGGGACAACTAAACTAAGTAAACATAACTACTTTATTTTTACTATAAATATCTATAGTTTTAATATATTACCAAACATAATTTTAGTTAAGATTTTATAGCAAATCTCTCATCTCTCGCTTGTCTTTCTCTTCTCTCGCTCCCCTCTCTCGTCCCCTCCGCTCTCTCCCTCTCTCATCCTCATCCAGTCATTAATGTGGCCCTTGATTCAGGTTCATGTATGTAGATACTTTGGCTAGTCTGTTTTTGTCCATGTTTGAAACTGAGTGTTTATTTTAACAATATGGAACTTGTATTTGATATCTACATCGTAGTCTTTCCATGGGAAGAGTGCAAGAATTGTAAGTGTAATCTAGTAAAAGAAGAATACATTTGTATCAACTGTATTAATTTAATGGTCGTATTAATTTAATCTTGTATCAATCTATATCAGCTTGTATGTATCGAATATAACATGTATTCTTATATTGAAAATGAATACAAGTGATCATACAACTATCAACCTGTATGTATCTGTAACACCCCGTGCTTTCAAGGTTATCTATTATCTTGTGTCAAAGGCCTACGAGGCAAAGATTCATACTTTATTGTAATACCCCGCCTGTTCGAAGACATTCAATTTAAATTAGAATTTGATAAAAGAAATTTTGTATTGTCTTTTCGAATACTTTGATATTTATGAATAATTCTAGACATGATATTTATTAGTGTACTAGATACAAGAGCCCGTGCTTATGCGGACCCAATATATATTACTTTTTCTGTCTCAATTTATGTGACACATATAATTTTTAGAGTCAATCATTTTTTTTATAGTTTTTAAATATTTTAATTTGTTAATTTTTGTGATTGATAATATTTTTTACATAATTTTCAGGTAAAATATGTTATTCTCCGTCTCAATTTATGTGACATTGATGAAATTTGGAGAGTTGATCAAAAATTTTATACAGTTTTTAGATATTTTACGTTGTTAATTATTGTGACTTATAGTACGTTCTATGTTATTTTCAACTAATATATGTTACTCCATTTGTCCCAATTTATGTGACACTGATAAAATTTGGAGAGTCAATCAAATCTTTTATATGCTTTTAAATATTTTAAATTGTTAATTATGTGCTTTATACTACTTTTTATGTTATTTTCAACTAATATATGTTACTCTATCTATCCCAATTTATGTGACACTGATAAAATTTGGAGAGTCAATCAAATATTTTATATGCTTTTAAATATTTTAAATTGTTAATTATTGTGCTTTATACTACTTTTTATGTTATTTTCAAATAATATATGTTACTTTCTTTGTCCCAATTTATATGTCACTCATAGAATTTTCAGAGTCAATCAAATTTTTAATATATCTTTTAGATATGTTAAGTGTTAATTATAATGATTTATTATATTTTTTTATGTAATTTTTAAATGTATAATAAATAAAAAAAAAAAACAAATTACTAAATGTTATTTTTTTATCTCAATTTATGTGACACGACTGAAATTTGTAGTCAATTAATTTTTAATATGATTTAAAAATATTTTAAGTTGTGATTTATACTCCGTCCGTTAAAAAAAAGTGTCTTTTAACCTTTTAATTTTGTTTTAAATAAATAATATTTTAGATAATGAAAAAGACGTATGTTCTTTGAATTTTACTCTTTTTTAAATAAAAAGAGTTTTACATAACTAAGAAACTATTAAACAGTTATATTTTTTTCAAGGTATTTATTAGGGTAAGTTATTATCAACACTCCTTATTTTCTAGGAAAGGGTAATTTCTTAAGGAGAGATCCCAAATTAAAAATACCACTTATTTTGAAACGGCAAAAATAATACTTTTTATTTCCATTTCACATAATATATGATACTTCCTTGTCCCAATTTACATGGCGTAAATAAAATTTTGAGAGTCAACTAAATTTTTTATAAACCTTTGAAATATTTTAAATTGTTAGTTATTGTGATTTACAGTACTTTTTATGTAATTTTTAAATATATAATAGACTAAAAATAATAGTAAGATAAATAAATTAAAATGTAAAATAATAATAAAAATAATAACATTCACATTTGTTATTGGCCCACTGCTAAAACACTTCATGTTTTAGACCAAAAAATATAAAACAGTCCCCACAGAGGCTCGAACCGATGACCTCTTACACAAAAGTACACACTTGAACTACTCCGGTAGAAGTAGATAGGACGACCTCTACTTGCTTTTGCACGCTTCTATATATTAGAAATATATTAAAGTTTTACAAGATTTTTATAATTTGTTAGTATGTTAATGAAGATATTCAGAAGTCTAGTTATGTAGTGAAGTTACAAATATATTAGGTACATTAAATTCAAGATTCTCATTACCATTTATAATGGTGAGCGCTACATTATATCAAAGATATCGTCGATGGTCATTTGATATCGATTCCATTATGACATAACATATCGAGATCGATCTCTTCTTTTTCATCATTTTCAGGTACCTAAACCTTTGCCAAGGTTTTATGAAGTGTTATGTGATAGTGCTCTTTTAAAACACTTGCCTCATTATCATGATCATTTGCTCCTCTCCTTCTTCAAGGAGTTTTACGTTTGGAATCGATTGGTCTATCACGCTTCAAGTGTGTCATAGACGCTGTCTTTCAAGGACTTCTCATTGGAGCATTTACAGCTGAATTATATCATTTGGTCAGCTAATACATCTGACAATGAATTTGCAATATTTTACAACTGAAATATCTCTTGAACTTCAAGTTCACTTTTTTTTACGAGGATCTAGATAATTCATTCCATATAATTCATTCCATCCATTTCAGCTATTAATCATATCTCCCCCTAATGTTAGGAAAACTAACATTCACCCCAACCTTATTTGGGAATCCATCTTTGTGCGTGGTGGAGCAATTAAATCAAATACCGCACATTCAAATTTTAGATGGAATATTTGGCTCCTGACCCTGAACCAACAATACAGGGGAACCTTATTGGCTTGATGCATACAAGTGTTGTTGCATTAAAATAACATCTCATACCAAATTTCTTTTGGGAGATTTGTTCTCAAAACCAACGGGTTTAGCTATAATTGGAGGCATACAATTTCTGCTAAACTATCCAGCATTATCAACTTTTATAGTTTGGAACCATGCTCTTAATTTAACAATTTGAGCAAACAATCTTGCAAAAATTAAATTACAAGTTGATAGCAAAGCGCATGTGATCAACCATAGATGCATCTCATTTCATGGTAAACGGTCCACATGACAGGTGAACGGGCCCATATTCACCTTTTTATACGTTCCAAATTCAGGAGATACAATCCCAATCTTAGCTGGTATTATAAATAATTTATCATGAGAATTCTTGAAGAATTTTTTATTTCTTCAATATATAATCACATGAATTCTCACTTATTTTTACATCATATTTGAACCGGAATGGTCAACCGATCATGCCAACTTATATATTTATTGTAAACTTTTAGTTTACTATCGCATGTGATTTCATCACCATGCCCGTATTTGTATCAACAAACAGGAGAAAAATGGTAGTCTTTCACATAAATATTTCTATAAAATCTTTCCACAATTTATAGTCACAAAATAATAATAATTATTTTTTTAGAAACTTAAAAAGTTTCTTTTGGAGACTTACTACAATCTCAATATCATGAACAATTTTATTTCATCGTGTAGTGACACATTAGCTTTTTTGAAGCTTTCAAATACTTGTGTACTAACTCATGTTTTAAAACACCACACCTATGGTGAACATCTCCTTTAAGGAGAAAATTATATGTACCCAATCAATGACAAATTTGTGTAGCCACACAATAACATTCATTTTTGATACTTTTACCCTTTGGTAATTCATGTTGAGACATGCCACAATATTTGTGATGTACTAAAAGTATTTGACAAATGACCGTTAATACCAATATATTTTTCTCTCAAACCTCCCGTTGAGGTGAGTTTTGATATTTGCCCAATCATATATAAGAAATTTTTTAACACAATAGTTTTTACCACATTCGAAAATATTCATTTTCAAGAATAGGCAGTCATTCACAATTTTCTCACAAGTCACATTCTTTTCAAGAAATGGACTATAATCATATATATGTACTTCATAAATTTGCAGCATAAGCTCATTGTCATGCCTTGACATTTATCATATTTATATGATTCACCTCAACATCACTTTAAAAGGCCAAGTGTACCACCACTTTATATTCATTTAATTTGATAGAGGATTTATAAAACTTATAAAATTAGGTCCACGAAAATAACGTGCCCAATATATACCTTTCATATCAAATTGATGGTAAAAATTACCTTCATTTCTGAAGGATCATTTGGAGAACCCATAGCATTCTTCCTTTTATTATTATCAAATGATGATATTTTATCTTTTTCACGTCCACAACCATTTGTACAACTATAATAGTGATTTGGTCATCTTTCAGACTTATCATATACTGCTACCACATTTACTTTATGGAATGGAGCATATTCAATGTGACAGGCTTCACAATTTTATTAAGATTGCGTTGGTACTTTAACCAAACGTCTTTTCCATATGTTTGACCATATTGGTGGGATTTGAACCCAATTACCACAATGATGACTATTTTTATTTTGTCCCTTCATACTCATATTCATACATTCAACCACTTGTCTTCTTTCAGACATATTATGTATTGCTACCACATTCACAAAAGAGAATGGAGCAAATCAATTGGGCGGGTTCCATGACTTTTCATCAAAAGTACATTATTTTGCCTTTAGTCATCATTATACTATTATTTTGGTGCATTAGGACTTAAACCCAATATTTTATCCATAAAAGACGTCTTAGTCCATAAATCAATGGACTTGAACCCAAAATCTTATCATCATGGTGCATCATGACTTTAATCCGATGTCTTACCCTCTTGGTGCGATAGGACTTGAATCCACCGACTTATCCTTAACCATTGACATAATAGGCCAAAGTGTAACATGACTCACCCTTGAGCCTTCAAAATATTGTCAGTTAACAGTGATTATCATCTTAAACAAACATTAATATTAAAGGACTTCAATATTTCAAGATCACTCACATTTTCAAATGGTTAATAAAAACTTTTGTGTCATAAATAAGACGGAAGAAATAGTCTTTGAAATAACTCAAACTAAAAACTATTTTTGTTTTCAAAATTTAGTACAGTAACAAACTTGTAATACACAACAATAACATGACAGAGAATTAGTGGTCAAGTTGAAATTATAATTACACAACATAAATTATACCAATTCAAAAACAAATCTTCCAGCCCATTCACATTAACATTGTCTAGCACAAAAAATAATTTAATTAGAATATAATATCTATCAATGGACATCCAAGGGAGAGTGTTGTAAACAATTGTGTTGCCACACAATGTTGTCATCTTGTATTGTAGATGTCCACACCATTATTCCATTGATGAATAGTAACCTCTACACCATAACTTCTCCTTGATGAGTAGTAACCTCCACCTCCTCATTGATCATCCATAACTCCATTATCTTCCCCACCTCCTCAAAGTGTTGGGATCGACAATGACTCCATCAAATATTCCACCAAAATTACAAATTAATTGACAGACGTATTTGCTGACCCAATGCTATAATTCAGTTGTAAATGCTCCAATGAGAAGTCCTTGAAGGACGGAGTCTATGGCATGCTTGAAGCGTGGTAGACTAATCGATTCCAAAGGTAAAACTCCTTGAAGAAGGAGAGGAGCAAGTGATAAAAATGGTCATAGTAATGAGGCAAGTGCTTACCATGACATAACTCTTCATAAAACCTTGGCAAAGGTTCAGGTACCTGAAAATGATGAAAAAGAAGAGATCGATCTCGATATGTTATGTCATAATGGAATCGATATCAAATGACCGTCGACGATATCTTTGATATAATGTAGCGCTCACCATTTTAAATGGTAACGAGGATCTTGAATTTAAATCTGTCAAACAGTATGGACAGATAAATTATTGGCCAGATAAAATACGCAATTCAAGTATATTTAATATCATTTGATAAGTGATGGTCTGGACTTAGTCTTTAGACTAAAGTATAATGCCAGTGGGGTACAAATGAATTATTATGCGAAATGTAAAATCGTAAGATATAAAGTACGTCTTGTGCCTCGAGGCATAAAAAAATTTCGCAAAAGTCCTAGTATTATTGTTTGGAGATGTATTCTCCTGTTGGTGGATGCAATGAGACTTCTTTCAATCTAGCAATAGATGAAAAACTTGAATGCGTATAAAGAATGGTTGTTATGTCTAGCTAGACGGTAAAGATTGTATGAAAATCCTTGAAGGATTCAAAAAATTTTAAAGTGACTTCATTGAGTACCCCAATGATTGTGATATCACTAGAAATAAAGTAAGATCAATTTAGATCTCATGAAAATGGTTTAAAAGTATCATGTCTTATTGCAATTGGTGCGCTTATATATCCTGCTATCTATACATAAAATAATATTTTTGATATGCAGAAAAGACATAATTTCACTTTTATGTGAAAATATTTGAGCGAAATTAGAAATTGGTATAGATGATTATTTCTAACCAATATTGTCAAAAGTTTGTTGAATATGAAAATGCAGGAGATTATTTGATCTACAAAATGTTTGATCATACGGAAGTTCTCTATTTGCATGTGAGGTCATTGCCATATTATTATATTCAACCAGACAGTCAATGATTGACATTTAATAATATGGCAATGACCTCACATGCAAATAGAGAACTTCCGTATGATCAAACATTTTGTAGATCAAATAATCTCCTGCATTTTCATATCCAACAAACTTTTAATAATATGACACTTGGTAGATTTAAATTTATCCAAAAATAATGGTAAATTAATTGGCTTATACTAACAGAGACAAAAAAAGACTTAGACTTTAAAGAGAATTTCAAAGAATTGATAGGTGTGTGAATGAACTAATCAACCCATAGTATTTACTGTTATATGTGAAGAAATATTAACACAAAGTTACCTGACAATCAAAAGCACTTACCATCGATTCTTTGATTAATAAGATGAGCATTCGTGTTGATAACGTGTTGTAAAACTAAACTAAAAGAGTAACAATATGAAGTAAGAAAATAAACAAGAAATGAAGTAGACAAGAGAAGAAAGTATTTCTTATTCTTCCAAATATCAAGTATATACAATATGAATCATTGTGCCTCTATTTATAGCGTTCATAGAGGCATCCTAAAGGTTGTCATAAACATGACATTAACTATGGAGGTTATGGGGAAAAGGTTATGGAGAGAGGGAGTTACATTCATAATAGTGTGTGGAGTAGTGGAGGATTAACTATACACTAATGGAGTTATAGTGTGGACATCCACAATACAAGAGGACAACATTGTGTGATAACACAATTATTTACAACAGTGTGAAATTTTATGTTCTAATAAAATCTGTTGACATATAGCTTCATAAGGAGCCTCCATGCAAGTTGTTCGTTCTAATTCTATAGCTCTCAACTTTGTAAAAGCAGCATATTTGCATAAATACACTACATGGTTAGGAACCAAAAGTTCAGCATCGAATATTTATGATCGGATTCAGCCAAAATTAACATAGAGACGGGGTTTCGAGATTGAGTAATTTGAGATCGATGCTTGACGTGGACCGACTTATATTAAACATCGAAGGGATGGTGCTAAGGTGCGTATAAGCTGCGTATACATAGTGTTTGTGAAGCTTAGGACGCAAGGAACAACTTACGTGAAGGAACTACAAACGTTCGGACGTTCGTTGGAAAGGTATGTTAAGACTAAGTGTTGTCCTTCCTTTGAACACGAATTTTAGAAAATTTCTAAATCGTCAAATATGATATTTTACTATTCTATTGCTAGAAAGACCTTCTGTGAAAGGCATTGGAATCGCAACTGAAGTATTTTTGTGATTCTATTATATTGATATTCCACTCATTCGATTATATGGGGTATTAGACATCTATATGTCACTTTGTCGACTTCCTTAACTATATGTCTATATGTAGGAGTTTTTATTCTTCTTTTAAGAATTCGCAACCAGCCCTCCTTCTGCTAAAATGATTTTAGGAAAATTTTAAAATAATACGTCGATTTTTAAAACTCTCAAATGTAACTCGTATGTTTAAACTACCAAAGGACTTGGTTTTTGAAATACTTTCTTTTACAAACTATATAGAAACTAAGTGAAGCACCTTGAACTCTTTATGAATATCCTTATATTTAAGTTACCTTTCTAAAGTCGAGTTAAGTGTTCAAGTTTATTCTAAAAGCACATGAGGTCCTACGATACTTTTACATATTACACGGAAGTGATTACAAGATTATGAGAATAAAGAGTACCAGTGGGCCAAGATTGGCAACATGATTATGATGACGTTCCTGCATTACAAATTCATAACATGACATGCTATGCATTCTACTTCCAAGCTATAATCGGGAGTATGGAACCTATTGCCTATATTTATACGTATGAGACACAGATGGCCATGAGTTGGCAGATATGATGGCGGTTAGCTACCGGAAGACACCACTACTGCTAGCATTTGGTTGGGTATGACATACATTTGTATTGGCATATGTATAAGTATTCACGACATACGATTACACGAGCATACCATGCATATTTGATTTCTATAAGGTCAGATGTTGGCCATAGAGGCTATCAGAGTTTCAGTTTCAGATGGTATCTCTATTACCCTTTTTACGGCAACTATTTATGATTCTACTCTCCGCCTTATATACCAGTACATTTTTATTCATACTGACGTCCCATTGTCTGGGGATGCTGTATTTTTGTTTCGTGAGTGCAAGTCCAGGTAGGGATTCTGATCGCCCCCTCCGCTAGGATTCAGATTCAGCTGTGAGTTGGTAAGCTCCACCTCTTCCTGGGGCTATCATAGGATGTTTACTTTTGTTGTACAATTTGGGTATAGTCTGGACCTTGTCCCGACCAGTGCTTATGACACTCTTTGAGGCTATTGTGGACATGGCATTCTGGGTTTCTTTTTGCAACTTCCAGTCTCCAGCCCCACAGGTTTGGCATGTACGTATATGTATGTATGTATGTCTTTAGTTGTGGCCTCGTCAGCCAGCCAATACTTTATTATTTTTGGCTTGTCTACCTTTGTCTATATGACTTGTTGTCATTCGGGTTATGACCTTAAAGGTTCAGACTTTTCAGATGTTATGTTGTCCGACCTTTTGGGCCCGCAGTTTAGTCAACTAATATGTTTTAGTGGCTTACTCGATCGAACAAGATATCGAGTGTCAGTCGCGCTCCCCTAATTTGGGGCGTGACAGTATCAGCTTGTATGTCTCAGATATAACTTGCATCAGCCTGTATATATAGAATATAATATGTATCAGCTTGTATCTCTGTATCGCAAATAAATACAAATGATATAAGAACGAACAAATTCAAGTGATATAGTTTGTATGTATCGAATCCAGTCTGCATGTATCGAATACAGTCTGCATGTATTGGACTGTGTTTGTTCATACACCATGTATTCCTTTTTCTCTCCAAAATCAATCTCTCTCTCTTAAACTTACTCGCCTTTCCTCTCTCAAATTATTGCTATAAATCGTAATTAGGCAAATTATAGCTACTAATAATAATTATGACCTAAACTATAGCTATTTATAAAAATTCCTCATTTTAAAATGAGTGTCATTAACATGACTAATCTTAAAAAAGTTATCCCTATTATAATAAAAAAATAAATTGTGTCGTTTTTTCTTAGATGAAACTTATTTATCATCTATAATTCATTCACCAGATGATTCATAGCGCCTAACTAATCTCTATGATTTAAAAAAATAGTGCCTAACTAATATTAGAAAAGATAAAGAAGATAATAATTGCAAAAAGAAAAGAAAAGAAAAACTAAGATGAAGACGTAATAAGGCCAACAAATAGAAAAATAACAAAGACCCAAAATGGATCCTATGCAATGCATCAGTAAGAACAAAGGAAAATGTTGTCTTTATTTTGGATTCTGAAATTCATTTATGCATATTTTTTTATTAGGAGTAGGTTATTCATGTATAAAATTAACATGGTTTTTGATTTGTAATTTAGAAATTCACATAACTAGTACATGTATAAGTTATAAGTAAATCTATATATTATTTTATTCAGGATCAAAGGTGAAATTACTAGTAATATATGTTTAACTAATACATGAATAATTAAACATTGAATAACTAATACATGCATAAAATAATACATAAATTTCTTCATAATTAATCCCTACATAACTCTAACCAGCTACTAAACGACTCCAAAGTGTATAGTTGGTAAAAACCTTTATACATCGTGTTTACACTAATTAATACTTTTGACGTTTTCAAACTTCGAAGCATCAAAGCAAATTACAGAAATAAAACTTAATAAAGAAAAACATATATGCTAGCATACGTTTATATATATGTCGATTACTCAACTAACAAATTTTTATCTCAAAAAGTCACTTAATTTTATTTAATATAAAAATTACTCAATTAATAATAATTATTTCAGAAAGTCACTTGATTTTATTCAATCAAGTTTATTAATTAAACTTGATTATAAGAGCTCATGCTTCTCCATAAACATTAATTCTTGAATATATGCTGTGTATATTATAGCACCCCAAGTCAAATCTTTTATGGTCACATATGTCCAATATATCAATTATCTAATATCAGCATTAGTTAAAATATTTCATCAAGAGACAAATTGAAGCTAAATTCAATAAGTGCCAATTAAATTGAGCAGAAATTAGATATTTTACAAAGAGGTATTTGTATTGGCTATTGAGTTAATTGCTATGTGTGACTACGTCCATCAATAAAATTAATTTTACTACTATTTTAAACTGCAAATTGTCCAAATGCCAAATAAGTAACGATGGAGAGAGAATCTTTACCAAAAAAATTCAGCGTCTACTATAATGCATAAGAAAAATATTAAATTTATATAATACATTAATATAATTTTCTCCGCCAATAAAATTATACTTCATCCGTTTAATTTACTATTTAATTTGATCATAATTTTTCAATATTTTCTATTATTTCTTTTTGAATTGTTAACTATTACAACAACATACCCAGTGAATTATCACGAGTAGAGTCTGGAGAGGACAAATTATACGCAGACCTTACACTACCTCTTGGACGTAGAAAGACAATTTCTAAGAGACCTTCGACCCAACTGCAACAAATCTAAGTACAAGAAGAAGAAATCAGTGAAGAAAGCATATCAATTAATAAGAAAAACATAGCCTACACGAAAAAAACAATAGCAACAACAAAATAATATAGTGATCGAAACACAATAAACAATATATGATGACGATAAATATCAAAAGCAAAAACTATAAGAATGTCATGATACTACGATAAACAACAACAATCCTAAACCTTCTAAAGACCACACAACACTCTACTATTTACTAACCTTCTATCTTAATACACGACCTTTACACCTTCCTATTATGATTTATAATATTTTTTATATAATTATTAAATACGTAAAATTTTATTTGTAAAAGATTAAAAAGTTTATATCAGAATTTAAATCAAACATTAGTTAATTCTTTTTAAAATTACTTTGTGTGGACTCAAGAGATAAGAAAATTGGTCTAATGAGAATTTTCTCCACAAAAATTCCTTGGCTAACACGTAAATGTAGTCTTAAGTTGACTAGAACCTTCTAGACACCCTTCATCCATATTTGACCAGAACCTTCCAGATTCCTCCTCCACTATATATATTCCTCCTCCTTCCCTTTCCTTCTCACCATTCCACATTTTTCAACTAACAAAAATCATTACTAGTAATATATTCATCACCATTGTCGATCGATCGAAGATGCCGATGCGACCAACAGGCGGATTGAAACAAGAGTGGGACCCAATCGTGCTCCAGAAGCGGAAGACGAAGGCACAAGACCTGAGAGATCCGAAAGCAGTGAACCAGGCATTGCGAACCGGAGCAGAGGTACAAACGGTGAAGAAATTCGACGCCGGTTTGAATAAGAAGGCGGCGGCAGCAGCGGCGGTTGTTAATGTGAGGAAGCTGGATGAGGCGGCGGAACCGGCGGCGCTTGAGAAAGTATCGGTGGATGTGAGACAAGCGATACAGAAAGCGAGGATCGAGAAGAAGATGAGCCAAGCTGATTTAGCGAAGATGATTAATGAACGGACGCAGGTTGTTGCGGAGTATGAGAATGGTAAGGCGGTGCCTAATCAACTTGTGTTGGGGAAAATGGAGAAAGTGCTTGGTGTTAAACTTAGAGGCAAAAATCACAAGTGAAAAAGTGTGTAATTTGTGTGTGAATGTGAAGGTTAATTACAGTTGTATTGTTGTGTTAATATTGAGATGTAAGGATTTCATGTTTTATAATGTAAAATAAACTTTGAATTATCAATTGCGCGAGTTTCCCGTCTAAATTAATCATCAATTATTTATCGAAACATACCTTAATTGATTTGCTCCTAACTAGCAATTGTTAGCTTTTTCTATCTGAAACTCCACAAGTTGAAGACGAAGGCACTAGACCTGAGAGAAGAAATTCGACGCCGGTTTGAATAAGAAGGCGGCAGAAGCAGCGGCGGTTGTTAACAGTAGTAAACAACGACTATTTTAAATTCGAGTTAATTAAAGTGGTGTTAAAAATTTAACCCAAAAACTTATCTTGGGTTGATTAAATAACTAATTACGATTACTTATTCCCTTGTGGTCCCATTAATATAATCTGTTACTCTGTTCATCGTAATTGACTACTCCCTTTGTTCTCTTTTTTAGTTGTCATAATTTTTTTTGAAATCAAATAATATAAAGTTTGATCAATATTTAAATAAGTATTTTTTTATCATATTGATATTAAAAAAATTGTAATTTATAATATTTTTTGTATAATTTTTGAATATTTTAATTTTAATTTTTAAAAAATAAATTAATCTAATCTAATTAATTTTTAAAAATTAGTTAAATTGATTCTCGAGAAGCGTAAAATGACAGCTAAAGGAACAGGGAGAGTATATATATTGAGGTTAGAGAACAAAACACATAAACAGAATCGGCAAGTAGCATTCCAGTTTCAGGTTTGAAAATGCACATTGAATATTTTAACTCGACTCTATTGCGCCTTGGGTACCTTTCATCGATAGTTACATAATTATGTGTTTTTCTACCAAAGTTATTTAACTACGTTTTTAACATAAAAATCACGAAATTTGTCTTTACTAACATAAAAATCATATTTGTCGAAAAATTCAAACTTTATGTCTCGTGTTTTCACATGTTAAAGAATGAAGATAAAAATAAGAAATTTAAATACGGATAAGCAAATAAATTCACAAGGGAGGTATTTAAAATTCAAATTAAAAAATATTTTTTTCACTTTCGTTAGCAGAAAAAAATATATCTACGCCATTGTATAATGATAGATTTTTAATAAAAGATATATCAACTCTAAATCGCAAAATTGAAGCATATATATTAGACTCTTTTTCCTTTAGGATATAAAAATTTCAAAAAATGATCTTCAAAAGTTCTGTTTAATTCCAAAATAACTCTAAAAATAAATTTGAAATTTTAACTTTTATCAATTTAAACTTTTAGCAAATTTTCATGATGTTTGAGTTTAATTTTATAAGTTCAAAGATCAAATTTTGACTAAACACTATAATATATATTCCGAGTTTAAGAAAGTACACTTATGAATGAAATATTATGTTTCACTCCTAATGTTTATTTTAAAAATTATTTAATTATTATTTTATTTAAGAAACTTTAAATACTCATGGTATTTAATTCAAACTCCATGAAAAAAATATGGAGCTACAAGTTCAACTCCATGGATCATTTCGGATTTTCAAACTACAACAATTTGTTGCTATTTTTTGTTTGCATATTTTTGAATCAAGATCTAAATAAATAAATTCAGTATATGAAACAATGATAAAAGATGGTTAAGAAAGTAAGCTGGATAAATTTGCTATTTTTATATTATTTGAGATAGACACCAATTTTATTTTATTTTCCTCCATATGATTGGAAATGATTTATTAGAGAAAATGAGTGTGATAAATGAATTATGCATAAATTTTGAAACAATTCACGTGTTATTATTTATCTTTGTATTAATAATTTGTCATTATACATTCTTAATATCACGCTAAAGAATGATTATACTCGATATTCATTTTATTTCAATTTATATGACACACTTTTTTTTTAATCTATACCAAAAAGGATGTCATTTTTTGTATAATTGAAAATGATTTTTTTTTTAATTTGATAAAATAATTTATAGTAACTCACATAAATGGTCAAAAAGTGTTTTAAACTATAATTTTTTTAACTTTTTTATATAAAGTTAAACGGTGATACATAAACTGATATATAGAGAGTAATAATAGCCAAATTTTGATCGGCATATAAAAAGTGACGCCAAAGTGAAAGAATCGATTGAATCATTCAAGTCGGATAGTATTTAAGGTAACTTACATAAAACACACATCTTTGGGAGCCAATTACTCTTTTTCCCACCTCAATCCCGCTCGGATACATCCCTCACCTCGGGATACATCGCCTCACATCGGGATAAATCCCTAAACTACTCGGATACATCGAAATCCCATTAGATATATCCCAAAACCATTCGGATACATGGGAATTCTTTGGTTTTACCTTTGATGCATCGGATGGGATGTATCCGAGGTGAGGCGATGTATCCGAGTGATTTTTGGATTAATATGTGATATATGAAGTAATTAAAATAAAGTAGTGGGAGAGTTAGTAAATATGGTAAGGAGGTATATCTCTTTAGGCAGTTTAACCTTTTTTTTATCTATGCTGCCCAAATTCTTAACGGGTCTTTGACTCTTATCTAAGAGCCTGTTTGGATTTGCTTAAAAAAAATAGCTTTTACGCGATGTGATTAAAATCTGAAAATAAGTGCTTATAAATAAGTAGATAAATATTTGGATAAAAAATATTGAAATTGAAAAAAAAAGCTATTAATTTGTTGGTAAACAAGTGCTGTTAAGCTTTTTTTTTTTGTAAGAGAAAGAGAAAGATGGAGAAACGAGAGGAGAATGAGAGAAAAAAGAGTACTTCCATACATTTTAGGACTGAAAAGTGAGAATAGTGTTGGAATTAGAGAAAATTATAAGGGATAAAAGGGTAAATGTATTGGTCAAACTTAAAAAGAATTTTAAGCTGAAAGCAAAAAGCTGGGGGTGTCCAACTTTTAGCTTTTTTTAATTATTTTTTTACTTAACCAAACACATGAAAAAGCTAAAAAAGAGATTAAAATCTGGTTTGACCAGATAAAAATCCAATCCAAACGGGCTCTAATTGACGCGGGTCGGACGGGTCAATATTCTGCTTTCGTAATTGCCCAAAACAACCAGGGGTATTTAAGTCAATCCTTGCTGATTTAGGGTTTTAGCTATAACCCTTTAAGCAGCCGTGCCTGCTCTTCTCTTCCTCCTTCGTTGCTTTCGTCTCTCTGTGCCTTCCAGGTACGATCTCCTTCTCCCACAATCCCACTGTATTTTTCACTTTAATTTCATTGCCAATATTGTAGTTTAATCGTATTCCTTGTTGTCTCTGTAAATATTTTGTATTAATTTTGTGTGCTTCATTTTCATGTAAATATACAAACAAACAAACTCTGTGATGGAATTGAAATTTGTGTTTCGTTGTATAGCCTAATTGATTATGCACCGTAAAGATGATGTAGCTCAACGCCGTGTTTATCGTTTTTGAAGCATCAATGTGTGACTATTTATATCCTTTTCGGTGCTTCAAGTTATTAATTGTGTTCAAAAGTAGTATGATTTTAAGCACCTTAGTGTGTGGCCTAGTGGATAATGAGATCCGTGAGGCCTCAGGTTCAAAATCCAGTACTAAGTGATTTCTTCTCATCTATCCAAGTTTCTCAGTACCTCTGTGTGTGCTGGTGGGAGATAGCAGGTACCTGCGAATTAGTCGAGGTGGTGCCCGCCGCAAGCTGGCTTGCACCACGGTTATAAATATAGTACTTCATCCTATTTGTTTGTCCTACTTTCCTTTCCGACCCGTTTTGAAAAGAATGACTCTTTCTCGTGATGGTCAATGAAGTGGGTTAAAGAACCATGAGGTCTGAGGTCTCAGTTTCAAATCCCAACGGAGACAAAAGAAATTAGGTGATTCTTCCCATATGTTCTAGCCTTGGTGCCTTGGAGGACAGAGTTACTTGGTACTTATTGCTGGTGGGAGGTGACAAGTATCCCGTGGATTTAGTTGAGGTGCGCGAAAAATAAAATAAAAGAATGACTTTTTCCTTTTTTGAGAAAGGGTCAAAAATCTGTTAACTAAGTTTGTCGCTAGTTATACTTTAGAGCCAAATATGCCTATGCTTTTGCCAAAGTAGGCAAAATATGCAACTATTTTAGTTGATTCCCCAAATCAAAGTACCCAATTTCCCCTAAATAACCCCTCTCCTCTTTTAATACGACCCGACCCACTAAACTAAATAACCCATAATCAAAATAAACCCAATTATAAACACCTCTCTTCTAAACTTTATATGATTTTTTTTTCCTTTTCTTCTTCTTCTTAAAGAGTTTTTAGATTTGGAGAAGAAAAGAAGCAGGGATTGTGTGTATCGGCGTTGTGCTATTATAAATGCGCTTTGTTCGAAAGTGTTCTCTGCAAAATTGATTTTTGGGGAAGATGGGCAGTTGTGTTTCATCTGTTCACTGGAAATTTTCAACAATCATTTTCCCCACATCTTTGTTTACGATCAGTTTTTCATATCTGTGTTCATCGATTTGCTATTCTCAAATGTCCTCAGCTTTTCGAAAAAAAGTCTTCTCATTATTTGATGTGAAGATGTCATGTGATGGTAAATAATTGCAAAAGTATTTTGAGTGAATTAGTTAATTTGAAATTCCACAAAATTGGAGATGATTTTACAACAAACAAATAAAAAGTTACTGAAAAGACAGAAACTTGATCCTTGTGGAACAATGTAGGACAGAGGAAGCAAATAAAAGAAAACAGAGATAAAGAGGGTAGCAAGTAACAAGAACAGATTTAATGGATTGGGTATTTATAATTGAGTTTAATTTGACATGGGTTATTTAGTTTAGTGGGTCGATTCGGGTTAAAAGTGGGGAGTGTGTTATTTAGGGAAAATTGGGTATTTTTGTTTGATTTGGAGGATTCCATCCAAAATAGGGGCATATTTGCATACTTTGGTAACGGCAGGGGCATATTTGACCCTATAGTTAAACCAGAGCCAAATTTAGCTAATAGACGAAAGTAGAGGGGTATTTTTGACCCTTTTCCCTGCATGTTTAAGACAACATGATTAAAGGGTATTTTGGTACATTCTACATATTTATAGTTTTAAGACTACAAGATTTAAAAGTCTTCTTTGCTGTCTGAAACTTGGTGTCAAGTCAAAAGTAGACAAACAAATTAAGACGGAGTGAGTAGTATGCTTTGCAGTGTAGAGAATGCCTTATGTAGGGTTTTAACTTTCAATTTCGCAGCATGTCTGTCTTATAAGGCCCTGTTGTCAATTATCTTCTTAACGAAAAGCTAGTATAATTCATAATGTCGATGAGAATCTTCGTGCGCACACTGGGAACCCTTTTTGATGAGTGACTAATTTGGAATCTATTTGTGAAGATAAATAATAGAATTTCTCCTTCCATCCCAATATATGTTTATGTTTCAATTATTCAAATTTAAGAAATGAGGTTATAAAAAAAGGAGGTTATCTTTTTTGTTATCTAGCCAACTTTGTACTTGCACACAACTATAATACGTCCAGTCTATTGATCTCTTAATCCCCAAATGAGTCAAACTTTTGAAATCTCTGATATTTTCCATTTGATTCAAACTTGTATCATGTGGAGTTGGATGGTTGAAGTTCAATTACTTCGTAATTGTTGGAATACTTCTGTATTACAATCTATTATGGAAATGTGAGTGGCCTAATGTAGGCTCGAAACACATAAAAAAAGGACTTTGTTTTGTTAGTGACTTGCACTTTAATTTGCTTTCCCTCTTGAATCCAGGAGCTTTGAACATCTAAGGTCTATTCGCGTAAAGCAATTTCCAAGATGCAGAACGATGAGGGACAAAACATGGACCTTTACATCCCTAGGAAGTGGTATGTATTTCTTACTTCCCAACACTTCAGATTAGATTCGGCTTCCCCTGTACATCTATATAATGATGTATATTAGGTTATTTTAGATGATTAACCTGCTATTTGGATGCAGCTCTGCCACTAACAGGCTGATCACTTCCAAGGATCATGCATCTGTGCAGCTCAACGTTGGGCATTTGGATGAGTCTGGCCGATACACTGGCCAGTTCACCACTTATGCTCTCTGTGGATTTATTCGTGCCCAGGTAGTGTTCTTTGTTACTTCTGAATATCATGTTAAAGGACTTTTACCTTCGGATGTTAACGAGTCATGTCGAACTGTTCGTTTTCTGTATTTGAATTACTTTTTCTAAGAGTGAATGATTGATCGTGCCTTATTGATTTACAAAAAACATGACATATCTTTGTATGTGGGGTAGAAATGGTTGCCTATTACACGACTCAGTAGCCTGAGACGATGAGTACCTATAGTGCCGTTGCATCTTTTGTCCGAGTTCCTTGTTGCATTCCATTTTAGGTATCATGTTCTCAGGGGAAGGCTCTTGTCCCATTCTTCATTTGGTCAAATGTAAACTGAAAATTGAGCATTGATAACGAGTTTTTGTGTACTTAAGTAGCAGTATTAGCTCTCCGCATATTGGTGGGTGACACATTCAGCTAGTTTATTATCCCTTGTCAAAAGATTGTTACAAAAAGAGAGATGGTTCTTTCACTTATACTTTTGGAGCTATGATTTGGGCATCTGGTTATCTGATTTCTTTGCTGGAGTTGTATTTTTAGGATCTTCTTGTTGTGGTTTATCTCATTTGCTTTTGGCATTCATCATTTGTGTGTTACTGCAATTGACATGAGAACACTTTCTGCAGGGAGACGCCGATAGTGCTCTTGATAGGCTCTGGCAGAAGAAAAAAGCCGAAGTTGGACAACAATGAGAATCTTCTATTTGCTATTGTGTAACCAGCAGTTCACTGGCTTGTTCTGTTTTATGTTTTAAAGTTCATTATTAGACAAATGGAACTACTGCATCGATGCTAGTAACTTTTAAGTGCTGTAACTTGATTTCCTATTTAGAATTTTTTTGAAGATGAGAACAATATGAGCTCTTTGAATCATTTTAGCATGCCTAAAGAGCCATTTCTTTCAGTTGCTATTTACTTAGCACTAGTGGTTCTTGGAACTGGCTTTATGCTATCCTCTTTTTGTGTTTTTATTCTGTCTTTTTTATTTTAATGGTGGTGTTGGGGCCAAGCTTTCACAACTCGATTATTCAATTGGGTACCTATGGGTTACTTTACCTCTTAAGGCTTTGTCACTTTTAATGCGAAATACTATGGTAGTGTCATGGATTTTGAACTTATAAACAACTACAAATGCCAATAACAAAAAATAGTCTGACAAAATAAGTACAATACTTTTATTTGCTATCAAATATTAGGCATTATTTTAATATGTTTGACCACCTGTTTGACATGTTTTTTGTTGTTGATAAAAATATTCATATCTAAATACGGAATGATTCTAGAAAACGCTATTGAAATGTGAAGATTAACAATTGAAATCCAAGAAAGGCTAAATGGGGCTAATATTGAAATTCGAAGGATTAAAAATTGGAACTCAAAGAAAGCTTCACGAAGTTAAAACTAAGGAAGGATTCGTGAAATGCAAAACTAAGAAATGACACATAGGA
This sequence comes from Jaltomata sinuosa, assembly GCA_003996215.1. Classification (NCBI taxonomy): domain Eukaryota; kingdom Viridiplantae; phylum Streptophyta; class Magnoliopsida; order Solanales; family Solanaceae; genus Jaltomata; species Jaltomata sinuosa. Next base: position 1,137,286 of record QJPP01007196.1, on the reverse strand, counting down.
TTTCAAGATTGAGGAAGAATTATGGTATTCAAACATTTATAAATTTAAAATAAAAAAACTATGAATTTTTCATAAGTTTTTTTTTCGTATTTTAGGTAAAATTATTTTTGTTCGAGTCTTATCCCCATATACTAGAACTAGCTATTTAACCTCTATACTTTTAAGTAACGGTTAAAGCTCGTAATAAACTCGAAAACTGACCATTTCAGTAATTTTTACAACATAATTAAAGATTTTCAAAACAACGACATATATAAACTAGTTTATTCCTTTTTGGTAATCAATATATAAATTAGTTAATTAAACCCGCAAAAAAATCTTATAGCTCAATTGATTAGCTATCCGTAACCATTTCCCCTTCTCCTACCCTTAATTTAAAAAAAAAGGAAAAGAAAAAAAAGACAGTAAAAACGCAAGGTCGACTTCTCTCAGCTTTACTCGTCGGAGTTGAAGACGCCGCTAGTAGCCGCCAGCCGGCGATTTGAAACTTATCTGAGTAATTGTATATTCAATTTGCAAAATCGAAGTTTTTTTTTTTTTCATAATTAATGGCTTCTTCCGCTAATTCTAGACTAGCAATCCTTAGTCGACACTTCACTTCAGCAGCAGTAGATTCTGCCTCTAAGGTAACCGCCGCTAAACTCTATTACTACTCATTACCCTTTCTGCAATTTAGATAGCTTTTAGCCATAGATTTTTAAAATTTATTTTCAAATTTTTGTTTAGCCATGAAATTTAATCATAGATTACGCTTTATGTCTATTTTTTGAAAATATTTACACCACGTATAAACACACTATTTAATACCTGTTATACACTATTATACACTTTATACCAGGTTGATACATTATACATAATGATTTTTTTCCTGTTATAATGTTGTATAATATTGTATACTCGCTCAGACTAGTTTTTGTACTTCCAATCACAAAAGTTTGATTATTTTTTTTTTCAAGTAAAATGCACGTCCAGGCACAACTTCAAATTCCAAATTCACTTCAAAAACTCATATTTTCAAGTTTCAAGTTTCTAACTTCAAAATCTATGGCCAAACGGGAGCTAAAAAAGCAGGGTTTGAGATTGTGTAATACTAATGTAATTACAAATGCCTTAATTTTGAAGAAATTTTGTTCAATTTTAGTTATGGAGAAGTGCTATTATTTTTGTGGATATTGAACTTGTGTTTATGGTGAATTGCTATGACTTACATGTTCATCCTTTTTCGTTGCTTCATTAGTCTCATGGTTAATTTTCTCTCCCGTCTTTATAGGCTGGATCTGATGGTCAGAATTTGGGGTGGATTAAGATATCGCCAGAGGTTTCAGAAGCATTAAAACATGGTAGCCCGATTGTTGCATTGGAATCGACTATAATATCTCATGGTACGAGAAGAGTACTCTTGAGCAGCTCCATTGTTTATCAGTTGCTTATATTGTCTATGTGTTAATTAGTACAACTGAAGGGAAATTATGTACTAGTACTTAGTACTAGTGGTAAGACTGTAACTTGTGATGTGTGGGTAAGAGTTGGATCCAAGATTTAAATTTTATGGGTTCAATCTTCCCCTGATCTCCTGTTCTTCCTTTCCATACCCCGCCCTCCCAAATAAAATAGAAAAACAAAAGATGGAGACTTCTGCTTTACATTTATACAGCGGAAATAACGTGTTACTTGAATGATTAATGTGTTACCTCCTCAATCATGGGCGCTTATTGTGCATCAACCATACTGACACACTGAACAAAGACTTAGACTTTGCGACTATGCATTTCAGTAGTTGCCTTACATAACCTTACATGTGTATTGACTGTTAAGTTAGTTAGCCTTGAGGAGATGAAATTACTTTCTCATTTATGTTTTATCCATAGTAGTTTTAACTATGGTTTTTTTGCTGTTTCCAGGAATGCCATATCCTCAGAATTTCGAGACAGCGAAAGAGTTGGAGGTCATTGTGAGGGAGAATGGAGCTGTACCTGCCACTATCGCTATTCTGGATGGCGTACCATGCATAGGTATTTATCTGAGACTTCGTTTCTTCTTCTTTCTTTGTTCCATTCTTTTCTCTTTTATCATTTCTTGGTTGGAGGTACTTTGGCAGGAAAGTGGGGTTGATTCTAGGATTTTTAAGTTCATCACGTCTCTCCTGAACTTAAAGTGTCCAAAGACCTCATGACACTCTGCTTGTGCTCGATTAAGATTAATCTGCAGTAAACATCAACTTCTTTGTTCTTGGCTTCTTAATATACATCTTAACTATCAATAGAGACCAAGTTGTCTACATTTTATCTGTTTATATATTTACTCCATACTCATGCTAACTTTTGACTTTTGGTATATCAATTAAATTGATGAGTACTTTAACTCTAACATCTACATCTTTCTCTTATGAAAGTAATGGATTTTTTTACAAAGTACTAGTGTTTCTTCAAAATATACACTGCTACATTACTGTACATTGACTTCTATGCTCAATCATATTCCAGCACTGTCATATGACTCATGCATATTCCACGAGTATCTGACAGTTGTCTGAAAGTTTTGAGTTTTGACCTTTCCAATTTACTCGGACAGTTTATGTGAGCGATCAATGTGAAGGTGAGAAATGGAGTGAGACTTTTTTGAAATGGATTGTGAAGATGAGAAATTTGGTTGAAAGTAACCTTTTTGAGAGCATCTATGCTTCTCCTCTGTGAGCCATTTCCATCTTGTACTTAATTAATTCCTGAACATCATGTTCTACAGTAGCTTTGAATCTTTGATAAATTATTTGTTAAACTTACACTTCGTGAGGAAATGGGAAAAATGAGAACACGAGATTTCCAGAATGTTGACATCATTACTTACTAATAGCATTACGACTGATCATCTTCTGCTTGTCAAATTTTATCTGATACCCTTGGCTCAACGTCTGAAATGATAGAACTTAAAATACTTGCATGACCTTAGGTTATTTCTGAGTTGTCATACACTTGTGTTAACTTTCTTTTAACTAGGGAAATCATATTAGCATGTAAAATGTTTTAACCATGAAATATTCTTTATGGTAGGCTTGACTACAGAAGAACTAGAGATTCTAGCACGTCTTGGTAGCAAAGCTCGGAAAACTGCTAGTAGAGACATTGCACTTGTTGTAAGTCAATTGCAAACTACGTGACTTAATCTGGGCACTTATATCCTTTTTGCCTTTATAATACTTTTTAAAATGTTTTGACTGCTGAAACTTAAATTTTACTAGCTCGAGGAATCCTTCTTTTCTTAGACATGCTCTCCCAACCATGCACCGCTAGTCTCCACCTACGATAAGATTGCTTCAATTCTTGTGAAGTACTTCTCTTCAAGATTACATTAATTGATCTTTTTCCCTCAAACTTGCAAAAAGCCTTTTAATATAACTCCACCCATATCACTATGACAATTTGCCTACCCCTCCACTAAAAACTCGCTTCGCTTGTGATATAAGCCTACAAGGAATTTATAAGTAGCTAAGCACAACAATGAACATGATTATCATCATAATTTATGAACAAACCACCTTAATGAATCTCATAAACTTCCATCCTTGGTGGGGGTTATAATATTCTTGGTTTCGTTTAGAGAGTGAAAGAATAATAATGCTGGTATTTTAATTGGAGTGGAATGTGATGGGCGTGACTGTTGCTAAAAATTATAATTAGTAGGGTAGGAAGAACCAAGAACACATGGGGATGCCACACACTTTCTTGATTTTGCACTATTGGAGTCTATTATTAAGCATCAAAGGTGTGACCTAGCGGTCAATGAAGTGTGATGAAAACTATGGGAGATAAGGGTTCAAAGCTCAATCCAGGCATAAAAACTTAGGTGACTTTATCCCATCTGCTCAAGCTTTAGTGGAAGAGTTACTCGATATCTGTACTGGTGGGAGGTGGCAAGTACCTAGTAGTGTAGTCGAGGTGTAGATAATCTTGCCCGAACACCACTACTTATTGAAAATACAATATTCAGTCTATTACTAATTCCCTGTATTGAACATGCCTATGTAACTGTCTGACTGCACTAGCTTGTAGGTGAGGTATCACAGTAGGGAGTGGAGGTGAACTCAGAAGAAGAGACCTTAGGCAACCCAAAGATCATAGTGGATTTTGTCTACTTCATCCAAAAGTTTTAGTTACTATCAAAGAGATAATTATCCACTCACTTCATGGCATTTTCACGTCTGATTGGGTCAGAGTTCAGACATATTTTTCATTCTTTGTAGAAAAAACAAGCGTATCTGGTTTCTCATTTGCTGTTGTGAAAGACTATTTTCACTTTAGCCATGCAAATGTTCTATTTTCTTTTGGTTCTTTTCATCTTTTGTTTGCATATCTGTTGAATGGTTACCTTTGGCGCACAAGTAACAGTATTTGCCGTGCTATCTTCTGGACATTGTTATATTTGGTTCTACCTTCTGTCTCTCACTGGCATCTGCTGTTATTCATGTGTTTTAAGCCATAGAAGCTTAGATATATGCTTCATCTTTAAGTTTTCCCTTTCAAAAGGTCTGAAGCATATGTTTGGATATCTGCCAGGATCCTACCAAATATTCTTGGGAAGCCGCCACAAAGCTGTCAAATTAAGTTTTCTCTAAGTTATTGTTTGTATTTTTTTCCCTAGATGGCAGGCAGGGAGAATGGGGCAACTACTGTCTCTGCAACAATGTATCTTGCTTCGAAGGTGATGACCGCATTCATACATGATATTTCTAGTAACTTTCTTGTTTGTTCTGTATTTTATCCGGATCTTTTGTTAAGAAATCTTCGGTATCTTGTAGGTTGGTATTCCAGTATTTGTCACTGGCGGTATTGGAGGAGTACATAGACATGGAGAGAACAGTAAGTGAATCAACACTTATATATGTGCGTTGGTACTGTATCTCTGTGGTGATGCTAGATTGATGCATTTTGCTTGATAGCATCTGATTTTTTAATTAGAATGATAGCTTGCCAAATTTCTTTGAGCATTTTGTGACAATAGTTGGCAAACAAATATTTGATTCATTATAAATAAAATCAAGAATGGAGTCATGGAGAACAAGATGCATGTGAAGGACATTTTCATGTACAGACTAGTAAGTGATCAGCTGTATCATCAATATGAATTAAGCAGGAATGACATTAAACTAGTTTACCTGTCTGCGCTCCAAATTTCTAGACATGACCGTGCAGAGGAGGGGTGTAATAGTGTCCCACATAGGTTGAGGGAATGAGTTATTATCTCCTTACATGGTCTTGATAAATTTCACTGCATAAGCTAGCTTTTGAGGTTGAGTTAGATCTAAGGTCATTTTCTTAGTACTATTTATTTCTCATGCGTCTTTATTTCTCACATGGTATTAAAGTTAGACCTATCCCTATTCTTGGTTTATCCAATGTTGGCCCCATATTATGCTGTTCACGCTTCAGATCTCCAGGTCTGGACGTGTACGGAGTTAAGAAGGTCCCACATTGGTTGAGGGAATTGACTATTGTCACCTTATTTTGTCTTGGAAAGAACTCACGTCATGAGTTAGCTTGTAAAGCTGAGTTAGCCCCTGGGTCCATTTTCTTAACAAGGTGGATTATTAGGCTACTTCTAATAAACTCGTTCTCTACATGGTTGTCATTTAGAGCATCTCTTCAAGCCCTTTTGGTTTAAGGTAGCAAACTTTTCATAATGAAATGAGCAATTCCTTAGCTTTCAACTTTTCTTCTCTTATTTGCATTTATTTCTTATTTATTATCTTAAGCATTTATTTTTACAGCAATGGATATTTCTTCTGATCTTACTGAGCTTGGAAATACTCCTGTGGCTGTGATCTCTGCTGGTATAAAATCGATACTAGATATTCCTCGAACACTTGAATATTTGGTTTGTACCAACTTTGTTATTTAACTTCAGATATCTTATTTATGATAAATCGATAATGGATGACTTGAAAATTCAACTCTTTTCTTTTCCATTTTGACCTACAGGAAACTCAAAGAGTTACTGTTGCAGCTTATAAAACCGATGAATTCCCTGCTTTCTTCACACAAACCAGTGGCTGCAAGGTTCACATCTTGTCATTAGTCCTATGATTAACTCCTGTTATATGTTTCAAACAAAGTGGAATATTAAAACAGCCATAGAAACCCTCCCAAAATATGACAAGTAGACCAACTTATGCCGGTGATGGAATTATCTTAACTTATAGTTTCTTATGTAGTACACATCTTTTTATTTTATGTCACTCATTTCTTTTTGGTGTGTTCCAAAAAGAATGACACATTTCTATTTCTGGAAACTCTTTAATTTTAAACTTCTCAGTGTGCCTAATGACATACTCTTATATCCGTATAGCCGCAGGAATGTCATGACATATTTAAGACCACAAGTTCTAAGACTGCCTTTCGTATGGTATATATATTCAGTTTATGTGTCAAAAGTCTTCCTTTCTTTCTTGAACACCGTACCTGGTAAACACCACCTTATAAAATGAAACGGAGGGAATAGATTGCTATACTGAACCGTGAAAGAGTGAAGGTATAGGGAAAAGGGATCAACCATTGTTACACACCGAAATGTGCTGCTCGTCAACACCAAACACTAACATGGTCAAAAGGTGGGTTCTTCTCTTCTTTTTCAAAAAATTTCATTCCCTTGACTGTTGGGATTATGATGGGTGGTTCAGAAGAAAATGACAGGGTAGGTGAATAAATTACCTTTTCTTTTGGAATGTTTGGATAACTTTGTGAGCAGTCTCATATAATTTCAGTTAGCACACGACCATATTTTTCTTTAATATGTTTATTATGAACATTACATCATGTTTTCTAATTGGTTATCTTTTGCTTCAAAACTTAGGCACCTGCTCGAGTAGAATCGCCAGAACATTGCGCTCGAGTTATTGGCAAGCAGCCCTATACCTATTTCATCCTTCATCCATTTACTTGTTAAACATATCATTTTTACTTGTATTATCTAATTTTGACTGTAGATGCAAACATAAGACTTGAGCAGAAGAGTGGAATCTTGATAGCAGTCCCCATTCCAAGGGAGCATTCTGCTTCTGGAAGTTTGATCGAGTCGGCAATACAACAAGCTCTCCAAGAAGCACGGTAAGTATTCTGCTGAATCCTCTTATTTGAAGAAGCACATGGTTCTTTGCAACTTGATTTCCTATTTCCATATACTTCTAACATACTAATGTGGGGATGGAATTGCAAACTCAGAGAGAAGAAGATTACTGGCAATGCTGAAACTCCATTCTTGCTTGCAAGAGTGAATGAACTTACTGGTGGAGCATCTCTGGCTTCAAGTATCCTTTATCTGATGTTACTATACCATGTTTAGTTTGCAGATCATTCGTTAAAAATCTTGATAGAGAAAGAGGAATATCACAATAAATTATTACCAATCATTTCCACAATGCCACCTGAAATTACTATTGGAAACAGCCTCTCTACCTCCCAAGGTAGGGGTAAGGTCTGCGTATATCCTTTCCTCCCCAGACCTCACTTGTGGACTACACTAGATATGTTGTTGTTGCACCTGAAATAAATCATGGACTTCAGTTTAGTCCATCTTTCTAGTTTCTTTAACGAAGTTTCAGACATTGCTCTCGTGAAAAACAATGCCAGTGTCGGTGCTAAAATTGCTGTTTCGCTTGCCCAGCTTCAAAAGCATAGTGATAAAAGGTTGGTACACTCAATCTGTTACCATTTCTGCTTGTTCCTTTTCATTCTATAGAGGCTTGGTTACAACTTACAACCTTGACGTGCTAAGAAAAGCCGGTGTTGTTACTTTTCAGGTTGTAATTCTCTTATATTCGCACTCCTTCATATCAACCCAGCTAAGCATTTTAAGCTCTTTGAGTTTGAAGCAGTGGCCTCGACAAATGGTAAAAATAGCACTGCATATGGAGCAGAAACAGTGTTCAAAAGTAAAGTTAAAATTTAAGTCATGTAACATGAAGTTGTACCATTGGTACTATTCCTTATTGGTACTAACATTATATTTAAGTCAATTTCTAAAGGTTTCATATAAATATAGTATTTCTGAATGTTGAGTTTGCTATTCCTATATTGAACCACCAATAAGAAAATTTCTTGTTGAGAACACCACCAGCAGCAACAACATTCCCAGTGTAATACCACAAAGTGGTCTGGGAGGGTAGAGTGTACGCAAATCAGAGACGGAGCTAGAATTTGAAGTTTATGGGTTCGAGATTCTAGCGCTTTTTATGTTAGTGGGTTCCAAATTAATAATTTGTACCTATTGAAAAAATTCCTTAAGACAAATACAGAGTTTGGACCAAAGTTACTGGGTTTGACCGAATTCGTATCTTGAATGCTAGCTCCCCCGCCCCCCCCCCCTCCTGCAGATCTTACCCCTATCTCGGAGGTAGAGAGGTTGTTTTCGATAGACCCTCAGCTCTAGAAAAACTTTTTAGTCCAAAGCAATACATAAAAAGAAATAACGGAAATGAAGAAGTGACAGCAAAATAACTATAGACAACTTGTCAAATCATCCTGAAAAGTAATCACAATAAGATAATACGATAATACAAAAAGTAACAGATAGAATCAAAGTCAAAGGACAAAAAAATGCAAGAGTAATAATAGTGTGGCAATATAGTATGGAAGTCCCTCTCGTTGAGAACACCGTTTCAGAATATTTAAAAATTGCTTTTATATTATATTATATTATATCTAATATAAATGAAAGTAAAAATTAAGTATAAAGGGATCAAAAAGTTGAAAATGGCACATGAACTTTTTATTTGCATAAGAAGTACATCAATCTTACATAACAAAGAAAGAAAAAAGAATAAATGAGATTACACAATTCAATACATCAAACATACAAATATATAGTTGTATATATAATAATACAAAATCCAACATATTCTTAGAATAATTAAGAGAGAAAATACATATTGGAAGAACTAGTTCACACTTCCACAAACTTTTCTTATAAAGATTGAAACCATCGATTCTTATAATCCATAGGCAATGCATAATATATTGAAACCTATTCATTTCGAACTATCACATGAAACAAAATAGATATTGCAGTAAACAATAATTATCGTTTATGAAATACGAAATCACAAATGTGCAGGTGCAAGACATGTATTAAACAAGCTTATTCCTAAAACATGAATTTGACAAACGATCAAAAACATAAAAATGAAAGATTTTACTTTTCAAAATATAAACTAAAAGCTAAGGTTCTGCATTTGGAAGATGGCATTAGATGGTCCTTCAAAATAAGTTTCATTTCCCTGCATATGCAAGATAAAAAAAAGTAGAAGTCATCATCTTAATAAAGATGAGGTGATCCTTATAATGTGAAGAATCGAAGAACTTCTTAGAGAGATTTAAAACTTACTGCGTCTATTATGGGTGTAGACCTTAAGGGAATAATTTCCCATGTCCTCTTGTTCTTGTACAATTTTTCTCGCAGAATCCTCAGCACGAGTGTGGCAATTATGTAACTCAATTGATTCCAAAGTACAAATTTCCCCGAAATCTGTTGGAATTTCTTGCAGGTAGTAGCAAGTCTTCAGAACAAGGCGTGTTAGATTTGGGAAGTTATCACTGCTAGCTTCCCAATGCTCAAGATTCAGGTTGTTCAGTAACAACAACTTCAAGCTTTTGAATTTGTCTTTATCACTCAATCTCCATACATCATCATCTGCTCGACAACGTTTAAGTTTGAGCTCTTCAAGATTTGGCAACATGATAAGAGTTGATGATATGTCTTCCCAAATAAAATTACTACACCAAGTTAAAGACAACCTCCTAAGTGATGTTGGAAAAACAAATCTCTTGATGGGGAGTTTCAAAGAAAGTTGCCCGTACAACTTTAATTCTTCGAGTTTTCTCAAGCTGGACATATCCATGAGCCGATAGGGAAGATGGTTTCCTACGCGTAATAAAGGTACATGAATGATCAATCTCTTTAGATTGGGAATGCCAGAAAAGACTTCATTTGTACAACTGGTGTAACAAAGACCAAAAAAATTCTCTAGATATGGCATCCCTGTCACGAGATGGTTATTTAGAATACTTTCTATTCTAGGACTTGGTAAATAAGTGGCTCCCCCGAGGTGTATATACCTCAAGTTCTTCATCATCCATATCTTCCCAGGTAAAGTTACATCGGAAGGATAACCACTACAAATTAGAGTTTGCAAATTCTGAAGCTCTGAGATTGATTCAGGAATACTGATTTGAAATGGGAATTGGAGATATCTCAAATGAAATAACTTTGTAATCACAAGTGGAAATGATGAGAACTTTACATCTATATGGAAGATGGCCAATACCCTGAGAAGGTTGAAACGAGAGAAAAATTCATGTATTGTAGGATCATGACGGTAGATGGGAAATATCCTGAGAAGTTCAATACGGGGTGAACGAGGTAGATCCAAGTGAGAAAATAAGTAGATAGATCTGGCAACATGGGGTAATAGCAAATAACAATGATCAACTGAATAAGATAAGTTTTGAAAACTGAAGCGATGAACATTGTGCTTTTGTGCTGGAAGAGTAGGGTAAGTTCTCGCAACATGCATAAGCTTTGTCATTTCAGCTTCTATCAAACAGAACTCACGCAGTAGATCATGTATTCCACATGCTTTTATCTCACCGTTGAATCTCCTTTTTCTAGCCTGTATCAAGTTTCTGCTAATAAGGTCCTCTACATATTCTATTTCCACTTCCTCCAAGCTTTTACGACTTCCAGACGTCCTTATGAAACCTTCTGCAATCCATAATTGGATCAATCTCCCAGTCTCAACCTGAAAATCCTCTGGGAAACTACTCATAGAAAGAAAGCAAGGTTTGAGGCGATTAGGCAAGTGGTGGTAACTCAAACCGAGAACTCCTAAGCATTTATCCGGATGACTAGCAATGATTTCACTTAAGGTTCGGGCAACATCCTTCCAACCTTCTAATGTCCTGGCCATTTTAGAAAGATGTCCCGCGATCACTGAAATTGTTAAGGGTAGTCCTTGGCATTTTCCTACAATTTCCTTTCCAATTTCTTCCAATTTCTTCCAATTCAGGAGGATGATCATGTTTTGGTCCAAACACCTTATCACAAAGTAACATCCAACTGTTTTCTAAATTCAAAAGCTTCATCTCATGAGGGCTACAAGTATTTGCATACATCGCTACCTCAGTTTCCCTAGTAGTCAACAAGATTCGACTCCCATTGTTGTAATTAGGAAATATTCCTCTTATACTATCCCAAACATCCGTGCTCCAAATATCATCAACAACAAGGTATCTTCGACCCTTTAGTTCTTTTGCACTAGGTCAGCTAACTCACTGTCATCCATATCATCATAATCTTTCGCGTTAAAACTAACCATTGGCTTTGAAATGCAACGTAAAGCTTCTAACAATACATTTCTACCTCTATATTCTTGAGATATCGTAACCCAACTAAGAATGTCAAAGTGATACCTGATTGAGAGATGATCATAAGCTATTTTAGCGAGTGTTGTTTTGCCAATGCCACCCATGCCTGATATTGTGACAATGTCTAGATCCCGCAGTTCTTCTGTCAATAATCTTTTAACTATGATCAACAAGTCATCATCAAGTCCGTGCACGATATCATCTTCCAACTGATCTGACAGCATTGGATAACTTGCAGAATATGTGCCAATCCCTGAATCGCGGGATAATTCAAGAACTTGATCATCAGCACATCAGAAAGAATCTCCATCACTTGTTTCTTTGTTGTATCCATTTTTTCAACAACTGGTAGCAAATCCTGGTGTTGTAAGATTCCAAATGTCCAGCTTAATTCTTCGATGATTTGACGAATTTTCAGCTCAACAACGTCCTCTGCCTCACTAGCAGCAAGTCTAATTTTTTCCTCCAAAGATTTGATCTTTTCAGGGTCAGATCTACTACTCTTTCTAATTTTCTCAAGGACATGTTGAAAATATTCAGCAGTAGCATGAAGAGAATCGAGCGTTTGAGCAGTGTGACCATGAAAGAGTTCTGAATTTCGTTGCTCAAGAGTTTCAAGAAGAGAAATTACAGCACTATAAGCTGCCATTAGGTCAATAATATGCAGAGGAATTGAAACAAAACAATTCTTTTTGGAGTAGAGTGGATGTTATTCAAGATATCAAACACTTTTGTTTTCATAGCAACTTGCTGTATAGCATCCTTTTGTGGTAGTCGTATTTATGTTACTATCTGTTATTTTGTTACTACCTATTGTGTCTTGTTCTTTTATTATGTCTTTTTCTAGACGTTCTTGTCTTCAGCCGGGGGTCTATCAAAAACAGCCTCTGCGTACACTTTACCCTCCCCAGACCCCACGTTGTGGGAATATACTGAGTATGTTGTTGTTGTTGTTGTACCATGTTAGTGTTTATCAATAAATTATTTTTACTTACTAAAAAAAATCTAAGTCAATGCTAGTTGTGTGCGTAAAAGCAGATCTGTGTTGAGTTATATAATACAATTATCTCCCATCCATTTTCATTTGATTAATATTTTCTTTCTTCTGATATGGACAGCTTTTTTAAATTTACTTAGTTTAAAAAACACCGATTATTGTTTATTTGTTCTGATTGGAGAAAACAAGCATCTTTATGGTTGTTGTACTAGTCGTATTCTTGTGGTTTTTGCTTTTGATATTTATGATCATCTGTTTATTGTGTTTCGATTATTGCACTATTTTGTTGTTGTTCTTGTTCCTTTCCTATAGGCGTTGCACTGCTTCTCTTATTAGTTTCTATGTTTTCTTCTTCTTTGTACCTGGATTTGCTGAATTTGAGCCGACCCTTCTGGAAACAACCTCTCTCTACCTCCACGAGGTAGTGGTAAGGTCTACGTACACTTTACCCTCCCCAGACCCGGCATGTGGGATTCCACTGGGTATGTTATTGTTGTTGTGGTAGACAACACGTAGGTTGCATCAGGGGCGTATCTGGTGTGTGTGTGTGTGTGTGGGGGGGGGGGGTGTCCGGGTTCACATGAGCCCATGTTCCACGTCTTCATTAATTGTCAACTCCTGTTTACTCCAATTAGTGCTTTTGAAATTAAGTAAAAACTAAATTTTACCTAGTCCAACTAGTGGCGCTTGGCCTGTGCTAAGTCTGGGTCAAAACTGACACTAATTCGCAAAGACACTAGAAACTTTACCTATATGAAAATCGAATTGGTGCCGCTTCAATTGAGAGTTTGGAGTTGCTCTCATAAGTATGTCCATGAATTTCGGCTAGTACTTGGACATAAAAGTGCTAAGCGTGTTTGAGAGGAAAGCAAGAATGCGATGTTATGCGTGTAGTGAGTAAATCTTGCTGTGGTTGGTGGTGGCACAGCAAGTTTCAGAGGCAGGGCTCTCTGTTTGTTCAATTGACCCCTTTAGCTAACTTGATCTGGCCTAATAACCATGGTGTTTGGGTGGATGAATTTGAGGCCATAGATTTGTTAGATTTGTCTTGATGCTACCTGGTCTGGTACGTACAACGGTGTACATTGATGACAATACAACTAAAGAACAATGCTGACCTGCGCTCAAGGAGAGAAATAATAGGTCATATCGGCCGCTAAACCAGTCAATCATCATATCGGTCTCTAGGCCTCATTGCACCTTTATTTATCTTTTTGTTTTTTGTTATTACAATTTGTGTTGTGTACCAAAGGAAGGTAAATGAAGCTTAGCACCAAACGTACATGACACGAGAACTTTTTATTTGCATAAGAAAAAGTACATCAACCTTACACAACTAAGAAAAAGAAAGATCAATAAATGAGATTACACTTCAATACATCAAACATACAAATATAAAGTTATATAATTATACAAAATCAAACATATTCTTAGAATAATTAAGAGAGAGAATACATATTATTGGAAGAACTAGTTCACACTTCCACAAACTTTTCTTATGATTCCATTTTGACCAGTTAGAGGACTGATATCTCCCATTTTGATCATAGCAGCAGCAAAGTCAGATAAGAAAGCTCGAGGGCTGTTACTGTATTCCGTAACAATGCTATATGTTGATCCACCATTGAAAAGAACTTGATCTGATTGAAGAAGACCTTTCTTATCTACGAGGTTCTTGAAGTAATTATTATCTAATTGATTCGGTGTAACCAGATCAAGAGGTGCAAGATTTCCATTCTCTCCTTCTTGAGGACATTGACGTCTTCTAGTGCTTGCAAAACCAGCATCGATATCTGTTCCATTGCCATAAATACGATCACGAAATAGAAAACACTGTGCTTGACCTATTGTGTGAGCCCCTGGAGATCAAAGAGCAAATTAATTTCCTACAAAATTCTTTAGTCACGAATTTGGAATAATAAGTATAAATGTTAATATTTGAATTACCTGATAACGCGACCATGTCTCTTGTGTTAAGTCCCTTGTTTGCGAAGCCAGAAATAAGTCTATCTAGAGAGTCAAAAGGATTTGGAAGATCTGTTTCTGCTATTGTCTTACTTGCCGAGGTTGTATCTCTCCTTCCAAGTTTCACTGTCCATGACGGGCCTCCAACCTAATATTGTTTTTCGCATAGGATTACTACTATATTTCAATTTTATAGTACAATACTATATACATACTAATTTAACTGGCCGTGAAGAGATATCTTATTTTCTTGTTTATTGTAGTCTAGAAAATGCATATATTTAATTTCTAGGAAGAAACTAATTATTATGTGAACTTACAGCAGCTGATGCATCTCGAGCTGCAACAGCAAGTATGTCAGCACATGAAATCACCTCGGGACAAATCTTTTCCACCTCTGCCTTTGCATCATCTATGACACCATAACCTCTTACAGATCCAAGATTTGGCAAGGCAGACTTCTCACTTGCGATCCACCTTTGGGCTCTAAAATGTCATTTTTATTCACCTTTGAGCTCTAAAATACCCTTTTCATCCACCTTTGGGCCCTATTTTTTTCCTTTCCCTTAACAAACTCTTTAGGAAAAATGATTAGGATTTTCATTTAATATGTAACAATATTTTATTTGTTGAAATTTTAATTAATCAAAACCTATTAACTCACAAACTCAATTCGGATCTCAGATTTAGCTTCTCTTCGTTTCTCATCTCTCCATTTTTTTCAAGTTCTTATTTAGATTAGACACATATATCATAGATTTAATTTAATGACTGAGATTTAGTAAATTAAAAATAAGTCTTAATTATAATTAAAATAATCAATTACTTTCATATATTTACTTTCAAAATATTATTTTAATCTCACAATTTTAGTTGTATAAGATATCTTTTCTATATATAAAAAAATATTCTCACTTGCATTGAGGCTTGAATAAATTTTGTCCTGCCCCATTTAATTTTTTTGCTACTATTTTTTCACTCAAATTATTTTTAGCCTAATTTTGGATGTTGGAATGAAATTTCAATGTTGGAAGAGAAGTCTTCCCGCTTTAAAAAAAATTACAACTAAAATTTAGTATAACTTTTTTCCTGTATTGTAAGTAATATAGCAATCAGATATTTGAATATTTAACAAAATAAATAATAATATAATTAAAAATAAATTTAATAGCTATAATTGTGGAATTGCCTTATATTTTGGAGTAAATAAATGAAAGTAATTAATTATTTTAATTATAATTAAGGCTTATTTTTAATTTACTAAATCTCAGTCATTAAATTAAATCTATGACATATGTCTCTAATCTAAATAAGAACTTGAAAAAAATGGAGAGATGAGAAATGAAGCGGAGCTAAATCTAAGATTCGAATTGGGTTTGTAAGTTAATAGGTTTTGATTAATTAAAATTTTAACAAATAAAATATTGTTACATATTAAATAAAAATTCTAATTATTTTTCCTAAAGAGTTTATTGATGGAAAGGGCAAAATAGGGCCCAAAGGTGGATGAAAAGGGTATTTTAGGGCCCAAAGGTGGATGAAAAGGACATTTTCGAGCCCAAAAGTGGATGAAAATGACATTTTAGAGCCCAAAGGTGGAAGGAGGGTATATTTGTACCATTTTCAATACTTGGAGGGTAATTTAGGCCCTTCTCCGTTAAAAGAATGTATACTATATTTTATATATGTCAAGAATGTATATAATTAATGAAGATGATGAAAAGTGAATGCCTATGGGACTCTATTTATAGGCATTAATTTTGTTTTTTGGTCACTAATGGCTGCTATATATACAGTATCTCTTGAATTATTCTTTAATTTTGGCTCTGGTTGGCTGACTTTGAAAGGTTTTATTAGGAATTAGATTTTTGAATTTGCATTTTATTATTGTAATTTATAAGTAATATATATAACTGTTACATAAAGGTGAGAGGGAAAAAAGGAAGAGAATAATGGATTATAGCTTTTTGTGTTTTGCTTTCCTACCAGGTAGTCGGTTTTGTTGTTGGAATCCTTTTTTTTATAAAGAAGAAGTTAATAGTCGGTATGAATCGGTGTTTTTAAGTTTAGTTTTGATATTTTGCGGTACAATGAACTGATTACTATAACTTGTTCTACTTCAACGTAACTCACATAAACTCTTAAAACAGTGAAATATGACTTTGATTTTTTAAGAAACGTCTATATCATACTAAGTTAATAACACCTTACATATATAGAAATATTCAGAGGAAAATACAAGCAATTCCTTCTTTAATCCATTAAACAAAAGAAACATTTCAATCTAGATAGAATAGTTAAATTAAAGTTCCAAAGTACAAACAATTAGGTTTATACTAATACAAGCTAGTTTAATAATTAAATTATATATTAATTAGTATTATAATAGTATGTAGCTTGAATTATTCTTTAATTTTGGTTCTGGTCTTTGAAAGGCTTTAGGAATTAGATTCTTGAATTTGCATTGTATTATTTTAATTTGTAAGTAATAATATATATAACTGTTACAAAAAGATGAGGAAACAAAAGGAAGAGAATAATGGATTATATATCTTTTCCTTTTTTGCTTTTCCACCTGGTATCCTACTTAATTTGGTATGATTCAGTGTTTTTAAGTTTGATTTTGATATTTTACAGTACGATAAATTGGTAATCATATGGTTTGTTTGATTCTGACTCACATAAGTTCTTATAATAGAGAAATATGACTTTGATTTTCAAGAAACGTCTCAATTATATCATACTTATAAGTACTAACACTTTACTGACACATATAGAAATATTTTAAAAAAAATAAGCAATTCCCTTTGTTAATTAAGATAAAACAGTCAAAGTTTCAACTTAGAAACAATTAGTTTAGTTTTGTACTAGCTAACATTAATTTTACATATTTATTACTATTATAATAATATGCATAAAATAATAATATATATAGCTTGAATTATTCTTTAATTTTAGTTCTGATTGGCTGACTTTTAAAGGCTTTAAAAATTAGAATTCTAGAATTTACTGACATTGATCGAAAGGTAGTTTCACTTCACTATAAAAAATATAAAAAGGAATTTAGCTATATATGAAATTTGTTGCTATATAGTTTGTGGGTAACATAATTTTTTAATAATTCATTATTAATTCATCATTAAATAAAATTAGTTAGGGCACCCTTCTTAGTTCATTTAGTTTAAAACGGTATTTTAGATTTTCTAATTATTATTTAAAAATTAATCAAATTGACTCTCGAAAAAAAATAAGAAAGTGACACGCAAATAGGAAAGAAGGGAGTAGCATTTTACTATCATTGCCTTTTGATTTTTTGATTTATTCTTTCAAAATTTCCAATAAAATTAATCTCTATTCTCCATTTGTCACAGGCATAGTGGAAGATATAATATATAATCCACTGATTCAACTAATCCCAATATTATTGACAAACTACAAGAAAAAAACCTTTTAACGAGGGGAAATTTGGTCGCTAAAAGTTTAAATTTGATCGTTATAGGTCAATTATGATCGAGAGAAATTCGGTCGTGACCGGTCGCTAAAAGTTCTGTTGTTAAAAGTACACGATCGGATTTTGATCCGATCGCTAAAGAATCTTTAGCGACAGCAACAAATTCGGTCGTTATAGCTCCTTTAGTGACCGAATTTTCCCTTCGCTAACCATCATTCCAATCATTAAAAACATCAATAACAACAACTAATTCGGTCTTTAATTGTATGTTACTCTTGATAGTAATAGTTTTAGTGGCCAAATTTCCCTTTGTTAATGTTAAATTTTAACAAATATAATTAGACAAAAATTTATATTTTTTCTTGCGATTATAAAATAGTAATGACTATTTCATATTTTTCACATATAAATACACATTTGAACACAGAGAATAGTTACTACGCATAAAATATCATTGTTAATTACAAATAACTGAAGCATTATAATGCCTAAAACGTACTTATATCGCACCTCCTAAAAAAAGAGAAGAGAATTATAACACATGTACACATGGAAACATATTTTAAGAACCCTTAGCAAAACAAATTATGTTGTTCTTGCACTTCAATTTGTGCTTCAACCTGCTTCATGTTACCTTCATGTAAGATTCTCAATTAGTATTTAGAGCTCGAGACTTGAGAGAGACTATATATTGCAGATGAGAATGCTTTGTTCACGTACTTGCTAGCCATCCATATAGGTTGCACCAATCAACTAAAGATATATCTAGGTACGTTATCTGCAGAACAAGAGTTACGATAAACATAGAGCCCTTAATTAATAAAAGAATGCTAGAAGAGGTTTCAGAAACTCATTCTTTCTGTTTTACATCAGGAATATCAACACAGAGAAAGCTTTTTGCTTCTTGAATCATGTAATTAACAGAAGCTATCAAATCTACCATATGGAAATAACATATCCAAAAGTGTGAACTTACACAGGCACGTGCATATGATAAGACATCACTTTCGTCACCCATATAAATTTTGCAGCGATTAGAGCACCAAAACCTAACAATAGGAAAAAAGTTACCTAAAGTCCGCAAAATGGAATTTTTTTTTAGAACCCTATTAAGCTTCTTGTAGTGACAAGATGAACATCACTGCATTGCTGAAAGTAGTAAAAAGTAATAGAAACTCACCAAGTAACAAAATAACCAAACCAATGGGGGCACATTACGATCTAGTAAAGTTCTCAAAAGATTTAGCTGGACTACGACCTATTTGGAGATGGTAAAACCAGAAAACTTCAGAAACATATACACCAGCATTATTGAAGAACTTCAACAAGCAAGGGAAAACCAAAGTCGAATAGAAAACTGAATTTGCAGGCTCAAATATGTATTCAAGTCAGGCGGCTGGACACGTCATGGCTGCACAACACTGGTTGCTTGAATTGTGGGCTATCCAGATTTGTCTCGCCAAGGTATGGTACTAGGGGTGTGCAAAAATCGGTTTAACCGATAAACCGAACCGATAAAAATATTATTGGTTTATTGATATTGGATTATTGGGTTAACGGTTTTTAAACGGTTTTGTAAATTTTTTTATTGGGCTATCGGTTAGGTATCGGTTTTAAGGTTTTAGTTAATGGTTAAACCGATAACCCAATAAGATTATATTTAGATTATATTTTTATTCATAATTGTATAATAGTGGCTTTAGATTTTAAATATATACCCTATTGTTTTTTGCATTTTATAATTGTTGTCTTAGTGTTGTTGTTTTCTTTCTAAAGTCATTGGTTTGATAGCATTCTACCTATCAGTGTTGCTTTTCTTTTTGAGAAATTGCTACCGTTGCTACTGTATTCAAGTTTTCTACTTAAGAAGAAAGAAAATAAATTTATTTTAGCAATAACGTATTTGAATTTTCTTATGCTTGTAATTTGTATAGATGTTTATGCATAAAAGTAGTCTATATATAAAGAAGAAAATAAGAGAAATCAAAAATATTATAGGAGCATTTTCTTATTGGTTAAACCGATAACCGAACCGTTAAGGACCAAAAACCGATTAATCGAAAACCGATAACGAATATCTTATTGGTTTGATTATCGATTTTGCATGTTTACAAACCGATAACCGATAAACCAAACCAATAATATACAAAACCGAACCGAACCGGCCGATTCACACCATATACTTATATGGTACCTTTATTCTCACACCTCACTGAACTTTGCTAGAAATGTCATCATTGCCTCAAAAATTATTTAGACACAACAGAGCGATAATCAGGGAGGCACTGGCTTCAAAAATTATTTTTTTAGCGTCGGGATATTGGTCTCTCGTTGATATTAAACTAAAAATTAATTTTAGTGACCGGAACTTTTTTTGGTCGTTATAGATACACTTACAACGATCGAATTCATATCCCTTCGTTAGCAAGTGATCGTTAAAAGTCAAGTTTCTTGTAGTATAGATATATACGTAAAAATTTACCAAAGTTACAAAAAAGAAGAAGAGATAATCATGAATCTATAATTTCAAGAGTGTAACAGGTTCATAATAAGAGTCTAAAGGTTGAATGCGCTACATATAATATGGATCCACCTCTTCGTAAAAACATAATATACCTCATTTTATTTATAAAATTTTGATTTCCCCCCCTACATATATAAGTATGTAATTCAAAATCGTATACATTTGCGTTAAATTCGAATATTTTTCCACAAAAAAAATGGGTGTAATAATATTTTTTATGCATTGATTTAAAATGTCAAATTCGAGAAAAAAATAATAAGCAAATGAATTTGGAGCTTAGATCGAAAAGACAATAGACACATTCCACGTACACCTTGTTTGGATTGTCGTAATCGTATGGTATCGTATTATTTTGATACATGTCATGTTTAGATAGATTGTATCATATTTTATCGTTAATTATATAATGTCTGCATTAACAATTTAAAGGATAAGCCTATAAAAAAAATACGATACAAGTTATAACTAGTTTAAAAAGTAGAGTAAAGATCAATATAATAGAATTATTATAGTAGATAATTGCCAAGACAAAATGAAAAACAAAATGATATAACGACGCGATCACATCAAATTAATCTTTACATAAAATAAGACTTCATCTTTACATAACAATACGATACAATAAATTTAAGTAACAATCAAAATAAATAAATATTATATTTAAATTGACAATACAATAGGCAAAGAAAACATGATAAAAGACAAATATTTATGCCGTTGACAGTTTTATTTATTTATTTTGTTAATGCCATTGACAGTTGACCTTTGACAATTCAATTTATCCTTTTTATTTTCAAACATTTAAATTTATTATTTGACTTTTCCTTTTAATGTAAAAACTCCATTACTAAATCTAATTATTGGAACGAAAGGTACTACACACCTCTCCTGAAAATCGATTTTTTTAGAGTTATTATATTTGTTAAGATTCAAACAAAAACCACGCTGAGGATTCAGTGACGGAGTCAGAAATTTTACTCAAGAGTGTCATAATATTAAAAAATAGATACACATAAAAAAAAAAAAAGTCAACATATAGTATATATACATAAAACTAAAATTTTAACCTAGCTAATTTAACAATGTAATTTTTTGGCAGAGTGGTGTCAATTGACACCCCTTAGCATAAGGTTGCTTCGCTACTATGAGAATCTATCAAAAATAACCTCTCTACTTCCCAAGATAAGAATATAAGGTCTGTGTATATATTATCCTATTTGAACCTTGTGAAATTACAGTAAGTATATTAGTATTATTATTGTTATTTAAACAAAAATCACTTCGAGAAATCCTTTTGTTTTTAAATTTAAGTTACATATTGAATAGATCATATTAGAAAACGGAATCTTTTTGCATTTGAAAGGGCTAAAAAGTATTGA
The DNA here is from genome assembly GCA_003996215.1 of Jaltomata sinuosa. Lineage (NCBI taxonomy): Eukaryota > Viridiplantae > Streptophyta > Magnoliopsida > Solanales > Solanaceae > Jaltomata > Jaltomata sinuosa. The sequence goes on along the minus strand of QJPP01007196.1, from coordinate 1,115,559 downwards.
CGAAAATACTAGTTGTTATACTTTAATTAATTTATTCATTTGACTGTTGCATGGTATCTTTTTCTTTGAAAAAATAATAGTATTAATTTCTCACATCGTTTAAATGCCAATTTTCTTTCTATGGACTCCTTCCACCATATTACTTTACGGAATGTAATTTATGTGTTATCATTTTTTTTAGTTTATCCCAAAAAAATTATATTATTAATTTTAAAATTTTTATTTTATCTTTGATGATATAATTTAGCCACATAAAATTCACCGCTTGTTTTAGCTAGATTATAACTTTCAAAGGTACTCTTTTTTTTCTTTATTAAATTCCGTATTCAGTTAAACCCCGTTATATAAATTGAAACGGAGGAAGTGCATCTTTTCAAATATCTTCAGCTTCAAACAAAATCTCGAAGACAGATCCTTTACGTTATATCTTTTTTTATTCTTTCAAAAAGGTAGGAAATAAAGCTTGAATACATGCAACTGAATAGGATTTGGCCAACGTTAAAGCACCATATTTTAAAATGTTGGAATAATGTTGCCCATTTCAACATTACCTGTAAGTAGAATTTTCCAAAAACTTTTAGCCAAAAGTCTAGTTATATGTTGTGCCCATAAGCAGTGTCGGAGTCAATTTTTTTATTAAATGCGTTCAAAATATGAAGTAAATTCACAAAGAAGTCGAAGGGGGTTCAACATTTATTATATACATAATTTTTTTTAATCATGTATAAACAATGTAATTTTTCGTCGAAAGAAGTTCGGATGAACCTCCTCGGCCTTACCAGGCTCCGCCCTTGCCCAAAAGGTCTTTTTCTCTCTCAGTTTTATTATAAAAATTACATATTACATACGATTTTATCAGGGACGGATATAGAGAACAAGCTATGATGAACTCATGTAAAGCTTAGATTCTGTATACGTGTAGAAAAACGTCATTAAATAAATATAAATAATAAATTTCGAACATAAAAATAGATGGGATATAGTAAAAATAGTATGAAGTTAATATGTTTGTACACTTAATCGGTTTGACAATACGTCGAAAATGAGTATGCAAATGTTTTTTCGTGTTGAACGGGAAGCCAAAATTTAAAGTTAATGGGTTCGAAATTCTAATGTACCACATGTTAACAAAAAATCCTTCGGATACATCCCAACCCCATCGGATACATCCCAATCCCATCGGATACATCCCAACCCCATCGGATACATCCCAACCCTCGGATACATGTTGTAACCCCTCAGATACATGCGGATACATGTTGTAACCCCTCAGATACATGCGAATACATGCTGTAATCTCTCAGATATATGCGGATGCGATGAATCTGAGACTAAAACCATGTATCTGGACAACGGGATGCCGATGTATCCGAGATAAAACCAAAGATGCCGATGTATCCGAGATAAAATCATGTATCTAGATGCCTTATGCAATGTATCCGAGTGATATATTTGAAAGTAGTGAAAAAAAGAGTAATTAACTCCTAAAGATGTGTGTTTTATGTAAGTTCCCCTTTAAAGAATAAGTCAACTTTCAAAAATATTCTTTTTTTTCTTTATTAAATTTCGTGTCCAGTTAAACATCGTCACATAAAATGAAACGGAGAAAGTAAAGCTTGAATATATATATAGCCACATAAATATTAATTCCCACAAGTTTCAACAATCTTTTTTTTTTCATAATAAACTCTGTATCCAATCAGATATTGTCATATAAATTGAAATGAAGGAAGTACATTTTTTTTCAAATGTCTTCAGCTTCAAACAAAATCTCGAAGACAAATCGTTTACGTCGTTATATCTTTTTTTTTTTCCTTTCAAAAAGGTAAGAAATAAAGCTTGAATACATGCAACTCATGAACAAGATTTGGCCAACGTTAAGGCACCATATTTTAAAATGTTGGAATAATGTTTTGTCCATTTATCCAAGCCAAAGTCATATGAATTAAGTAGGAAAGGAGAAAAAGAAAAAGCTATAATCCATTATTCTCTTCCTATTCCCCCCCCCCCCCCCAGCAGTACAGTTATATTATTCTTTATATATATATAGAATATAATATGTAAATATATATAATTATAAATATATATATATATAATATATATATATAGGAGCACTTAACAATAATACAATGAAAATTCAAGAATCTAATTCCCTAATAAAGCCTTTCAAAGTCAGCCAACCAGAACCAAAATTAAAGAATAAAGTTATATGTATTAGAATGAAAAAAACTAGAAGTAACGCGGCATATAGCAGCCATTAGTGACCAAAAAAACAAAATTAATGCCTATAAATAGAGTCCCTTAGGCATTCACTTTTCATCATCTTCATTAATTATACGTTCATTCTTGATATAATACTATATATAGTATACATTCTTTATATTATGAGTTCTTCAAATAGATCTTATGCAGCTATGGCTGCTATACTTTCTATTCTTTTGCTAATTTCATGCATGCAATGCCATGCACAACTTTCCGCGACGTTCTATGATAACACTTGCCCTAATGCACTCAGCACGATTCGTACTAGTATTAGGCAAGCAGTTTCACGTGAACGTCGCATGGCTGCTTCCCTTATTCGCCTTCATTTTCATGATTGCTTTGTTCAGGTTAGTTGAAATTAAGATTATAGTGGTATATACGTTATTAATGGTTGAAATGGTGTTATAATAATATTGGTTGTTGATTTAGGGTTGTGATGCTTCGATCTTGCTTAATGAGACCACTTCAATCGCAAGTGAGAAGTCTGCCTTGCCAAATCTTGGATCTGTAAGAGGTTATGGAGTCATAGATGATGCAAAGGCAGAGGTGGAAAAGATTTGTCCCGAGGTCGTTTCATGTGCTGACATACTTGCCGTCGCAGCTCGAGATGCATCGGCTGCTGTAAGTTCACATAATAATTAGTTTCTTCCCAGAAATTAAATATATATATTTTCTGGACTACAATAAACAAAAAATAAGATATTTTTTAACATTATACCAATTAAATTAATATGTATATAGTATTGTACTAAAATTGAAATATAGTAGTAATCCTATGCGGAAACAATATTAGGTTGGAGGCCCGTCATGGACGGTGAAACTTGGAAGGAGAGATTCAACCTCGGCAAGTAAGACAATAGCAGAAACAGATCTTCCAAATCCTTTTGACTCTCTAGATAGACTTATTTCTGGCTTCGCAAACAAGGGACTTAACACAAGAGACATGGTCGCGTTATCAGGTAATTCAAATATATATATTAACATTTATGATTATCGTTCAAAATTCGAACAAAACTATAATTAAGTTTGTAGAAAATTAATTTGCTCTTTGATCTACAGGGGCTCACACAATAGGCCAAGCACAGTGTTTTCTATTCCGTGATCGGATTTATGGCAATGGAACAGACATCGATGCTGGTTTTGCAAGCACTAGAAGACGTCAATGTCCTCAAGAAGGAGAGAACGGAAATCTTGCACCTCTTGATCTGGTTACACCAAATCAATTAGATAACAACTACTTCAAGAACCTCATCGATAAGAAAGGTCTTCTTCAATCAGATCAAGTTCTTTTCAATGGTGGATCGACAGATAACATCGTTACGGAATACAGTAACAGCCCTCGAGCTTTCTCATCTGACTTTGCTGCTGCTATGATCAAAATGGGAGATATCAGTCCTCTTACCGGTCAAAATGGAATTATAAGAAAAGTTTGTGGAAGTGTGAACTAATTCAATTCCAATATGTATTTTCTCTCTTAATTATTCTAAGAATATGTTGGATTTTGTATTATTATACAACTATATATTTGTATGTTTGATGTATTGAAGTGTAATCTCATTTATTCTTTTTTCTTTTTCTTTGTTATGTAAGATTGATGTACCTTTTCTTATGCAAATAAAAAGTTCTTGAGAGCTCTTAATTTCTGGTTATTAATGACTTTGGATTTTCCTCCATATTATGGGCAACATATAACAAAGACTTTTAATATGGTCAATTTTTTGGAAGTTAATTAAAGTGTTTGTTTTAGAAAGTTTGAGGAGACTATTAGCAGCTACAACAAATATGTTTTAAATTTTTTTAATCAAATACAAATTGTTATTTTAATATTGGCAGAAGTGTTTTTATAATTGATTAGTCAAATACAAATTGTTAATTTTTAAAAAATATTTTTGTTAAAAAAAAAACACCTTTCAAGCTGGTAAACAAATTTTAAAAGTTTGACCAAATAGATAATTACTCGCTCTGTTCACTTCTACTTTTCCACACAATGAACTTTGCACTTCTTTAAGAAATAATAAATGAAATGTATATTTTAATATAATAACCATATTAATTGATGTGTAATCTCAATAAACTTGAAAAATAAGTAGTTAATGATAAAAGTAAAACATATATATATTTTTTTAATATATCAAAATGGATAAGTAAAATTAATTTTTTTCCTAATATAATGAATAAATAAAAGTAAACGAGGGAGCAATTATTTTTAAGATGAAAAAGGGAAAGTCAAAGGATAAATTGAAATGTCAAAGGTCAAAATTGTCAATACTCAACAGCATTAAGAAACTTCTTTAGGAAAAATATTCATTTTCCAGCTAGCAAAATACAGTCTATTCCGAAAGTGATAGTCATTTTGGGTGTGTTCCATAAGAAGAAAATATTTTATTGAAAAATACTTTTTAGAAAAATAAATGAGTTGATTTTTTTTTGTGTGTTTAATATGTAAGTCAAAAAAATTATTCTAAAGTTATTTGTATGTAATCTAGATAAGTACAATGGAAGTTAGGGGATAAGGGGGGGGGGGGTTAAGGGTGTGGGGTGGTGATGATGGGGCCACGGAGGTTGGGGGCGAAGAAGAGGTATGTCGAGGGTGGAGATCGAGGATACAACCAATATGAAATATAACGTCACTTGTGAAACTTATTTTACCTATTTTCATTATAGAGGATATTTTTCACATTTCAATGAATTATTTTCCTAAAAGAAAAGTATTTTTAAATTTTTTTGAACAATCATATTTTTGTTTTGGTGAAGCATATTATATTTTCAAGTGCATATTATGCTTTAAGATTGTCTTTTCCAATTTAGCTGCAAATTCATTTGCTTATAATTTTCCATTGTTTTAACCTATTAAATAAGAAAAGACATTAAAATATTCTTAAATTTATTACGTGCGAATTTTTAGTTACACTTATATTTTGCAGGAAATATATTATTCCTGAACTTGTTTGAAATAGAATTAATATCTCTTGCAGAGGGCGGAATCAAAATTTATAGTAAGCAAATTCAAAATACAAAGAAACAAATAGAGTATACATGAAGAAGCCACAAAAATTTAATATCTAATATATATATATTAAAATATAATTTCTAAATAAATATTAAATATATATTTTAAAGAAAATTTAAGCTAAAGCTATTTAATTATATCGAATCAGTAACTAGTAATTATAACGGTGACTCCGGCCGGACCTAAGGTTGATATATAATATTAAGCTACACTTTAACCACCTAAGTAGAAGAAATTAAATTACCAAAATAAATAAGAGGTATTTTCGATTTGAGGCTATTCCAACTTAATAAATAATGGAACTGAATAAGTAATTATACAAGGGTGAAACATTGGTTAGAACTTAAAGCAAAACTAAGAATTTATTTCATTCTGGAAACATATTACACAGAGGAAAAAAAATCAAATAATTAATACAAATATACTTAGCAACCATACAAGTGATAGGCTTTTGTAAGATCAGTTTATAGAGCCACAAACAGTTCGTATGATCCCATTTTGACCAGTAAGAGGACTGATATCTCCCATTCTAATCATGGCAGCTGCAAAATCAGAGGCAAATGTGCGAGGGCTGTTGCTATATTCAGAAACGATACTATCTGTGGATCCGCCACTGAGAAGGACTTGATCTGATTGAAGAAGACCTTTTCTTTGAATCAAGTTCTTGAAGTAATTGTTATCCAATTGATTGGGCGTAACCAAATCAAGTGGAGCTAGGTTTCCATTTTGGTCCTCTTGAGGACACTGACGTCTTCTTGTGCTAGCGAATCCAACATCAATATCTGTTCCATTGCTGTAAATCCTATCACGGAAAAGGAAACATTGTGCTTGACCAATTGAATGTGCTCCTATAATCAGAAATTTGAACTGTTAGAACTCTATACAAGTATATGATCAACAAAATTCTATATATGTTCGCTAATTTGACCAAGTCTTACCTGATAAAGCAACCATGTCTCTTGTGTTGAGGCCTTTGTTGGCAAAGCCAGAAATAATCCTATCAAGAGGATCAAAAGGACCAGGAAGATCAGTTTCAGCAAGGGTATGACTTGCCGTGGTTGAATCTCTTCTTCCAAGTTTCACTGTCCATGATGGACCTCCAACCTGATGATTGGTATTAACATAACATTGGTTAGTATTCGATAATACATTTTAGAGCATAAAAAATTTTCTTTTATAGTATGAAAAAAATATATGAAATACTCAAACTACAAATACTCACGAGAGTGGATGCATCCCTAGCGGCAACTGCAAGTATGTCTGCACATGATACGACTCCTGGACATGTTTTTTCGAGCTCTCTTTTTGCATCTTCTATAATACCATAGCCTCTAGCTGATCCAAGATTTGGCAAGGCAGTCTTCTCGCTGACAATCGTTGGGGTCTCATCAAGTAAGATTGAAGCATCACAACCCTATAAAATTAAATCCACAAAATACAATTAGTATATATGTCTTCAAACCAATAATTTCGACTTGATGAAGTACTTAGAGAAACATAAAGATTAACTAACCGACCTGAACAAAGCAATCATGGAAATGAAGACGAATGAGTGATGCAGCCATGCGACGTTCACTCGAAACTGCTTGTCTAACACTCGTACGAATCGTGTTGAGAGCATTAGGGCAAGTGCGATCATAGAATGTTGAAGAAAGTTGTGCATGACATTGCATGGTAGAGAGTAGAAGAATAGAAAATAAAGCAGCAATGGCTGCATAAGAGTTGTTTGAAATACTCATTTTTACAATGCAAAGTATGGTAATATCAAGAAGTATAGATGTTTATTAGCTTTGTGATGTGTTGAGGGAATGTGGCAATGAAATATATATATATAGGCAATGAGACACGTTATTTTATTAGCTTTGGTCACTATTGGCTGCCAATTGCATGCATATATACGCGTTGTTATTTTTATCTTTTGTCTTTGCTATTGTTTGACTTGTTCTAATATATTATTGGAGGGCTAAGTCAGAGGCATTTAATAAATGTTGAGAAAAAGATTATGTATCTAAAATTATCAAAATGAAATAAAATGTAACTAATATTTTGCTCAATATTTCTGGATTTGTCTTTTAAATGAAAGTTAACAAATTAACTCTCAGAAAATAAATTATTAATCGATCCGGTTCGACTTCTGGGAGGAGTATTAAATATAAGTTCCAGCTTTCGAGATCGAATTGTAGCTAAAGTTTTTTTTTCAGGTTTAGAAAGACTGATTACACCGTCAGTATAATTTTTTTTCACATTATCAAGTCATTCAATGAATATCTATATGTCGTTAATCTTTCGTAATATGTGTAATTTGGAACTTTTAAAATGAGACAAAGTTTCAGCGTAAATAGATAAATATGGCTTGATAGGGTATTTTTTTAAAACAAGCTATACAATTATTAATAGAGTTTTAGGATTAAACGGAATGTCAAATGATAAATTGAAATCTTTGAAAAAAGAGAGGATAAATTGAAATGTCAACGGTCAACTGTCAAGTGTCAACGGCATTATTATTATTATTATTTTTTGTTTGAAAAAGAGTGTTCATTGTCCAGCTACCAAAGTAAACCTATTCATGTTTTCTTATTTGCCATGTACGTGCATGTGTGCTAACTGCTGAAATATGAAATTTTGAATCGATGGATATCGTTTATTAGATCTCTCCATTATAAAATAGGTGTCACTTTACAAATTAGTACGTTAAAATAGAAAATATAGTTTCTTAAATTACTCCTTTTATTAGAAATTTCTTGAAAATTGAGCACATTAAGAAGTATTACGTTCTTTAATATAATACAAGGGTATAACTAGAAAACGTACTGATCTTTGTGTTGAATTTTTAAAGTAGCACTTATTTTGGGACGGAGGGAGTATTATACGTACTCACTCTGTTTCATATACTTGGGCTCTATTCATCTGTCATATCTCTTAAGAAAATTTTAATTAGATGTGTATTTTACTTAGCTAACCTTATTAATGATATGTTGAAACTCTAAATCTGACTATTACTATTTTAGACAGTTATTTAATTCTAAAAGTTGTATGAGAATTTTTTTTTTCTGAATTTGCTAAAATAAACAAATAATATGAAGTATCTATTTTTGGTATAGGAGTAGGCCAAGTAAAATGATACGGAAGGATCGGAGTACATTTTTGTGGACAAAAGGTTGGACTATAATACAATTATGTATATAGTGCTACTTTTTAAAATACATACATGTGGTAGATACAAGTTAACTCAGACGCGGATGTACAATATAAATTACGAATTCATGATTCATCCGAACCCAATATTTTTTTGTAAGACTTTGTATATGTGTTCACAAATCGATTAAATATGTATAGATATTAAATTTTGAAAAGAGTAATAACTCAAATAATCGGTGAGTTAAGTGACTAATAACTTGGATTCACGTGACTTAAATCCAAACACTTTGCCATTCCTTTTTTATTTCCCAACCATATCTTGATCAAGCAATATGTATTCAATTTATTTTTCTTAATCAAGAATGATCCATATTTTATTTTTTCAGGCATACAAATGTTATATTTCTTAATTAACTTTGATTTTATTTTTGTGCTCAAACAGTGTATCTCAAGTTACTGTTTTTAATTAAGGTCGATGGAACCATTATTATTTTATTTTTTGTGGTTCGAGTTTTGTTTCCTCTTTGACTTGTGTAATATATCATGGGAGTAATTACATTGTGAAACATAATTAGCTAGAAATTTAACTTCCTTTAGAGCATCACAAAGAGTTTATTTCACTCTTGAAACATATTACACAGAGGAAAAAAATCAAATAATTAATACAAATATACTTAGCAACCATACAAGTGATAGGCTTTTGAAAGATCAGTTTATAGAGCCACAAACAGTTCGTATGATCCCATTTTGACCAGTAAGAGGACTGATATCTCCCATTCTAATCATGGCAGCTGCAAAATAAGAGACAAATGTGCGAGGGCTGTTGCTATATTCAGAAACGATACTATCTGTGGATCCGCCACTGAGAAGGACTTGATCTGATTGAAGAAGACCTTTTCTTTGAATCAAGTTCTTGAAGTAATTGTTATCCAATTGATTGGGTGTAACCAAATCAAGTGGAGCTAGGTTACCATTTTGGTCTTCTTGAGGATACTGACGTCTTCTAGTGCTAGCGAATCCAGCATCAATATCTGTTCCATTGCTATATATCCTATCACGGAAAAGGAAGCATTGTGCTTGACCTATTGAATGTGCTCCTAGAATCAGAAATTTAAACCGTTAGAATTACTCTATACACGTATATGATCGATATAATTCTATATATGTTCGCTAATTTGACCAAGTCTTACCTGATAAAGCAACCATGTCTCTTGTGTTGAGGCCTTTGTTGGCAAAGCCAGAAATAATCCTATCAAGAGGATCAAAAGGACCGGGAAGATCAGTTTCAGCAAGGGTATGACTTGCAGTGGTTGAATCTCTTCTTCCAAGTTTCACTGTCCATGATGGACCTCCAACCTGAATTTTATTAACATAACGTTGGTTAGTATAAGATAACACCATCATTATAAGTATAAAACATTTATTTCTTACTATAGTATGAAAAAAATTCAAACTACACTACAAATACTTACAAGAGTCGATGCATCTCTAGCAGCAACTGCAAGTATGTCAGCACATGATACAATTCCTGGACATGTTTTCTCAAGCTCTCTTTTTGCATCTTCAATAATACCATAACCTCTAGCTGACCCAAGATTAGGCAAGGCCGTCTTCTCGCTGACAATCGTAGGGGTCTCATCAAGTAAGATAGAAGCATCACAACCCTGAACAAAGCAATCATGAAAATGAAGGCGAATGAGAGATGCAGCCATGCGACGTTCACTCGAAACTGCTTGTCTAACACTCGTGCGGATCGTGTTGAGAGCATTAGGACAAGTGCGGTCGTAGAATGTGGAAGAAAGTTGTGCATGACATTGCATGCTAGAGAGCAGAAGAAGAGAAAATATAGCAGCAATGGCTACACAAGAGTTGTTTGAAGTACTCATCATTTGGAATAGATGCCAGGAACTAAGAATATAGAGATGCTTAGTAGATGAAAGAAGTGAAGGGTGATATTGGAGGAAATGTGCCAATGAAATATATATAGGCAATGAAACACGTTACTCCTTCCGTCCATCTTTACTTGTCCATTTTCTTATTAGCACAAGGATTAAGAAGTAGTAAATGATATGGGTAATTTTACCATATTATCCTTTGAATATAATAAATTTAATGCTTTGAAAAATGCATTAGATAATGAATTGCATTTAATGTTAAGGGTAAAATGGACAGATATAAGTAAATTATTCATTGTTTTATAAACTGGACAAATATTATTGGATATTCCAAAATAGAAAAGTGGACAAGTAAAGATGAATGGACGGAAAGTATTTGTAAAGACTTTTTTGGGTCACTATTGGCTGCTAAATGCCAATTGCAATATTGCGCGTTATTGGCTTAGTGCTAGCTTTTGTCTTTGACTTGTTCTCTTTCTACCTATATTTGAATGGCTCTTATGAGTTACTCATTACTCTCTTTATAACTACTTTACTGGTCACATTTTTATTTTTTTTTATACTGATCCCCTTAAGAAATTATTTCATTCGTCTCATATTAATTGATCACTTTTTTTTTATACGCATATTAAAAAATCATAAATAAAAAGATAGTCTTACTAATTCACCCCTTAAGAAACTTCTTTAAAACTTTACAAACAAGTGTGAATACTTTCAAAAAGAATTAATTGCAAGAATAATACGAGAAAAATTAATTAATGCTTTCTTGATTTTGTAAGGTGATCAACTAATATAGAACAACTATTTTTAATACAATGACCAACGTACTAATATGGGACAGAGGGAGTACTGTCTTGTCTCGTTTTATGTGACACTCTTCCTTTTTTGTACGTTCTAAAAAGAATGTCACATTAATATAATTAGGAATAATATTTAGCTGAATTATCCCTTGGTTACACCAAACACCAGGTATAGCAAATTAGCTTTTGTGAGTTAAATCTTTAAGCTATCAGTGTAACTAAGTAATTACTTAAATTGATAAATCCATAATCTTTGAAAGAGTTGTTGAAAGAAGTAGGAGATGTCAAAGATCAATGGGGCCCACCATATTTAAACTATACATTATATTTCAAAAACAATCATAGTAGTATATAATTAGATGAAACGGATCCGTACACCCTGACAGCTTAAGACCTTGACTTATTCTACTCTTTTTAAAATAAATTCCCCACCGGTGTTTAGTGTTTGTATTGGAGCCTCGTCGAATCCGGGTCACACGCTGCATGGTCTATTTTGAGGGTGACGCTTTCAATAGGATTTTCTCCATACCCCGAACTCAAACAATTAAGGGTGAAACAGTCCTACCACTGCACCTGCACAACCCATGTTGGTATTCTACCTCTTTTTTTTTTATTTCTAATTCGGTGTCCGCATTGAAGCCCCGACTAATTATTCTACCCTTTTTTTTATTTTAACTTTTCATTTAGCAAGCTTTTTAAAAATTTGAGGAGTATTTGAATTAAAACTGATCAATTACTCTTTCCGTTTCAATTTGTTTGTCTGATTTGATTTGACACTAAATTTTTAAGAAAATAAAAAAGATTTTTGAATCTTCTGATCTTAAATTAAAGATATCAGAATGTACCAAAATATTTGTTTGTGGTCTTAAATATGTCATGTGGAATGTTGAAATTAAAAAATTATAAAAAAATCACTTCTTTTTAAAAGGAAACTAAAAAAAAACACATTGAAAGGTCAAAAGTATAATTTAAAAAAAATAAGCATTCTTTTTATTTATTTTTTCAAATAAGCAGCTTGGACAGAACGCCACGCTATAAAGGTTGGACTTTGAAATGGTTAACAAAAATTAAAGCAGCATTTAATATTTTATTTTCGAATATTAAGTCAACAACGACTCTTGCCAGTTTTGGCTAATAGGAGTATTAAATTATCGTAAAAAGGGTCAAAAATATCATTCGTTTTATTTTTGGCTCAAAAATATCCTTGCCGTCAACTTTTTGGACCATAAGTACCTTCCAACTTAACTCTCCATCTTCAATGTTGATTTGGCGTCCACGTGGCCGTCCAATTAGGACAAGGCCCGCCACATGGCTGCCACATAGATAATAAACCTTGTCCTATTTTAAACCCATCCATATTCCAATTCAATTTACCCGCCCCGAATCCATCCCCGACCCATTTCAATTGGAACTGTAATCTCTTAGCCAGTCGAGATAATACAAAGTTCAATTTAAAAAAAGATAGCTATTAGAACGATGACGAAAAGATCTTGTTATCTCTCTTTGCCCAAACGAAAAAAAAAAACGAAACCTGAATTTGCTTAATTAAGATACATAGAGATTTGTATTCAATAATTAAAACAATCGTAAATTGCTAATCAGAAACAGAGGCCTTACTTTCAGAATCCAACTCCACAGTCTTGAAGGAAGCACCGAGCTTAGACAACAAATCTTTGACGCTAACGTAGAAGGAACAATACGACTTGCTGTGAATTCAATTGACGACCATTTCAGATCAAACAAAAACAAACAACACTTCTTCACATTTAACAAATACACAATCAATCAGAAATAGAGAGATAATCTGAAATGGGTCGGGGGTGAATTAGAGGCGGGTAAACTGAATTGAAATATGGGTGGGTTTAAAATAGGACAAGGTTTATTATCTATGTGGCAGCCACGTGGCAGGCCTTGTCCTAGTTGGACGGTCACGTGGACGCCAAATCAGCATTGAAGACGGAGAGTTAAGTTGGAGGGTACTTATGGTCCAAAAAGTTGACGGCAGGAGTATTTTTGAGTCAAAAATGAAATCGGGAAGGGGGGGGGGGGTATATTTGCTCTATTTCGGATAGTTCGAGGGTATTTTTGACCCTTTTTTCGTTAAATTATTAAAGTATGTATTGATGTTATTGTTATAGGCAAACACTGTTATCCTCTGTTGAATATTACTTGTCACTTATTTTTATTTTTACTCGTTATTTTTGACATTTCAAGAAAAGATAATTTTTTTTTCATGTTTTACACTTAACATTAATTACTTATTCTTCAAATCATTTTTCAAGACTTAATACTAAACACTAATTAATAGGGTAATATAGTAAAAACACTATATCAATCATTGTTTTCTTAGTGGGTGTGTCAAGTCAAAAAGTGACAAGTAATTTTGAACAGAGAGAGTATATATGCACCAATTTATATATATGCATCAATTTTTTAACGGTGAGGGTATATGTGCCAATTGGTTAGACGACCAAAGTATGTAAATACTATTTTCTTTAACGAGGTATAAAATATAACATGAAAGATCGATTCTAAAAAAAGGCAAGTTACGCATTTGATCGATTGATTAATTAAGATAATTACATTCAATAGCCAAATATGCAAAAAATTATACACTATTTTATATCAAAAATATATATTTATGTATATCATATTTTAACATACAAAAAATATATATGATTATTATTTTGATGGACAACTATTTATATCAATTTTTCAAAAGGAAAAAAAACTTGACAGTTAATTATAATGGAATGTTACTTTATTATAGCGAGTGGCCAAGGGAGGAGCTAGTGTGAAACGTGCAAATACCACTTGATCCAATAAGGTAAACAAATTAGTATTTCAAATCAATAATTATTTACATATCGATTTCTTTATGATGGATCAAGAATAGATAGTTGTCTCATCAATAGATAGAAATAGGAGATTTTCCCTTATTTTTGAGAGATTTCCTCTTTATCTCTTTCGATCTATCAGAACAGATCAGACTATCTATCAATCGATTTGAAAATTTAAGTAAGGTCTTCGCTTCTTTTTTCCGGTATACCGCTCTGCGAGCCAAGACCTTGAGGGCATTGTATATCCAAGTCTTGTCAGAATGTCATCCAAAGGAAGCTTGCAATGTCACACTCTCTCGAAAACAGTTCCTCCCTCAGTGCCGTAGCGATGATAAAGTACCCGTTCTTCTATCTTTGCTTTGACAGAATCCATCTCTGGGTGATCTGAGTCTGCCAAAAGTGAAAGAACTGCCTCCATTGTCTTAGGAGGCACGGCGGACTTTTGGTCATTCGAATGACTACTCTTATCCGAAAAAAGTATTACATTGGAGGCCGGCCAACTGGGACCTCCCCCCCCCCCCCCCCCCCATAATTGTGCCGCCCAAAGAGCTTCCCTCCCCTATAGGAAGATATGGCGCTACGATTTCGTACAAACTATCGTCATTGATGCATAAATAAAGATACCAATTAGTAGTGATTGAATTCCTTCTATGGTTCCACATAAGAAAGCAGTACGAATATAACCTACATGTCCAATTGAACTATGATTTTTAAAAAATTGGCTTTGTCTCTGCGAGTAATTGTTATAGAAAAATTTGACTGTATATTATTTATAATAATATAAACGCCTTGACAAAGATTGTGGTTAGGTTTCTATGATTGTTCCTTGCTCATTATTATATTGTAGGTAATAGTCATACATCATCTTGTCTTTGACATTAATTTCCCTTTTATATATTCTCTTTCTTTCCTTTTTGTTTTTTCTCCCTTTCTATTTTGGGAAAGAAGTATGATTCAAATGATTTATAATCGTGTTTTAGGCTTACATGAGAAAGTCAAAGGATAAAATTATGGAATGTCAAAAGTCAACTCTCAACAATATTAAAATATTTATTTCGTTCAAATTTAAATGTTTTCCTTTTATTTTTCTTTTCATTATTATTACTTATTATTATTATTATTATTATTATTATTATTATTATTATTATTATTATTATTATTATTATTAGTGTATAAATAAAATAATATAAATCCCTTGACAAAGATTGTGGTTAGGTTTCTATGATTGTTCTTTGATGTTTTATTTAGCTGCTAGTAGTCATACATCATCTTGTAATCTTTATATTGGATACAAAACTTTATTTATATCGGTTATTTTACACAAAAAATATAAATGTATGACATATATTTGCATGGAGACTTCTAGCCCTTAATCACAATTAACTAATTTATAATATGCTTCTTCGTTAAATTACTTAACAGTAACTTGAGTTAATTGATATGGTGTAAAAGCCTGATACAGATAAGTATTTACATTATTGTCATTGCATTTAGATATTCATACCCTCTTTATTTTTATTTCCTTTCTATTTTTTGGAAAGCAGTATCATTATTCCAATGATTTAATGATATCTAGTTATAGTAATTATCGAGTTTTAGGCTAAGACTAGAAATCAAAGGATTAAGATCCTTAGAGCATAACAAAATGTTTATTTCATTCTTGATCAAATACATTATGTAGATGAAACAATCAAATACATTACATATAGAAAGAATCAAATGAATACAAATATACTTGCAACCATACAAGTGATAGATTTTTGAAAGATCAATTTATTGAGCCACAAACAGTTCTTATGATCCCATTTTGACCAGTAAGAGGGCTGATATCTCCCATTCTAATCATGGCAGCAGCGAAATCAGAGGCAAATGCGCGAGGGCTATTGCTATATTCTAAAACAATATCATCGGTAGATCCTCCACTCAAAAGAACTTGATCCGATTGAAGAAGACCTTTTCTTTGCCTCAAGTTCTTGAAGTAGTTGTTATCCAATTGATTTGGTGTAACCAAATCAAGTGGAGCTAGGTTTCCATTTTGGTCTTCTTTAGGACAACGACGTCTTCTAGTGCTAGCAAACCCAACATCGATGTCTGTCCCATTGCTATAAATCCTATCACGGAAAAGGAAACATTGTGCTTGACCAATTGAATGTGATCCTAGAATAAGAAAATTTATATGGTTAGAACTTCCTATCGATACAATATATGATCGGTAAATTCTATGTTCAATAATTTGATCGGGTTTAATTTTACCTGATAAAACAACCATATCCCTTGTGCTAAGGCCTTTTTTAGCAAAGCCAGAAATAAGCCTATTAAGAGGATCAAAAGGACCGGGGAGATCAGTTTCTGCAAGAGTATGACTTGCAGTGGTTGAATCTCTTCTTCCGAGTTTCACTGTCCATGATGGACCGCCAACCTGAATGTTATTAACACAATGTTGGTTAATTAGTATTCGACAACACCTTTCTTTATAGCATAAAAAGTTCTCTTTTTTTTTTGGAAGAAAAGAAATTTAGACTAGGGATACTTACGAATTTCGATGCATCTCTAGCAGCAACTGCTAGTATGTCAGCACATGATACAACTCCTGGACATTTTTTCTCAAGCTCTCTTTTCGCATCTTCTATAATACCATAACCTCTGACTGAGCCAAGATTTGGCAAGGCTGTCTTCTCACTGATAATCGTAGGGGTCTCATCAAGTAAGATAGAAGCATCACAACCCTAAAATTAAAGACACAAATTAATTAGTACATAATCAAGTTAAACTAACAAATGATTTCTAACTTAGCTTGAATTAGTACGTAGAGCTAGAAACGTAACATAAAATGTATATCGATCTAACCAACCTGAACAAAGCAATCATGGAAATGAAGACGAATGAGTGATGCAGCCATGCGACGTTCACGTGAAACTGCTTGTCTAACACTCGTACGGATCGTGTTGAGAGCATTAGGGCAAGTGTGATCATAGAAAGTGGAAGAAAGTTGTGCATGACATTGTATGGTAGAGAGTAGGAGAAGAGAAAATATAGTAGCAATGGATGCAAAAGAGTTGTTTGAAGTACTCATCATTTGGAAAGTATGCAATGTATCAAGAAACTAAGAATATAGAGAAGCTTATTAGCTTTGATAAATGAAAGAAGTGAAGGTGATGGTAGATGAAATGTGCCAATGAAAATATTTATAGGCAATGAAACATGTTATTTTAAAGCTTTTTAGTCACTATTGACTGCCAATTACATATCCGCGTTATTGCTACCTTTTGTCTTGCTATGACTTGTTCTAATAGCTACCTATTGTGTTAGGTGAAAAAGGTAATTAATTCAATAATTTTAGCTCAAATTTAAAATTGTTAAATGAGTGGGTTAAGCCGAATATGGACGGTCAATATGGACTAAGTTAATAAATAAACGGATCAAGTTACTTGGATTGAATTGAATTGGGCTAAAATAAGCTAAAAGAACAGACAATAACTCAACCCACTCAACTTTTATCAAGTGTTAATTCTTCATTTATGCTTTTATAATTTTTTAAGTACCTAATAAAACTATTTTTTCGTTATTATGACCATATATATTATATCAAATAAAAAAATATTTTAAAATTTTATTAATAAAATTTCTTATGGATCGATTTGGCTACATATCAACCCAAATTTTAAATGTGCTGAAACGGATGGTACTAAGAGGGGTTGAGCTACAAACTTGAATAGATTGGGCAGGTCATATGTTTTCGAGCAAATTTTATCTACTCAAATTTTATATTCGTGTTATAAATCGTGATTCGAAACTCATAAATTAAAAATGTTATTCCACCTTGACAGTGTAACAATTTATAAACTTATTCCTAGGTTTTCTCATGGTAGGAAGATAATGAATTAAATATTTTATTTTGTATTATAATTAATGTCACTTTTGAATAACATAGATTTGGGCATTATGTTAAAAGTCAAAGGTCAACTGCCTATATATAATTATAATAATAGAATTAAAATCAAACTTTGATAAGAAGTGGTGAAGCAACAGCTAGCAAGCATATCGTAGAAAATTATACATGAATTGAAACCTCATTACCATATATTTTCGCTTTAATTTTTTATTACTATTATACACTTTAGATAATAATTTCAAATAAGATCCAATACATTTTAAAATAAAATATATTTTTTACTTAATTGTTGTTTATTATAATTAAATAGTTTGATTCAACGTGAATGTACGAGTTTTTTTTAAAATGTTTACCGGTGCAACGGGACAATATGCATGCATTCTAACTCGTGTAGATATTCGATGCGGGTAAATTTTAAGTTAGCTACACCGCGTTACTTGTAAGAGCTTGACTTTGAAAGATTCGCAAAAATGTTGGTGACGTTGAATAATTACATTATTTTAAAAATAATCAGATAACTTTTTATTACAATGATTTAACATTTTAAGAAACTTTCATCTATAACATTTATTATTTATAATAATTTTCAATTTCTAAAATTATTAACTTTATTTTGAAAAGTAAATCACCCTAAAAAAATACATGTCTATAAGGCGTTGAAGTTGTAAAAAGAAGTATTGTCTCTTGACATGAATTTCAGTTGATAAAATAAAGTTGAAGCTTTAAAAGCGAAACTTGAAATACTCGTTAAATTTATTTTTTAAATTTCAAATTTGAAATAATGGATCAATTAAAAAAGCGAAAAGGGCCATAAAATTGTCCATTTACTTTTTGTCAAAGAACTCTTTTGCCCTTCGTTAATAGTTGTGCTGTTTTTTGCTCCAATCGTCACCAAAAAGAAAAAGATGACATTTTTTCCCTTTTTGCTGAAAAAAATAATTAAAAATCCTAAAATTCATACAGCGAAAGGCAAAAGTGTTCTATCAGTAAAGTACTTTACGGATAGTTTGGCCCTTACCTTTCTTTTTTTTTTTTCTTTGAAATACCAAATATTATTTCATGACTAGTGCTTGACCAAGGTTGAATTTTTTTCGTCAAAAAAATGATGCTAAATATACAAGATTTAAAATATCTTTGACGTTTATATATAGTAAATGTTGAATTTTTTTAATTTCTTTGTATATTTACTTTTTAAAATTTTAAATCCTCTTAGCTAGTGAAAATTCTGACTCTGCTATGATGTTTGATACTTTCAACTCCTTTGATTAAATATCAAAATAGACTGGTTGGTAGAAAGTGGATGCAGACATCTTGTGTAGAACAGAAAGGACAACATCTAATATTTTAATGTCAAAAGAATTCACATTTTTCAAATAGGTGTATTATATAAATTAAAAGTTGTTTTCTTGAATTTTCTAATAAGCTTCCTTTTACAAAGACTTCTTCTATTTTTTATATAATTATTTATATAGTCATACATCATCTAGTCTTTGGCAATATTTGCCTTTCATTCCAATGATGTGATGATATCTAGTTTGTAGGATAAAGTAATGAAATGTCAAAGTCAACACAATCTATTATGAAAGAGATAGTCATTTTAATTTGTTTCTATATATATATGATGATGTATAAAATTTTATATACATTATCAGTTAACGTTAAATTGTGATAGCATATTAGTTATCATTATTATGAAATTACCAATTAAGCGTTAAAAGATTTACGTTTAATTGTCTATTTCTCTTGTATCATATCAGGGGAGTATTGAATAAATCAAAATCACCGACATAAATAAGAGATTTTTTAAAAAAAATATATAGATTGAGAATTTGAGATAATATTGTGAAATATTAGCTAGAATTTACTTTCTTAAAGCATAACGAAGATTTTACTTCATTCTTGAAACAATACATAGGAAAAGAATCAAATGAATACAAATAGAGTAATTAGCAATCATACAAGAAATAGGATTTTGAAAAAATCAATTTTTATAGAGCCACAAACGGTTCTTATGATCCCGTTTTGACCAGTTAAGGGCCTGATGTCTCCCATTCTAATCATGGCAGCAGCAAAATCAGAGGCAAATGCTCGAGGGCTATTGCTATATTCTAAAACAATATCATCGGTAGATCCTTCACTCAAAAGAACTTGATCCGATTGAAGAAGACTTTTTCTTTGTCTCAAGTTCTTGAAATAGTTGTTATCCAGTTGATTAGGTGTAACCAAATCAAGTGGAGCTAGGTTTTCATTTTGATCTTCCTGAGGACACTGACGTCTTCTAGTGCTAGCAAATCCAGCATCAATGTCGGTTCCATTGCTATAAATCCTATCACGGAAAAGGAAGCATTGTGCTTGACCAATTGAATGTGATCCTACAATAAGAAAATTTATATCGTTAGAACTTTCTATCAATACAATATATTTTATGTTCAACAATTTGATCAAGTTTTACCTGATAAAGCTACCATATCCCTTGTGCTAAGACCTTTTTTGGTAAAGCCAGAAATAAGCCTATCAAGAGGATCAAAAGGACCGGGGAGATCAGTTTCTGCAAGAGTATGACTTGCAGTGGTTGAATCTCTTCTTCCGAGTTTCACTGTCCATGATGGACCGCCAACCTGAATGTTGTTAACACAATGTTGGTTAATTAGTATTCGACAACACCTTTCTTTATAGCATAAAAAGTGCTCTTTTTTTTGGGAAGAAAAGAAATTTAGACCAGGGATACTTACGAGTTTCGATGCATCTCTAGCAGCAACTGCAAGTATGTCAGCACATGATACAACTCCTCGACATTTTTTCTCAAGCTCTCTTTTCTCATCTTCTATAATACCATAACCTCTGACTGACACAAGATTTGGCAATGCTGTCTTCTCACTGACAATCGTAGGGGTCTCATCAAACGTTAGTTTTTTTTAGCTTTGGTCACTATTGGCTGCCAATTGCCTTCCGCGTTATTGCTTGCTTAATTCTTTGCTATTTTTTGACTTGTTCTAAAAGCTTACCCACTTATGTTAAGTGAAATGGATCCCTATAGTGTTAGTGTTAAGGGCGGAGCCATGGTGGTAATTACGAGTTCGATAGTATTCAGTAATTTTGACTCAAATTTAGGAGTGTAAAATGAGTGGGCTAGGGCTAATATGGTCGGATTAATATGGTCTGAGTTAATAAATGGGTGAGTCAAGTTATTTGAATTGAAATCATGAATTGGACTAAAATAAGCTAACAAGCAGATCATATTGAGCTAACGTCCATTTAGGGGGGTTAAACAGATGGTTTAGGCTAAATTTGGATGGGTCAATATAAACCGAGTTAATAAATAGATGGGTCAAGTTACTTGGGTTGAAAGGAATTGCACTAAAATGAGCTAAAAAAAGATCATACCCCAATTCACTCAATTTTTACTGAGTCTTAATTCTTCATTTATTCTTTTATAATTTTTTAAATAACTAATGAATATTCTTTTAGAATTACATAGATTTGGACATTATGTAGAAAGTCAAAGGTCAATAGCCTGTATAATTATAATAATAGAAAATTAAAATCAAACTTTGATAAGAGGAAATAGTGAAGCACCAGCTAGCAAGCATATCGTAGAATATTACACATGAATTGAAACTTCAATTTTTCTTTTTGAACTTCACTACAAATATTTTTCACTTTATTTAAAATTTTATTATTATAAATTATTGTGAAATATAAGAATATGCATGCATCTAAAATTTATTATTTATGTTAATTTTTCAATTTCTAAAATTATTAACTTTATTTTGAAAGTTAAATATACATGTCTACTAAGGCTTTTGAAGTCTTAAAAAGAAGTATTGTGTTTGGATGTGAATTTCAGTTGAGAAATTATATTGTATATATGCGTTAAAATTATTTTTTGATGTTTATATAATAGGTATTGAATTCTCTTAATTTCTTTGCATATTTTTTTTTTATATGTTAAATATTTTTAGTGAAAATCTTGACTCCGCGTCTGATATTTGATACTTTCAACTCCTTTGATTAAATATCAAATTAGACATGGTTGGTAGAAAGTGGATGCAGGCATATTCTTGTGTAGAACAGAAAGGACAGCATCTAATATTTTAATGTCAAAAGAATTCACATTTTCCAAATAGGAGTATTATATAAATATAAAGTTGTTTTCTTGAATTTTCTAATACCTTTACAAATCTATTTTTATTATTAATTATATATATAGAAATAATATAGTCATACATCATCTAGTCTTTTGCATTTTCCCTTTCATTCCAATGATTTGATGATATCTACTTTGAACGATAAAGTAATGAAATGTCAAAGTCAATTTCCAACACAATCTATTAAGAAAGAGATAGTCATTTTAATTTGTTTTTATATGTATGATGATGTATTAAATTTTATTTACATTAACAAGCATTAAATTGTGATAGCAGATTAGTTATCATTATTATGAAATTATCAATTAATGTATATTAAAAGATCTACGTTTAATTATCTATTTCTCTTGTATAATATATCATGGGAGTATTGAATAAATCAAAATCACCAACATAAATAAGAGATTTTTTTTATAAAAAAAATAGATTGAGATAATATTGTGAAATATTAGCTAGAATTTACTTTCTTAAAGCATAACGAAGATTTTATTTCATTCTTGAAACAATACATAGGAAAAGAATCAAATGAATACAAATAGAGTACTTAGCAATCATACAAGAAATAGGATTTTGAAAAAATCAATTTATAGAGCCACAAACGGTTCTTATGATCCCGTTTTGATCAGTTAAGGGACTGATGTCTCCCATTCTAATCATGGCAGCAGCGAAATCAGATGCAAATGCGCGAGGGCTATTGCTATATTCTAAAACAATATCATCAGTGGATCCGCCGCTCAAAAGGACTTGATCTGATTGAAGAAGACCTTTTCTTTGCCTCAAGTTCTTAAAGTAGTTGTTATCCAATTGATTGGGCGTGACCAAATCAAGTGGAGCTAGGTTTCCATTTTGGTCTTCTTGAGGACACTGACGTCTTCTAGTGCTAGCAAATCCAGCATCAATGTTTGTCCCATTGCTATAAATCCTATCACGGAAAAGGAAGCATTGTGCTTGACCAATTGAATGTGATCCTATAGAATAAGAAAATTTATATACGTTAGAACTTCCTATTGGTACAATATATGATCTGTAAATTTTATGTTCAATAATTTGATCAAGTTTACCTGATAAAGCAACCATATCCCTTGTGCTAAGACCTTTTTTCGCAAAGCCAGAAATAAGCCTATCAAGAGGATCAAAAGGTCCAGGGAGATCAGTTTCTGCAAGAGTATGACTTGCGGTGGTTGAATCTCTTCTTCCGAGTTTCACTGTCCATGATGGACCTCCAACCTGATTGTATTAACATATATCAGTTAGTATTAATAATATCTTTTTATATACATAAAAAGTTTTTGTGAAAAATGAAACTCAAAGTACAACCACTTACGAGAGTGGATGCATCCCTAGCGGCAACTGCAAGTATGTCTGCGCATGATACGATCCCAGGACATGTTTTCTCAACCTCTCTTTTTGCGTCTTCTATAATACCATAGCCTCTAGCTGACCCAAGATTTGGCAAGGCTGTCTTCTCACTGACAATCGTAGGAGTCTCATCAAGTAAGATAGAAGCATCACAACCCTAAAGTTGAAGCCACAAATTAATTAGTACACAACAAATGAATAATTTCAACTTGAAGTACATGTAGAAACATAAAAAATGTGTACAAACCTGAACAAAGCAATCATGGAAATGAAGACGAATGAGGGATGCAGCCATGCGACGTTCACGTGAAACTGCTTGCCTAATGCTAGTACGAATCGTGTTGAGAGCATTAGGGCAAGTGCGATCATAGAATGTGGAAGAAAGTTGTGCATGACATTGCAAGGTAGAGAGTAGGAGAAGAGAAAATATAGCAGCAATGGCTGCATAAGAGTTGTTTGAAATACTCATTTTGACAATGCAAAGTATGGTAATATCAAGAAGTATAGATGTTTATTAGCTTTGTGATGTGTTGAGGGAATGTAGCAATGAAATATATATATAGGCAATGAAACACGTTATTTTATTAGCTTTGGTCACTATTGGCTGCCAATTGCATGCATATCCGCGTTATTGCTACTTTTTTTTTTTGACTTGTTACAATAGCTACCTATTGTGTTAGGTGAAAGTGATAGTTACGGTTTTGACCGGACTCAGTAATTTAGACTCAAATTTTATATTTATATTTTAAAAAATTATTTAATATGTACAAATATTCTATATTAAGAAAAACAACAAACGATAAGTATTGTGGTCTAAAAACTTGTAAATCATGAGCTTCATGAATCAAATAATTTTTATTTTGTATTATAATTGCATGAATGTCATTTTCCAATAACACATATTTGGGCATTACGTTGGAAGTCAAAATTATATCATTATAATAATAGAATTAGAATCAAACTTTTATTATAAAAAGGTATTAGTGAAACTCCAGCTATTAAGCATCGTAGAATATTATGCATGAAACCTTCAACACTATATATTCTCATTTTCATTTTTCATTATTTTAAACATCCCCGGAATAATTATATTTCAAATGAAATTCAACTCACTCCAAATTGCTATATATTATTTAGTTTAATTTAGATATTATAATTAAATCACTTGATTCGATATAAACATCTAAAGTAAAATAATTTTACTAGGCAACTCTATTATATACACTTTGCTTTGTATAAGGGCGGGGTACGAGTAAATTTTTTACCTTTCTATTTAGTCATTATTGGCTGCTACACCACGTTACTTCCAAAGTTAACGTGTAAAGCCTGTCTTATAGTAATATATGGACTCTTAGTTGTCTGTATTTCAAAAGATTCGCAAAATGTTCGTTAATTAGATATATTTTACTATTGTTGTTTGTTTAATTTACTACGATCAACGAAATAATTATATTATTTGTAAAAAAGAAAATAATAATTTTTTATTACAAGGATTTTGACATTTTAAGAAACTTTCATCTATAAAATTTAATATAATATTATTTTTTTAATTTCTAAAGATATTAATTTTAGTTTAAAAAGTAATATAATTAATCACTCTGAAAATATTAAATACATGTCGAGTAAGGCGTTTGAACATGATTTGATTGAAATTTAGAAGGAAAAAAAAAGAAATGAAGTTGGAAAAGGATATAATTGTGTTTGGTCATGAATTTCAGTTAGAAAAAAAAATGAAACTTTGTAAGTGGAATTTGGAACACTCCTCAAATTGGTTTTCCAAATTTAAAGTTGAAATAATAATTAACCATATTATAATTAAGACTAGTGTTTGGTACTTTCAACTCTTTTTGGTAAATATCAAAATAGGTTGGTCGGTAGAAAATACATGTAGGTATCTCGTAATGCTCCTAGTGGAAGACAGGCTGATGTAGAGCAGGTCAAACATAACTGACAGGTTCCTAGGCTAGTCAGTCTCGAAAGATGAGATGCACATAGCAAATGAGGGAAATCTTACAATGAAACAGAGAGAAGAAAATGAAAATTTTTATAAGGCATAACTCAATTAATTCATATGGTACATAGGCTTTCAGAGTTCAATGTTTCATAATCCGAAAAATAAATCTGTGTGAGTCTAGACCCAAAACAAACTATACATAATGAACTTGGGTCATGTCATATATATTGTATAGAACACCACACTGTGCAAGGTTGAACTTTTTGAATGGTTAAACAGAAAGCAACATCTAATATTTTAATTTCAAAAGAATTTATATTATTCATATAGAAGTGCTTTCTTGAATTTTCTAATAAGCTTCCTTTACAAAGAATTCTTTTTAAATAATTGTTTATAGGAACAATTTATATAGTCATACATCATCTTGTCTTTGACAATTGCCCTTTTATATTTTCTCTCTCTTTCTATTTTGGTAGTACCTTTCATTCCAATAATTTGATGATATCTAATTGTATGATTAAATAATAAAATGTCAAAGTCAATTGTCAACGGCATTAAAATATTACTTTAGGAGAAGATATGTTTCCAGCTCAATACAATCTATTCTAAAAGAGATATTTAATTTTTTTAATTAAAATTTAAATTTAAATTATATACGTTGATGATATAAAAAAAATTTGTTAATACTATCAATAAATTTTAAATTGTAATAGCATATAGTTATCATTATTATCATGGGAGTATTGGATAAATCAAAATCACCAAAATAAGTAAGAGACATTTTTCAAATATAGATTGAGGCTATTCTAATTAATAATGGATCCAAGCAATCACATGGCGAAACATTAGCTGGAATCTTATACTTCCTTAAAACATAACAAAGATTTTGTTTTATTCTTGAAACAAATGAATACAAATACACTTAGCAATCCTACAAGTAATAGGCTTTTGATAAATCAATTTATAGCTCCACAAACAGTTCTTATGATCCCATTTTGACCAGTTAAGGGACTGATATCACCCATTCTAATCATGGCAGCAGCGAAATCAGAAGCAAATGCTCGAGGGCTATTGCTATATTCCAAAACAATATCATCGGTGGATCCCCCACTAAAAAGGACTTGATCCGATTGAAGAAGACCTTTTCTTTGCCTCAAGTTCTTGAAATAGTTATTGTCCAATTGATTAGGTGTAACCAAATCAAGTGGAGCTAGGTTTCCATTTTGATCTTCTTGAGGACATTGACGTCTTCTAGTGCTAGCAAACCCAGCATCGATGTCTGTCCCATTGCTATAAATCCTATCACGAAAAAGGAAGCATTGTGCTTGACCAATTGAATGTGATCCTATAGAATAAGAAAATTTATAACGTTAGAACTTCCTATCGGTACAATATATGATCGGTAAATTTTATGTTCAATATAATTTAATCAAGTTTTACCTGATAAAGCAACCATATTCCTTGTGCTAAGACCTTTTTTGGCAAAGCCAGATATAAGCCTATCAAGAGGATCAAAAGGTCCAGGGAGATCAGTTTCTGCAAGAGTATGACTTGCGGTGGTTGAATCTTTTCTTCCGAGTTTCACTGTCCATGATGGACCTCCAACCTGATTGTATTAACATATATCAGTTAGTATTAATAATACCTTTTTATATACATAAAAAGTTTTTGTGAAAATGAAACTCAAACTACAACCACTTACGAGAGTGGATGCATCCCTAGCGGCAACTGCAAGTATGTCTGCACATGATACGATTCCAGGACATGTTTTCTCAACCTCTCTTTTTGCGTCTTCTATAATACCATAGCCTCTAGCTGACCCAAGATTTGGCAAGGCTGTCTTCTCACTGACAATCGTAGGAGTCTCATCAAGTAAGATAGAAGCATCACAACCCTAAAGTTGAAGCCACAAATTAATTAGTACACAACAAATGAATAATTTCAACTTGAAGTACATGTAGAAACATAAAAAATGTGTACAAACCTGAACAAAGCAATCATGAAAATGAAGGCGAATGAGGGATGCAGCCATGCGACGTTCACGTGAAACTGCTTGCCTAATGCTAGTACGAATCGTGTTGAGAGCATTAGGACAAGTGCGATCATAGAATGTGGAAGAAAGTTGTGCATGACATTGCATAGTAGAGAGTACTAGAAGAGAGAATATAGCAGCCATGGCTGCATAAGAGTTGTTTGAAATACTCATTTTGACAATGTAAAGTATGGTGATCTATGATATCAAGAAAGTATAGAATGCTTATAGCTTAGTGATGTGTTGAGGGAATGTGGGACTCAAATATTTATAGGTACTCAAACACGTTATTTCAAAACTTTTGGTCACTATTGGCTGCCTATAATTATGTTGCCATCCGCGTTATTGCCATTTTGTCTTTGCTATTGATTGACTTGTTCTAATAGCAATAGTTGTAGTAGGTGAAACGGATCGTACAATATGCAGGACAAATATTGGTAACTATGGGTCGACAAAATTCAATAACTTCGATTCAAACTTTGTAATTTGTACTAAAAAAATATTTAATATATACAAATAAATATATATCCAAACCTAGTCAGCAAAATTGTGTCTTAAAGCTCATAAACTAAAATTTCTGATTCCCCCCGACACATGACAACTCACTTAATATTCCTAGGTTTTGTCACGCTAGGAAGATATATATGTTGGTTGATTTTCACCCACACACAAGTGTACGTGGTCGTCCAAGTAATAGGAACTAGTTAGTCCAGATATCGTACCCAAGAGACTTGTGACTTAACAAATATTCTACCTTATTCGTACAAAGCTTAAATACGCAAGTATGAAAGTAACTCACAGATGATTTTTTATAGTAATTAACGAATTAAAATAAATTGACAAGATGAATTGCGAATAAGTAATGATTGTTGATTCCAAGTTTGGAGAGAATTTCAGGGTTACAACTTTATTACGCAATCCTAAATAGCAATCACGTGAATTAACTTGTTCATTCACCTGTTGTTGATTCCGGGGTTGATATTACAACTATGGTCTCTCGAGCCTCTAGTTGCCTATTCAAAATAGCATCACAACTACATCGTTGAGCGGAGATGTGGCATCTTATTTTAAAAGCATTTATATTTCTTCCCGTATGAACCAAGCAAGGCGTTCTAGGTATATCTCTATCCTAGTCGCTAACCTACCCCTTACGTTACAAAAGAGAGGTCTTGCTCCTTATATTCCTCGGTCTACCTTGTTGATTCCTCTCTCGAGTTCACAACAAGGTTATATGTTTATTTTAATGGCGGCCAAGCATCAAAAGACTAAAACAGGAATATAAGAACAACTAATAGTGGTAAACGAACAATCAATTCACATTCAATACTAAATAGTCATGCGTTTGTAGCCGTAACCCAGAACAAGGGTTCTTAGCCACTCATACTACAACGAAGAACAAATATAATATTGTTTTCATCCAAAGTATGACTAAGAAAAAGGAAGAAGAAAAGAAACCTAATGGTGAACTCTATTCTGGCCTCTTGCTCTCCAAAATAATGACGGAAACCTTCAAAAAACGTACAAGGTTCTATTTATAGGTTTGGGAAATAACTCCTTTTCCTTCTTGAAATCGAAATAGAAAAAGATGAAAAAATCTGTCGGGATGGCTTCTGGCGCGCCGCGCCTGAAAGGCGCCAAGATCGCCCTGCAACAGTTGGGCTCTGGCGCGTCGCGCCTGAAAGGCGCCCCGATCGGGCTTCAGTAGTTTGGGGTCGGGCGCGCTACGCCATGGACTCGCCTGCCTGGGTTTTCCTTTGGAGCGCCGCGCCTGGAAGGCGCCAAGTCCTGGCTGCAGTAGTTGTAGGCCTGGGGCCCCACGCCTGGAAGGCGCCAGACTGCTCCCAGCCTATTTTTCTTCCTTGTTTGCTCCCGACCATTCCGCTACATCACTTTCATGATCTACTCTTCCGTTTTGTCTTTTCATGATCATTTCCCGCGTCATTTTGCTTGCAAGTATCTAATCATGTGTCTTAGTGCAACATATACAATTCTGATCAAAACACACAATATATAGTAGGTAACGTTCTCAAAACATAAGGTAAACATGGTTAAAATACGATAAACGGGCATATAATTATGCCCAACATCACCACCCCACACTTAAACCTTTGTTCGTCCTCGAACAACTCACTATTATCCATCCTAAAGTTCACCATAAACACCTAGAGAACTTTTCATCCACACTTGTAAGCAACTAAACACTTTTAATCATGCTATTGTAGTTCATTAAGCAAGCCACATTCAAAACCCATTTTAGCTCTTAAGACCTTTCACTTGAAACAACACACCCTCTATAACCGACTCTTTATCACAATATCGGGCCAGCATATCTGTGTGTGAGCAATGCAAGTAATAACACTAACAAATACAAGTCATGTGTGCCCTCACAATTTAGTATTGCCCCCGTTCACAATCACACACTTTTCCTTTCAAAGAGGGGCACTTTGCATCATTTAAACTCTCACTCTCTCAAAAGATGTTTCCTACATATCACAACATGTCATAGGCTTGCCTTTAGTGTATAATAAATTCAACAAAGCAATCACATTCATGGAATCAAAAGGACTTTTATTTGGTTGTAATGTCGGCTTCGGGATGGGTAGGATACTTTTTGGTACAAAGTGGCTCTTTTCCCTATTGCACATGACACTACATTTCTACTCTTTTCTTCACCCTTCTTTTTAAGCTTCTTCTATGTTCACGCTCTCATGCCTTACCACTCTTTCTATTTATTCTTCGCCCTTGATATGACATGTACTTGTTGCTAGCATGACCCTCATTCATATTTTTTTTTTTTTGGAATTCTTTGGGCATCTAACAACAAGAACGTTACACAATTTGATCGGGCTCTATCTCTTTGATAGTTACTACACTCACCTTCACTTTTTTTATCTACCCTCCTCCTTTTGTTCTTCATGTTTAGAAATTATTGTGCACTAGGGAGTTTCATTAGGATCAAATTCATGGGGTATCAACAAAGTGGATGGGCTCATTATGCGGCTTAATCAAATAAATAGGCTTCTAGGCTCAATGGGGCTTCACTAGTGATAATGTCAAGGTAGGCACAAATAATCATCAAAGAAACAAACAAATGGGTGTTTTC
Source organism: Jaltomata sinuosa (assembly GCA_003996215.1). NCBI lineage: Eukaryota > Viridiplantae > Streptophyta > Magnoliopsida > Solanales > Solanaceae > Jaltomata > Jaltomata sinuosa. The sequence goes on along the minus strand of QJPP01007196.1, from coordinate 1,085,126 downwards.
AAGAAAATACCTTAATCATGTTCCATAAAATTTATGCTCGTACAATTCACACACACACACAGGGCAAGTTCTAGATGCTATTCTATGCAAGAACCAAACAAAAGCTCACACACACATGGCACCATGATACATGTATAGGAATATCACACTTGCATGCTCAAACACAAACATCTTGAGTGCACTCACACAATTAAGCCCATTTTCTACACTTTTTGAGTCTAGTTAAAGAGCCTATGTGTCCCTTGTGAAGTTCTTACTCAGTTGCTTGATTTCTTTTGAACTAACCATGACGTCTAGTTAAAGCTCCAAGTGGAATTTCTACGTTCCAAAGGACAGGCTTCTACTCCTACAATCCTATGACTAATTTTTCCTTAAGACGGTCGTCATTCATCCATCATCGGGACAAGTCATTACTACTACGACGCGTCCTAAGAAAAAAACTATCCTAAAATAAAATCTACTCGGTTCAAAGGGACTATCCTCAGGAAAAGAACTGAAAACAAAAGCCGAGGAACCCAACCTAAGAAAATAAAACTAACATACTAAAACTAACTATCAACTCAACTATCAACTATCAACGAAAACCAGTCACACGACGCCTCATCACCCTCAAGATATAGCAATGAAAAACTAAAGGAAGTACTTCTCCGCTGACTCTCCACCCCACACTTAAAACATGACACTACCCTCAGTGCTTTAGAAACAAAGTATAAAGGTAAAGAGTGAGAGAAGGAACTCCCTGGGCCTCTAAGCGTCATCCTCATCATCATTAGGAATGAATTCCTGATCCTGGTCAGCTGTCTGATCATCTACCGCCATCAATGCGGTACCCGCATCATCCTGCTCGTCGTCCTAATCATCATGAGTGTTGTGTACTGTAGGCTCATTATCATCTAAGGGCTCCTAAAAAACTGGACCCATCCTACACATGTACATCGCACTCTCTGTCATAGGGTATCTATCATGCAGCACCGACATCTCCTCCTCGATCGCAGGCCGACCACCAATCCTCAACTGCAAATCTGCCATGCCGTACATCCTCCCCATCCAACTCTCATCACGAGCCAGTCGGTCAGCATTTGAAAGTATCGGCCCATGTATAGCATCTTGGGGATTTATGTTAGTCACATCCACCAGTTTGCTCATAAGGTATAGGACCTGCGGAGGAACCGTATCATGTACTTCTTCCTCAACCTCCCATTGCCTAAGAAACCGGGTCACCAATCCCTTATAGCAGTAGCGCCACCTTTTGTTCTCATGAAACTTGACCATATTATGCCTTAGTACTGACGCTGCATTGACCGACATCCCCTTCATGAGCATATATACCAATACCACCCTGTCTTTAGTTACCTCAGTGGTGTGTGAGCATGGGAGAAGGGTACTACACACAATTTTTAGCCAAACTCTCACCTCCTTATTGAAGTATGCATAGTGGAGGGTAGAATGTCTCTGCGTATCTTTTGTTCTTTCCCACCGAGCTGTGGAGTCTACCCCACAAAGTATGTGGCGTATGTCTCTGTATGGTGGGTCCTCCTTCATTGTCAAGTACGGTGCTGCATCCACGTGCGGTGTGCCCAAGAACTCATTTAGCAATCGCGTGGTGAACTGGATAACCTTCCCGCGGACCCCCACCTTCTGACTTTGGCCTTCCCCTGTCTGCCAGTTAGCATAGAATTCCCTGACCATAGTGAGGTTACAATCCCCTTGGTCCTGAAAGATGTAGTGAAGGCCCAATCTGTGGACCGTCTCATGGATTTGTGGGAATTTTGCATGCAACCGAGCTTCATTCACATGCTCATCTGGGTGGTATTTAGTTTCCTTTTGGCTCTCAAACCAGTCGAGCCCCCGCACATTCACTGTTCTCTTTCCAAATTGTCGCGGAGGTGCCCAGGAGTTTGTAGGGGCTGCCGTACCGGATGATTCTCCTTTTTGGGGCCTTTTGCCCTCAGTGCCTTCAGTGACCTGTTTCTTTCCTCGTGGCGACATTGTACCTACAACAGACAGATTAAACAATTCAGCCCAGTACAATGAGAGCTAGCAAAATTAGTGTCTTTCATAGGATCATGATAACCCCACACTTATTTTGCTAGCAATGGTGTCTATAGGTTGCTAATCATGAGGTACTCAGACTTCCCTCTTTCAACACAATTTGTATTTTGTCAACCGAAGACACCACATCCACCAAAACATTTACACAAGTTCATTCCACATAATTCTCAAGGATTCTCTACCTTTTTTCAACATTAAACATCATTCAAGGTCACCCCTCTATTATTTGCTCTACACGTTCATGTGATTTTTCATGAAGTTTTTTTTTAGGGTGACCCATCTCTTTCTACTACCCATTATGCCTTCCATAAATCAAGACCCAACACAAAATAAGAGACAAAATTCGAACTCCACCATGTTAGTGAAACTACGAACAATAATCTTCTTTTGTAGGTGTATTTTTAAGCTTTGAAGCTTTTATCAATGGTGAAAAAAATATTAGACCAAGATAACAAAGATTACACCAACCAATCTTGAATGTGAAAAGCATAAAGAGGAAGTAGAAATCATTAGAAAGTAAAGGGAGAAATTACCTTGAGAAGTTATAGATTTTGTTGGAGATTTGGGGAAGACAACAATGGAGGAAAAAAGGAAATTTTTGGGAGAAAAGGGGAGTGGGGCGGCGCTCCTTGTAAATAATGAAGAGAGATTTAGGCAAAGGTTGTCTTTTAAAATACCTTTTTGGTCAAGATTTTGGGTCTTGGGTCGGTTGACCCTTGACCGAGTCAGCTGCCCGAAGCACTATAAGGCGCCGCACCCTGATCGCGCTAGAAGAGGCCCACAATAGTTCTGCCCGAGGCGCGTTGCGCCAGTGTAGCGCCTACCTGGGAACTCGCATGGTGCGGTGCGCCAGGAAGGCGCCAATAACAGCTCACAGTAGTTTGGCTCCAGGCGCAGTGCGCATCTGTCGCGCCAAACTACACCTGCGGTAGTTTGGTCCCTGGGGCGGCGCGCCAGAGCTCCACCAGACCCGTGGGACTCAAATTTTGTGGTACTTACCTCTTTTCGTGCGTCTGCGGCTGGCACCTTTCTTTTTATCCCTACAAAAACAACAAACAATAAGAAAAATGGTGGGTTGCCTCCCTAGCGCCTTAGTTTTGGTCGTGGCACGACTCATATTTTTGCATTTTTAACATTTTTGTCCTAAACTATTACAATACAATCATGGGTTGCCTCCCACGCAGCACCTGATTTAACGTCGCGGCATGACGCAACCTCAAAGATCATTCATCCGACAGGGTGATTGAGGTTTTCTCCTTGTCCACATCTTCAGACTAAAAGTGCTTCACCCTTTGACCGTTCACCAAGAATGTAACTGTGTCGCCGATCTTTCGGAGTTCAACTGCGCCATGCGGAGTCATCTGCACTACCTCAAATGGTCCAGACCACTTAGACTTAAGCTTTCCGGGGAAAAGCTTCATCCTTGAGTTGAATAAGAGGACTTGTTAGCCAGGTTCAAACGAGCGTGGAAGGATATGCTTGTCATGCCACCTCTTCGTCTTCTCCTTTTAAAGCCTGGCATTCTCATAAGCTTGCAACCTAAACTCATCAAGTTTGTTAAGCTGCATTTGCCTCTTCGCCCCGCCAGTTCATCATCCAAATTAAGCTTCTTTATAGCCCAATAGGCTTGGTGTTCCAACTCGACTGGCAGATGACAAGCCTTACCATAAACAAGCCGATACGGAGAAGCTCCAATGGGTGTTTTGTAGGCAGTTCTGTACTCCCACAGTGCATCATCCAACTTCTTGGCCCAATCCTTTCTCTGTGCATTAACGGTCTTCTCCAGAATATGTTTCACTTCCTGATTAGACACCTCAACCTGCCCGCTCGTTTGGGAGTGATACCGTACTCACCTTGTGACGCACCCCATACTTAGCTAACAACTTACTGAACCAATTATTGATGAAATGCATCCCACCATCACTAATAATAGCTCGTGGAGTGCCGAATCTTGTAAATATGTTCTTCTTAACAAACTTTAGCACTACCTTTGCATCATTGGTGGGAAGGGCGACTGCTTCTACCCAGTTTTACACATAATCCACCGGAACAAGTATATACTTATTTCTGAATGAAGGTGGGAAGGGCCCCATGAAGTCAATTCCCCATACATAAAAAATCTCCACCTCAAGGATATTCTGCAGAGGCATCTCATGCCTTCTTGATATAGTTCCGGTCCTCTGACATTGATCACAACTCTTGACGAAAGCTGCCGCATCTTTGAATATAGTGGGCCAATAGAAGCCCGACTGTAATACTTTATGTGCAGTGCGATCTCCTCCATGATATCCCCCATAAGGAGAAGAATGACAACTCTCTAAGATCTCCCTCACTTGACTTTCCGGAATACATCTTCTAATTATCTGATCCGGACCCTGCTTGAACAAATAAGGCTCATCCCATAGATAGAATCGAGAGTCATGATACAGCTTCTTCTTCTGTTGTGTAGTGGCTTCCGGGGGATAAACCCCATTCACTACTAGATTGACCAGATCAGCATACCATGAAAGCTCAGCAATACTAAGGGCTAGGAGTTGGTCATCTGAAAACTCTTATCTAATATGTCCTTCATTGGGCACATGAGACCAATCTTCAAGTCTAGACAAATGGTCAGCCCTTTGGTTTTCTGTGCCCTTTCGGTCCTTTATCTCCAAGTTGAACTCTTGCAATAGCAAAATCCACCGAATGAGTCTTGGCTTTGCATCCTTCTTGTTGAATAAGTACCGAATAGCAGCATGATCTGTGTATACAATCACCTTTGTTCCCACAAGATAAGAGCAAAACTTGTCAAAAGCAAAGACTAGTGCCAGCATCTCTTTCTCCGTAATTGTGTAGTTCATCTGAGCTGAATCAAGAGTCTTACTCGCATAGTAAATGGAATGAAATACCTTGTCGACTCTCTGCCCAGCACAGCTCCAACTGCAGCATCACTCGCATCACACATAAGCTCAAAGGATAGCTCCCAATTTGGAGCAATCAATATAAGAGCTTCAATCAAGCGCTTCTTCAGATTTTCAAACGCCTTTACACAGTCATCATTGAACTCATACTTCACCTCTTTTTCTAGCAACTTGCACATTGGCCTGGATATCTTGGAGAAGTCTTTGATGAATCGTCTGTAGAATCCTGCATGTCCAAGAAAACTACGAACCCCTCGTACAGACACTGGAGATGGTAGTTTCTCAATAACCTCTATCTTCGCATGGTCCACTTTGAGCCCCATCTTTGACACTTTATGGCCAAGGACAATGCCTTCCATGACCAAAAAGTGTCACTTCTCCAATTAAGCACCAGATTCGTCTCTTCACATCTCGCAAGGACCCTATCCAAATTTTGCAAACAAGTATCAAACGACTTACCAAACACTGAGAAGTCATCCATGAATATTTCCATAATCTCCTCCACCATATCAGAGAAGATAGCCATCATACACCTCTGAAATGTAGCCGGCGCATTGAAAAGCCCAAAGGACATACACTTGAAAGCATATGTGCCATAAGGACAAGTGAACATTGTCTTCTCTTGATCTTCAGGTGCTATGGCTATTTGATTGTAGCCAGAGTATCCATCCAGAAAGCAGAAGTATTCCTGGCCAGCTAACCTATCCAACATCTGATCAATAAAGAGAATGGGATAGTGATCTTTGCGGGTGGCTTCATTCAATTTTCTGTAGTCCATGCAAATTCTTCACCCAGTGATTGTACGTGTTGGGATCAGCTCATCCTTGTCATTCCTTATCACAGTCATCCCCCCTTTCTTGGTGACACATTACACCGAGCTGACCGACTTGCTATCTAAGATGGGAAAAACAATACCTGCGTCTAGCCACTTGATCACCTCCTTTCTCACTACCTCCTTCATAGGAGGATTCAGTCTCCTCTGATGCTGTGCCATGGGCTTGTACCCCTCCTCGATATGTATCTTGTGCATGCAGAATGATGGGTTGATTCCATGAATATCATATATCTGCCACCCAATTGCTCTCTTCCTTCTTCGTAATACTGCTAGTGCTTCCTTAACCTGTACTTCATTCAACCTGGCTGCTAAGATTATTAAAAGCGTATCATCTTTGCCCAGATATGCATATTTCAAATGCGGTGGGAGTGGATTCATATCCAGCTTCGGTGCTTCTTCAATAGACGGCTTGGGAGGAGGCCCCAATGGTCTATTAAGAGGCTCGAACGTAGTAGTACTGGATAATGCACAAGCTACCTCCAAGCATTGAATCATCTCATGTGCTGCTCCATCTCCATATAAATTTATCCCTGTGAGGGATCTCTCCAATGGATCTGAGGAAGTGATGAGGGGTACCCTTGAGTCTATCTCTACCACAGTAATAGCCGACAAGTCCTCATATAGTGCAGACAACTTCATTGCCTTGTACACATTGAAGACTTCCACCTTGTCATGTGCTCTTATGGTGAGCTGCCCTGCTGCCACATCAATCAATGCTCTCCCTGTAGCTAATAGCGGACGCCCCAAAATAAATAGAACTTCCGGGTCTGGCTCAAAGTCCAAGATCACGAAGTCCACCAGAAATATCAACGAACTAATCTGCACCAATACATTTTCTATAATGCCCTCAGGTCTAACCAAAGATCTGTCTGCAAGCTGCAGAACAATTGTAGTGGGGCGAGGACTACCCAACCCCATCTTCTTGAAGACTGAAGATGGCATAAGGTTAATACTTTCCCCAAGATTGCATAGTGCTCGAGCTATAACCTTTTGGCCAATAGTGATCTCAATAGTAAAATTTCCCGGATCTTTCAACTTGGTGGGCAACATATTCTGAATCTAAGAAGTGCATACCTCCGTAAGAGCAACTGTGGCATATACAATCAGCCTGTTCTTGTTTGCCACAATGTCCTTGATATATTTTGCATACTTTGGGACTCCCTGAAGAAATCTATGAGTGGTAGGTTAAGTGTACCTGCCTCAAAAGGTCAAGAATTTTTTTGAATCCGGCCTCCTCTCTCTGTTTTATCAACCTCTGTGGAAAAGGTGGAGGAGACTTTACAATAACTTCATCTTCTTTCACCTCAGTCTCAGTCCCATCTTTAGCCTTTTCGTATGCAACTTCAACTACCTTGGAATCTGCTTGCTTTGGTGCCAACTCTTTCAGCTCCAACCCACTTCTAGTAGTGACTGCATTCAACTGCTTTGGATTTGGGTCAGTATCGCCTGGAAGACTACCCTGAGGTCTCGCATTTTGTGCTCCAGCTAGCTGCCCCATTTGCTTCTCTAAATTCCGGATGGCAGTTGCCTCAAATTTTGCTTCACTTTTAGCTTGGCTCTCCATGATAGATTTCAGCATGTCTTCGATGTTGCTAGGTATGACCGCATGCTTATTGTTTCCAGCAAACTGTTGATTCTGTCCTTGTGGCCTGAATTGATTCTGGCCTTGGTTGTTCCTATATGACAAATTATTTCACAGATTTGCATTGTATGTATTCCCATAAGTCTGATTTCCACCTCTTAGAGCATACCCAATAAAGTTCACAGAGTCTAGATTTGTTGCACAATCTTCCGATAGATGGTCACCACCACAGGTGTCACAAAACTGAGAAGTTGCTGGTTGAACTGCATTAACCTGCGCCTGATTATTTCCCAGAGCCAATTTGTTGAGAACAATAGCTATGTTGCTCATCTGATTAGACATAGACTCCACCTTGGCAAATAAAGCCGTGTTAGAATCTACCTCAAGCATTCCGGCAACCTTCTTAGGTGTAGCTCTACTAACATCACCGTTCCATTCTGAATTGCTCTGTGCCATCCTCTGCAGAAGAGTATACAGCTCGTCATATGTATTCTCCAGTGCTTGTTCGTCTGCTGCATAATCTAGTAAGATCTTCGAATGAGGCTCAAGCCCCTCAATGAATGTATGTACCAGCACTTCATTATTCTGTTGATGATGAGGGCATGCCATAAGGAGGGCCTTAAATTGCTCCCAAGTTGTATAGAGATTTTCACCATCCTTCTGCCTGAAACTCAGAATCTCACTCCTCAGCCTGACTGTCTTCCCGGAGGGAAATAAATGTGTCAAGAATTTTCGGGCCAACTCATCCCATGAAGTGATGGAATTAGGCGGTTCTGCTTCAACCATCTCCTAGCTTCCCCAAGTAGAGAAAACGGAAACAATGTCATCCTCACATAGTCCACTGCGACTCCTGTTGGAACAAACGTGTCACAGATTTCCAGAAAATTATGAAATGTGTGTCTGCGGGTCCTCGTGTGATAAGCCCGTGAAATGGCCATTGGTGTGCAAAAGTTGCATCATACTCTGTTTTAGCTCAAACCTACCGCCCGGTACGGGTTTCAACATGCTGTTGGTGACATTGGTCAAGAGTGGGATTACCACATCGCGCACTGGCCTTGGTACTGCCATTCTGCGATAACAACTTCGGGTTGTTCAACTAACGAGATTGTCTACTCAGCCACTGCCTGAAACTTAATAGGATAAAGAGTTGCTGCCCTTCTCCGCTGATGAAATAGTCTTTCAGGCTCGGGGTGTGGCTCTACCAAATTTGTATTCCTTTCCAGTTTGTTGACAGCTCAAAGTTTGTACCTGCAGATTTTACCAAAAGCTAAGATCAAGTTGTCAATACCTTAATAATAAAGCCGTATAAGAAAAGTTAGAAATTTGCTAATTTCTAAGTCCCCGACAACGGCGTCAAAAACTTGTTGGTTGATTTCCAGCCACACGCAAGTGTACGTGATCGTTCAAGTAATAGGAACTAGTTAGTCCGGATATCGTACCCAAGAGACTTGTGACTTAACAAATATTCTACCTTATTCGTACAAAGCTTAAATACGCAAGTATGAAAGTAACTCACAGATGATTTTTTGTAGTAATTAACGAATTAAAATAAATTGACAAGATGAATTGCGAATAAGTAATGATTGTTGATTCCAAGTTTGGAGAGAATTCCAGGGTTACAACTTTATTACACAATCCTAAATAGCAATCACGTGAACTAACTTGTTCATTCACCTAGTTGTTGATTCCGGGGTTGATATTACAACTATGGTCTCTCGTGCCTCTAGTTGCCTATTCAAAATAGCATCACAACTACATCATTGAGCGGGGATATGATATCTTAAAAGCATTTATATTTCTTCCCGTATGAACCAAGTAAGGCGTTCTAGGTATATCTATATCCTAGTTTCTAACCTACCCCTTACGTTACAAAAGAGAGTTCTTGCTCCTTATATTCCTCGGTCTACCTTGTTGATTCCTCTCTCGAGTTCACAACAAGGTTATATGTTTATTTTAATGGCGGCCAAGCATCAAAATACTAAAACAGGAATATAAGAACAACTAATAGTGGTAAACGAACAATCAATTCACATTCAATACTAAATAGTCATGCGTTTGTAGCCGTAACCCAGAACAAGGGTTCTTAGCCACTCATACTACAATGAAGAATAAATATAATATTGTTTTCATACAAAGTATGACTAAGAAAAAGGAAGAAGAAAAGAAACCTAATGGTCAACTCTATTCTTGCCTCTTGCTCTCCAAAATAATGACGGAACCCTTCAAAAAATGTACAAATTTCTATTTATAGGGTTTGGGAAATAACCCCCTTTCCTTCTTGAAATCGGAATAGAAAAAGCTAAAAAAATATGTCGGGATGGCTTCTGGCGCGCCGCGCCTGAAAGGTGCCTTGATCGCTCTGCAGCAGTTTGGGCTCTGACGCGTTGCGCCTGAAAGGCGCCCGGATCGGGCTTCAGTAGTTTGGGGTCGGGCGCGCTGCGCCATGGACGCGCCTGCTTGGGTTTTCCTTTGGAGCGCCGCGCCTGGAAGGCGCCAAGTCCTGGCTGCAGTAGTTGTAGGCCTGGGGCCCCGGCCTGGAAGGCGCCAGGCTGCTCCCAGCCTATTTTTCTTCCTTGTTTGCTCTCGACCATTCCGCTACATCACTTCCATGCTCTACTCTTCCGATTCGTCTTTTCATGGTTATTTCCCGCGTCATTTTGCCTGCAAGTATCTAATCATGTGTCTTAGTGCAACATATAGCAATTATGATCAAAACACACAATATATAGTAGGTAACGTTCTCAAAATATAAGGTAAACATGGGTAAAATATGATAAACGGGCATATAATTATGCCCAACATCAATATACAACAACAACAACATACCCAGTATATTCCCACAAAATGGGGTCTGGGGAGGGTACAGTGTACGCAATACGTACCACTACCTTCGAGGTGAGGTAGAGAGCTTGTTTTTTATAGGACCTCGGCTCAAGACAAAGAGATAATAAAAGAACAAGAAACAATAGGTAGTAATAGAACAACAAATAATAACAGAAACAAGACTACCACTAAATAATACTACAATCGATCTACCTGAGACCACCAATATCATCAAAACTCCAAGAATAAGACACTACAAGCGTAGCACTACGACTACGAGCACGGACAACAAAATAAAACACTACCTACTAGCATAGACGAACTCCTACCTACTAAATATTTTATTTTGTATTATAATTAATGGCATGAATGTCATTTTCCAATAACATAGAATAGGCATTACATCGAAAGTCAAAGGTCAACGGTATATATCATTATAATTTATAATAATAGAATAAAAATCGTACTTTGATAAAAAGAACTAGTCAAGTTCCAGCTAGCAATTATATCGCAGAGAATATTATGCATGAAACCTCATTACTATGTATTTTCTCTTTAATTTTTTTTCCACTTTCCAAATACTTCCAAATAAAATCCAATAATATATATATGATAAATAGTATATATTACTTTATATTATTAGCTATTACGATTAGATAGTTTGATTCAATGTAATATGCACTCTAACTCGTGTAAATACTCAGTGCAAATAAATATTTAGATCACTACTTTAGTCGATATTGGCTGCAACACCACGTTACTAACAAAGTTAACGTGTAAGAACCTAGTAAATTTTTTTTATCAATAAGGGCTCTTGCAAGCTGTTTCAAAGATTCACAAAATGTTGGTGAATTTTTTTTTTTTTATTGTTTGTTTACTACTACTGTTCTAAGAATAATTACATTATTTTAAAAAAAGAACCAGATAACTTTTTACGTCAAAGATTTGACATTTTTTAAACTTTCATCTATAACATTTATTATTTTTAAAATATTTGATCACTCTTTTTCTTTTTTTGGCAAATAAACTGAATTTATTTATCACCAACTGAGAATTACAAAGCAAAGAAAAAAGCAACTGGACAACCCCAGATTGCAAACTTACTAATCTATCTAATCTATATGCTGCACCACAAGCTCACATCACCATACTACTCCGAATCTTGCATCATTTCACAGGGTAAAAGTTAAGACCTTGCAACACTAAAGTCAAACGTGGGTAGATACTACCCCTAGCATGCACCTCTTTCACAATCTGTCTCACTAGCTCTTTAGCCTCTCTAGCTTTAGCTTGAAATACAAGTTGGTTTCTTTCCTGTCATATATTGTACACACATGTTGCTAAGACCCCTCTATATAGCATAGCCAGTGGTTGCTTTCCTCTACAATAAATGATAGCCCATGAAACTTCTGCATCCCATCCTGCTGGCTGCCTAGTAATACGTAGCCATTTGAGGAGCGTCTGCCAAACCTGAGTAGAGAAACAACATCGAAAGAACAGAAGGTTGATACTTTCATCGATTGCTTCGCATAAGACACATTTAACATCTGTTATATAACCCCAAGAGGCCAATCTATCTTTCGTTAGCAACCTTCCATGTAGAGCTAAATACAGTATGAAAGTCCATCTTGGGCACGCCACATTATTGCAGATCAGTCTTGTCCAGTTAACTCTTTGGTAAACACGTCGAAGCTTCTGATACATTTTCTTGATAGAGAACTGGTCCATACGTTGTACTGTACCCTCATCCCATCCAGCAGCTTCAAAGTACTTATAGGCTTGAATGATCTTCCTCACCATCCATGAGGCTTGATTGGCGTGCACACCCCATATGCTATCGTGTTCCCCATAGTACACATGTACCCATTGCACTGTCTTTTTTCCTACACAGATTCCATAACAACTTACTAATAGCTGCCCTGTTCCAAGCATATATGTCCAACATATTTAGACCTCCTGCACAGTATGGACTGCACAATTGTTCCCAGGCAACCAAAGCTCTTTTCGAGAGATCAGCTTCCCCTGTCCATAGGAAAGTCCTACACATTGCTTCAATACATTTGATGACCTTCTTTGGTAGAATAAACACCTGGGACCAAAACACTTGAATAGAAAAGAGCACATTCTTTATGAGCAGAGCTCTACCAGCATACGTGAGGAACCTAGAGGTCCAATTCATGATTTTCCCCATAATCTTGTCTATTAGAGGCTGGTATTGTAGGATAGATAGTCTCTTTTAGTACTTAGTGGTACACCAGAGTATCTAAAAGGCAAAGATCCTTGGGTAAATCCCAGCTCTTGAACTATTTCCTCTTGCACATCTCTATGGACCCCTCCAAAATAAATGGAGCTCTTATCAGTATTAGCAACCAAACCAGAGACTAGAGAAAATTCCATGAATACATCATACAACAATCTTACAGAACTAGTATCCCCTCTACTAAAGAGCAGTAAGTCATCAACAAAGCTCAGTTGTATGATTTGCAACCTCTCACACTTAGGATGATACTTAAAATTGGGAATAGTTCTCAGCTTCTTGAGCAGCCTTGAGAGGTACTCCATGGCTAATACAAACAAATAGGGGGATAGAGGGTCACCTTGTCTCAACCCCTTCTTAACAGGGAAATGAGTGCTAGGTTGCCCATTGATAAGAATGGAGTATGAGACTGTGCTAATACACTGATATATCCAATCCACAAACCTAGCAGGAAAGTTCAAATGCGCCAAAACCGGTTTAAGATATCCCCACTCTACAGAAGCATACGCCTTCTTCATATCCACTTTCAACATGCACCTGAGAGAGATACCCTTCCACCCATAGCCTTTAACCAATTCATTACTCAATATGATATTATCATTTATTACCCTACCCGGCACAAAAGCAGATTGATTCTTGTCAATAATTCCATCCATAACACCCTGTTGTCTATTTGTAAGGACCTTGGAGATGACTTTATACAGCAAAGTGCAACAGGATACAGGTCTGTACTCAGATATCTTGGAGGGGTGAGTAACTTTAGGCACTAGAGTTACAGTTGTACAGTTAATAACTTTATGTAACTTGCCAGTATGGAAGAAATCTAGCACAGCATCAGTCACCTCCTCTCCGACAGTTGGCCAAGTTTGCTTAAAAAAATGGACGTTGAATCCATCACACCCTGGTGCCTTAGTGTCGCCAATACCTTGTAAGGCTAGCAGAACCTCTTGTATAGTCCATGGATTTTGTGTGATATGTGCGTCCGGTGGTATTTTGGCCGAAATTTTTCGTGGGCGTTCGTGATGACCTATTTAATGGCGCGCATTGGTTCGGAGGGGTAAACGTGGGCTTTTTGGATTTCAAACGTGGCCCAAAATGGGAAATAGAGATTTTTCGGTTTTTTTGTGTGTTATAGTCCATGGATTTTATGTGATATGTGCGTCCGGCGATATTTTGGCCAAAAGTTGTTGTGGGCGTCCGTGACGACCTATTTAATGGCGCGCGTTAGTTCGGAGGGGTAAACGTGGGCTTTTTGGATTTTAAACGTGGCCCGAAATGGAAAATAGGGATTTTTCAGTTTTTTCGTGTGTTATAGTCAATGGATTTGTGTGATATTTGCGTCCGACGGTATTTTGGCTGAAATTTTTCGTGGGCGTCTGTGACGACCTACTTAATGGCTCGCGTGGGTTCGGAGGGGCAAACATGGGCTTTTTGGATTTCAAACGTGGCCCAGAACGGGAAATAGGGATTTTTCGGTTTTTTCATGTGTTATAGTCCATGGATTTTGTGTGATATGTGCGTCCGATGGTATTTTGGCCGAAACTTTTCGTGCGCGTCCGTGATGACCTATTTAATGGCGCACGTTGGTTGAGAGGGGCAAACGTGAGCTTTTTGAATTTCAAACGTGGCCGGAGTGGGAATTAGGGATTGTTTAATTTTTTCGTGTGTTATAGTCCATGTATTTTGTGTGATATGTGCGTACGATGGTATTTTAACCAAAATTTATCGTGGGCGTCCGTGACGACCTATTTAATGGCGCGCATTGGTTCGAAGGGGCAAATGTGGACTTTTTGGATTTCAAACGTGGCCTGAAACGGGAAATAGAGATTTTTTGATTTTTTCGTGTGTTATAGTCCATGAATTTTGTGTGATATGTGCGTCCGGTGGTATTTTGGCTAAAAAATTTCGTAGGTGTCCGTGACGACCTGTTTAATGGCGCACGTTGGTTCGGAGGGGCAAACGTAGGCTTTTTAGATTTCAAACGTGGCACGAAACGGGAAATAGGGATTTTTCAGTTTTTTTGTGTGTTATAGTCCATGGATTTTGTGTGATATGTGCGTCCGACGGTATTTTGGCTAGGGATTTTTCAGTTTTTTCGTGTGTTATAGTCCATGGATTTTGTGTGATATGGGCGTCCGTGACGACCTGTTTAATGGCGCGCGTTGGTTCGGAAGGGCAAACGTAGGTTTTTTGGATTTCAAACGTGGCCCGGAACGGGAAATAGGAATTTTTTGGTTTTTTCGTGTGTTATAGTCCATGGATTTTGTGTGATATGTGCGTCCGGCGGTATTTTAGCTGAAATTTTTCGTGGGCGTCCGTAACGACCTTATTAATGGCGTGCATTGGTTCAGAGGGGCAAACGTGGGCTTTTTTGATTTCAAACGTGGCCCGAAATGGGAAATAGGGATTTTTTAGTTTTTTTCGTGTGTTATAGTCCATGGATTTTGTGTGATATGCGCGTCCGACGATATTTTGACCCAATTTTTTTGTGGGCGTCCGTGACGACCTATTTAATGACGCGCATTGGTTCGGAGGGTCAAACGTGGGCTTGTTGGATTTCAAACGTGGCCCAAAACGGGAAATAAGGATTTTTTGATTTTTTCGTGTGTTATAGTCCATGAGTTTTGTGTGATATGTGCGTACGGTGGTATTTTGGCCAAATGTTTTTGTGGGCGTCCGTAACGACTATTTAATGACGCGTATTTGTTCGCAGGGGAAAACGTGGGCTTTTTAGATTTCAAACATGGCCCGGAACGGGAAAAATGGATTTTTGGTTTTTTCGTGTGTTATATAGTCCATGGATTTTGTGTTATATGTGCGTCCGGCGGTATTTTGGCCGATATTTTTCATGGGCGTCCGTGATGACCTATTTAATGACACGCGTTAGTTCGAAGGGACAAACATGGGCTTTTTGGATTTCAAACATGGCCCGGAATGAAAAATAGGGATTTTTCATTTTTTTCGTGTGTTATAGTCCATGGATTTAGTGTGATATGTGCGTCCAGTGGTATTTTGGCCGAAAGTTTTTGTGGGCATCCGTGACGACCTATTTAATGGGGCGCGTTAGTTCGGAGGGGCAAACGTGAGCATTTTGGTTTTCAAACGTGGCCCGGAATGGAAAATCAGGATTTTTTGGTTTTTTCGTATGTTATAGTCCATGGATTTTGTGTGATATGTGCGTCCGGTGGTATTTTAACCAAAAATTTTTGTGGGCGTTCGTGACGACCTATTTAATGGCGCGCCTTGGTTTGGAGGGGCAAACGTAGGCTTTTTGGATTTCAAAGTGGCCCAAAATGGGAAATAGGAATGTTTTGGTTTTTTCGTGTGTTATAGTCCATGAATTTTGTGTGATATGTGCATCCGGCGATATTTTGGCCAAAACTTTTTGTAGGCATCCGTGACGACCTATTTAATGGCACGTGTTGGTTTGGAGGGGCAAACATGGGCTTTTTGAATTTCAAACGTGGCCCGGAATGAGAAATAGAGATTTTTCGGGTTTTTTCGTGTGTTATAGTCCATGGATTTTGTGTGATATGTGCGTCCAGCGGTATTTTAGCCAAAAAATTTCATGGGCGTTCGTGACGGCATATTTAATGGTGCGCGTTGGTTTAGAGGGGCAAACGTGGGCGTTTTGGATCTCAAACGTGGCCGAGAACGAGAAATAGGGATTTTTCGATTTTTTTGTGTGTTATAGTCAATCGATTTTGTGTGATATGTGCGTCCGACGGTATTTCTACCAAAATTTTTCGTGGGCGTCCATGACGACCTGTTTTATGGCGCGCATTGGTCCGGAGGGGAAAACTTTTACGACCCAATTTCTCGGTCATGATGGCACCTACAACCCCCAGTAGGCAAACCAATCCCCGTAGCCCATGACAGTTAGTAATGGGCTACTATATAACAAATAAGTGGAAGAACAGTTTAATAAGCGAAAGTAAGGGAACAAGATGAAGAGAATAGATAACAGGAATATATATATACATATGCGGAAGCTAACTCAAACCCCAAAACCTGGTATCATAGTATAGAGCCAGAACTACATACATAGAGTGCAAACGATTCAAAATAATATATACAGATGTCTCCGAATGGTAATAGAGTACATAAAGTAAAAGATAAACTAAAACTAAGCTCCGGTCGCCAAGAGCTCATCCTCAATCTGAAGTAGTCCCCAAAAGATCTCTGAGCATGAATCACAACGATCTAGCGGTGATGGCCCACGCTAGGATCTGCACCAAAAGATGCAGGGGGTAGGGTGAGCACCAAATGCGAAGCATAAGGTACCCAGTAGGTATCATAAGCCGACTGGGCACATATAAGATAAAAGAGCAGTAACAGACATAATAGAAGCAAGTAGTCACAGAAATCAACAAAAGTTACACAGGAACTAGCCCATAGGGAAGTCAACAGAACAACATGCGAGGCCAGCAAGCAGAATATTTACACAACAGGCACAGGTGAAAGTAAGAAACAACTCACCTGGATCCTTGCAATAACAGTATATACAGAATAAGTTTACGAAATGGGCGGTATACCGGTAACCTCAAGTGTAAGAGGAAGAGGGAAAGAGTAATGATAGGCATGCTCGGAGACAGGAATCAAACTCAACTAATCATATCAATCTCAAATCCAGAAACTAACAGCCAAGCAGTAACCAATTTCATACCTAACCGTAACAGGGAACAATTCTGTAAGTAAATAGCAAGAGTCTACCTATAGTCCCCCGGCCGCCCATACAACCGAGGAACACAAACAAGTGAAAACAAACCCTCCGGCATCCCATACTACCGGAGCGTACAATCAACAAACAACAAATAACAAACAAGGGTGGAGCTCCAAAGAATGAATAGTATGATGCATGAAGATCTCAAGTGAAATAATATCTCTGTATGTAGCCCCTACGGCGCTGATCGGGCCCAGCAGGTAGGTTCCATGGAAGGACACTGCCCGTATACCTCTACTCCGCCATATACCCTCCCTCCAGCACCCGCAGCCTGAAGCCCCAGGCCCGGACGACAAGGTCCATGGAGGTACCCGACCAACATACTAGATGCCCCGCATCTCGAAAATCCCCAAGTAAAGCTTCCCGGATGGTGTACAGGTCTAAATTGGTAAATCAAATAGTTCTAGCGCACGGCCCCGCCGAGCCTAGTATTATCACAAAAGTTGTAGTAAAACAAGTCTAGCCCTCGGCCCCGCCGAGCCTAGTATTATTACGAAAGTTGTAGTAAAACAAGTCTAGCCCTCGGCCCCCCTGAGCCTAGAATTATCATGAAAGCTGTAGTAAAACAAATCTATCCCTCGGCCCACAATTAACCTATCGGCCCTGCACAGGCTCCAATCATTCTACAACACACATAGCCAGCTCTATAACAGTAATAACGATATCCGGGACTCACGGACATTCCCAATAACACACCATTTATGTTTCGGAGTCAACAAGGCCTTACAGGACCACGAGGGTAAATAGAATGTATCGGCAAGTACTACAAGCATCGGAGGAACAAAAGTAGGCGGACATGAATAAAGCGGTCAAGGTCTGTGGTACCAACCTTATAATCCAACCCAAGGATGCCAGCTAGTACAATTTTATCCGATATATGCTAAGTCTAGGGAGTTTAAACCTAACCTACCTGCCATCCGATGACAAGCTGCTAGGACAACGATGTCCAAGCTCGAACTACTCCAAGAAGCTCCGAAATGACAAAAATATCTTTCAACGAACGTTCGAATGCCTGTAGTTTCTTCACGAAAATTGTTCCTTATGTCCTAAGCTTCACAAACACTATATATACGCAGCTTATACTCACCTATAAACAGTTCATAATTAATCTTAAATCGGCTGATTTCCCAAAAGGATCATAACTTGATGAAACGTCTGTAGAACTTCATAAAAACTATTATAAAAGAGTCCTGAGATGGTTACCTTAGCAAACCAAGTCTAAAGCTTAAAGAACCACCAAGAAATACCAAGTCCTATCTTCTAAAACCAGCTCCAAACGTGGCTTATCGAAGGGGAAAATGATTGTCGCGAGTAGAGATCGCGTTTCTAGGCACGGGGGAAAACTTTAGCGATAGAAATCACCAAAAATGTACCTTGATCACTCAAGAACTCTCTTGGAACCCTCTCTTATGTTTTCTATCTGTTTCAGAACTGTTATGGAGTTTTAAAACGTGAATTGAGGCTTTAAATCGATTTTGACCCGACCCGGTTTTTGCCAGACAGTCTGCGGTAAAACAGTCATAACGTTTTACTCCGAGATTGGTTGGACGTGAGGTTTTGTGCGTTGGAAACTAGACTCGTAGACCTTCAATTTGGTAGGTTGAGGGACTTCTAACTCTTTATATATTGAGATAAAAGCGCTGAGACATTTGACCCAAAGTTCAGAAAAGTTATTAAAGAAACTTACGAAAACTTTTGCCGACTTGCTTGACTTCAAAACTTATCATACGACCATAAAGACCAAACAAACGGCCCGGGCACCGAACTACCAGTCCTGACAAGCCTTAAATGACTTGGAGCCGCTACAGGCAAGCTTTAACGGTACAAAAAAGGCGAAAACGCGTAAATGACCGGAAGGGTCATTACACAAATGTGGCCTTTTTGTCTTTCAAACGTAGCCCGAAACGGGAAATAGGGATTTTTTATTTTTTTCGTGTGTTATAGTCCATGAATTTTGTGTGATATGTGCGTCCGGCGGTATTTTGGCCAAATTTTTTTGTGGGCATCCGTGACGACCTACTTAATGGCGAGCGTTGGTTCGGAGGGGCAAATGTGGGCCTTTTAGATATCAAATGTGGCCCGGAATGGGAAATAGGGATTTTTCAGTTTTTTCTTGTGTTATAGTCCATGGATTTTGTGTCATATGTGCGTCCGACGGTATTTTATCCGAAAGTTTTTGTTGGCGTCCGTGACGACCTATTTAATGGCGCGCGTTGGTTTAGAGGGGCAAACGTGGGCTTTATGGATTTCAAACGTGGCCCGGAATAGGAGATAGGGATACGTATGTCCGGCGGTATTTTGGCCAAAATTTTTCGTGGGTGTCCGTGACAACATATTTAATGGCGCGCGTTGGTTCGGAGGGACAAACGTGGGATTTTTGGATTTCAAACGTGGGATTTTTGGATTTCAAACGTAGCCCGGAACAGGAAATAGGGATTTTTCAGTTTTTTCGTGTGTTATAGTCCATGGTTTTTGTGTGATATGTGCGTCCAGCGGTATTTTGGCCAAAAAATTTTGTGGGAGTCCGTGACGACCTACTTAATGGCGTGCGTTGGTTCGGAGGGGCAAACGTGGGTTTTTGGATTTCAAACGTCGCCCGGAACGTTAAATAGAGGTTTTTTTGTTTTTTCGTGTGTTATAGTCAATGGATTTTGTGTGATGTGTGCGTCCGGCGTTATTTTGGCCGAAATTTTTCGTTGGCGTCCATGACGACCTATTTAATGGTGCGTGTTGGTTCGAAGGGGCAAACGTGGCTTTATGGATTTCAAACATGGCCCGAAATGGGAAATAGAAATTTTTCGTGTGTTATAGTCCATGGATTTTGTGTGATATGTGCGTCCGGCGGTATTTTGGCCGAAATTTTTTGTGGGAGTCCGTGATGACCTATTTAATGGTGCGCGTTGGTTCAAAGGGAAAAACGTGGGTTTTTGGATTTCAAACGTGGCCCGGAACAGGAAATAGAGATTTTTCAGTTTTTTCATGTGTTATAGTCCATGGATTTTGTGTGATATGTGCGTCCGACGGTATTTTTGCCGAAAGTTTTTCTTGGCGTCCGTGACGGCCTATTTAATGGAACGCATTGGTTCGGAGGGGCAAACGTGGGCTTTTTGGATTTCAAACTTGGCCTTGAATGAGAAATAGGGATTTTTTTGTTTTTTCGTATGTTATAGTCCATTGATTTTGTGTGATATGTGCGTCCGGCGGTATTTTGGCCAAAAATTTTTGTGAGCATCCGTGACGACCTATTTAATGGCGCGCATTGGTCTTGAGAGACAAACATGGGCTTTTTTGATTTCAAACGTGGCCCAGAACGAAAAATAGGGATTTTTTATTTTTTTTTCGTGTGTTATAGTCTATGGATTTTGTGTGATATGTGCGTCTGGCGGTATTTTGGCCGAAAGTTTTCGTTGGCGTCCGTGATGACCTATTTAATATCGCGCGTTGGTTCGGAGGGGCAAATGTGGGATTTTTGGATTTCAAACGTGGCCCAGAAAGGGAAATAAGGATTTTTCGATTTTTTCGTGTGTTATAGTCCATGGATTTTGTGTGATATGCGCGTCCGGCGTTATTTTGGCTGAAATTTTTCGTGGGCGTCCGTGATGACCTATTTCATGGCGCGCGTTGGTTCGGAGGGAAAATGTGGGCTTTTTGGATTTCAAACGTGGTCCGAAACGGAAAATAGGGATTTTTCAGTTTTTTCGTGTGTTATAGTCCATGGATTTTGTGTGATATGTGCGTCCGGCGGTATTTTGGCTGAAATTTTTTGTGGTCGTCCATGACAACCTACTTAATGGGCGCGTTGGTTCGGAGGGGCAAACGTGGGCTTTTTGGATTTCAAACGTGGCCCGGAACAGGAAATAGGGGTTTTTTTCCAGTTTTTTCGTGTGTTATAGTCCATGGATTTTGTGTGATGTGTGCGTCCGACGGTATTTTGGCTGAAAATTTTTGTTGGCGTCCGTGACGACCTATTTAATGGCGCGCGTTGGTTCGGAGGGGTAAACGTGGGCTTTTTGAATTTCAAACGTTGTCCGAAATGGGAAATAGGGATTTTTCGTGTGTTATAGTTTATGGATTTTGTATGATATGTGCGTCTAGAGGTATTTTGGCCAAATTTTTTTGTGGGCGTCCGTGACGACCTATTTAATGGCGCGCGTTGGTTTGGAGGCGCAAACATGGGCTTTTTGGATTTTAAACGTGATCCGAAATGGGAAATAGGGATTTTTTAGTTTTTTCCTGTGTTATAGTCCATGAATTTTGTGTGATATGTTCGTCCGACGGTATATTAACCAAAATTTTAAGTGGGCGTCCGTGACGACCTCATTAATGGCGCCCGTTGGTTCGGAGGGGAAAACGTGGGATTTTTGAATTCCAAACGTTGCCCAATATGAAAAATAGGGATTTTTCAGTTTTTTTGGGTGTTATAGTCCATGGATTTTTTGTGATATGTGCGTCAGGCGGTATTTTGGCCGAAATTTTTCGTGGGAGTCACAGTGTGTTGGTTAGAAGGGGCAAACGTGGACTTTTTGGATTTCAAACATGGCTCAGAATTGGAAATAGGGATTTTTCAGTTTTTTTGTGTGTTATAGTCCATGGATTTTGTGTGATATGTGCGTCCGGCGGTATTTTGGCTGAAAGTTTTCGTTGGCGTCCGTGATGACCTATTTAATATCGCGCGTTGGTTCGGAGGGGCTAACGTGGGATTTTTGGATTTCAAACGTGGCCCAGAAAGGGAAATAAGGATTTTTCGGTTTTTTCGTGTGTTATAGTCCATGGATTTTGTATGATATGCGCGTCCGGCGATATTTTGGCTGAAATTTTTCGTGGGCGTCCGTGATGACCTATTTCATGGCGCGCGTTGGTTCGGAGGGAAAATGTGGGCTTTTTGGATTTCAAACGTGGTCCGGAACGAAAAATAGGGATTTTTCAGTTTTTTCGTGTGTTATAGTCCATGGATTTTGTGTGATATGTGCGTCCGGCGGTATTTTGGCTGAAATTTTTTGTGGTCGTCCATGACAACCTACTTAATGGGCGCGTTGGTTCGGAGGGGCAAACGTGGGCTTTTTGGATTTCAAACGTGGCCCGGAATAGGAAATAGGGGTTTTTTTCCAGTTTTTTCGTGTGTTATAGTCCATGGATTTTGTGTGATGTGTGCGTCCGACGGTATTTTGGCTGCAAAATTTTCGTTGGCGTCCGTGACGACCTATTTAATGGCGCGCATTGGTTCGGAGGGGTAAACGTGGGCTTTTTGAATTTCAAACGTGATCCGAAATGGGAAATAGGGATTTTTCGTGTGTTATAGTTTATGGATTTTGTATGATATGTGCGTCTGGAGGTATTTTGGCCAAATTTTTTTGTGGGCGTCCGTGACGACCTATTTAATGGCGCGCGTTGGTTTGGAGGCGCAAACATGGGATTTTTGGATTTTAAACGTGATCCGAAATGGGAAATAGGAATTTTTTAGTTTTTTCCTGTGTTATAGTCCATGGATTTTGTGTGATATGTGCGTCCGACGGTATTTTAACCAAAATTTTAAGTGGGCGTCCGTGACGACCTCATTAATGGCGCCCGTTGGTTCGGAGGGGAAAACGTGGGATTTTTGGATTCCAAACGTGGCCCAAAATGAAAAATAGGGATTTTTCAGTTTTTTTGGGTGTTATAGTCCATGGATTTTTTGTGATATGTGCGTCAGGCGGTATTTTGGCCAAAATTTTTCGTGGGAGTCACAGTGTGTTGGTTAGAAGGGGCAAACGTGGAATTTTTGGATTTCAAACAGGCTCAGAATTTGAAATAGGGATTTTTCAGTTTTTTTGTGTGTTATAGTCCATGGATTTTGTGTGATATGTGCGTCCGGCGGTATTTTGGCTGAAATTTTTTGTGGGCGTCCGTGATGACCTATTTAATGGCGCGCGTTGGTTCGGAGGGGCAAACATGAGCTTTTTGGATTTCTAACGTGGCCCGGAATGGAAAATGGAGATTTTTTGGTTTTTTCGTGTGTTATAGTCCATGAATTTTGTTTGATATGTGCGTTAGGAGGTATTTTGACTGAAATTTTTCATGGGAGTCCGTGATGACCTATTTAATGGCGCGCGTTGGTTCAGAGGGGCAATCGTGGGCTCTTTGGATTTCAAACGTGGCTCGAAATAGGAAATAGGGATTTTTTGGTTTTTTCGTGTGTTATAGTCCATGTATTTTGTGTGATATGTGCGTCAGGCGGTATTTTGGCCAACTATTTTTGTGTGCATCCGTGACGACCTATTTAATGGCGCGCGTTGGTTTGGAGGGACAAACGTGGGATTTTTTTATTTCAAACGTGGCCCAGAACGGGAAATAGGAATTTTTCATTTTTTTCCGTGTGTTATAGTCCATGGATTTTTTATGATATATGCGTCTGGCTGTATTTTGGCCAAAAGTTTCCGTTGGCGTCCGTGACGACCTATTTAATATCGCGCTTTGGTTCGGAGGGGCAAACGTGGGCTTTTTGGATTTCAAACGTGGCCCAGAATGGGAAATAAGGATTTTTTGGTTTTTTCGTGTGTTATAGTTCATGGATTTTGTGTGATTTGCGCGTCCGATGATATTTTGGCTGAAATTTTTTGTGGGTGTCCGTGATGACCTATTTAATGACGCGCATTGGTTCGGAGGGACAAACGTTGGCTTTTTGGATTTCAAACGTGGGCTTTTTGAATTTCAAACGTGGGTTTTTTGAATTTCAAACGTGGTCTGGAATGGAAAATCGAGATTTTTCGTGTGTTATTGTTCATGGATTTTGCATGATAGGTGCGTCTGGAGGTATTTTGGCCGAAATTTTTTGTGGGCGTCCGTGACGACCTATTTAATGGCGCGCGTTATTTCGGAGGCACAAACATGGGCTTTTTGGATTTTAAACGTGGTCCGGAACGGTAAATAGGGATTTTTTTATTTTTTCGTGTGTAATAGTCCATGGATTTTGTGTAATATGTGCGTCCGACGGTATTTTAACCGAAATTTTTTGTGGGCATCCGTGACGACCTAATTAATGGCGCCCGTTGGTTCGGAGGGGCAAACGTGAGTTTTTTGGATTTCAAACGTGGCCCGGAATGGGAAATAGGGATTTTTCAGTTTTTCCGTTTGTTATAGTCAATGGATTTTGTGTGATATGTGCGTCCGAAGGTATTTTCACCAAAAAATTTGGTGGGCGTCCGTGACGACCTATTTAATGGCGCATGTTGGTTCTGAGGTGTAAAAATAGGCTTTTTGGATTTCAAACGTGGCCCGGAATGGGAAATAGGAATTTTCAGTTTTTTCGTGTGTTATAGTCCATGGATTTTGTGTGATATTTGAGTTCAGCAGTATTTTGGCCAAAATTTTTCGTGGTTGTCTGTGACGATCTATTTAATAGCGCGCGTTGGTTTGGAGTGGCAAACGTGGCCTTTTTGGATTTCAAACGTGGTCCGGAACGGAAAATAGGGATTTTTTGGTTTTTTCGTGTGTTATAGTCCATGGATTTTGTCTGATATGCGCGTCCGGTGGTATTTTATCCGAAATATTTCGTGGGCGTCCGTGATGACCTATTTAATGGCGCGCGTTGGTTCGGAGGGGCAAACGTGAGATTTTTGGATTCCAAAAGTGGCCCGAAATGGGAAATAGGGATTTTTCAGTTTTTTCCGTGTGTTATAGTACATAGATTTTGTGTGATATGTGCGTCTGGCGGTATTTTGGCCAAAAGTTTTCGTTGGCGTCCGTGAAGACCTATTTAATATCGCGCTTTGGTTTAGAGGGGAAAACGTGGGCCTTTTGGATTTCAAACGTGGCCCAGAATGGGAAATAAGGATTTTTCGGTTTTTTCGTTTGTTATAGTCCATGGATTTTGTGTGATATGCGCATCCGACGATATTTTGGCTGAATTTTTTCGTGGGCGTCTGTGATTACCTATTTAATGGCGCGCATTTGTTTGGAGTGACAAACATGGGCTTTTTGGATTTCAAACGTGGTCCGGAATGGAAAATCGAGATTTTTCGTGTGTTATAGTTCTTGGATTTTGCATGATATGTGCGTCTGGAGGTATTTTGGCCGAAATTTTTTGTGGGCGTCCGTGACGACCTATTTAATGGCGCGCTGGTTCGGAGGCGCAAATATGGGCTTTTTGGATTTTAAACGTGGACGGAACGGGAAATAGGGATTTTTTGGTTTTTTCGTGTGTTATAGTCCATGGATTTTGTGTGATATGTGCGTCCGACGATATTTTAACCGAAATTTTTTGTGGGCGTCCGTGACGACCTAATTAATGGCGCCCGTTAGTTCGGAGGGGCAAACGTGAGTTTTTTGGATTTCAAACGTGGCCCGGAATGGGAAATAGGGATTTTTCAATTTTTTCGTTTATTATAGTCAATGGATTTTGTGTGATATGTGCGTCCGATCGTATTTTCACCAAAAAATTTGGTGGGCGTCCGTGACGACCTATTTAATGGCGCGTTTTGGTTTTGAGGGGTAAAAATAGGCTTTTTGGATTTCAAACTTGGCCCGGAATGGGAAATAGGGATTTTCAGTTTTTTCGTGAGTTATAGTCCATGGATTTTGTGTGATATGTGCGTCCGGCAGTCTTTTGGCCAAAATTTTTTGTGGTTGTCCGTGACGACCTATTTAATGGCGCGCGTTGGTTCGGAGGGGCAAACGTGGCCTTTTTGGATTTCAAACGTGACCCGGAACTGGAAATAGGGATTTTTTGGTTTTTTCGTGTGTTATAGTCCATGGATTTCGTCTGATATGCGCGTCCGGCGGTATTTTATCCGAAATATTTCGTGGGCGTCCGTGATGACCTATTTAATGGCGCGCGTTGGTTCGGAGGGGAAAACGTGGGATTTTTGGACTCCAAACGTGGCCCGAAATGGGAAATTGGGATTTTCCAGTTTTTTTGGGTGTTATAGTCCATGGATTTTTTGTGATATGTGCGTCAGGCGGTATTTTGGCCAAATTTTTTTGTGGGAGTCACACTGTGTTGGTTAGAAGGGGCAAACGTGGACTTTTTGGATTTCAAACGTGGCTCAGATTGGGAATTAGGAATTTTTTAGTTTTTTCGTGTGTTATAGTCCATAGATTTTGTGTGATATGTGCGTCCGGCGGTATTTTGGCTGAAATTTTTCGTGGGCGTCCGTGATGACCTATTTAATGGCGCGCGTTGGTTTGGAGGGGCAAACGTTGGCCTTTTGGATTTCAAACGTTGCCCGGAATGGCAAATGGGGATTTTTTGGTTTTTTCGTGTGTTATAGTCCATTGATTTTGTTTGATATGTGCGGTAGGCGGTATTTTGACTGAAATTTTATGTGGGGGTCCGTGATGATTTATTTAATGGCGCGCGTTGGTTCAGAGGGGCAATCGTGGGCTCTTTGAATTTCAAAAGTAGCTCGAAATGAGAAATAGAGATTTTTCAATTTTTCGTGTGTTATAGTCCATGGATTTTGTGTGATATGTGCGTCCGGCGGTATTTTGGCCAAAATTTTTCATGGGCGTCCGTGACGACCTGTTTTATGGCGCGCATTATTTCGGAAGGGAAAACGTGGGCTTTTTGAAGTTCAAACGTGGCCTAGAACGGGAAATTGGAATTTTTTTTATTTTTCCGTGTGTTATAGTTCATGGATTTTGTGTGTTATGTGCGTCCGACGGTATTTTGGCCGTAATTTTTCATGGGCGTCCGTGATGATCTATTTAATGTCGCTCATTGGTTCGTTGGGGCAAACGTGAGCTTTTTGAATTTCAAACGTGCCCAGAACGGGAAATAGATTTTTTTTGGTTTTTTCATGTGTTATAGTACATGAATTTTGTGTGATATGTGTGTCTCGCGGTATTTTGGCCAAAATTTTTCATGGGCGTCCGTGACGATATATTTAATGGCGCGCATTGGTTTGGAGGGGAAAACGTGGGCTTTTAAGATTTCAAACGTGGCCCAGAATGGGTAATAGGGATTTTTCAGTTTTTTCGTGTGTTATAGTCCATGGAGTTTGTGTGATATGTGCGTCAAGCGGTATTTTGGCCAAAGGTTTTCGTGGGCGTCCGTGACGACCTATTTAATGGCGCGCGTTGGTTCGGAGTGGCAACCGTGGGCTTTTTATATTTCAAACGTGGCCCGAAATGGGAAATAGGGATTTTTCGATTTTTTCATGTGTTATATAGTCCATGGATTTTGTGTTTTGCGTCCGGCGGTATCTTGACTGAAATTTTTTGTGGGCGTCCGTGATGACCTATTTAATGGCGCACGTTGGTTCGGAGTAAAAAACGTGGGCTTTTTGGATTTCAAACGTGGCCCGGACGGGAAATAGGGATTTTTCAGTTTTTTCGTGTGTTATAGTCCATGGATTTTGTGTGATATGTGCGTCCGACGGTATTTTAGCCGAATGTTTTTCTTGGCGTCCGTGACGGCCTATTTAATGGAACGCATTGGTTCGGAGGGGCAAACGTGGGCTTTTTGGATTTCAAACTTGGCCTGGAATGGGAAATAGAGATTTTTCTATTTTTTCGTGTGTTATAGTCAATTGATTTTGTGTGATATGTGCGTCCGGCGGTATTTTGACCAAAAATTTTCGTGAGCATCCGTGACGACCTATTTAGTGGCGCGCGTTGGTCTGTAGGGACAAACGTGAGCTTTTTTGATTTCAAACGTGGCCCAGAACGGGAAATAGGAATTTTTCATTTTTTTCATGTGTTATAGTCTATGGATTTTGTGTGATATGTGCGTCTGGCGGTATTTTGGCCGAAAGTTTACATTGGCGTCCGTGACGACCTATTTAATATCGCGCGTTGGTTCGGAGGGGCAAACGTGGGATTTTTGGATTTCAAACGTGGCCCAGAAAGGGAAATAAGGATTTTTCGGTTTTTTTGTGTGTTATAATAGTCCATGGATTTTGTGTGATATGCGCGTCCGTCGATATTTTGGCTGAAATTTTTTGTGCGCGTCCGTGATGACCTATTTCATGGCGCGCGTTGGTTCGGAGGGACAAATATGGGCTTTTTGGATTTCAAACGTGGTCCGGAATGGGAAATAGGGATTTTTCAGTTTTTTCGTGTGTTATAGTCCATGGATTTTGTGTGATATGTGCGTCCGGCGGTATTTTGGCCAAAATTATTCGTGGGCGTCCATGATGACTTATTTAATGGCACGTGTTGGTTCGATGGGGCAAACATGGGCTTTTTGGATTTCAAACGTGGCCCGAAACGAGAAATGAGAATTTTTTAATTTTTTCGTGTGTTATATAGTCCATGAATTTTGTGTGCTATGTGCGTCCAGTGGTATTTTGGCCGAAATTTTTCGTGGGCGTCCGTGATGACCTATTCAATGGCGCGCGTTAGTTTGGAGGGGCAAACGTGGGCTTTTTGGATTTTAAACGTGGTCAGTAACGGAAAATAGGGATTTTTCAGTTTTTTCACGTGTTATAGTCCATAGATTTTGTGTGATATGTGCGTCCGGCGGTATTTGGCCAAAAATTTTCGTGAGCGTCCGTGACGACCTATTTAATAGCGCACGTTGGTTTGGAGGGGCAAACTTGGGTTTTTGGATTCCAAACGTGGCCCGGAACGGGATATAGGGATTTTTTGGTTTTTTCATGTGTTATAGTCTATGGATTTTGTGTGATATGTGCATCCGGCGGTATTTGGCCAAAAAAATTTCGTGGGCGTCCATGATGACCTATTTATGGCGCGCGTTTGTTCGGATGGGCAAACGTGGATTTTTTGAATTTCAAACGTGGCTCGGAATGAGAAATAGAGATTTTCCAGTTTTTTCGTGTGTTATAGTCCATGAATTTTGTGTGATATGTGCGTCCGGCGGTATTTTGGCAAAAAAAATTCGTTGGCGTCCGTGATGACCTATTTAATTGCGCGCGTTGGTTCGGAGGGACAAACGTTGCCTTTTTGGATTTCTAACGTGGCCCGAAATGGGAAATAGGAATTTTTTGATTTTTTCGTGTGTTATAGTCCATGAATTTTGTGTGATATGTGCGTCCGACAGTATTTTGGCCAAAATTTTTCGTGGGCGTCCGTGACGACCTATTTAATGGCGCGCGTTGGTTTGGATGGGCAAACATGGGCTTTTTGGATTTCAAACGTGGCCCTGAACGGAAAATAGGGATTTCTCAGTTTTTTCGTGTGTTATAGTCAATGGATTTTGTGTGATATGTGCGTCCAGCGGTATTTTGGCCGAAATTTTTTGTAGGCGTCCGTTAAGACCTGTTTAATGTCGCGCGTTGGTTCGGAGGGGCAAACATGGGCTTTTTGGATTTCAAACGTGGCCCGGAACGGAAAATAGAGATTTTTCGGGTTTTTTCGTGTGTTATAATCAATTGATTTTGTGTGATATGTGCGTTCGGCGGTATTTTTGCCAAAAATTTTTGTGAGCGTCCGTGACGACCTATTTAATGACGCGCATTGGCTCGGAGGGACAAATGTGGGCTTTTTGGAATCCAAATGTGGCCCGAAATGGGAAAAAGTAATTATTTGGTTTTTTCGTGTGTTATAGTCCATAGATTTTGTGTGATATGTGTGTCCGACGGTATTTTGGCCAAAAATTTTCGTGGGCGCCCGTGATGACCTATTTAATTGAGCGCGTTAGTTCGGAGGGGCAAACGTGTGTTTTTTGGATTTATAACGTGGCCCAGAACGGGAAATAGGGATTTTTCAATTTTTTCATGTGTTAGTCCATGTATTTTGTGTGATATGTGCGTCATAGTTTATGGATTTTGTGTGATATGTGCGTCCGACGGTATTTTGGCCGAAATTTTTCATGGACATCCGTGATGACCTATTTAATTGCGTGCGTTGGTTCGGTGGAGAAAACGTTGCCCAGAACAGAAAATAGGGATTTTTTGATTCTTTCGTATGTTATATAGTCCATGGATTTTGTGTGATATGTGCGTCTGGTGGTATTTTGACCGAAATTTTTTGTAGGCGTCCGTGACGACCTATTTAATGACGCGAGTTTTTTCGGAGGGGCAAACGTGGGATTTTTGGATTTCAAACATGGCCCGGAATGGAAAATAGGGATTTTTCGGGTTTTACGTGTGTTATAGTCCATGGATTTTGTGTGATATGTGCGTCTGGCGGTATTTTGGCCAAAACTTTTTGTGGGTGTCCATGACGACCATTTTAATGGCGCGCGTTGGTTCGGATGGGAAAACGTGAGCTTTTTGGATTTCAAACGTGGCCCGGAATAGGAAATTGGGATTTTTTAGTTTTTTCATGTGTTATAGTCCATGAATTTTGTGTGATATGTGCGTCTGGCGGTATTTTGGCCGAAATTTTTGGTGGGCGTCCGTGACGACCTATTTAATGACGCGCGTTGGTTCGGATGGCAAACATGGGCTTTTTGGATTTCAAACGTGGCCCGGAACAGGAAATAGAGATTTTTTGGTTTTTTCGTGTGTTATAGTCCATGGATTTTGTGTGATATATGCGTCCGGCGGTATTTTAGCCGAAATTTTTCCATGACAACCTATTTAATGGTGCGCATTGGTTCAGAGGGGCAATCGTGGGCTTTTTGGATTTCAAACGTGGCCCGGAACGGAAAATAGGGATTGTTTGGTTTTTTCGTGTGTTATAGTCCATGGATTTTGTGTGATATATGTGTCTGGCGGTATTTTGGCCAAAATTTTCTTGGGCATCTGTGACGACTTATTTAATGGCGCGCGTTGGTTCGGAGGGGCAAATGTGGGCTTTTTGAATTTCAAACGTGGCCAGGAACGGGAAATAGGGATTTTTTGATTTTTTCGTGTGTTATAGTCCATGGATTTTGTGTGATATGTGCGTCTGGCAGTATTTTGGCCGAAATTTTTCGTGGGCGTCCGTGACAACCTATTTAATGGTGTGCGTTGGTTCGGAGGGGCAAACATGGGCTTTTTAAATTTCAAACGTGGCCCTGAATGGGAAATAGGGATTTTTTGGTTTTTTCGTGTGTTATAGTCCATGGATTTTGTGTGATATGTGCGTTCGGCGGTATTTTGGCCAAAAATTTTCGTGGGCGTCCATGACGACCTATTTAATGGCTCGCGTTGGTTTGGAGGGGCAAACGTGGGCTTTTTGAATTTCAAACGTGGCCCGGAACGAGAAATAGGGATTTTTCAGTTTTTTCGTGTGTTATAGTCCATGGATTTTGTGTGATATGTGCATCTAGCGGTATTTTGACCAAAATTTTTTATGAGTGTCCGTGACAACCTATTTAATGGCGCGCGCTTACATTCATGTTGGCTAAGGCGTTTGTGTTGGGAAAGGCAAGGCACTAACAAAGAATGCACAACAGGGTAGCAGCGGAAGAATACCCAAGTCTAAACTTTCCCTTTCAATTTGAACCAAAAGAAGACAAACAAACCAAGCACAATGGTAATAAGGCAGCAAGTATATCAACCAAAAGAAATACGACAAGACAAAATAAACCAATCACACGAGACACCAAGATTTACGTGGAAAACCCCTTCGGTGTGAAGAGTAAAAACCACGGGACCAAAACCTCCACTATAATCACCAAGAGTTACAATAATGTTCTCCAAAATGGCCACCAAAGAAGTGCCAACAAACGAGCAACACTACATAAATCACAACACCAAAAACAAGAGAATAAAAGGAGCAAAAGCACCGAAAAACGCAGCTACTGTTCACGGATGCAAAACTGGAGCTACGGGATACCAAATCCAACTCTGTCAGTTTCTAATCAAAGATTGAGATGAGAGGAACAAGCTGTCCAAAAATCAGCTCAATCGGATAAGAAACGAAGCGGGAATCGCAATTTGAAGTTGGCAATTTAGGGCTGAAATTGGGTGCGAAAATCTGCTCTTTCTCTCTATGTGTGGCTGCTGAAAAATATTATGTGGATTATGAAATAAGACCTAAAAAAGGTCTATATATATGCCCCATAGAATTGGGCCTATGGGCAAAAGTGGGTTGGTCCAAATTGAGCTTTATTTATCCACATAGGAAGGGAAAAAGACCCATAACCCCAACAATTCTCCCCCTCACGACTATGTGGAGGAGACCGCCATCCCGGCGATCATGCAACAATCTTCAAATTTCCATCTTGGCAAAGCTTTAGTCATCATATCGGAACCATTATCATCCGTATGAATCTTCTCAAGTTCAAGCAACTAAGAATCCAACACATCTCGAATCCAATGGTATCTCACATCAATGTGTTTAGACCGACCATGGAATGTAGAATTCTTGCCAAGATGTATAGCACTTTGACTGTCGCAATAAAGCACATACCTCTCTTGAGCACAACCAAGTTCCCCCAAGAATCTCTTCATCCAGAGCAACTCTTTACAAGCTTCAACGGCAGCAATAAGCTCAGCTTCTGTAGTAGATAGAGCAACACATTTTTGCAACCTAGATTGCCAAGACACAGCTCCCCCTGCAAAAGTAACCAAGTACCCTGAAGTAGACTTGCGAGTATCAACATCACCAGCCATGTCTGAATCAGTATAACCATAAAGAATAGGCTTCCCTGTACCAAAACACAAACTCAGACTAGAAGTGCCACAAAGATATCTCATGATCCACTTCACAGCATTCCAATGTTCTCTTCCCGGATTAGAAAGAAAACGGCTAACAATACCAACAGCATGAGCAATATCTGGTCTTGTACAAATCATTGCATACATTAAACTACCAACAGGTGTACTGACAACCTTAACATTATTCATGTTGAACCTTCGAAGTACTTTCTGAATGTACTTCTCCTGTGATAACCACAACTTCTTGGCCTTTCTGTCACGGACAGTGTGCATGCCAAGAATCTGCCTTGCTGGTCCTAAGTCTTTCATAGCAAAAGACTTACTCAACTCTTGCTTCAACTTTTGAATCCTGCAAGCATTATAACCAACAAAAAGCATGCCATCAACATAAAGCAACACAATAATAAAGTCACCATCAGAGAATTTTTGCACAAAAACACAATGATCTGAAGAAGTCTTCTTGAAGCCCTGCTGACTCATAAAAGAACCAAACTTCATGTACCACTGTCTAGGAGCTTGTTTCAAGCCATACAAGCTCTTCTTCAATTTGCAAACATAATTCTCTTTTCCCTTGACTTCAAAACCTTCCGGCTGCTCCATATAAATTTCTTCATCTAAGTCACCATGGAGAAAAGCAGTTTTAACATCCATTTGTTCAATCTCTAAATCTAGACTTGCAGCTAAGCCTAGAACAACACGAATGGATGACATCTTCACAACTGGAGAGAATATCTCATCAAAATCAACTCCCTTTTTCTGGTTAAAACCCTTCACAACTAATCTAGCTTTGTACCGTGGAACTGGATTGCCATCTTCATGTTTCACCCTGAAAACCCACCTGTTTTTTAAAGCTTTTCTGTCTTTAGGTAACTTAACCAAATCAAAAGTATGATTATCATGTAAGGATTTAATCTCATCTTCCATAGCATCAAACCATCTTTCTTTTTCTTCACTATCCATGGCTTCATCAAGACTCTCAGGTTCTCCCCCATCAGTCAAGAGTACATACTCATTGGGAGAATAACGAGATGAAGGTAGTTTCTCTCTAGTAGATCTTCTGAAAGAACTCTCTGGAGCATCAATAGCAGCTGGTTGCTGGCCAACCACATCCTCTTACACTGGAGCATCAACAACATCCTGGTCATTCTGAACATGATCATCATCTTCATTATCAACTTGATTTTCATTATTATAAAGATTTTCTTCAGGTGCAGTAGTCAAAGGAACTGGATCAATATCAACTACGCTCTCACTACTATGAGAATCAACCTTCTCAGTTTTGTTAAAATCTTCAATTGTTTGGTCTTCAAAGAACACAACATCACGACTTCTAACAAGTTTCTTCTCAACTGGATCATAGAAACGATAGCCAAATTCATCTTGACCATAACCAATGAAGATACACTGTCTAGTTTTAACATCCAGCTTTGACCTTTCATCCTTAGGAACATGAACAAAAGCTTTACACCCAAAGACTCTAAGATGATCATAAGAAACATTCTTACCAGACCAAACTCTGTCAGGGACATCACCATTCAAAGCAACAGCAGGAGATAAATTGATAACATAAGCAGCAGTATTAAGTGCTTCTGCCCAAAAGGAATCTGGCAGCTTAGCATCTGAAAGCATACATCTAACTCTCTCAACTAGAGTTCTGTTCATCCTCTCTGCTAAACCATTTAACTGAGGAGTCTTTGGAGGAGTTTTTTTTTGATGCCGAATACCCTTCTCTCTGCAATATTTATCAAAAGGACCAATATACTCACCACCATTATCTGAGCGGATGGATTTCAATTTCTTCCCTGTCTGTCTCTCAACCAAGGCCTGAAAACCCTTGAACACATCAAGTACCTGATCCTTGGACTTCAAAGGAAATACCCAGAGTTTGCGAGAATGATCATCAATAAAAGTCACAAAGTAAAGTGCATCACCATGAGACCTTACCTTAAAAGGACCACACAAATCGGAATGTACCAACTCCAGCAAATCAAGCTTTCTTGAAGGCGGATGACTCTGAAAGGAAACTCTTTTCTGTTTACCGGCTAAGCAATGAACACATTTCTTCAACTTTGCTTGTTTCACTCCAGAAAGTAATTTTTTCTTAGCCAAATTGTCAATCCCCTTCTCACTCATATGACTTAGCCTTCTATGCCATAATTCTGATGAAGTATCATTCTCCATCAAGTTTACTGAGTCTCTAGAGATGGAGCCCTGAAATACGTACAAGTTAGATAACTTGTCACCACGAGCCACAACCATTGAACCTCTAGTAAGCTTTCACTGGCCAGCACCAAGGGTGTTAACATAACCCTCATCATCAAGGTTCCCCACAGAGATCAAATTCAGGCGAACATTTGGAGCATGCTTGACATTGTTGAGAACTAATCTCGAACCATTGTTACTTTCTAAGCAAACTGTTCCAATGCCAAGAACTTCAACTTCATCATTATTACCCATCTTCAACATCCCAAAATTACCTGGAGTATAAGAAGAAAATAATTCTTTCTTGGGTGTGACATGAGAAGTAGCACCAGAATCCACAAACCAGCTAGACTCATCACGAACAAGATTAATGGCATTCTCACCACAAGCAACAAGAAGATCATCATTAGCAACAACAGCAACACGATTCTCATTATCGCCTTCTTTCTTTTGTCGTCTCATATCTCTCTTGTGCTTGTGACAATATTTCATGATATGTCCATTCTTGTGGCAATAGTCACATGTAACATTCTTGTATCTGGACTTTGACTTGCTTCTACTTGTACCTCTATCATTCTGACCTCTGAACTTATTTCTCCCCCTATCTTCAGTAACCAAAACATCGGAGTGTGAAGCTGAAGAAGATGAGGCCTGTGATCTTCTTCTCATCTCTTCATTCAAGACACCACTCTTAGCATATTCCATAGTTACAACACCACTGGGAGCAGAATTAGTCAAAGAAACTCGAAGAGTCTCCCAAGAGTCTGGCAGAGTATTGAGAAGCCAAAGTCCCTGAATTTCTTCATCAAACTTTACACCCATTCCGGACAGCGGGTCAAGGACACCCTGAAAATCATTTATATGATCAGAAATAGGACTACCCTCTTTGTACCTGATATTTATCAATTGTTTCAGCAGGAACAACTTGTTGTTGCCAGTCTTCGAAGCATAAAGTGTCTCAAGCTTATCCCACAAACTTCTGGCATGTGTCTCATTCACAATATGATTTCTAACATTATCTTCAACCCATTGTCTGATATAGCCACAAACCTGCAGATGCTCAAATTCCCAATCCTCATCATTCATAGATTCAGGTTTGTTAGAAGCAAACACAGGTAAGTGCATCTTCTTGACAAATAGAAGATCTTTCATCTTGCCTTTCCAAGTATGATAATTACTACCATTCAAACACACCATCTTGCTCATATTTGCCTCCATCATTCAAATTGACTATCAACAACAACCAATGCTCTGATACCACTTTGTTGGGAAAGGCAAGGCACTAACAAAGAATGCACAACAGGGTAGCAGCGGAAGAATACCCAAGTCTAAACTTTCCCTTTCAATTTGAACCAAGAGAAGACAAACAAACCAAGCACAATGGTAATAAGGCAGCAAGTATATCAACCAAAAGAAATACGACAAGACAAAATAAACCAATCACACGAGACACCAAGATTTACGTGGAAAACCCCTTCAGTGTGAAGAGTAAAAACCACGGGACCAAAACCTCCACTATAATCACCAAGAGTTACAATAATGTTCTCCAAAATGGCCACCAAAGAAGTGCCAACAAACGAGCAACACTACATAAATCACAACACCAAAAACAAGAGAATAAAAGGAGCAAAAGCACCGAAAAACGCAGCTACTGTTCACGGATGCAAAACTGGAGCTACGGGATACCAAATCCAACTCTGTCAGTTTCTAATCAAAGATTGAGATGAGAGGAACAAGCTGTCCAAAAATCAGATCAATCGGATAAGAAACGAAGCGGGAATCGCAATTTGAAGTTGGCAATTTAGGGCTGAAATTGGGTGCGAAAATCTGCTCTTTCTCTCTATGTGTGGCTGCTGAAAAATATTATGTGGATTATGAAATAAGACCTAAAAAAGGTCTATATATATGCCCCATAGAATTGGGCCTATGGGCAAAAGTGGGTTGGTCCAAATTGAGCTTTATTTATCCACATAGGAAGGGAAAAAGACCCATAACCCCAACAGTTTGGACATATGATTTAATCAAAATTTGGAAGGAAAAAAAGTATCTAAAGTTGAAGTTGGTTTAGACGGGGTTTCATTCGCACCTCCTTTGTCAAAAAATTACATGGTATATATAAAATTAAATTTATTCTTTTTATGTATATATAGTAGGTGTGGAATTTTCTTGATATTTTCACATGTTTAATTTTTTATATTTTGAATTCTCTTCCAAAAGAGGTATTAGGCTCAACATTGACGAAGATGATACTCATGTACGCCACTGTTTCAGAGAGGCCAATCAAGTGGTAGATTTACTGACAAAAATGACATGTTCAAGTGGAATGGGTACCTTCTACTATTCTGTTAAATACCTTCCAAAAGAGGTGAATGGACCCTTTCAACTAGATATGTCAACGTCCTAGTTCCTAGTATTAGAAGGAGATTTGATAAAGTCAATTTCTTTGTAAGCTAAGTCAATTTATTCTCTGAAATCGTGGAAGAGTCATTGTATAGGCTAAACTCTTCCTAGAAGATTGTTATTTTGATAACAAACTTCTTTTTGTTCTAGTGAGGTAAGGTACATGTCCCCTTCCTTTTGTATGCTCTTCAAAAGAAATAGACATGGTAGGGGTCAAAGGCTTACCCCCAACACCAAGGTTTTCTTGGTGATGACTTATAATAAAAAATAATAAAAAGAATTCTCTTAGTGAAAATCCTAACTCCGCTATTGATGTGTGGTACCTCCAACTCCTTTAATTAAATATCAAAATAAGCTGGTTGGTAGAAAGTGGATGCAGGCATCTTGTGTAGTACGCCACGCTGTAGAGATTGGACTATGAAATAGTTAACAGAAAAGGACAACATCTAATATTTTAATTTCAAAAGAATTCACATTTACTCCATATTACAAGTGCTTTCTTGGATTTTCTAATAAGTTCCCTTACAAAGATTTTTTTGAGATAATGCATAAGTATCACCCTAAACTATGGGCGAAATCCTAGAGACACACCTAAACTTTACATAGGTCCTATTACCCCCTTAAACTCATTTTTTGTGTATTTTTGTGCTCCTTTTATGCTAATGTGGCCGAGAGAGTATATCTCAAGCCAAAAAATTACTCTTTCTTTTTCTTTTTCTTTTTCTTTTCTTTTTCTCTTTTTCTTTCTCTCTCCTTACTTATCATCGCCTCTCCCCCAACCCCCCCCCTCCTTCCACCACCACCACCCCCACCCTCAACCTCCACCCCACCTACCACCAATTTTTTTTGTTCTTCACCCCGATACCCACCTTCACTCCACCCCACCCCTCAATTTTTTAATTTTTTTTTTGAAAAAAAACTATTTTTTTGTAGATAAAAAATTTAATTTTTTTTGTACCCCCCCCCCTACCTTTCCCCAATCCCTCAACCTCCAACCCCCCAACCCCACCTACCCTAATTTTTTCTAAAGAAAAAATAATTTTTTTTCAAAAAAATAACCTTTTTGTACTCCACCCCACCCACCTTACCCCACCCCCTCCAGCACCCAAAAATTATTTTAAAAAAAAAATATATTTTTTAAAAAAATAATTTTTTTTGTACCCCACCCCCACCCACCTAACCCACAACTCATCCCTCCACCTCCACCCATTATCATATTCCATACCCACCGCACCCCCCACCCACCCCAATCTACCCCCTAAAAATATTTTCTACTCTCTAGCAAAATATTTTTTGAAAAATATTTTTTCATTCATTAATCAAACACTAAAAAATATTTTTCGAAAAATATTTTTCACTAACCAACCAAACATGAGAAAATAAGTAAGAAATCAACTTATTTTTACTAAAAATATATTAATGAAAAATATTTTCCTTCGTACCAAACACACCTTAAGTAAGAAAAATGTAAAAGAAAAGAAGAGATTTAAGTGAGATATAAAGGAAGGAAGAAATAAAGGAAGGAAGAAGCAAAAAAATAAAGAAAAAAAAATAATTTTCAGCTGGTCGCGCGTGCACGACACTCTATGCAAGAAATTTGGTTATCTAGTTTCAAGGTGTAAATAATTACATTTCAAAAGAGTTCAGGTGGTAATAGGACCTATGAAAAAATTAGGTGTGTCTCTATGATTTCGTCCATAGTTTAAGATGGTACTTATGCATTATCTCAATTTTTTATATATATATAATTATTTATGTAGTCATACATCATCTTGTCTTTGGCATTGTTCTTTTATATTTTCTTTCTCTCTCTTTCTATTTTGGGAAAGCACTAGAGGTAGTGCCTTTAATTCCAATGATTTGATGATATCTAGTTGTAGGATAAAATAATGAAATGTCAAAGTCAATAGTCAATGGCATTAAAATATTATTTTAGGAGAAGACAAACTATACACATGAATTCTAATAGAGTACGATTATATAAACATTGGGATAACCTCGCTATTATGATGTCCTAACAAATACAATCTATTCTGAAAGCCATCTTAATTTGGTGCTATATATGTTAATAGTATAAAGATTTTATTTACACTATCACTAAATTTTAAATAGTAAATGTTAAATTGTGATAGCAAATTGATTTATTATCAAATTACCAATTAATCTATATTACAAGATTTACGTTTAATTAT
This sequence comes from Jaltomata sinuosa, assembly GCA_003996215.1. NCBI lineage: Eukaryota > Viridiplantae > Streptophyta > Magnoliopsida > Solanales > Solanaceae > Jaltomata > Jaltomata sinuosa. The sequence goes on along the minus strand of QJPP01007196.1, from coordinate 1,045,693 downwards.
CTATTTATCTTGTATAATATCATGGGAGTATTGAATAAACCAAAATCACCAACATAAATAAGACTTTTCTTAAATAGGGATTGAGGCTATATATTCTAACTTAAATATGGAGTCAAATAATTACATTAATTAGCAATAAACGAAGATTTTATTTCATAACTAAAACAATACATAGGGAAAGAATCAAATGAATACAAATACACTTAATAATCATATAAGTAGTAGGCTTTTCAAAAATCAATTTATAGCTCCACAAACAGTTCTAATGATCCCATTTTGACCAGTTAAGGGACTGATATCACCCATTTTAATCATGGCAGCAGCAAAATCAAAAGCAAATGCTCGAGGGCTATTGCTATATTCTAAAACAATATCATCAGTGGATCCGCCACTCAAAAGGACTTGATCTGATTGAAGAAGACCTTTTCTTTGCCTCAAGTTCTTGAAATAGTTGTTATCCAATTGATTGGGCGTGACCAAATCAAGTGGAGCTAGGTTTCCATTTTGGTCTTCTTGAGGACACTGACGTCTTCTAGTGCTAGCAAATCCAGCATCAATGTTTGTCCCATTGCTATAAATCCTATCACGGAAAAGGAAGCATTGTGCTTGACCAATTGAATGTGATCCTATAGAATAAGAAAATTTATATACGTTAGAACTTCCTATTGGTACAATATATGATCTGTAAATTTTATGTTCAATAATTTGATCAAGTTTACCTGATAAAGCAACCATATCCCTTGTGCTAAGACCTTTTCTGGCAAAGCCAGAAATAAGCCTATCAAGAGGATCAAAAGGTCCAGGGAGATCAGTTTCTGCAAGAGTATGACTTGCGGTGGTTGAATCTCTTCTTCCGAGTTTCACTGTCCATGATGGACCTCCAACCTGATTGTATTAACATATATCAGTTAGTATTAATAATATCTTTTTATATACATAAAAAGTTTTTGTGAAAAATGAAACTCAAAGTACAACCACTTACGAGAGTGGATGCATCCCTAGCGGCAACTGCAAGTATGTCTGCACATGATACGATCCCAGGACATGTTTTCTCAACCTCTCTTTTTGCGTCTTCTATAATACCATAGCCTCTAGCTGACCCAAGATTTGGCAAGGCTGTCTTCTCACTGACAATCGTAGGAGTCTCATCAAGTAAGATAGAAGCATCACAACCCTATAAAAATTAAAGCCGCAAATTATAATTAGTTTATATGTCGTCAAACCAACATTTTCAACTTGAAGTACTTAGAGCAACATAAAGATTACCAACCTGAACAAAGCAATCATGAAAATGAAGGCGAATGAGGGATGCAGCCATGCGACGTTCACGTGAAACTGCTTGCCTAATGCTAGTACGAATCGTGTTGAGAGCATTAGGACAAGTGCGATCATAGAATGTGGAAGAAAGTTGTGCATGACATTGCATGGTAGAGAGTAGGAGAAGAGAAAATATAGCAGCAATGGCTGCAAATGAGTTGTTTGAAATACTCATTTTGAGAATGCAAAGTATGGTGATCAAGAAGTATAGATGTTTATTAGCTTTGTGATGTGTTGAGGGAATGTGGCACTCAAATATTTATAGGCAATGAAACACCTTATTTTAAAGCTCTTTGGTCACTATTGGCTGCCTATTGCCTTCCGCGTTATTGCTTGCTTTTGTCTTTCCTATTGTTTGACTTGTTCTAATATAATTGGAGGGCTAAGTCAAAAGCAATTTGTAAGCGGAGTCAGAATTTTTACTCTATGAGTTTTGAAATGCAAAATAACGACTTCAAGTATTATTAACTAGATTCTAAATTTAATATTCATACATATTTATTGAATTTTTTTCCACGTATACATATGCATTATTTGAACAAAAGTTACTGAATTTGATCGAACTCGTATCCAAATGCCATAGGGGGAGCCACAATATTAACTATGGATACAATAAAACTCAGAAGCTTTAACTCAAATTTTGTATTTATATTAAAAACTTACCTATATCAAATCTAATAAACAAAAAGAATTAGGTTCTAAAAGAATAAAACTTATAAACCAAAAGTTCTGATTCAGCTCTTAACATAATGAAATCTTACTTATTCCTAGGTTTTGTCATGCTAGGATCGAAGATAACGAATTAAACATTTTATTTTGGATTATAATTAATGGCATAAATGTCATTTTCAAATAGATTTGGGTAGTACGTTAAAAGTCAAGGTCAACGTGCTATATATGATTATAATAATAGATTTAAAATCGAACTTTGATAGAAAGAACTTATGAAGTTCCAGCTAGCAAGCATCTTAGAATATTATGCATGGGAAAACTTGACAAAGAAAATATTTAACAATATTTTTATTTATAATAGTGTAAAATTTAATTTGACTAAAATTTAAAAACTATTTCTATGTTATTTAAATTAAAAATTCAGTTTAGACATGAATTAAATAAATATCAAATTCTAACTAATTTTGGTTTATCCTATAAGTTTAAATTATTCTTTCAACATTCTCCCGCAATTCAAAATTGTATATACGTTGCTTTTTTTCTTGTTACTGTTGTTGTTGTTGTTATTGTTGTATTGGAGTACTTCTCTCCAATCTTTCAATTTCTTATTTGCATCGGAGCACTTCTCTCCAACTTTCAATTTGTTGGAACACTTCTCTCCGAACACTACTAGTAATAGAAGTTTTTTCCATTTTAAATCAATGAAAATTTTATATTATAACACATGATTTTATTTTTTTACTGTATCAGATTACTGAGATAACACATGGTGAAAAATAGATTCTCATTGAAATACTGAAATATTGAGAAGCTTTCTACTTTTAAATGTTATTAATTTTTCTTTTCTGACTGATTTAATCAAAATAACGGTAAAAATAACTACTAAAATATTTTTCAGGTGGATACATTTTTATCTTGCACTGTAATTTAGTCAATATTGGCTGCGCGTTACTCCCAAAGTTAACGTGCAAGAGGCTGTCTTATAGTAAAAAAAAAAATTATCAATAAAAGGGCTTTAGCTGGCTGTGTCTCTTTAAAAGATTCACAAAATGTTCGTGAATAAATTTTATTATTGTTATTTTATTATAAAGATTTGACATTTTTAGGAACTTTCATCTATAGCATGTTTTCATGGCGAAGTCAAAATTTTAATTTTATTGGGTTCGGCCGAACTCGTACCCAAACTTCTAGCTCCATTTCTGGTTTTGACTAAAACGATTGTAGGACAAATTTGAATCACTTTTACGATGCTGAGAGCATATACAGATCAATAGGATAATGTTAAACACATATATATATGGATCGATAGTATAGCAGAGGGTGATATTAAACCTTTTTCACCTAACAAAATAGGTTGTTATTAGAACAAGTCAAAAAATAACAAGAACAAAAGCTAGCAATAATTAACGCGGATATGGCAATTGGCAGCCAATAGTGACCAAAAAACTTTAAAATAACGTGTTTGTAAGCCTATAAATATTTGAGTGCCACATTCCCTCAACACATCACAAAGCTAATAAGCATTCTATATACTTAGCATTTTCAAAATGAGTACTTCAAACAACTCTTATGCAGCCATGGCTGCAATATTTTCTCTTCTCCTACTCTCTAGCATGCAATGTCATGCACAACTTTCTTCAACTTTCTATGACCGCACTTGTCCTAAAGCTCTTAACACGATTCGTACAAGTGTTAGACAAGCAGTTTCACGTGAACGTCGTATGGCTGCATCCCTCATTCGTCTTCATTTTCATGATTGCTTTGTTCAGGTTTGTACACATTTTTATGTTTCTACATGTACTTCAAGTTGAAATTTATTCAATTTGGCTATGTACTAATTAATTTGTGGCTTCAACTTTAGGGTTGTGATGCTTCTATCTTACTCGATGAGACCCCAACGATTGTTAGTGAGAAGACTGCCTTGCCAAATCTTGGGTCAGTTAGAGGCTATGGTATTATAGAAGATGCAAAAAGAGAGCTTGAGAAAACATGTCCAGGAATTGTATCATGTGCTGATATACTTGCAGTTGCTGCTAGGGATGCATCAACTCTCGTAAGCATTCATCGTTTGAATTTCATTTTCTTCAAAAGATTTTTTTTATCCTATAAAGAGAGTGTTGTCAAATACTAACCAGCATTACGTTGATAACAATCAGGTTGGAGGTCCATCATGGACAGTGAAACTCGGAAGAAGAGATTCGACCACTGCAAGTCATACTCTTGCAGAAACTGATCTTCCAGGTCCTTTTGATCCTCTTGATAGGCTTATTTCTGGCTTTGCCAAAAAAGGTCTTAGCAAAAGGGATATGGTTGCTTTATCAGGTAAAACTTTATCAATTTATTGGATATTAAATTTACCGATAATATATTGTATCGATAGGAGGTTCTAACGATATAAATTTTCTTATTAATTCTAGGATCACATTCAATTGGTCAAGCACAATGCTTCCTTTTCCGTGATAGGATTTATAGCAATGGGACAGACATCGATGATGGATTTGCTAGCACTAGAAGACGTCGGTGTCCTCGAGAAGATCAAAATGGAAACCTAGCCCCACTTGATTTGGTTACACCTAATCAATTGGATAACAACTATTTCAAGAACTTGAGGCAAAGAAAAGGCCTTCTTCAATCGGATCAAGTCCTTTTGAGTGGCGGATCCACTGATGATATTGTTTTAGAATATAGCAATAGCCCTCGGGCATTTGCTTCTGATTTCGCTGCTGCCATGATTAGAATGGGAGATATCAGTCCCTTAACTGGCCAAAATGGGATCATAAGAACTGTTTGTGGATCTATAAATTGATGTTTCAAAAGCCTATTACTTTGTATGATTGCTAATTGTATTTGTATTCATTTAATTCTTTCCATTTGTATTGTTTCAAGAATGAAATAAATTCTTTGTTATGCTGCCTTTACAAAGATTTCTTTGAAATATTAAAATAGTCAATTGCGACTCTTGCCAATGTATTCTGTAATAGGAGTATTAGGTGTTTTTTGGATTTTTTCTAATAAACTGTCTTCACTTGATTGTCTACGATTTCATTGTGTGTGTTCGAGAATCGAGATAAAAATTTTGTATAAATGTATCATTATGCTATTAAGTATTTTTATTTAAGTTCTTTTCTTTTTGAGAAGTGGAATAGAATAACCCAATTGAAGCATATTGATCATACATTTGTAATGCATTGTATGTCCCATAATAGGTCTCATTCTTCTACTCTTTCCCGGAAGTCGATGACTATTCATAACTATTACCTCGATATCAAAGAAGAGTTCGATCCAATGCTTTATTTTTGTCCTAATTGATCGTATTTACAATGACGTGTTCTTTTTTTATTGAACGCGTCGACCCCACAAGATTAAAAACAAAAATTGAACTCTGTGAGATTGAATCTCATGTTACTTCTTGGCAGAGCGGTGGACTGTTAACCGATCAACAGTAAGTTACTTGGGAATAATTGATTGATTTTGAAAATTTTAATTTAGAATAAAGTGACTTGTTTTGCCTATCAAGAGTAGGTATCACATTTCTTGACTTTGTTTTTGTCTTATGGGCTCCCACAGCTGGACTCATAGGCCCACAAGGGGTTGAGAACTCGAGATGTATGGGCTCGCTTCTCTACCCTTCTCCCAACTGAACGACCAAGCTTCGTTTGTGGCAAGGATCGAATCCTTGACACAATTCTCATTCATACATCACGTGTTTCTTCCATACCATTGAACCAAAGCCCTCGGGGTGCCTCTAAGAAGCATTTGCTGTCCAAAAGGTTTAACTATCTAAGCATGGTTTCGTTATTCCAAAAGAGTGAAGGATCAAAAACACACTTAAAATATCCCCATTTTTTGAGGTTCATACCTGAACCATCAAGCGTGTGAGTTAGTCTAGGTGTGTTTTGATAAACATTTGGTGAAAGTTCAGGTAGGAAACTCACACACCTAATAGTTCAGATGTGAAACTCAAAAACCGAGATACTTTAGGTGCCGTAACTCTTTTTAAAAAGAATATTCACTACAAAATGTACCACAAGATGTAAGATTTATTGTAGCCAAGCATTTTAGGAATAACAGTTAAACATGTCATCCAGAAAAGATGGCCTACAAAAAAAAAGATCTTTATATGCTGCCCAAACAAGTGTTTCCACATACAACCAAAGACATGCCACATTATTTCTCCATTTGTTTACCATTCAAGATGGAACAAAAGTGGTCAACTGATCATACAATAATAAAAAATTAACACCACTAAACCTATGATGCAATATATCTTTATGTCAAGTAATGTAGATCACCAATTTGCCCACTATGTCATTAAGATCCATAACAAGCCATTTACTAGCCCCAAAATTGGCATGGATCAAGAAGTGTGACAAGTGTATTGACCACCAAAATGCTCCCCCCTACCAAATGGATTCAAGCAAATGTTTCTGATTATAAATTGTTCATATCAGTCAAATCTAGGATAAGAAAGAAATAAGAAACAAGAAAATATGTCAAGCATCAAACAAGACCAGACTTGATACCCTGTCCATCCAGGATCTATCAGGTTTTCAACATCACTTGGGTGTATCTTAGGAACCCCAAAACAATTAAAAACTAAAACTTCCAGATCAGTCCTACGTTAACAAGATTTTCTTATGTTTCTTTTTTCTCATTTTTTTATGAAGGGGAGCCTTGGAGTAACTGGTAAAGTTGTTGACATGTGACCAGAAGGTCACGGGTTCAAGCCTTGGAAACAGCCTTTGGCAGAAATGCAAGGTAAGGCTGCATACAATAGACCCTTGTGGTCGGGCTCTTCCCCGGACCCTGCGCATAGCGGGAGCTTTAGTGCACCGGGCTGCCCTTTTTTTTTTCGTTCTTCTCATTTTCTTTTCTTGAACGTTGGAGCGGACAGGGAAAATTTCAATCCAGATCTTATCAGTGAAGCTCACACAAAGCAGAACCCAAACAAATTCAAGACAAGAAAAGAGAAATGAAATAAGGACATGCTCAGAATTGAGGCCTCTGCTACTAGATTACAGCTTCCACCGAAAGCAAGGTGGAAACAGAAAGTACAGAATCTTCTCTTGTCCTCTGAGTGAAGCAGAGAGCCTAAAGCACCTTGTTAGAGAAGGGAGAAATGCACTGTTGGAGTGGGTGATAGTGAGTTATGAATATGTTGTCAAAAGAGAGAACTTGAGGTTCACGTTCCGCCCAACAGCTAGCAGATATAAACCTCATTAGATAAGAGGTCTAGCTGTGCTGGCAAGTAATTACAAGAGGGACTACATTTAAGAAATGTATAATTAGCTATATATGTTCTCCATTTTTAAGAAAGAACAAACTCATATCACATATAAGAATTTCCTATATTACACCCACATAATAGCAATGTGCTAAAAGATGTAATATTCCACAGATACAAAAGTTCATTTCACAGATATAATACAACTTCGAAACCTACAAGGTTCAAATACAGCAAGATCATAACACGTCTATTTAACAACAGGACGCAACAGCTTTACAATATCAGTCAATAACGAGTATTCTAACTCTCATTATTATGGTAATCTTCAAACAGAGAAAGTATGTCAATGCATCTAAAGCAAGAAATTAATCCCTTTTTTTGTGCAGTTTTGTAGAGAGCACCATAATTGTTTTTGAAGGAAGACATTTATTCAAAAAAACTACCTTTTCCATGGAACATAACAAAACCTTGGCCACACTGATTCGAAGTCAATAGTTGTTCACAATACATAAAGAATCCAAATAATAAAGAAAATAACATTAACTAACCTGAAATTAAATCTATCTCTTAAACTCATTTATATTCAAAGGTAGGTGGACTAGGAGCATCAAAGCTCTCTAAAACCTGTGTCTTGCTACCACCGCTTGTCGCTGTCTCCTCCTTCTTTCCACCGCCAAAAACCCCTCCAAACCAGGAACTTGAGGAAGAAGAGGATGGTGCTGAAGATTCCGTCATCATACCATCAATGCTTACTGGAGCTTGACCAGGAAGCTGCCCCATTGGTTGACCAGGCAGCTGCCCAGGTGGATATCCAGGCACACCAGGGACATTTGGTAGTGGCTCCTCCATGGGTGGGAAATTCTGGGGAGCACTCATGACTTTATTTAACATAATTCCAGCTCCCTCTATCAACGCAAGTAAAACTCCACCAAACATGGCTGATCTAGAAGCAGCACCTAATCCCTGTCGCATCTGTAGAAAGCCACCAGTTGCTGCACCAGCAATAATTGAGTTCCAAGGATCTTCTTTCTGTCGCAGATAAACCATTGTACAATCAAATGTGGAGAACAGCCCACCCCACACAGCAAAACTACCACCAATACGAGGAGCATTCATGCGTACTGCTTGTGTACCACCAATCAAGCGCTCACCTTTTGGCGAGTTGTATATGCCTTTTAAGAAGTGGAAGGCTGAACCTCCAACAGCACCCATACCAAATGCTCCGCCAACATCATCAAGTATACGGTCAGGGCAAGGTTCACGAGAGGTCTCTGGCGTTCCCATTGTAACAGGGTACAAGCACTAACTAGGAGGAAAAAGGTTAAAGGGGATCACACCAACCAAGCAGACTTGCTTTTACTTTCCAAGGAAGTGATTGGTTTGATTTAGTAACATTAGAACGCAGAGAATTCACCTGCATCAAAACATTCTCATCAAGCTGCACCGTCAAGGGGCTGTAAAGTGAAAATCACAATGAACATTGAAAACAACAAAACCACTAACATGAACACAAACTTTGCGTTCAACACTTACAACACGAACAACTTTTTTCCTATAGCTCGTAGAATCAGAACTCAACTCAAGTATCAAAGTAAACTCAGTTTATATATAAAGTGGTTTATAACTATTTTTTCAATCAAGAGGTTAACACTTCTTCTCAGCTACTTATCAACTAGCCTGTTTCTTTGTAAAGCAAAGCATTTTTCCCCATAAGGATTAATCTTATAGTTTTTGGTCTTAGTAATTTAGTTTGTTGGCTACCTGAACTTTCACCTTGTCGGTGAGGGTTTGATTTGCCACCTAGTAATCCCCTCCCCATTTCCCCTTCCCCAATTTTTTTAAAAAAATTGTTTTTGTTTTTAATATATGGATAGGACAACTTCACATCACTCTTAGGCCAGATATGTTAACAGCAGTAAATGTTTCAGCAAATTAAAGAAACCAAGCTATAAACTTTGATAGACTAACTTAGATAAAAAATTGGTTTCTTGAAAGTTGAAACAAATCTCATTTTGAGGATAACACTTTGGACTAGACATCTCAACAACAGAAACCTTTCTTTTCAATTAAGAAAACCATCCCTCCTTCATCAACCAAAAAACAGAAAATATATGCACCCAAGAGTGCGGCGTAGTAGTCAATGAAGTGGATTCAGAACCATGAGATCTCATATTCAAATCATAGCGGAGAAAAAATACTAGGTGATTTCTTAACAAATGTCCACCACGTGGACGGCAGAGTGACCCGAACACAAAGGTTATCTAAAAAGAAGAGTTAATGATAAAAAACATACCTGAACTACCAGGCGTTCACTTTCTCTACTTGAATCATCACCAACTATTTATCAAAACATACCTCAACAATCAGTTTGTTCCCTTTTCCTACCTAAAAATATCATCATTTCAGGTAGAAAAGGGAACAACGAACAGTTGAGGTGTGTGTTCATAAATAGTTGATGATAGTTCAGGTAGGAAAAATGAAGACCTGATAGTTCAGGTAGAAAACTCACAAAAATGTGATACTTCAGGTGGAAAAAGGGAACAACTGATAGTTGAAATGTGCGTTGATAAATAGTCGATGATAGTTCAGGTGGTAAAAATGAGGAACTGTGATAGTTCATGCAGGAAACTCATAAAAACGTGATACTTCTGGTGTGTTTTTTACCATTACACAAGCCCAAATTAGCAAAAACAACAACTTCCGCCACAAAAGCTGACATATCAATCAATTAATCAACTACACATCAATCCCAAATTAGTCGGGTTCAGCTATACAAAATACTCTGCATCACTTCATCATAATTAGACTATTTTTTTCCTCGGGTTCTTAATCTCACCGCAATTTCTCTTCCATATCCGGGTCTAAACCGGGCAAATACTTAACGAAACTAACATAAACAGAGTGAAACAAGTTGAGATCTTGAATATCAAAAATTCCATTATTTTTTTCCCAACAGAATATCAGGAGAGTTGAATACTGTAAAGCAAAGTTTCGCCGGAGACGATGGTGAGTTTACCTGAAGGGAAGCAGTGGCACCGACCCGACCCGACCCAGGTGAGAGACGCAGAAAGGTTGAGAAGCTTGGAAAACCTAACAAGTAGAAAAAGAAGGGCTTTGCCGAAATTTAAAGGGAAAAAAGCTAAGAGGTCAACAAAGAAAATGTCAATAAATGATGGCACTGATATCACTAACTTTAGCCATCGATTAAAGTTAGATTCTTTGAGTGACTTGAGTAAGGCCTTAGATTTACAATTCAAATAAAAATTATTAAATATTTTTAAAAAAAAAATATTTATGTTTGTTTAGTAACGGTGGAGATGGTCTGTAGTGGTAGTGGTAGTGGTAATGATTGGTGTTAGTAACTAGTAATGGTGGTGATAATTGGTGTTGTAGTGAATGGTGTGATGCTAGCGGTTGATAGTTGTTGTAATGGTGGAGTTGATGGAGTTAGTTGGTGGTGTTGATAATCGTGGCTAGAAGAATGTGTGGTATTGATAATGTGTTGGTGATAGTTGGCGGTTGTGCTAATTATAATGGAGGAGGTGGTTGGTAGTAGAGACTGACCACAGTGATAGTAGTAGTTGATAGTTGTGGTGGACGGGCGATAGTTGTGACGACGACGATAATGGTGACAATTAATATAATTATAATGATGAAGATAATAGGTACGGTAGAGACTTACAATAGTGGTTAACAACGGTGGTGAAATAGCAGAGATGATTGGTGGTGGTTTGTGATTAGCGACGGTAATGATGGTAGTAGTTGTGATGGAGAAGGTGGTTAGTAGTGATAATAATAGTAAGACTTTGTTCAAGATCTTAGTAATTAAAATGTATTCAGATCAAACAAGTTCTTAAATCTTAAAATAAACAAATGACTTACAAGTTATAACCATTCAGATTTAGGGTAGTGCAAACAAATGGGGCCTAAATAACAATAATGGTTGATGATAATAATTAGTATTGGCAAGTAATAGCGGTGGTAAATGATGACTATAATTGATAATATATAGTAGTGACTAATGGTAATAATTGCCGATAGTAATCGTTAGTTATTATAATAATGGTGATAATTATAAATGATGATTAGTGGTGATTGTGGTTGAAAATGATGGTAATCGATGGTGGTAGCGATTTCATTAATTAATAATGATGGGTGTTGACAATGGCGGTGAATGATTGGAATGGGTAAACTGCTAACTTTTGTACAAAATTCTTTCAATAAACATCTTAATGATATTAAGATTTCTAATAAAAAATCTTAATAATTCAAATATAGACCCATTAAATAGTTGAAACCTTCAAAAAGAACACACACACACACCTGATTGAAATAATTATTTGTAACAGGCGTCGCACTCACACATCATGTGTTAGCTTCCTTACACCATTGAACCAAAACCCTTAGGGCCACTCCAGATGTGTTTGCGGTCTAAGCACGATTTCAACAACATATCTAATGTAATCTCCCAAATGAAATACCACCAGCTATAAGATTTGCTGTAGTTGAGTAATTTCAGAACAAAGTGTATCCATATACAACCACAAAAGTACCACCATATTATTCTTCCATTTGTGTGAACAAAAGTTGTCAACTCATACAATAGTCAAAAGTAAATACCACTAAACCTATGATGCAATACTACTTTTTAGTCAAGTACTGTGAATTAACTGCCTCAACCAATAAGCCCACTATGTCATTATAAGATCCATAATAAGCCATTTACTAGCCTCAAAATTGGCATGGATCAAGAATTGTGACAAGTGTACTGACCACCAACATGCTGCCCCCTGCAAAACAGATTCAAGCAAATGTTTTGATTATAAATTGCCCATATCAGTAAAATCTAAGATAAGAAGAAATAAGAAACAAGTAAACATGTTAATGCATCAAAGAAGACCAAAGGTTGAACACCCTGCCCAGTGCCCATCTAGGATCTATCAGGTTGTCCAACTTCACTAGTGTATTTTAGGAACTGCAAAACAACTATGAACTTGTACCTTTTTTTTAATAACAGTGGTGTCGGGTCGGCACATCAACTAATTGCACAAGGTATCTGCCACCTCCCACCAGCACAGATACTAGGAGAAACCACCAAGTGTTTTTGCCTCCAACTAAAAACTTATACTTCCAAGATCGGTCCTACGTTAAGTTTCTCAGGGACAAGATTTTTCGTGTGCTTCCTTTTTTTCGTTTCTTTCTCTTTTTTTTTTTTAAACTTTGGAGACGGACGGGGAAAATCTCAATCCAGAGAATACAACTGAAGCTCACACAACCAGATCCCAAACAAATCCAAAACAGGAATTAAGAAAAGAATATAGAGGACATGCCTAGAATCTAGAATTGAGCCTTCGGCTACTAGATCTACAACTTCCACCAAAAGCAAGGTGGAAACAGTAAGTACAGAATCTTTTCTTGTCCTCTGGGAAGAAGCAGAGAACCTAAAGTACCTAGTTAGAGAAGGGGAGACATACACTGCTGGACTAGGTATTGTGAATATGTTATGTAAATAGAGGGGAAAGAACGAATTTCACGATTACAGACTTACAGTGCTGGATGAATGAGACAGAGGAAGAACAAAGAGAGAACTTAAGGTTCAGTGTTTCACACATCAGATGGCAGATAGAAACCTCATTCTATAAGAGGTCCAGCATTTTATCCGAAAAAATGACACACACAGGAATTGGAAGTGTGAGCAACTAGCTTAAGTCTTTAAATGCGAAGAAGGATCCCTCCCAACAACCTATTCGCAGTTAGCAGAAATCTTTAGATGTGAAGTAGGATCCCTCCCAACAACCTGTTCGGAATTACTGTTAGGAACATCTCATAATGATTGTATTGTGTGTAATCCGCCGATAGAGAGGGGATGAGAAGAGACTGGCAGGTGGCAGAGACAGATCTTCCAAAAGGAGGGAAAGGAACTTCCAGAAAGAGTACTACACCTAGCATACCAACCAATCAGATGTCTTTGATGTTCATCCTATTGAGTGGTACAAAGATCCAAAAGAAACCTTCTGTTATATTAGACAGGAAGGGAACCCTGCAGTGACCAGTAGGGAAGCCTCCGTAGAGGGTGTGGGTGGAGGGCATGAGAAAGCTTGCTCGCTGCTCTCAGGCTTGATTTTGAGATTTTACAAGGCATCACTTTGTTTCTTTTTGGGACGTGCATTTAAGAAATATTAAGGAGTTACCTCCTTGCCATTTCCAAGTGTACTCTTGAAAAAAGAATGACAACAAGAACTCCCTCGAGGATGGACGATACAAGAACCAGCCATATCTCCTAGCTGAAAACTTGAGAAAGAAGAGGGCACATATATCCACATGCTTCATGTGCAAATGCTCAGAACACAGATTTTTTATTGTCGCATTAGTCATGTGGCAACCTGACTATGGAGGCGGTGCTAAACTATGCTGCAAGACAATGAGTGATTCCAATGAAAGACGTGCTATGCAGTTGAGCCTTTAAAAGAAGGGGGGAAAAAGCGAAGGGCATGGGAGGGCTTCTCTCTATATCCCATATGGGTCCTTTGGAAGGAGAGAGATTGGAGAGCTTTTGAAGGGTTAGAGAATGACTTCGTACATTTGAGGGAACATTAAGTACACCCATGAGGTAGCTGTAGATATTTGTTAATGTAAAGACAATACATTCTGTTACTGTACTGGCAGATCAACCAATTTGTAGATTGGTCCCTATTAGTATAGTGTTTTTGAAGGAAAACATTTATTCAGAAAGCTTCCCATGAGACATAACAAAACCTTGGCCACACTGATTAGAAGTCGATACTTGTTCACAATACATAAAGAATCCAAACAATAAAGAAAATAACATCAACTAACCTGAAAATTAAATCATCTCTTAAACTCATTTAAATTCAAAGGTAGGTGGGATAGGAGCATCAAAGCTCTCTAAAACCTGCGTCTTGCTACCACCGCCTGTCGCTGTCTCCTCTTTCTTTCCACCACCAAAAAGTCCTCCAAACCAGGAAGTTGAGGAAGAAGAGGATGGTGCTGAAGATTCTGTCATCATAGCATCAATACTTACTGGAGCTTGACCAGGAAGCTGCCCCATTGGTTGACCAGGCAGCCCAGTCGGATATCCAGGCACCCCGGGGACATTTGGTAGTGGCTCCTCCATGGGTGGGAAATTCTGGGGAGCACTCATGACTTTATTTAACATAATTCCAGCTCCCTCTATCAATGCAAGTAAAACTCCACCAAACATGGCTGATCTAGAAGCAGCACCTAATCCCTGTCGCATCTGTAGAAAGCCACCAGTTGCTGCACCAGCAATAATTGAGTTCCAAGGATCTTCTTTCTGCCGCATATAAACCATTGTACAATCAAATGTGGAGAATAGCCCACCCCACACAGCAAAACTACCACCAATACGAGGAGCATTCATGCGCACTGCTTGTGTACCACCAATCAAGCGCTCACCTTTTGGCGAGTTGTATATGCCTTTTAAGAAGTGGAAGGCTGAACCTCCAACAGCCCCCATACCAAATGCTCCACCAACATCATCAAGTATACGGTCAGGGCAAGGTTCACGAGAGGTCTCTGGTGTTCCCATTGTTACAGGAGACAAGCACTGACTAGGAGGAAAAAGGTTAAAGGGGATGACACCAAGCAAGCAGACTTGCTTTTACTTTCCAAGGAAATTATTGGTTTGCTGTAATAAGATTAGAATGCAAAGAATTCACCTGCATCAAAACATTCTCATCAAGCTCATCAATTTGAGCAACACCCCTTCCAGGTGCTGTAAAGTGAAAATCACAACGAATATTGAAAACAATAAAACCACTAACATGAACACAAACTTAACATTCAACTATACAATAACATTTTTTTCCTACAGCTCTCAGAATCGGAACTCACCTCAAGTAACAAAGTAAACTCAGTTATATAAAGAGGTTAAGAACTACTATCTTTTTTATCAAGGAAAGACATTAATAACTTCTTCTCAGCTACTTATCAACTTGCTGTTTCTTCATAAGCAACACATTTTCCCCCGTGAATATTAACCTATACGTACCGACATGACCAATAATACTTGGACCGGACAACTTAACAAACTTCACATCACTGTTAGACCAGATATATTTACAACAGAAAACACTTCAGTAAACTAAAGAATCCGAGCTATAAATCTCAATCATTTCTCACCAAAACCAATGAGTACAACTTATTAAAGGGAAACTACGAAAAAGATCTTGGAGCTAGATATATCAATCATCCACAGCTTGGGAATTAATGCGCTCCTTCTTATGCTGGAGTCATAGCTTATCTAAATTCTTATTCCCACCCTTACAAGGCCGGAAGAGTGAAGATTGACCGAGGGGCCCATGGGTCTAAGGGAATAGATTATAGCTGGGTTCAAATAGGCCGGGACGAGGAGGCAGGGTACGATGAAGCACATAGGATGACACATCTGGTCAGCTATGGGCTGGAGATTGACGAGGGATTCTTGAAAGTTGAAACAAATGCCATCTAAACAACAAAAACCTCTCTTTTTTTTCAATAAGAAGATCTCCCTCCTTTCTCAACAAAGGAAGAAAAGATACACACCCAAGAAGTTACCTTTCTCAAAACAAAAAAAAAACTATGACCGGACATCTAAACAACAAAACCTTTCTTTTTTTTCAATAAGAACATCTCCCTCCTTCTTCGACAAAGGACAGAAAAGATACACACCCAAGAGTTGTGAACCATGAAGTTTAGCATCCCGGTGGAGACAATAAAACACTAGGTGATTTCTCCACAGTCCAACCCAAGGAGTTACGAAGTAATTGTTCAGGTACACGTGAGGTCCGGACACCATGATTATAAAAAATTAGCAACTACACCCCAAATTAGCAAGAAACCACAACTTCCGTTACCAAAGGTGAGATCTTTAATTCATCAATAAATCAACTACACCTCAATCCTAAATTAATTGGGTCGGCTATACAAAAACTCTGCCATCACTTCACCATAGAGTTAAGACTATTTTTTTTTCTGACCATGGTGTCCGGGCCAGCTTCACGCACCTCGACTAAATCCACGCAATAGCTGCCACCTCCCACCAGCAACAGGTATCAGGTAACTCTGTCCACCAAGGCTAGAACAGATGGGAAGAATCACCTAATCTTTTTTTTTGTCTCTGCTGGGATTTGAACCTGAAACCTTATGAGGTTTCAGGCCTCATGGTTCTTTAACTACAACAATTTTCTTCTTTGTTTTTTTCTTTTACAACCTTGGTGTCCGAGCCAACTTGCGCGCACCACGACAAATTTCACAGGATACCTATCACCTCCCACGAAACTCACATAAAAAAGGTGAATAAAAATTGAGATCTTTACGATTAAATTCATTATTTTTTTCTTCAACAAAACATCTGAGAGCTAAAAACTGTAAGGAAAGTTTCACAGAAATACAAAGATGAATTCGAAGAAAGAGATTTTTACCTTGAAGAGATGCAGTGGCACCGAACCGACTCAGGTGAGAGACGGAGAAAGGTGGAGAAAGATGGAAACCCTAAGAAGTAGAAAAAGAGGGGGTTTTTTGCCCCGAATATAAATGGGTAATACCCAATAACCATACGGGTTGATGTTGTTATTAAACGGTGAAGAAATTGTTTTCCTTTCTTTCTTTTGGGGTTCTTTTTTCTTGTTGCCCACTCTATTATAAAAAGCAATAAAATAAACTTTATGGTGCACAACATATGATTATTCAATTATTTTTTAGTATTTAAGACTTTGAAATTATTTAAAATTTGACTACTAAATATTTTTTATTTGAACGATATAAAAACTCCGAATTCAAAAATTAAGTTTATAATAAAGTAAAAGTTTGCTTGTGTAAATTCTTTACTAATTTTTCTTTTATGCTTGTCATGTTGTAGCACAAGAGATATGTACAATGTTTATTAACTAGTTTTTTTCTTATTATTGCTGAGACAAAAGTTTGATCTGGCTATATTATTAAGACATTTACAATTTAACATCAAGTTTCAACTAAATTTTCAAACACTAATTAATTGAATTAGATATAAAAGTGAACTAATCTTGGAGTTGTCAGTAAAATAATTTTCATGTGATCTATAAATTATGAATTCGATTATAAAATTAGTCATTAATGCATACGCCGAAATAAGCTACGTAAATTAGATCCTTAAGGCGCGGTCCTTCTTCATGACTCTGCGTAAACGTGAAATAACCAAACTGTTTCTTTTATATAACACACCCCCATTAGTCATAACTCATAAGTTAATGAGAAAATGCATCAAAACCACCCTAAAGTTGGTTGACATTTAGAAGTAGACACCTAAACTTTACGGGGGTCCTATTACCCCACTAAACAATTTCAAACTGATACTATTACATCATTTTTGGATGAATCATAATTTTCAAAATATAAGTGTTAATCACGCACCAATTATTATTTGACACGTGTTAACTTTATTAAATATGTATATTTTTCATTTTTAGTCTTTTTTTTCTTTATATTTTTTCCTTTTCTCTCTCCTTCTTTTTGACTTTTTTTTTTCTCTTTCTACTTAATTTCTCCCTCCACAGATTTCTTCTCCAGCAAATCCTTCATTTTATATAGATTTTTCTTTTTCTCCACCTAACCTCCCTCCCTTCTACTGTCGTTATAATCAATAAAAGTTTTTCAAATTTTTTTTCTTTACTACTTTTTTAACTTTTATTAAATAATTGATAGTAAAAATTAAAAAAAATTCGCTGAACAAATTTTACAATTTTGGGGATATCAATAATTAACTTATCTCATTTTTATATTATTTTTGCAATTAAGATTTTGAAAAGAATGATAGCAATAATATTAAAAATAAAGGTTTTGTAGAGAATCAATAAATTTTCAAAAATTCATAAATAGCTGAATTGAAGCTCGAATAAAAAACTGAATGATACTCCTAATCATCTTGAAATCTATTGGGTTTTACCAAATTATTTGAAATGTAAAAAATGGGGATAAGAACTTGAAATTGAACAGAGTAAAATGAAAATGATACAGAAAAGTGGGTAGAGTTATGACGGAAATGGTGACATTGAAAGCGCTAGGGGTCCATCAAATTTACCAAGAAGAAAGAAGGAAAAAAAAATAAGAAACAAAGTTAAAATAATAAGAAAAATAGAAAAATATATTTTATAGAAAAAAATCATAAAAATAAAGTTATAGTCATTTTTGTGGGGTTTTCACGCTCTTTAAGAGAGTGGATACACTCTCTATGCCAGGTGGCCTAAAAATGATGTAATAGTATCATTTAAAATTGTTTAGTGGGTAATAAGACCCCCGTAAAGTTTAGGTGTCTACTTTCAAATGTCGATCAACTTTAGGGAGGTCTTGATGCATTTATTCACAACCTTTATTTTGTAGAGTGAACCTATTTAATGCAACAGCCAACATATGCTGTCATTTCTTTAAATGAAGTGCCAAACTTTGTAACAATCTATAATGTAGATCCAAGAAAAAGCAAACATTTTTCTCTAACTAACAATAAATTGTTAGGAATCAGGATACTCAAAAGATATTTTTAGCATGGTGTAATATTTATATCATCCGCTTTAGATCAAACTCGTACATTTTTTCCCAAACATCTCGCACCATTAAAAACAGTGTACACCTTATAAAGTAGCTTCTTTTTCTTTTCTACTTTTCATGTGATACATTGTTCACACACACCCAATGAACTAAGTCCCACAGTGTCCATCACCATTCATGGGCTAATTTGGAGATTAACTGTGTGTCGCCCATATTATTCGAGTATTTATGGAGGCTTGCAGACTTCTTCTTTGTGTGTCTCGGGTAAAGGTAGTAAATCGGTCCATAGACTTAAAAAGACAATAAGTCGGGCCCATGCCACTAATACTGATAGTTGCACTCAAACAGCCCAAAAGTACTCGTAGCATGGTGTGATATTGTTTGTTTCAAGTCAAGTCCAACACAAAATTCCAAATCAACAACAACAACAAATCCAATATAATCTCACTAGGTGGGGTCTCTGGAGGGTAGGGTATACGCAGACCTTACCCCTACTTGTGGAGGTAGAAAGGTTGTTTCCGAAAGACAATATTCCAATCTATATAGTTATTTTGTGAACAACAAGGATGTAGTTTACATGAGTTATTTTACTTTTGAGAAAAAAATGGAGAAGAACATGAGAGTTTCTTACAAAGCTCATTGTTTGGTTTTGTCATCTTCATTACTAGGCCACATCAATCCAATGCTTCAATTCTCCAAATGCTTAGAAACAAAAGGCATCAAAGTTACCTTAGCCACCACTCCTTATATACTCAAAGCCATGAAGAAATCATATGGTTCCATTGTGATTGACACCATTTCAGATGGCTATGATGATGGAGGGTTGCAAAATCAGAGAGCACATAGGCTTACCTAAAGAAGTTCCAACAAGTTGGATCAGAAACACTATCAAAACTTATTGAAAAACATGAGAGATTTGGTTGTAAAGTTGATTGCTTGGTTTATGATGCCTTTTTGCCTTGGACACTTGATGTTGCTAAGAGATATGGATTAGTTGGTGCTGTTGTTTTCACTCAATCTTGTTCTATTGATAATATTTACTGTCATGTGTATAAAGGGTTGTTGAAACTTCCACTTCTTGAGAAAGATCAGGACATTACTCAAGTCTTTGGACATGCCTTC
The DNA here is from genome assembly GCA_003996215.1 of Jaltomata sinuosa. NCBI lineage: Eukaryota > Viridiplantae > Streptophyta > Magnoliopsida > Solanales > Solanaceae > Jaltomata > Jaltomata sinuosa. The sequence goes on along the minus strand of QJPP01007196.1, from coordinate 1,025,814 downwards.
TTTTATCAGTGACTTTGGATCATTTTCTGCTGTTTTCGATATGCTTGTTAATCAATTTGCTAATATTGAGAAGGTAGATTGGTTCTTTGCAACACCTTTGACATGTTAGAGGAAGAGGTTTGAAAATCCTTTATGTAGAATTTTGCTAGGTTTTTTTTGTCAATGGACAAGGGTCCACCCCTCTATGTTCTCCGCTTAAATACCGGTTTTTATCATGGCAGGGTTCGAACCCATGACGTGCACCTAACCCACACACTACATGTTCCACTCTTACCACTAGACCAAAAGTCCTAATGTGCGCCTAATTCACACATTACGTGTTCTTCCCGTACCACTAGACCAAAGCCCCGAGGCAGAATTTGTGAAGTTCTAAAAAGTACTATGTTTTTGTTTCATTTGCTTCTTTTAAACTTATACATCCATTTTTCAAAGAGGATTAGTGTGTTCTTGTTAATGAGGTTATTTGAACCAAGAAGATTTTCACTTCATCTAATACCTGATTTGTACTTTTTCATAATTTTCAGAATTAAAACTTGGACAGAATTGTGTCCTTATTTTCAAGAATGTATGGGTATTCATTCTTTCAAGTACCAACAAGTTAGAGAAGTTAAGAACTTTGTATTGTGAGGATGCTGTAAAATAGAACAGATAGGTTCAAATAGGAACTTATTGTAATAAAAGCCTTCTGAAATGGTTAGAATCCCCTTGAGTCGAGGGTCTATCGGAAACAGCCTCTCTACCTCTGAGGTAGGGGTAAGGTCTTGTGGGACTATACTGGGAGTGTTGTTGTTGTTGTTGAAATGGTTAGAATCAGTTAGCGGGAGAATATCAGCTACAAACCTTTTTTTTTTTTTTTTGAAGTTCGGTCAATAGTTAATTCCTTTCAAATATAGTGAAATGGAAATTTATCTATGATGATGCATACATGGAAAAGGCCAAGAGGACATTGTTTTGGTTCATATTCAGGTAGTCACTGATAGCTTTTCAAATGCTATTTTAGGTATCAATCTTTATGTCAAAATTGTTGCCGTTGAAGACCATTGGGCCGTCTATACCAACAATGTACCTAGATAAGCAAATCCAAGATGACAAAGAGTATGGTATGACTATGTACAAGCCAGACACAGATTCTTGCATGAAATGGCTGAATGAGCAGCCAAATGAGTCTGTCATTTGGGAGTATGGTACTGAACATAAGTCTAGTTCATTGGTCTTTGCCAATTTTATAAAGGACATTAGTCTCTTGATCATATTCAGAACTCTTTATGCAACCTAAGCTTGCCGAAATTGGATCTTTAGCCGGATTTATCAAAGGATCATTGCATTCACTAGTTGAAGGATGCGCGAAAAGCCACATTCTATCAATCTCTTTTCTTTCTTTCCTATCTTTTGCTTCATCCAAGCCGCAGCCTCATTGCCATGTTATGAGCAATATTTACACCAGAGCTATCTCCAAACAAGAAAACGCGACCAAAATCAACGTGCTGATTTAGCCAATCTTCTTGATCATTTCCATCAAAATGAGAAGCTATCCACTTGATTGATTTGCCTCCCAAGAATCTTCATAAGCAATAGGGAAAGGGGTGTTCAGGGACTTTTCTACAATCAACTGAGGCTAAAACAACATTTCCCTTAGCATATGACTCAAAAAACTGCTGATAAGTTGGGAAAATAAGGTGTTTGAGTGAAAAAAGCTCCTCCATGAAAGTAAATAAGAAAGAGGGATTTTCTCATTTAGCTTACAAGTACTAGTTTTCTTGAACATGTAGAGCCACTACAACATTATAATATTGTCATACCAAACAGAGGCGATTCTAGGATTTCTAGAACATTGTGCACCATTAAAAAAAAAGAAGGAAAAAATGTACTTAGTGGGAATTGATCCTTAGTCCTCAAGTAATAATTCAACCTTTAACCGGGTGCACCATTTAGTCCTCTTATAGCATGGGTGCAAACAGGTAAAATATCTAGTTTTACGGAGAGACCACGGGTTCACGTGCCCCATTTTTTGTATGTAAATTCGCCCCTGATACCAAATTAATTTGATATGGTTCAATATTTTTAAGTTCGGTTTTGGTATTTTACTGTACGGTAAATCAATAACCATAATTTGTTCGACTTTGACTTACATATATTCCATATAATGAAGAATTTATGGTTTTGGCTTTACGAGACACATCTCAATTATAATGAAGAATTATGACTTCGGCTTTACATATTTTCTTTTTTACTCTTTGTTTTCTTTATTCTTTTTTTTTTACCTTTATGGTACTTAAAAATGTTATATAACTTATGTATTCTGTCTGGGGATGTAGCTCAGATGGTAGAGCGCTCGCTTAGCATGCGAGAGGTACGGGGATCGATACCCCGCATCTCCACTTCTTTTTTGTTTTTATTTTTTATAATCCATTTTGGATTTAAAATTTAGGCTTAATATATTGACAATCTGTTATGAACCCAGTGGACGTATTTGCCCCTGTGGAGCACGTGAGATGCAAGGAATAGTTATATATATAGCCGAGTATGGGGCAAAGAAAGGCATGCAAAAATTATTGAGAAAAGTTTGTTTCCTCTCATCTCCATTCTTAGTCTCTGTATCTCCTCATCCCCTTTTACTCTATGTTACAATTCTACCTTAGTTGATCGTACATTTTCGTTGTAATAGCTAATTTGAGCTTTTAATCAAAGGAATTGGTTCCATGTTGTTGAGCATTTAAGTGTTCACTTCACAATCCCTTAAATTTATCAGCAACATGGAGTGTTCCTGCAATCCTACTACACACTTTCGATTCAAATTTTTAAAAAACTTTTACGTGTATTCTTAAGTGTCAATTATATAAATGAATTAACCACTTAAAATATGTCAACATCATTTAACTATATGTTTTAGCATCAATAAATCGTAATATCTCAGACATGTTTCAATTGAGGCTGATATGTATAATTAAAGGAGACGATATATTTTATGTTATTAACTTAACTACTTAATAAATGCTTGTGAACACGTATAAAGTTATTTCAGAATTTAAAATAAAAGTGTCTCAAATTGAAACAAATTATAATTCAAGTGTTCAAACGAAAGTTAGTGACAAGTATGCCTATTTCTTTTCCATTTTCAGTTGTATTGATATTTCTTGCTATGTTATTATTCTTGCAACCAGTTAACTAGTAGATGCATGAAAGAAAGTATTGAGAGGTTAAAATTCAAATACCACAAAAGGAAACTAATTTTTTTCATATAATAAGTCTAATGACTATTTTACTACGGCCTTTAAGTTTAGAGGTGACCATAGTTTAGTCCAACCCCAAATTCAAACTTTTTAGGTATTTGGTTTGTGTTTTTGGATTATGAATTTGACTTTTGATTTTATTTTTAAAATTTATAGATTGTGAATTCCATATCAGATTTAATACTACGGATTTTTTTGAAATTTTATGCACTATAACCTTACTTATTAAGTTTAATTTCGAGAGGTCCTAGATCAGTACCCTATAACCATATCCATTATAGTATTAAGTTCAATATGAAGTTACACAACATGAGCGATAGGGTGGTCTCTATTCTTGTTAACTATAAAAAGTTATACATTCTAATGAGCAAACTATTAAATGAATTGAAGTTGTTAATTATTAGGATCTACTTTAAATGCACAAAAATCATAATCGAATATCTCAGATATCCAAATCAATTAATTTAAAATCGAACTTAAAAAAATCAATCCAATCTAAACTTATTTAAATTAAATATGAATTGTAATTTCTCCAATCCAAAAACTAAAAATCCAAACCAAAATATTCATATTCAGTTCAAAGGGCACGAAAGCCCACCCCTAGTCAAGTTTATAGATTTCATTTTCTGATGTACAAGATTAGGATAACCCTAACCTACAAACCTAGTATAGAGTTCACAAATTTCTGGATTTTATATTGACAATGGTCACTGAAAATCTTAGGATTTGGCATGAACAAAAAAGAAAAATCACAAATTATTATAATTATCGGGAATATCATTTTTAGTCAGAGTAAATTAGAAAAATTATTTGATTTAATGAGATATGTCTCGTCTGTATTAAGATTTAAAACTTATCGTCTACTTTCAGGAAATGTTTGGAATAACAAGCAGTTAGCCTTCCTCTACAAGAAATGGAAGTGTGGATGAATCGACATCAAATATAGAATTGTTGTTCCCTTTAACCTAGAAGGACTCAATGAACCTTCAACAATGTCCTTCCCAACCTCTTGTTTGAGTTGATCGAAAGCGACGAGTGGAGGGAAGCAAAGACGTTGAGGATCGATTCCTTCCAAAGGGAGCTGGCGAATCAAACAACTCTTATAGATAGATGGGATAAGAAGGAAGAATCGCCGATAACATTTACAGTTATTTCTCTCCGATCGATATACATGCAGTTGGGTGCGAAGCTTTCTTCGTGAAAAAGCTCATCGGCAAAGAAAGACTCGACATTTAGGCAAGCCACCCAGTGGTGTGGTACACAGTGGGTTTAGTACGCCCCGCCCAAACCTTCTTCTTTGTTACATAACACACATTCCATTCTTTGATTTTCCAGCACTGACCTCTCTAATCGTTCTTTTTTACTCGATTAGACTTTTTCCAGAGCATGAGGATATTTAATTAAGCTTATAACCTGGTTATATTAACTTATAAATGTTTTTTGATTTATTTATACATTTGGTCCAGAGGTGGTAAAATCAACTCATGAAAACATGACACACTCAATCCGCTCTAGTTTGGATTGATCATTGATCCCCTCATTTATAAGTTCAGCCAGGGGCGGATCCACGTTGAGCGAAGGGGTGTCAAGCGACACCCCTTCGTCGAATTCTTTTACTATATATATGTATATATCAATACTATGGATAATAGATATTTAAATAAAATGACACTACCAAAATAAAGATTTCTCTTGGCGCGTTGGTCCAACGCCCAGTTTGTGTCTTTGATGTCCAGGGTTTGAACCTCAGCTTCCACATCATTTAAGTAGTATTAAACCCAAGACCTCTTCTGTCTTAAAGCTAAAGTATACCACTGGACTAAGTAATATCATACATTTAAATGTAGTAATTAAATTTTTATCCTTTCTCTTATAAATATTGACACCGCTTACCAAAAGTTCTGCGTACGTCACTGAGCTCAGCCAATAAAAAATTTGAGTTGATATACAATTCAAATTAATTAAGAAGAAATCTTGTCAAAATATTTCAAAAAAATATTTTTTTTCATTGGATATGTAATGTATAGTCATAATAAAGAAAACAAATAGTTTTATTAGGTACTAAGAGATTATAAAAGAACAAACGAAGAAATTAAAACTTAATAAGAATTGCACGGATTGAATTATGACCCGTTTGAGTCGAGGGTCTATCGAAAACAGCCTCTATACCTCACTTCTGAGGTAATAGTATGGACTGCGTACACTCTACCCTTTCCAGACCCCACTCTGTGGAAATACACTGGGTATGTTGTTGTTGTTATTGAATTATGACCCGTTTTTAGTCTATTTCAACTCAAATAACTTTTGATCGGGTCAATAACTCATTCATTTATCAATTCAACCCATTTTGATTCGCTCAATTCAACCTAACCCTCCTATTTGACAGTCTTATGTTTGGTAAATGCAAAAAAAAACTATAAGCCAAATGTTATTAAGCTAAAATGGGTCAAAAGTCACGAGTTGCTCACCTCAACTGATGATTTTATGGCTTATAAGCTCTTTAATGTGACCAAATCTTATCCCTAATATTGTTTGTTGTCTCTAAAATATATAAGTGAAATTTTATCTCTTGCTTGAAAAATTGTGGTCAAGCCCTCTCATTGTTCCTCAAAATTAAGTGGACAACAAGAATTAGAATTAACCTATATAATATCTGTTTTTAAAATAGTCATCAAAAAATACATTTATCTTTTTCTATTATATTTATGTTTTTCATCCTTCTTATATTAAAATACTTTTCATTTTATATGTTTTGTAAATATCTATAAGAACTTAGTTATCTTAACAAAAAATACTTAGTAATATTTGTTTATCAAACACGTGAATTTATCAGATTCAACACTTCTATTAAAATATAATTAATTTATTTATTATCAAGTTCAAACACTTGACGCTTATCGTTTCTTTCTTTTAATCTACTAACTCAAACGGACTTTGAGTTACTTTGTAGAAAAATAATACTCCCTCCGTTTTAATTCGTTTAACCTATTTTAATTTAGCACAAAGTTTAAAAAAGTAAAAAAGCCTTTTGAAACTTGTGATCTTAAATTTAAAATATGTTAAATGTTTTAAAATATTCTTTAATCTTGCGGTCTTGAATATGCCGTGTGGAAAGTTGGAATTAAAGAGTTTCTAAAAAAGGAAAGAGACATTTTTTTTGAAACGAACTAAAAAGGAAAGTAGGCCAAACAAATTGAAACAGAGGGAGTAATAATAATAAAATATTACAAATTCTTATCACATTCATCTTGGGAAAAAACAAATAGTCCTGGAATAAATTTTTGGTGTCTTGTTTGATTGTCAAGTTTGGAATAATTTATCCCACCATTAATGATGGAATAAATTATCCCATATACATAGTAGGATAACTTGTTTTCAACCAAATGACCTTGATAGTATTATGGCGTTGACAAGTAATTATAAATCAAGTAGTACTAAATAACTACCAACACATTAGTTGTCAAGATTATTAAAAATATTTGTCTCAATTTACTTGTCATATTATAGCATTAAGAAAAAATTAACTATTTTTATCTCATTTTATTCTTAGTACAAAATATTCTTTTCAAGATTAACCTAGTCTTATTATTAAACAAAGTGTAATTTATCAAAGAGAGATAAAAATAAAATAATCTAAAAGATTATTTTTTTTTTTAAAAAAATACATAGCTTTTAAAATTATTTATCGTAGCTTAATAATTTATCTAAAGAGACTTCCTTCCTATATAAAAAGCCACGGTTGTGGCAGCTGAAGCAGGACATGCTTGCTTCAGCGAGTCTCACTCCGAAATTTTTTATACTCTTCTCCGTTTTAATTTATTTGTCTTACATTAAAAATATTATAAATCATAATAATTAACAACTTATTATATATTTGAAAATTGCATTAAAAGTATTATAAATCACAGTAAAAAAACTTACATTAAAAGTATATAAATCACAATAATTAACAACTTGAAATATTCTTTTGAAAATAACATTAAAAGTAGTATAAATCACAATAAAAAAATTTACATTAAAAGTATTATAAATCACAATAATTAATATTTTAAGTTAATCTAAATAAAATAATAATGTATGCATATTTAAATTAGACATATCTTATAATTTTCAAGTATTAATATTGGGCCCGTGGGTAGCAAGAGATTTTGTATCAGTCCAAAGAGATGTAAAAAGATAAGAGATAATTTTGAATATATACAATAAAGTAATTAGCTTACAATAAATATAACCAAGTTTTCTTTACAAAAAAAATAGCCCAAAATGGAACTAGTCACAAAAAAAAAAATAGCCGCATGTATATGTAATGTATATATAATGTATCGATAGTATATAAAAGTTACGTGATGTATCAAAATTGTATAAATGGTGTATAAATGTGTATCAATATCATATACAAGTTATATAATGTATCAAAATTATATAAATGGTGTATAAACGTGTGTCGATATTGTATAAATAGTTATAATTGTGTATGTATGATGTATATTTATATATTGAAAATGTATATGGGCTTCTTATGTAATGTACAAGTGACAATTTTTTTAAAAAAATATCACGTGTATATGTAATATATCGATATTGTACAAATAGTTATATAATGTATTGATATTATATAAATAGTATATAAATGTGTATATATAATATATAACTATGTATCGAATATGCATATACAAAAGGTAACTCAAAAGATAAATAAATATAATATATAACTATGTATCAAAAATGTATATATAAGAGGTAACTTTAAATAAAATAGAGTAACCAAAAAACAAAATAATACAAAAGAGAAAGAGTAAATAAAATGAAATAACCAAAAAACAAAATAGTATAAAGGAAATATGCTATTTTTTGTGTAAAAAATTTAATTCACTAAACATATTGTTTTATTTTCCCTAAAGATAATGTGACAGTTAATACAGGACAGAGCAAGTAATAATAATAATACAGGAAAGATATAAAAGGTGGTTAAACCAAAGGCAAACAATTAGATTTTGCAAATTCATCTTTCATTCATTCACTTTTCCCTCTCACTTTTTTTCTCTTCCCCCCAGAAAACAGGAACTAACAACATTAAATATATAATTAAATAAATAAACAAAAAAAGTCCACGAGATCTGCAGATCTGAGAATATTTTTTTTCATCATCAGCTCTACATTCATTAATTTTTATTGATTCTTGAAGATCCAAAAACTTTCTACTTTTTTCTAAATGGGTGTTGATCAAATTGTGTAACTGAAACTGGGTTAGTTTCTTTTTTCTTAAAGATACAATCTTTATTTGATAATTTATGTAGATTGAAATTGGGTTTGGTTCCTTTAATTTACTTTTTTTTTTCTAAAAAGATATAATTTTTATTGATAATTTTAATTTTTGTAGATTGTTAGTTGATCAAATTATGTAGATTGAAATTGGGTTTGGTTCTTTTAATTTACTCTTTTTTTTCTAAAAAGATACAATTTTTGTAGATTGTTAGTTGATCAAAATATGTAGATTGAAATTGGGTTGGATTCTTTTTTTTTTTTTACCTTTATTTGTATATATATATATATATATATAAGTTGGCGGGGGAGATTTTTTATTGTACCGGAAATTGCTTTCGTCATGATGACGTCATCATCTCCGCCGCAGTCTGGCGGTGGCATTGACGGTGGTTGTAGCCTGGACGGAGGAGGAGGAGGATCGAATTATATTCAACACCAAGTTACAAAATTTGATACCCTTCCTGGTGTAGCAATCAGATACGGCGTTGAGGTAATTTTTTTTTATTTTTGGTGAATATTAAATGTTTGCATAATACAAAATAAAAATATTTTTGTAATATTTAAATTTTTCTGTATTTTTATTTGTATTTGTAGTTTAGGCTTGGTTGTTGTTGTTGTAACTTTTTTATACTCATCATGTCTGGGCCAGCTTGCACGCAGCTCGGCTAATTTCACGAGATACCTGCCACCTCCCACCATCAACACGTACTAGATAACTTTGTCCACTAAGGCTAGAAAATATGAAAAGAAATCACCTAGTGTGTTTTTTGTATTTCCTTACTTGATTTTATTATGCTTTACTTGAGCCGAGAGTTTATGGGATACCGCCTGGCAGCCCTGTCTACCTTCACAAGGTAGGGGTAAGGTTGCCGACACACCATTCTCCCTAGACCCCACTTGTGAAATTGCACTTGTTATGTTGTTGTTGTTGTTGTTCTTGTGTAATGAGTTTTTTACTTTTGTTTGATCATGGAAAGAATGGAGGAATTTGGGATTTTTGAATAAACAAACTTGATGCATTGTTCATAGGATTTTACCTGTTTAGGAAGACGATTCCCGGCCATTGCCTGGCTGATTAGTTGAGCCACCTAAGTTTGCCAAAATATCATTTTCATTAAAATATAAAAAGAGATTTTTGGACGTTGAAAAGAGAGTGATAGCTTAGTGAAATAAGATTGATTGTTCGAGTCGGTAAAAGAAAAAGGTTATTGTCTAGCTCCTCATAAAGGAGGTTTGGTGGGGATGAGGTTTACCATATTCAGAAAGAACTCTTCTGAACGATGCAATAGTGAAAATTGACCAAGGAGGCACAAAATGTTAGAGTTGAGTGTTTATTTCCTTGTGGAGTCCAAAAGAAGAGGAATAGTTGTAGAGGTGGTTTGATTTTACTCTGTTGTCTGTGAGCCCATAATTGATGGAAGGAGGAGGAGCCAGCAGCTCTAGTAGTTTTTGCAGGTGATGGCCTAACTCCAACATCAAAGTTCTGGTGGATCCTTCAGTGGTTGTAGACGTGTTCTTTACTCGGTTGTCCATAAGCCACTAGGTGATGGAAGTAAGAAGGGCCTAAACATTGCAGCTGTAGTAGTTTTTTCTGGTGACAAGCCTAACTAGTGGTTGTAGATATGTAGTGGCAGACTCGTTTTGGCATGTACTCTCAACTCTGCTGTCAGTACACTGGGTTCTAGAGCTATGGCTAGCCAGCCACTGCTCTTAAAGGCTAAATCTTATCTTTTTGGCTATTATTATAACAAATTTCTTTATACACTTGCAAGTTTTCTGGGAATGCCAGTTGAGTTTATGAACATTATGAAACAAATGTGAGGATAAATAGTGCGCTGATTCAAGGAGTTCTCAACTTATTCCGTTAGGTGACATGCTAAGCAAGCAGTTGATGTAATTGTGAACTTTAGTTTGCTTTATTTTGATTGCAAACCAAAGCGCACCAGTGTATACTCACGTTTTCTTATCATTTTGCACCTACTATCGCTTCCTCCAAATAGATGATGGCTTTAACATGGTGTACGATTGTCTAATGTGACAGGTAGCTGATATTAAGAAGTTGAATGGGCTGGTCTCCGATCTCCAAATGTTTGCTCGAAAGACACTTCAAATACCATTACCTGGGAGGCATCCACCATCACCCGTAGTCTCAAATGGTCTCGACACCCAAGGGTACTGTAACTTTTATTTAGAATCTCATACCAGTGTCTCTTTGCCAACATTTCCTCTAGTACTGATAATAAAGCTTTTATCTTAATGAACTACTTGTGCTAGTCTGAGGATAAAGTTTCTGATCCGTTTCTTTTCTTTTCATTTTCTGTTTAGATGTATTTTAATCGCTTGTTTGCACGTGACAAGCTCACTACCTATCAGTCTATCACAAAATTTGTGCTACTTGTTTCCTTTGTTATTCTTATGATCATGAAAGCCATGCATGATTCTATATTGCGCACTGTTCAGAGCTACATTCAACTCCATCAGATAATAGTGCTTATTGTATGGGGGCACATAGCTCTCAGTTGCATAACTACCTTTTTGACATAATATGGTGTGGGGATCTGACCACAGTTAACTAGAGATGCCTTCATATTTTTACATGTTTGAGCTTTTTCTTCTTCAGCTGACTTTCCTTCTCTTTCTTTACAAATTGAGCTGCATTAAGCTTTGGTATTCACGGTGACATTTACATCATGAATTAGATATTTTCCTAGCAAACCATAATCTACTTCTTATTTGTTAGTTGGATGTTCTCATCTTTTTTATTCATCTTTCACTACATGGAACAAGTCATATCAGCCTCTGATTCTATGTTATTGTGATTTGTTTGTGTCGCCAGTAGAAGCCAACCAGCCCTTTTTCACTTAGGGGTCGTTTGGTAAGGTGTATAAGAATAATGCATAATATGGTGTATTAGTAATGCTGGTATTAGTTATGCTTGCATTAGTTATGCTGAGATTTTTCTAATGCAGTGTTTGGTTTGGTGTATCAAAAATAATATGCATGGCATAGTTTTTTTAATAAAATATTTGTTTACAAAAATACCCTCCACAAATATGGTGGAAAGGGTGTGGAAAAGGTTTTGAGGGACAATTGTGTCTTTAACCATGTTAATGCATGCATTAGAACTCATTGCATTACTAATACATGAAAATCCATGGTATTAGTAATACATACCTCAATACACAATAGAGTGTATTAGTAATGCAAGCATTAGTTATACATAGACTTAAAAAGTGTACCAAACAAGGTAATAGTAATTCACAAAGCTAATGCATGCATTATATTCTCTAATACACTCTACCAAACGACCACTTAGATATTTAAGTACGACTTGTTTAGGCAAGAGTTTTATATGATCTGGTAATGAAAAGCTTCAAATGAGCCCATTTACCTTAGGTGGATCTCTGTTGTATATTGGAAATAGAAATTTCCGTTTAAGGTCAACCACCATTCTCCTTGTAGGCAATTATAATTTGTGTTGTTATGTATAAACTTGTTTGTGGATAACAGTACTCCGTCTGATCCACTTTATGCGACACAATTACTATTTGGAGAGTCAAATGAGTTTTTTCTTTAACCAAGTTTTCCGAACACTTCTAAAAATAACTATTGTGACTTGTTGTACTTTTTATGTAGTTAAGAATTGTGTAAGATTATTTCAAAAATCTTGAAGATTCTGTGTCAGCATTCACACCGAAAATTAGGTAATTTGACCGTCGTACTCTGTATCACATCACATAGAGTGGAATGGAGTGAGTAATAATTAGTGGACCAGCATTATTAGAATTTTTGTTTTTGGTATATAATTTTGTTTGGGTAACCTAGTTTGTTGATGGCCTTCAGTAATTAGTTCACCAACATTATTATATCTTGGCCGTGCCTCTGTTGTCGAAATCCTGAAGTACAGGTGGAACAGCAAATAAGCAAGCTGCTAATCAGTGAATTTATGATACGAAGTACATATGATTTCAGTGGCTAAAATAGTCCTAAAAATTTAGCGCATAATCTTGTTAAGTATTACCCTGCGACATTAGAATGCTTCTAACCACAGATAATGGAGCTTGAACTCAAGGGAACTTACAGGTCAATCTCAAGTCAAGATCACCCCATTTACATCTTGCTCTCAATTTTATATTTTTTAATCAATAGAGTTTTGATTTTATGTACTCGAGCTGAGGGTCCTCCGGAAACAGCCTCTCCACTTCCACGAGATAGGGGTAAGGTCTGCGTACACTCTAACCTCCCCAGACCCCACTTGTGGGATTTCACTGGGTATGTTGTTGTTGTAATTTGTAATCAATAGAGTTTTGCTCAAAATAGCTTTGATGGATATCAATCCATCTCGAGTTCTAGTAAGTAGGATCTCGTATTGGCTTATTTGCATATCGTTAGCACTTAGTGAACTACTATTTGTAAGATGGTTAGGGGTCCAGGGTGGACGCAGTTTGCATTTAGGCACTTGATATGGGACTAACTTATAGAACTATTTCCTATCTAATGACTTAAAAAAGCTCATACTCTAGCGAAATGCCCTCAGTTTCTGAAGGAGAAAAGCATTGCTTTCAAGTGCAAAACGATTTTTTCGATGTATTTAGATTGATGAGCTTGTCCTTGTCAAAATGGGAAAAAAAAGACTGACAAGCTTTGCTTTGTCCACAAGAACTTTATTGAAAGAATGAAAAGAAGAAAAGATTGTTCACAAGAAGAATTTCTTGTATCATCTAACTGTTTTCATACAAAGTTGACATTTAGTTGGTTCTTACCTTGGCTCTATAAAGTATTCAATGTTTAAGCCAAAAATATCTACAATTGTCCCTGGAGAACATATTATTAATATCATCTGACAATTCGTGGAGGATTGAATTAGGGTCTCATGGAGTTGCAGAAAATCTGTCTATATGTTTTCAGGTACATATTCCGGATTGCTTTTTCTTGAGAATTAGAATGAATTTGGTAAAGTTTGCACTAGTATGGATTAGAGAAACTAAGAGGATATTCATATTATTTCTCAATCGCTAGTATCTGCAGAACAGTATTCATACGAACTGCTAGTCTATGTGAAGATTGCTTAATTCTCTTAAGTTGATATAACGTCCATGTTGAGTATTAACTACGACTACAAGACTATTTTATGTACCTCAGTCAGCTTTGTCTCGTTGGCTTCTTGAGTACCATATCTTTGATGTTCTAAAGCTTCAGAACTTGTGCTCAGATGTAATTGTTTGGTAATTTTATCTTTTCCCTTACAATCTGCTGAGCTATGTGGTAACTGTGATTGGTTTCTTGACAGACCAAGCAGCTCTGAGCAGAACCCTCCGAGCAATCGATACCCTGATTTTCTTGGTTCATTTCAATCTCTGAAATTGAAGTCTTCCCCCCAGCCAAGAGTTTCACCAGCCATGAACTGTTTACTAGGTTTTCCGGGTCCTATAATGGCAGATCAGAAAGTTGCAACTGAAGGTTTTGAAATGGGTGTCTATCGGAAAGGTGTATCACATTATTTAGAAGATGGACCATTTGTCAAGGCAGCTCCTCATTCTAGTCAACCACTCGGTCTTCATAGAAAATGTAAAAGTGTAGCTAATGATATGTCAGAGAACGGAGTAGGTAGCACAGAAAATGGCTCTAATAGATCGTTTGAGAAATTAGCGAGAAGGCGTCAAAAATCTGAGGCTGATTTCAGTTCCCGCACCCCAGAAGTTCTGTTGAAAGAAGATAATAGCAGTGGCAGCGGGTTTTCTGCTGCTGCTGGCAAAGGTTTGGCTTTGCGACCTAAGTCAGCTAGTCGAACTCTCTGTGGACCAGATGCTGAAGCAAGTTCAATAAATCCTATCACTATGCTGTTGAACGATGCTTTTCTGAACGACAGTGCAAGTGTCAGGAAGTCATCAAGCACACCGAGTTTGCAGCAGGAATCAGACAGTGGCACGTTAGCGTCCCTGTGGACAACGACAAAGTGGAATTTGAAGCCAGATTTCCAGGCAATTTCTACTGCAGCAATTACCAAACCAATCTTTGATAGCCTTCAAAAACCAACCGGTCCTCGAAGAAGCAGCAAGACTGCTGTTGACTAGCAATTCTTTCTCCATATCTTGTCAGTCCTCCTCTTAACACATAGAAACCGAAATCTAGCTATAGAAGTAAAACACTTGCTTGCTTATTGCTAGAATTTTTATCTTTTTTCTTCCATTCCTTGTTTGTGTTGCAAAATTTTGGTTCATGTTCTACCATTAGCAAAAGGTTAAGTTTATTCTTAGAGTTGAAAATTTGTAGCAGCACAGCAAAGATTACTGTGTAGTAGAATTTTTTGTTGTTTCATGGACCTTCCAAATCCTATATATGTTAATTACATATATAGGTCTATTTATCTGTAACTGGGAGGAAAGATCATTGATTAATTAATATATTGGACATTCTCTCTGCATATCTTGATTCACATGGTTTTGTTTCATTCAATGTACTTCTGCATGGTCATCTTTGATTTGTTGCACTTGAGCCGAGGGTTTTTCTGAAACAACCTCTCATACCTCCACGAGGTAGGGGGTAAGGTATGTGTACACTTTACCCTCTCCAGACCCTACTTATGGGATTACACTCGGTATGTTGTTGTTGTTGGCCATCTTTTTACCAAAAAGCTCAAAGCAGGCCATGCTTGCCATGTGCACTTGTTAAGATCTCCAAACCAGGAGTGCGCAGTCCGTATTTTTTTTTTTGAATAACCATGGTGTCCGGATCAACTTGTGCGCGCCACGACTAATTCCACGAGATACCTGTCACCTCCCACCAGCAACAGGTACCAGGTAACTCTTTCCACCAAGCTTACGATAGATGAAAAGAAATCACCTAGTTTTTTTTTCTCTGCTGGGATTTGAACCTGCGACCTCATGGTTCTCACCCACCCTTCGGTTCATCCGTAAGAATTTTTCCATGCCACTGTTGAGGATGTGGCCTAACAGTTAATAAAGTGAGTGAAAATCATGAAAGATCAGAGTTTTTAGCATAGACCAAAAATGTTAAGTGTTGGCGGAGTCACTCGATACTTATATAAGGGGAAATAGCAGGTACGCGTGGAAAGAGTTGATGTGTGCTCAAGTTGACTCGAAATTTGCTGTTACTGGAAAAGAATTTTCCCATGCAAGAACTGAGAGAAGAATGTGTGATAGGCATGCTATGATAATGCAACACAACTGTTATTGTGCTGATATACATTGGCATGTTTAATTGTTGTTGAGAATGAGTTTGATGTTAAATTACGCTGAATATTCTATCGTTACACTACATAGAATTGTATCTCAAGTACTTATTCACAGCAGATGTTTACATCAAATCTTTATTAATCATGTGATACGTTATGCAATGAGATTTATACCCAACGATCTAAAAAAATCATCACATTCAAAGTTCAAACTTCAAAATTGAGGAGAAGTTAGGTTTTGCTAATTCAAAACTTCATACTCGAAGGCCTCGAAGACAAGAAGAAGAAATAGTGGCGCCAATAAGAAGCGACTTGAAGTTTGCGCGGTATGGCTGAACATTAAACCATACATTATGAAATCATGGGTAACAACCATCCAAACAAAGTGTAAGGGGTTGTTTATTTACTGATTAATGCAAAAATTAATTACTCATATAGGATTTAACGAATCATTTATTAGTTATTCCATCTTCTGTATAAATAATACACAGATTCTCTCATAACTTATACAAAATCTAATTATGCAGAACCGTAAAAGGTTAATCAAACACCATACTTGGTTTGCTAAATTTATACATGGTAACTAAAATGCTACCAAACATGATACTCTCTCTGTTTCAATTTCTTTGACCTACTTTCTTTTTAGTCTGTTTCACAAAGAATGATCATTTCCCTTTTTAGCAACTCTGTAATTCTAACTTTCCACATGACATGTTTAAGACCACAAAATTAAAGTTCATTTTGGTACATTTGACATATCTTTAATTTAAAACCACAAGATTTCAAAATCTTTTTCATTTTCTTAAACTCCGTGCCAAGTTAAAATAGGTCAAACAAATTGAAACAGAGGAAGTAATAATAATACATAAATGTGCCCTTTAACTTGGCCTCAATTTACATTTATGTCCTCCAACTTTGGATGTGCACAAGTAGGCACTTAAACCTGTATAAAGTTGAACAAGCAAACACATGCGTCATACATGGCGTCTTATGTGGCAATTTGCATTCCTACATGGCGTCCTACGTGTATTATGCCAGGTAGGACACATGTGTCTATTTGTTCAAATTTTTACAAGTTTAAATGCCTATTTGTGCACATTCAAAATTGAAGGGCAAAAATGTGAATTGAAGCCAAGTTAAAAAGCATTTTTATGTATTATAAGTACCTTGATTTTAATATATGAATAATTCACTTCCTAAACCTGTCTGGTTATAAATTACAAAAGATGGTTATAGTTTAAATACCTGTCTGTCTAACTGGTGCTATTTCTACCATTTAGCACTAGTCAAAGCCCATAATCGAAATAATCTTAAAACCCTAGCTATATAAAGCTTTTGTTTCGTCTTCCCTCATTTTCTAGGGTTTGTGGACGCCATTAGAGCAAAAGTGTTTTTCTACTCCAGCTCCTTCCTGCTCCGACTCAATCGCCAACAATGGTAACTGCTTCTCTCTCTGTTGCTGCTGCTGCTGCTTTGATTTGTTAAGCTTTAAGGTTTGGAGTGAGAAAATGAAAACAATTTTAGTTGTTAGTTTAAAACTATAAGCTCAATTGTTATATGATGATTTGTTTTTCAAACTGTTAATTGTATTTACAATTAGTTGTTTGTTAGAAGGCTTTATTGGTTACGATGTGCCACATCTGTTGTCATGATAGAGTTGAATGTATTGGACGGTTTCGGAGGGTTTGTGTAGCTGATTCCAACTAAGTTAAGAGTTAGGTTTTGTTGATATAGGAATTGAGAAGAACAAAGAAAATTAAAAAAGTAAGTAACAAAATATGAGAGGTTGAAGCACCTAAGGGTGTGACCGAGTGGTCAATGAAGTGGGATTGAGCATCGTGAGTCTCATGTTCAAATCTCAGCAGAGACAAAATATTAGGGGGTCGTTCGGTAGGATGTATTATGCAGTGTTATCAAAAGCGAAAAGCGCAAAAAAGCTCTAAGGCCTGTTGGGGCTTTAAGCGCAAACGCAAATAAAAGCGTGGGCTTCAATGAAAAAAGGCGCAAAGGGAGAAAAAATACAAATATTTATGTTTAGTCCAAGACTAATGATTATAAGCATGAATGACAAATATACGAACAAATAAATTGAAGAACAATTACAATGAAGTGAAATATCAATTGTTTAGTGTCGCTTCTTTAGAAGAGACTCATTGGCTATGCTTAGAAACTTGATGACGATACTGAAGTGCACATAAAGCGAGGCGAAGTGCTCAACACGTTTTGAGCCTCGCTTCAGGGCTTAAGCGCGCCTTTGATGACACTGGTATTATGTCTTGGACATGATATTATTGTATAATTAATACATAGCAAACCATGGTATTAATAATACAAGGGCTATTAATACATAAATAAGCATGGATAAAGACGGAACTGTCTTGATACACCAAACCAAACAGGAGATAATAACTAATCCCAGCGTTTATAATCTCAGCATTACTAATACACCTTATTCAGTACTATTCTCATACACTCTACCAAACGACCTCTAGGTGATTTCTTTCCATTTGTCTTAGCTTTGGTGGACAATGTTACTTGTAACCTGTTAGTGATGGGAGATGGTAGGTATCATGTGGAATTACAAGTGAGAAGTTGCAAATTTATATGGAAGCACACCATAAACAACACTTTGGAAGGTTGGAAGATGAGAGTAAGTGAAATGTGTAGAAAGAAATAGTAATATGATTGACAAAAGAACTATAAAAAGGCAATTAGAAAAGTTACCTTAGTTTGAGTGTAATTAACACCAATTCTCACCTCCAATTTGAGAATTGATGAGTGTTGCACCGCATCAATTGCACCCAATTTCATTCTGTCCAAGTAACTACTTGGCTAGATAAACGTGTCAAATTATGTAATTACACTCAATTATTCAAATCCAATTCCTAAGTGGCTTTGTTTTTATTGTTAACACAAAAAAGTCTCAATTATCCTATACCTATGCTGCATAGCCTGCAGTCAATGTGGATTCATTGTGATGCAGTGATTGGCTGCATTTTGCTTGTAGATAAAACTTCTCACATGTCTGATATCCATGCTGTTTAGCCTGCATATCACGGACCTTCTCAGCTGATTGATATTTTTTCAGTAACTCAGTTCTGAATTGTGATAAAAGTGCTTGATGTCTATGAATTTGTTTTGCTGGTCTAACTGTAAACGACGTGATTCAGTTTTGAGATTTATAGGCTCCTTACTCATGTTTAATAAAGGAGTAAACCAACTTTTGTAACATGTTGCATCCTGTGGATGCTGTGAGTATTAAAATTCTATCTACTGCATCCGAGAAAGAATTGTGATAAAGGTCATATCATTTAGAAGTGCAAAGCAGCCTCTCTATTAGTTATCCCGTCAAGAGTATCTTGATTTAATGTCTAATAATAATAATGAATGCAATCAACTTCAAAATTCAGCCTACCTCTGCATACTTTAGATCGCAGTTCCTTGATCCTCTGATCCAATATGTTCATTTTTGTTATGGTATTTATGTATTTGGCCTGTGATACACATGTAAAGTGGTTACTGTAAGGATTCCACATGGCCACCAGCATTGTAAGTGGTTAACCGATGTTGTGTAGGTTACGAGATTAAATTTCTTTGAACTCGATCTTGCAGGTGAACGTTCCAAAAACTAAGAAGACATACTGCAAGTCGAAGGAGTGCAAAAAGCACACTCTGCATAAGGTTACACAGTACAAGAAAGGAAAAGATAGCCTAGCAGCTCAAGGGAAGCGTCGTTATGATCGCAAGCAGTCTGGTTATGGTGGGCAGACAAAACCCGTCTTCCACAAAAAGGTAGAAGAGATTTCACATTAACATCAGTTAGAAACTAAATTTGGTCAATAATCTTTTTTTCCCCTGGGTAATCGTCTCATAAATCAACGTTCTTCCAATACTAGGCCAAAACTACCAAGAAGATTGTGCTAAGGTTGCAATGCCAGGGTTGCAAACATGTGTCCCAACACCCAATCAAGGTTTGTTTGTTGCTCTCAATCTTTCTTTTCATCATTGTATTTGCCAAGTACCGAGATTAAATATTGCTACTGACGTTGCAGAGGTGCAAGCACTTTGAAATTGGCGGAGATAAGAAGGGAAAGGGAACTTCTCTCTTTTAAGTGGCGAATTCAGGGAGATGTTATCGTTTATCTTTGTCTCATGTTGTCCTTTTTCCCCGAGTGATGTAGCTCAACAACGTTTCGTTTGCTTGATGAACAGCTTATGTCTATCGCAAAATACTGGTGTTTCGAGTTTTAAGTTTACAAGATATCTGCTATGCTTTTTTTTCATCCTTGCTTCTTTTTAATTGCAATTCGTATCGAAATACCTTATATATCACTAACCCAAACTGCTCTGTTTACAAGTTTTTGAGAGATCAAATGTGCTTATTTTATCTAAAAATAGTTTTTTCTTCAAAAATATATTCAGACGTTAGATATTTGACAAAATAAAGATATTGTTAAGCTTATTTAGATTGTCTCATTAAGTGTCATTGCAATATTTCAGTGTACTAACAATTTTTCACCATTTGAAGATGAATATAATAGGAATTTTTCAACTGAAGAAAATTCTAGTATGAATCTTTCTGCAAAAAAAGATTCAGAATAACAAAAAGAATACTGGTTGTAAGAGATAATGGAGAGAATAAAAATAACGAGAGAAAATCGAGGATGCTACGACTTTTTCCACCTTGAAGATTGTATTTTAATTATTTCTTGGAATGTCGACTAGTATTAGTTATTTGCAATTTTAAATTTATATTTAAATTATTAAATGGTTAATAAAGGAACGTAATTTGCTTATAAGGATGATAAGTGTCCTCACGGTCTAATGAGATTTTGAGTCATGACATATAATAATCACATTGTTCAGAAAGAGATACGCTAGAAAATATTCTACTCTATTTTCTTTTGTCGATACTTTAATAAAATTATTCAAAATATTTTTACGTTATACGGATACGTGTTGTAATAACTTTTATACCACAAAAATAACATGTATATCAATTGTTATTTTATTTATCTAGGAGTGGTATCTGTTTCATTCACTTCGGCAAATATAATCATTTAAGTGTACTTGAAATATGACATTATCAATAGGTCATTATTTTGTTCAGTATAAAAAAACATCCTTCAGATATCTTACAAGTTCTATTTTAGGAGAAGATTTCAAAGCTATACTACTTCAGGAGTATTCATGAGTAAAATTTAAAGTTTTATTACTTCAGAAGTAAAACATAAAATATTCAGAATATTTCTTCTCAATTATTCTACCTCTTCTAGAGATGAGTTGCGATACCATCACAATCACGTTCGCGTTGATAAGCTTTACTAAATATGCTCACATTCACTTCAGAGAATGAATTTGTATTTTTAGTGTTGATCAATAGTTCTTATTCTTGAGAAATGAAACACAATCATCTGAACGTATGTTAAGCATATCAAATTATAATAATTTTGTAGCTCTTTTAATATATTGCTATTTTAAGAGCAAATCAAGGTATATATAATAACACAGAGTTTTTTTTTCAAGCATGGTCACAACAATAACAGGGGTCACGATCTTTTTCTTCACATCACTGTCATTTGATGCTTATCAACATATCACAATTTTTAAGAGTCACGGATTGCTCTCTGCAAAGAACTTTCTTTCTTAAAGAAGTTTTTTCATGCCTGACACTTTCCTCATTAAAAATAAAATTTTCATTAATAAATTCATTATTTTGTTCTGTCATAAGAAAATATAAAATTATCTTAGAATAATTTTTGAACTCCAACTCTCGATATTGCTATAGCAGAAATAAATTTAGGACATGAAAAGTGGTAAAAAAAAATTCAGCATATTACTAGATCCGTGATATTCTACCACATAATTTCAACTAATAAATAATTTAAGTCATACAATATTCCTCACATACAGATTTCAGATCTTGATTCTGAAATAGATTCAATCAAAACATGCTTGTGGAATCATTTCTAGCTTTTAAATTACTCAACAAAGAGAATCTTCAGTAGTGAGATATTTCAATTTCAAGTCTTCATCAAGGGGCGAAGAAATGTTATTGCCTTAGCACAATTTTGATTATTATGCTTTATTTTTATCTTTGATAGTATCTGTCAGACCCATCATATCAAAATCAAATTTCAGTATTAAGCACCTAAGATATATAACTTTTGTCCATGTATATATATATATATCAACAAATTCAAGTCACTATTTGAGAAGTATTTGCCTATGACAAATATCAAGACAACAAGAAATATAGTCAAAGAAGTTTATGGGGAGAGAGAGATTTTGTTTATCTTCAAATTAATGTACAAAAGAAGTGAATTGAATTCCTATTTATAGATGAAAAGAGGTTGTTGTGCAAGTTGTATGGTATAAACTTATCGAATTGCAAGTCTATCCAACTACAAGCTTATCCAATTGCAAGTCTATCCAATTACAAATTAATTCAATTGCAAGTCTATCCAATTACAAATTTATTCAATTGCAAGCTTATCTGATTGCAAGTCTATCCAATTGCAAACTTATCTGATTGCAAGCTTATTCAATTGCAAACTTATCTGATTGCAAACTTATCCAATTGCAACCTTATCCGCTTACAAGCTTATTCAATTGCAAGCTTATCCAAGAATTTGTGTGACATCCACAATACAATATATAAGTAATAAAATGTGATTTTTGGTTTTCATTATCATGAAAAGACACTAAACAAAATATTACGTCTAAGTCTGGTTAACTTCACATAAAATCATCGAACTCATAATATATTGCAGAAAAGTTACAAAATAAAATTTTCTAATCATAAAATTAAATCAGTCAACTTCATTTATTTTCATGACCATTATAATTTTTCTTTAAATGAAGTCTTAAGTGCCAAATAATTTTAAAAATAAATAGTTAATTTTAGACACAATTTAATGGGACATGGAGTCTTACACATCTCCAAATAAAAAAATAAAAAATATTAAATTTAGAGTAAACTAACAATAAATATTCTCCGTAAGAAAAATATTACTTCCTTAATCACAATTTAATGTCCTATTTCAATTTTATAGCGAATTTAATTGTGCAAATTGGATATGATATTTGACTAAATTTGGATGAATTATTTAAATTCATTTGGTCAAAGTTTAGGATTGGGAGATATTTATTGAAGTAGGTGGTGAATTTGATTATTCAAATACAAATTTGATTAATTTTTAAGAACTATTTATATTCATTTTGATATAGTCAAAAAAAAAATTAGATTCATTTGGTCAAACTGAGTAATATTACTAAATCATAAATTCTTTTCCTAAAGAAAATCTACTAACTATGTGAATTTTAATCACCAAAATAAAATAAGGCAAGTAAATAAATTGAAAAAGAGGAGTTTAGCATAGTGCATTGTGAAGAAGTAGCTAAAAAAATAAATCAAATTCGATTTCTGACATAAAATCGATCACCTTAAAAATATCATAAAAAATTAAATTGTCACATATTTTGTTCATAGTTAAAACGCATGAAAACTACAAAAAATTGAAATAAGACATAAATGTCAAAATTTAAAAATTGGTAAATTTTAAATAATTTTCTAAATTAGTATTAAAATATCACTATTATCACAACAATAAAATAAATTTTCTTAAAATAATTGATTTGAAATTCTAGTCTGTTCATACTATTGCACTTTAAAAGTCCTTTTCATCTTTATTTGACAAATAATAAATTGATCGTCAAAATTGATCAAAAATAGATTTTAGGGAACAACTCAGCAACTATCGACACATATATAAAACGCGAGACATGACTGATTGATTCGCTTCTGCATTTTAATTTTAGGTTTTCAAGGAAATTTCTAAGCAGCCGAGAGAAAACACTTGAACCAATATAGACGATACGACTTTGCTGTTTCACTTAATTCAAGTTTTTAAGGGAGTAGATCAACAATCAAGAGGAGACATATAAACGCGACTGAAACAGTATTAATCTCCTTCTTTGTTTTATTCAATTCATTTTTACTTTTTATTCTCTTATAATAAAAAACTTGGGTGATGGTGAGTTTGATTTTATATAAATCTTATTTTGTTATTAAATTTTGTTTCCCCTCTTTTTGCCCTTTGTTAACCTTTGTATTAATGGTTCAATTTAACAAGTGTCCTGGTTCTGAATTTATCATATATCTCTAATAAATTAAAGACTAGTAACAAGATTGACAAATACTTGATTTTTCCTTTTCCTTTTGTCCCTTTTCCTTCTATTGCTACCTATTCTGAAAACTTTTCTTTTGAGTTGATGGTTTATTGGAAACAACCTCTCAACCACATAAAGATAAGGGTCAGGTCTGCGTGAATCTTACCATTTTTAGACTCTAATATTTAAACAATTTCATTCAAATATAATAATTTATCGCAAGTGCTCACATCTCACATAAAATATACAAAAACATATATTTGGTTCAACTTGATTTAACAAATATTTGTCTACTTCTCTTTGAGGTAAAATTGATTTATTCTAAGTTTAGTTCTAAATTTTGATTTATTGTTTTATGATTATATGCTAAATCTAATTTAATTTTGATACAATCAAAGCATAATAATAGTTGAAAAAAAGATTTTTTCCCTTTATTCCCTTATACTATTTAATTATTTATTTTCATTTGGTTATGCATGATTTTTAGGTGAATCTAAAGTGAAGATAGCCCGACGAATAATTCTAATCGTACCTTAATGGACAATAAGGTTGACAATACAATTGACAAAAAAGATGAAAACTCCCATTTAAGTAAGGATGTGACGTTCAATCCCATTAATCTCCTTTGTGAGGTAATTGACCATTACTTATGTCTATTTACATGAATTTTTCATTGAGCACGCTCATTGTATTCCACTGTATATTTTTCTATCTCCAATCATTTATAAAAAAAAAAAATTAAATTTACAGGCGTTACAAAATGAGATATCTAGAAAGAGCATCGAAAGCAACATAAGAAAGGATCAAAAGGATTCTTTCAAGGAGGAAATTCCTGGCCAACAACAACAAGAAGATATCAAAGGTACTTAAGGAATTTTACATCTTATAATTTATTCTTATGTTAATTATTTCATTCTTTTGGTTCTGAAGTAGAGACGAATCCTGAATTTTAAATCAGTGCAGTCATTAGATTGAAGCTCTTGTCCCGTTTTTGGAACTTATAATTTGTTTTATGTGTATTATAGCATCTCATTTGGTTACAAATTTATTTTTAGGTGAGTCTGAGCTCGATAAATTCAAATATGAAGTTAGCCTCCCAGATAATTCTGATCGTACTTTAGACGATAATAATGTCAATTATGGCTCGAAACTTTGGTCAAAAGATAAAAAGGATGGAAATTATCGTATGACGCAAGGAATACCAGGAAGTAAAAAGTTTCGTTCCATCAATCACCTCTATAAGGTAATTCATATAAACCTTATGTTTATCTTCTTCTTTTAACATCAAGTATTTTCAGCAAGTTTCTAGTATTGTTCAACAATAGTTTGAAAGAAATTGTTGAACTTGTTTTGATTATCTCATCAAGTTTTCTTGCATTCCACAGTGTACTACCAGTCTTTCGGCCGTTGAAGATGAATTTAACTGGAATCTTCCAGCTAAAGAAGATCCAAATATGAATGTCTTGACAAAAGAAGATTCAAGTATCATAACAAAGAAAGAGGATGTTGGTTGTAAGAGAAAAGGGAGAGACAACAAAAACGACAAGGGAGAAAAGGATGCTGCGACTTCTTCCGACTAGCTTCAACATTGCATTTTAATGTTGAATTGTTCCCAATTGATTTACAATTTTAAATTTATGTCACCTTATAAACTTTGTCAATTACTTCTTTGGTTCTTCTTTATGAACTACCCTTTATAAAGGTTTTTATTTGACATCTGAGTAATTTGAACTGCCAAGTCAGCACAAAAGGAGCATAAAAATACAGAAAAAATGAGTTTAGAGGGGTAATAGGACCCTTGTAAAGTTTAGGTGTGTCATAGCAACTTGGGGTATAGTTTAGGGAGGTACTTGTGCATTATCTCTCCAATCATAGATAAACTTGGTTGTGCACGCTAGTGTAACCAACGCATGATGAGACCATGAGAGGAGAAGGCATCAAAGAGAAGTCTTGATTTGTAACTACAAAAAAATGTAATGTAAATCCAAACTCTTCAAAAATACTGTCGATTGTGTATGAATCCTTCACAAGTTAAGCATTTTTCAAGGATCGAACATAGGTGCAACAACAGTTTTTACATCAAAATAGTTCTTCACTAGTTAGTGATTTTATAGAAGCTAAGTCAATTGATCAAATAGTTCTTCTCATAAGCCTACAAGCAGTCAAGATGATGCACTTCAGACACTCTTAACTATGGCTTCCAAATATCACCATCTTTCAAAATTAACAAATCTAGTATTAACCAATTCATGTCCAAATGCCTACTAAATAATTTTCTAGGCAACCAACAAACACTTGGGACAACTTCCAAATATTAAGCTAGCGTTTGGCTAGAGTTTGGGAGTAAAATTTCAAAAAATTATCTTTAAATATTTGTTTGGCCATGAATTTGATCAGATCTAATCTTCAAATATTTTCAAGTTCCCATAAACCGACTCAGACCAGTTCTTGAATTTTTGAACTATCACCCAAAAACCTTCAAAAAAAAAAATCAAGTAAAATGCATGTCCAAACACAACTTCAAAACTCAAATTTTAAAGTTTCAACCTCAAATTCGATGGCCAACGAGAGCTAAGTAATTGGGTAAAGAATAAATAGTTACTACTTATGACCAAAAATACTTAGAATTTTCAGATTAATCCAAGACTTGTTTTGCCAAAATTAGTCCAAAAAGTTACTGAAGGGAACAACTGAGCTCAGAACACCACCTTTAGGCATTTAGAGTTGATATGCTTTCTATCTAAATACCTTAAATCATTCCAGCTCATAAACTCACTAAACCAAATAATTAGGAAACAAAGTAATGAGATAATCACCTCATCAAAACAAAATACAAGAAAGTAAACAGAACAATGGAGAACTAGCTAGCAATGGTAACGTTAACGAAGACAACAATGGAGTCACTCTAACTTGAGCCTTTTTCTTTGGTTTCATTTGCAATAGCATCAGTTACTAAAGCCATTGGTCTTTCATCTATAACCTCGTCGATTATTCCAAACTCCTTGGCTTCCTCAGGTGTCATGAAATAATCCCTATCCATATTCTTCTGAATTATGTCAAGAGGTTGTCCCGTATGCTTTGCATATAAGCCATTCAGAGTATCCCACACCCGAACAATCTGTTTTGTGTGGATTGTCAAATCTTTAGCCTGCCCGCTATACCCACCCGAAGGCTGATGAATCATGATTGAAGCATTAGGGAGAGATCGTCTCTCACCCTTTGCGCCAGCAGCTAAGAGAAGGGATCCCATTGAAGCTGCTTGACCTAGACATATAGTATTAATTGGAGATCGGATATACTGCATTGTGTCATAGATCGCAAGACCTAGTCAATGCAAAAAAGATAAACAGGGTCAGTGTTTCAGAAAAACTATCGCAATGTCCTTAAAAAATGAGCATATAAGTTAAGAAATGAGCTTGCAACTTTGTTCTGTCAAGGTTATAGAGAACAACTAAACCTCAAAGTCTATATTAGCTACAAGTTCATTGCAACCCCAATGACAGGACATTTTGTTCAAGCTTCAATCGCAGAAATAGAAGTATCAGCGCAATAATCTGACCAAAATAGTACTCGTCGAGCTATTACCACATTTGCAGAACCACACATATCATCAACCAACTTTGCATATATAATATGATTGTCTAGTCCAAACTGGAAAAGAATGTAATCTTCAGGCCGTTATTAGCACAAGTAGTAGTCAACATATAACCAGTTGAGCCCCAATTATAACTACTAATAAAATAGGACTAGAAACCAAAAACCAAACGAAATAGTAGGTATAAAGTAAATTGCCCAATGTTTCCAAATTAGTCCAACTTCGTACCTTTCCGGCATAAACTTATAATATGCAACTGAAACAAGTTCTTGCTAACGGTAGAAAAGGGAGGTTGAACGTGGGGGATGTTCTTATTAAGAGGAGGGGTTTGAATTAGCTCCTCTCCATCATATCTCTCCCGAGATGTAGCATTAGTTCGAAAATACGTTCTTAAAGTGGCGAATCGGCTTCTCCCTTATCAGGGCAGTTTATGCATCTTCATCTAGATTCCCCCCGCCACCTACTATCCAATGACTCTTCCGTTTGTTTGAAAAAGGACAATCTTTAGCCAGGGTATTCCAACTAGTCATTATAGTCAGACCCAAGACATTTCACTATAAATTAAGATATGTTCCAGACCGAGTATACTGAAAGTTATTGCAGTCTCTGTAATTATTTGACTCATAATGCCGATTGCACAATGGAATCAAATCATAGATGACATTGAGTATATTACTCTACTACCTTAGTGTCGGCAGATATGCCTTGCACAGATGAGAAATGAAGTCAAGATTGCAAGAAAAAAAATTTAAGAGCTAATATCTTTCTCCAAAATCACCCAAAAACAAGCACTTGTCCTTTCTTGATTCACCAGAGTTATGAGAGCATAAATTAATACCCACATATGCAGGTTAAATTATAACTCCAAGAGATTTCATTATCTTGATCTCATATAATCAGTTCGAAGCCCTACAGCAAAAGTGAAAGCAAATTTGGAGCATATCATGATCAATTAAAAAGAAAGGTATTCAAGGAAAGACAGATAAAAAGAAAAGGCATTTTCTTTGTTTGTAAGGTTGAGATATACAGTAAATAAAGAACAAAAGGAGAATTTAGAATCTCACGCATCCAAGGAATGTGAACAAACCAATAATGTGGAAAAGGTATGATGTAAATAATGATAGGATTGCCTTCTAAAGAAATTAAATAAATAAGAGAAGCTTACTGAAAGCCAACTATTGCCATCTCCCCTTTACTGCATGATGATTTATTTAAGCAAAACTATGTCTCGATCCTAAATTACATGGAGTCAGAAACATGAATCCCCTCAATCCATTCCGTCCAATACAGGTACCATTTTATTCCAACCAGATAATTTATTCATTTATTTAAGGCAAATTAGGAGTTTTCCAGAATCCAACATTTTGCCCTACAATATCATACAAAAAACTAGTGACCCTGGATCTAATGTTCTCTGTGAGGCTTTCTGTCCTCGAAGCAATAATTTACAACAGATACATTTAAGCCTTAATCAGCCTATATGTAAGTGTTCTCTGTGAGGCTTTCTGTCCTCGAAGCAATAATTTGGCTATTTACTTCATCTTTTCACAAACCACTTTTTCATTTTTACTTCTCTCCGTAAAGATTATTTTCCTATGAGGAGATGCAAAAACTAAAACTCTACAAAACTACATTCAATTGCTTTTTTTTATAAGGTCATAATACATAAGCATGCCATTTAACTTGGCCTCAACTGGCATCTATGCCCTTCAACTTTCGGTGTGCACAAGTAGGTACTTAAACTTGTATAATGTTGAACAAGTAGACACACGCATCCTACGTGACATTTACATGACAATCTCACGCGAATTGCCACGTAGGGCTCGTGTGTCTACTTGTTCAACTTTATACAAGTTTAAGTGCGTACTTGTGCACACCCAAAGTTGGAGGGCGTAAATGTCAGTTGAGGCCAAGTTTAAGGGCACATTATGTATTATGCCTTTTATAAGGAACTACACTAATCCGTTTTATCCCAATGACAACCAACAAGAAGATAAATAATTTAAATCTTGAGACTGAATAATGAATATCTAATCTAATTTCAAATTTTAAGCTAAATCCCAATTTCATTTCCCTGTCTATCAGAGACAGCATCCCTACCTGTAGGGGTAAGGTCTACGTACACACTACCCTACCCTCCCCAGACCCCACTTGCGGGGTTACAGTGGGTTTTTTGTTGTTGTTGTTGTTGTTGTTTAAGCCAAATCCTAATTTCATTTCACTTATCTCTATAAAGATAATTTGCCTATGTGGAGATGCAAAAACTAAAATTCTACAGAACTACAATCAATTGTTTTATCCCAAAGACAACCAACAACAAGATAAAATTCAAATCTTAAGACTGAATATCTAATTTCTCTTACAATTTAAGCTAAATCCCAATTTCATTTCCACAACCACATGGTTTATAAGGGCAAACGTAAGCAAAAATTTTACAAAAAAAAAAAAGATTTAAAAACCCAAATCAAAGACAAACCGTTCATTATTTTCCACCTAGGAGATGCAAAAACCTAAAACTCTACAAAATTACATTCAATTGTTTTATCCCAAAGACAGCCAACAACAAGATAAAATTCAAATCTTGAGAGTGAATAATGAATATCTTTTTGATGAAGATTAAATAATGAATATCTAATCTCATTTCCAGTTTAAGATAAATCCCAGTTTCATTTCACTTCTCTCTGTAAAGATTATTTTTCTCCGAGGAGATGCAAAAAACTAAAACTCTACAAAACTACATTCAATTGTTTTATTCCAAAGACAACCAACAACAAGAAGATAAAATCAAACCTTGAGATTGAATAATGAATATCAAATCTGATTTCCAGTTTAAGCTTAAATCCCAATTTCAATTCACTTCTCTCTGTAAAGACTATTTGTCTCTGAGGACATGCAAAAACTAAAACTCTACAAAGTTACATTCAATTGTTTTATCCCAAAGACAACCAACAACAACATCATAAAAATCAATCTTCAGATAGATAATGAATATCTAGTCTCATTTCCATTTAAGCTAAGGGTGTGTTTGGTATGGAGGAAAACATTTTCTTTCAACTTTCCCACATTTGGTTGGTCAAAAGTTTTGTAAAACAAGTTCCTAAAAAACGACTTTTGTAGCAGGAGTAGGGAAAACAAGTTCACAAGTGACATTCCACACTGATTATCTCATCCTTACTCTCCAATAACACCCCAACCCCATCCCCGGTAGCAAGTGGCGGAGCCAGGATTGGCATTAAGGGGGTCAAAATATGAAGAAGTAAATGCACAAAAAAATCAAGGGGATTCAACATCTACTATACATACATAAAAAAATAATTTTAGACTTATATATACAGCATAATTTTCTGCCGAAGGGGATTCGGATGAACCCCCTTGCTCCCACCTGGCTCTGCCTCTTCCCTTAGCCCCCATCTCCACCACTCCCGCACCCCTACCTCCCATCCCACACTTTGTCTATAAAAGAAAATCACATATTTCTTCATCATTCATACCAAACACATCTTAAATCCCAATTTCATTTCCACAATCACGAAGCTTATTAAAGAGCAAAACTAATCCAAAATTTACAAAATCCCAAAGACAACCAACAACAACAAGATAAAAATCAAATCTTGAGACTGTAATGAACATCTAATCCCATTTCCAGTTTAAGCTAAACCCCAATTTCATTTCCACAATCGCAAGCTTATCAAAAGCAAAATTTACAAAATCCCCAAATCAAGAAAAACAACAATTCAAAAACACTAACCAGCAGTAACGGCGCCACAAGGAGAATTGAGATACATGTGAATAGGCTTAGAGGGGTTCTCAGATTCAAGAAAAAGAAGCTGAGCAACAACAACATGAGAAGTGGCATCATTAATTGGGCCATATGTCAAATTCGCTCCTTTAAGAGTCTTGAGAATATGTCATAAGCCCTTTCTCCTCTTGAAGAATGCCCTATCGCCATGGTATTAACCCGTAAAATCTCTTACTATTTCTGCTGAAAATTTGAGATGAATGCAAAGGGGTTTCTAAAAACGACTTTCCTAGCGGGAGTAGGGTAAGCAAGTTCACAAGTGGCATTCTACACTGATTGTCTCATCCTTCCTCTCCAATAACACCCCATCCCCCATAAACCACATTTCCACCACCCTGCACCCCTACCTCCCACCCCACACTTTGTCTAAGTAACAATCAAAGCAAACATTGTATTTAAACTAACAACACGATATAGTACAATAGGTAACAACCATCCAAACAAGATGTAAAAGAAAATCACTTATTTCTTCATAGTTCATATCAAACACATCTTAAATCCAAATTTCATTTCCATAATCACGAAGCTTATTAAAGAGAAAAACTAGTCCAAAATTTACAAAATCCCAAAGACAACCAACAACAACAACAAGATAAAAATCAAATCATGAGACTGAATAATGAATATTTTATCCCATTTCCAGTTTAAGCTTAAGCCCACTTTTCATTTTCACAATCACAAGCTTATCAAAAACCCCAAATCAAGAAAAGCAACAATTGGAAAACACTAACCAGCAGTAACGGCTCCACCAGGAGAATTGAGGTACATGTGAATAGGCTTAGAGGGGTTCTCAGATTCAAGAAAAAGAAGCCAGCAACAACAACATGAGAAGTGGTATCATTAATTGGCCCATTGATGCAAAATATTCACTCCTTTAAAAACCCTGAGAATATTTCTTTAAGCTAAGGGTGTGTTTGGTATGGAGGAAAACATTTTCTTTCAACTTTCCCACGTTTGGTTGGTCAAAATTTTTGTAAAACAAGTTTCTAAAAACGACAGTCCTAGCGGGAGTAGGGAAAACAAGTTCACAAGTGGCATTCTACATTGATTATCTCATCCTTACTCTCCAATAACACCCCATCCCCCATAGACCCCATCTCCACCACCCCACACCCCTAACTCCCATCCCGCACTTTGCTATAAAAGAAAAACACTTATTTCTTCATAGTTCATACCAAACACATCTTAAATCCCAATTTCATTTCCACAATCACAAAGCTTATTAAAGAGCAAAACTAACCTAAAATTTACAAAATCCCAAAGACAACCAACAACAACAAGATAAAAATCAAATCTTGAGACTGAATAATGAATATCTAATCCCATTTTCAATTTAAACTATACCCCAATTTCACTTCCACAATCACAAGCTTATCAAAAGCAAAACTAACCCAAAATTTACAAAATCCCAAAGACAACCAACAACAACAAGATAAAAATCAAATCTTGAGACTAAAATAATGAATATCTAATCCCATTTCCAGTTTAAGCTAAACCCCAATTTCATTTCCACAATCACAAAGCTTATCAAAAGCAAAACAAAACTAATCCAAAATTTACAAAAACCCCAAATCAAGAAAAGCAACAATTCGAAGAACACTAACCAGCAGTAACTGCTCCACCAGGAGAATTGAGATACATGTGAATAGGCTTAGAGGGGTTCTCAGATTCAAGAAAAAGAAGCTGAGCAACAACAACATGAGAAGTAGCATCATCAATTGGGCCATTGATGCATACAATTCTCTCCTTTAATAGCCTTGAGAAAATGTCATACGCCCTTTCTCCTCTTGAAGAATGCTCAATCACCATTGGTATTAAACCATAAAATCTCTTACTATTCAAAGGGGTTCCATTGATTCTTCTGTTCCATAGTTTGTGAATGATTTGGGTTCGCATTGTTGAATGTATGGAGTGAGAGTTGAGATGAATCTTGGATGTAGAAAGAAAGAAACTGTGAGGAGAAATGGAATAAATATATGTTTGTTTGGAATGAGGAAACTCATAGTAAGGGGAAAAGGGTAAAGAGGTAAATTTGTTCATAATTATGTGAAATTGTCCAATTTTGCCCCGTTAGGGGTTGCATCTCAGCTACGGGATTGAATACTCGGATTGAATCAGAGTTCTTGTTCATAATTATGTGAAATTGTCCAATTTTGTTCCGTTAGGGATCTCATCTCAGCTACGGGATTGAATACTCTGATTGAATCAGAGTTCTTGTTCATAATTATGTGAAATTGTCCAATTTTGCCCCGTTAGAAATTGCATCTCAACTGAGGGATTGAATACTCGGATTGAATCAGAGTTCAAGCTGCCCATCCTGAACAAATAGGAGACATGGACCTTTAGCTAAGAGCCTCTTTTTCTTCTTCCCAGCTCTCCAAAAATAACGTGTGTTAAGCATATAGCTAGTGTTTCTTCTGAACCAGGATCAAACTTTTTTTTAGTATGATTGGGCCCTGCAGTGGTAGAACCTGGTGTTTGGTAGCTAGTAAAGAGATATTTTATCTATTTATTAATTTCTGTATAAGTTCTATGGCGTTTGGTAACTAGTTAAAAAGTAAGTTATTCATGTATAAAATTAATACGATGTATGGTTTGCAATTTAGAAATCCGCATAACTAATACATATATAAGTTATGATGAAATTGATGTATTATTTTATGCAGGATAGAAAATGAAATAACTAATACCCACATAACTAATATTCGCATAATTAATACTCGTATAATTTAATACATGCATTACTAATACTATAATACATGCATAATTCTAACCAGCTATCGGACGGTCCCTTAATTGTCAAAACACATCGAAACTATCATCTTTTAGCGAGTTTCATATCTCAATTATCGATTTTTTTCCTTTTCCTACTTGAACTATATATCATCATCTATGTATTAAAAAACGCTTCGAAACTGATTAGATCAACTATTTGTTGTTCCTTTTTTCTATCTAAACTATGATCATCTACTCAACTAGGTGTATTTTAATACATAAATGATGATAGTTTAGGTAGAAAAATGTAATATCTAGATGATAGAAGTTTAGATAGGAAAATAAAATAATAAATAATTAATTAGAATGTAAAACTCGCGAAAAAATGCTTGAAGTTGTTCTTGGAGAAGCGATACTAATAAATTAATATTATATATAGAGAGAAAAATTCTTATAGATTGTAAATTGTTGGTGTCGTTGGAATATATGGGGTAAGACTCGAAAAGCGAATTGAGGTATGTTAGAAATTTACTCCCTTTTGGAAAAGAAATCGAAAATTTGTATTGTTGAATTGATTTACGAATATGATTTAATGTGAATCTTATTAACTTATGAGAATGAGTAGGTTGTAATTGCACTATTCCTTGCATGGTATAAATGGTTGAAGTGCTATTATATCATAATATTTATAAATGTGAAGTGTAACATTTTTGATTTTTTTTGTATATTGAAATAACACTTGTTGAATATTTAAAAATTAGATCTCATTTGTTAATTGATTTAGTTTGAATTGAGAAGGCATATCAAGATACTTTGAAGTTGTTAATGAAGAGAATTGAGAGAGGTTTGAATGTTATGTTTGCTACCATTACATGTGTCTTCGTGAAATACATCCGATCGTTATTTGAGAATGGTTTTCTTTGTATTCATATTTGTGGTTATTGATTATTTTACTTGTTTTTTAGATTTGTTTATATTTTGGTTATTAGTTATAATTTTCTCAAAGAAAAAGAAGAAGTTATCAAGTGTTTGGGTTAATGTAGTTTGTGATAATTCATAGCTTACTTGATCGTCTATATATTGTTCTCCGTGAGATCGACTTGACTCATAATTAGGTAAATTATATTGTATATAATCGTGTATACTTTCTCACTTTAAAGAGTGAATTTGGACGTTATCAGTTGTGGCTGAAAATGATGGTGGTAGATACTTATGATGGACGGCGACGATGATAGTTGATAATGTGAACTGACATATTTGAATAGACATCTTAATGATATTAAGATTTTGTTATCGATCTTTTAATCATTCAGATCTATTCAGACTCATTTAAGTGGTTATTACATTTAAAAAAAACATAATTAATCACTAAAATCTAAATAATTAATATTGAGACCTAAAAACAAATGGACCTAATAATTAAAATTAAGATCTTCGTTAAGTATAATTAAATTAACAACAATAACATAACCGGTGTATTCTCACAAAGTGGGGTTTGGAGAGTATAGAGTGTGCGCAGTTTGTATCACTACCTTGGAGATAAAGTAAAAAGGTTATTTTCGATAAACCTCAATTCAATATACAAATAATTTAGACAAAAACGTAATAGAAGTAACAACAATAATACGACATAAACCATAGTATAATATCAACACCGTCTTATTAAAGTTCGTAAATGATGGCCGCCAGCTTTAATGACATTGTTAATTACAACGAAATTCATTAAATTGTGTAGTTAATTTAAATGTTAAAATAAGTACTACTCAATTCAGGTTAAGCATTTAATTGGTTTGGGATTTTTATTGAAGTGGTGCAAGGGAAAAAAAAAAGTATATTCGTTTCATATGGACTCCTATTAATCTAACACACCCATTAAAATAAATTTAATTAAAAATATATTTTACTAAACTAACCTTATTAATGATAGCATCAAAACTTTAAATTTTAAATATTTTAGTAAAATTTATTCTTTCAAAGTAAATTTTATGCTAAAAATTGAGGAATGGTGTTTTGCATGATTACATTAAATATTTAGATTAAAAGATTATATATATTAACTTGAAATTGTTTCATAAACTTTAAATCTTGAATTCACCTCCATCTCTACATAAAACTAGAAAAACAATAAAAGGGAAACAATTAGTAAATAAAATAATTTAAACAAAGTTGAAATTAGACAAACTTCTAGAGCAAAACAGCCATCTCTTTTGAACACTCCCATATATTATGTCACATATTTACACATAAAATTAAATTCAAACCAAATGAAAAAAAAAGTGTTTCTCCTTCTTTTTTTCCCTCTCTTTTCCCCTTCTATTTTTTTTTTTTTTTTTTTTTTGTGTTTAAAATAAATGAATAGAAAATATCCCACCAAAAATGGACCCCCAAAAAAAAGATGAAAATTCATTAGCAAAAGACCTACAAAAATCCAACACAATTCCTATGATTTCTCTCCAAAAATCCTTCCAACACAACTTTCTTCTTGTACTCGTCGGAGTTCACGTCAATGTCTCCGGCAACCGCGCCATTTTCTCCGGCAACAATCGCTTCGTTTTCCGGTCGAAACCTAGGGAGAAAATAAAACCATGCACACGTACAAACAATGGCACAAGCCTTGCCCCAAAACAACATTATCAATAGGGTCACCATTAGTATTGACATCCCAATAATTGAGTCAAAGTTGTCATGACTCGACACGTGTTCTCGTCGTTGACTTGACTTCTCGACTTTTCCAGTGGCGGATACCGCCACTGATCTCTTCTGCTCTGGTGGCGGAAGAGATGTTGAGTGGGAAAGTTTGATCTCATGTTTGTCTTTTGTTGGATTTATTATAAGGTGGCTCAAATTATGTGTACTAGAAATAGTAACACTTCTTGAAAATTCATTTCGACACGTTGAATTGTCATGATGTACGTTGTCTAATAATTGATCCAAACTATTGTTGTTTTTGTGGATGATGTTGTGCTTTGTTTTATGATCCTTTGTCTGAAAATAATGAGGTAAAAAAAGAAAAAAGTTAAACAAGTACATTAATTATTCATTTAAGAAATTAAATAAGTAAAGGAGGGAAAGAAGAAATACAATGTGATTTTAATTTTAAAGTATTATCTATATTGTTCAGACTCTTTAAAAATACATATGGGCATATATCGAATCCTCAAAAAGTTATTTATGTTTTTTTTAAGGAATCCTACACAAAGATCACAACATATTTGGTGTCAAAGTTTTCATTCTATAATTTAAATTAAATAAGCACTAAACATAAAGAGAAGGAAAGCATGCAAAGAGAGAAATCCCATTCAAAAATAGAAATTGTGGTTGTTTTACGCGTGATGGGGTAAGCAGAGATATTTCATGAAATTATTTTATCCTACTTTTTATGTGGTCCATTATTTTAGTACAAATGATGAGATAAAATAATCTCAAAATTAACTAATCATGTTCAAACTAAACATGAAATAAAATTAATCTCAAATTATCATCTTTATCTCAAATACCAAATGACCCCAAAGAGTATAATTAATTATTAGTCCAAAACCCAGAAAAAGAAAGAAATTAAAGGTTTCCCCATAATATTTCAAATAGAAAATTTTCTAAACATGGATTTGCAAAAAAGAAAAAAAAAATTGTGAATGGTGATATCTAGAAACTCCATATCCATATATAGTGTAAATCTAATTTATTTTACTTCTATATCACTTTCTTGATCATGTGATCTGGAATTTATTAAATTGAGTTAAACTTGGATCCTTAATTTTAAAAAGTTAATATTCCAAATGGTCATTCAATTTATAATTCTTTACTCAGAAAGTCATTCAATTTTAATTTTTACTTCAAAAATTATTCGATTAAGAGTTTTTTTCTCAAAAAATCACTTTAACTTCGATTTTTATTTCAAAAGTCACTCAACCTATTGAATTGATATTTCATTAAAAATTTACTAACATGAATTTTTTATTTAAAATCAATATTTTAAGAAATAAAAAAAATATTTATTAAAACCATTTAATGAATATAAATACTCCTTGGTCATCCCACCCTCACCACCCCTGAGGCCCCACTCCCCACCCCTTCCCATTCCCATCCCCACCCCTATAGTGATTTGCTAATTATATATAAATATTTTTAAGATAATATTATTTACTTATTTATAAATGCTAAAAAATAAATAAAAAATTAACTTATTTTTCAAAAATACATGAAAAATATTCTCCTTCGTACCAAACACACCCTCCATCCCGCAAACGATATTGGACTCCAACACAATCTCACAAAGAATATGCAAAATCAACATATTGTGTATTAAAATCGCATCTCAATCTCAAATAAGTTAAAATTAAATCAACTATACAAATCATTTATAAATTTATATTTAAAAAGATTCATCAATATTTTTGTCTTTTACGTTGCAAAAAAATACCATATATATATATATTACTTACTTTATTACATAATCACTACTATTAATATTGAGTTAATTGACATACCTTATTAATAACCTTCATCTCATGTACTACTACATCTGTTTGACTTTGACCCTTGACCGCCGGCGCCGGAGCCACATCGCCGGCGATCGCCGGAGTTTTAACCACATGTATTTCTCTACTACTCTTGCCGGAGATGTCCACCGGAATAGTCTTCGCCGATGACGAATGCTTCTTTATAATTTTTGAAAAAGACAATTTTTTTTTCTTGCCGCCGGTTGATTTATTAGTAACGGAACATAATGGATCTTGAAGTACTATTTTTGCATCCCCGTGACCAAATAATAATTCTTTTTCGATAATGGAAAATCCAAAACAACCTAGAAAATAAGATTTTCTTGGTTTTTTGATCTTTTTTGGGTTATCAAATTCCATTTTAGCCATGGAAAATGAAGAAAAAATGTTTAGGCATGGAGGGGGAGGGGTTGTTTGGGAGGAAAAAAAAAAGAGAGAATTTTTGGGATAGTATTCTTTGGGTTGTGTAGTTGAAGTAGTTGGCAAATTTTGAAAAAGGAAATAAGTGGTTAATTTATATGTCTAGATGGTCAAGGTATTGGTGCTTATTAGTCAATATATGTGTATATATGAACAAAAACTTTGGAAATTTCATGTCAATTTCTAACTTTTTTTCTTATTCGGTGTTCAGTATTTGTATTGGAGTCTGATAAAATTTAAATTCGTGCATTACTGACTCATTTATGAGTGTATTGCTATTAACATGATTCTTTTTTTCATTTCCAACCGCTCAAACTTCAGATCTTTGATTAAGATCTGAGGAATCCCAAATTTCCAATCATACTATCACGATTCATGATGGTATCAATTTCAATTTGTAACTTTTTTTCGATTAGTGTTTAGTATTTGTATTGAGATTCGAATTTGACTTTGCATATGAAAGGCTCATTTTCTAAGACGATGCTTTCAATAAAATATTTTATATTTCTAATCATTTGAATTCAAAATCTCTAATTAAAATGAACGAATTTCAATCATTTCATCACAATCTATATAGTGTTAATATCTAGTAACTTCTAACTCTATGCAGATATCTATTTCTTTTTAGTTTATCTAAAGAAATATATTTTGATATTTAGTGATGGACAATTTCTATTACCAAAGCAACAAAAAAAAATTATGGCTAATTTCATGTCGATGGATTATCAAAAAAAATTGTTAGGTACAAGCTATTTGTCATATATTAGCGATAATTTCATAGGCAATTTCAAACTTTTTTTTAGTGGTATTTTAATTCATGGTAAAGCTAAAATTTATATTAAAGGGATTTAAAATATAAAAAATAAATAGATGAAGAAGCTGAAGAGAGTTCATCATCTATTATATATTACATTAAAAATCATTTTAACCATGCATAAAGAATATAATTTTTTGCCAAAAAAAGTTCGAATGAACCCCTTCGATCCTAACTAGCTCCGCCCTTGACTTTAACAGTAAGCTTTCTAGCTATTTATATCTTTAGTTAAGGGAAAATGACATTTTTATCTTTTTAATTATTAATAAATTTTTATGATTTGTGATTCTACGTATTTAATTTGTAATTAATTAGAATATATATTTTAATCCTTTTAAATAAGAGAAAATAATATCTTTTTAGTAGTGTACATACTCTAATAGTCTATCCACTAATAGTTTTTGCCTAGATGTATAAATGCTGATAATATTTTCTTGTTTATTTATTAAATACTAAAAGATAAATATATTTTTTTGTGGAAAAAATTTTCTTACGTACCAAAAACACCCTTTACTTGTCAATCTATTGGTCTGTTTTTGGTTGTTGTTTGCTAACTGATTTTATTCAACTTTATCCATAATTAAAATTTTAAATGCTAAAATGACGTCAAACAAATTAAAATTAGTTAGTTTCACAATAACAAATATAATACAATGAATTTGGCTTTTACGTCTTAGTTTTGTTAATTGCAATTTGCATGTTGCTTGCTAAAAGAGATTAAGATTAATGTATGTTGTTTTATTGGCATTCTTTTTTCCCATAATGTCCTTGTTTGTTTCTATTTATTGTCTTGTTTTGGCAAGTGCATTGGAATCAACGCTATTAAGGGTGTGTTTGGTATGTCAAAATATAGTCCCTCCAGGCTCTATCTCATATTAATTATTCACTTTTTTCTTTACACGTTTCTTGAAAAAACAGAAATAAAATGAATAATTTTACTGATTTACCCTTTATCCATCCTTGTGAAAAAGAAGCTTTTTGGAACTTTATTAGTTTGCTTAGGCTTTCAAAAAAATATTAAATATAGGGGTAAAATTGAATAAATTTAATTTATTTTATCTTGATTTGATAAATAGACAAATAATTTGGAATAACTATTTATAGTAAGGTAGACAACTAATATAAGATAGAGGGAGTATTTTTTTTAACTTTTTCTTATGTTTGATTGGTTAAAAAAATTTAAAAATATTTTTTAGGAAAATAAGTTCCTTAAACATGAGGAAAATAATTTTCCCAATGAAAGTAGAAAAAAAAGAGTTTCATAAATGACATTGCATGTTAATTGTCACGTCTACACCATTCAAAACAACAAACCTTCGCCAATCCGGGCCCCACACTCCTACCTTCAGTTTTATCCTGTAATATTTGCCTAGATTATCAAGAATTTTTTTGAATTATTTTTTGGTTACTTATCAAATACAAAAAAAAATGAGAGTAAAATTCATTTATTTTTAAATATTTTTCTTTTACCAAACACAAGCTAAGAATGTGCGCCTAGTTAGTCAAAAAATATAGTGCTTAAGATTTGAATGGAATCTTAAAGTGAATTTTGAACTTCCTGAACCATTGAGCCAACCACCTAATTTATATTCAGGAGATTCAAAATTTCTATAAATAAAATTATCTTATATATACATAATAATTTATTATCGAGAAGGCTCAAGTGAACACCCTCTCGATGACCTAAATTCGCCCTTGTCTCCACCCCATCTTCATAGTGTTTACCTTAATTATATTAAATATTTTTATTTATC
This sequence comes from Jaltomata sinuosa, assembly GCA_003996215.1. Lineage (NCBI taxonomy): Eukaryota > Viridiplantae > Streptophyta > Magnoliopsida > Solanales > Solanaceae > Jaltomata > Jaltomata sinuosa. Next base: position 984,356 of record QJPP01007196.1, on the reverse strand, counting down.
TATTAAAAATAAAAAAAAAGTAAAAAAATCACTTATTTTTTTATCCTTCGTACCAAATACATCCTAAAGGTAAATGAATTATTCCGCTAACAAGAAGTTCTAGAAAGTGGTAGCAGTCAATTTATGCAATTGCATTTTATCCAAAGTCATGGTTTTTATTTTTTTAATAATATCTATTTAGTCTTCAATTCTTGTACAACTATTGGTCCTTATTATTATTTCACAAATAATTACAATCACGTGACAACAACTTTATCCTTCATTTTTCCATGAATAACTTTTTTTTAGTTTTGACCTTTTCTAAAAACTTCGAAAATATTGAAAAACTTGAAGAAATAGAATTTAAGTAGGAGCAAAAGTTGAATAAATATTGTTGAAAGTTTTGAAAATATCAAACAAATACAACTACAGTATAAATATTTTTAAGGAATATTTGGCCAAAATTTTTTCACCTTATTTTCCTTTGAAATTATCTTAATTCGTAATCCACGTATTACAACATAATGTTTCTTCTCTTTCTAGGGATTCGGGTAGGTTGGAGGGGGAGAAACTAGAATTTTATTTCATTATAAATTTTTCAAAAATATGTATAACTTATTGAGTTTTGAATAAATTATTTATATATATTAAATAAATTCTTAAACATAAATTAATATAATGTCTGAACTAAAGTTGCTGCGCATTTTGTGGAACCCGTAGACGGGCTTGTAGCTCCTACCCTTGGTGGAGATTCGAGTCACATGAAGGGTAAATTGGGTAAAAATAAATGCAAAAGGTAAAAGGTAAAAAGGGCAGCCCGGTGTACTAAAACTTTCGTTGTGCGCAGGGTCCGAAAAAGGGTCCAACCACAAGGGTTTATTGTACGCAGTCTTATCTTGTATTCTGCAAGAGGCTGTTTTCAAGGCTTGAACCCGTAACCTGACAAATGGTAAAAAGTAAGGGTAACGAAAATTAGACCCAAGAAAGTCCCTAAGTAGATTGTGGTTGAATCATCCAAAGAAACTCTTAACATGATATAATATTATCCATTTTGGACTATATATGCACAATTTAATTTCCTCAAAAGACTTTACATTATTAAAAGATCAGACTCTTTATTTGTAGCTTCTTAATTTTTTCGATTACCACTTTGAGACTTTTGTTTATACATTTAATATAGATGTAAAAACTTGGCTTAAAGTTTGACCATAACACTCCAATATGAAAAAGATGTCTACTAAGTAATCTAGTGAGGAGAGTAGAAAAACAAGAAATTTTAGGAGCATTAGCTAGGAGATTTCATATTTGAAAAAATCAACTAAATTAAGGCTTTCCTCAAGAGAAAAAAAAAGAAGATCCAAATGGTCCTTTATGCATAGGGGTAGGGTTGTTGTTTTGACCTTTGGTATATACTCATCGTCTCAAATTATTTATCGTATTTATATTTTGCATGATTTTTACAAAAATATTAATTAAGATAATTTTTTTTAAAATTATTTTACTCTTATTTATGTTTTAAGATATAATTTATTTTCACTGAGGGTATGTTCGATAATTTTTTCATATTCAGCTGATCAAAACTTTTGAAAAATATTTCCTCTACGAAAATAAGTTTCTTAGAATTGAGGAAAATGATTTTCCTAATTGAAGTAAGGAAAACAAGTTCCGCGAATAATATTTCACATTGATTGTGTCCTCACCTCCAATACACCTCATTTTCATATCTACCTTCGTAGTCCCCCATCCCCACTACCCCACACTCTTAACCCCCACCTCCATGTCCCATAGTATTTGTCTGAATTATATATAACTATTTCTAAAATAATATTTATTGCTTAATTACGTACTGAGCACAAGAAAATAAGTAAAAAAATTACTTATTTTTCAAGAAAATATTTTCCTTCATACCTAACACACTCTGAATATTTATTCCGTATTGTGTCATCTCCCATAATTAAAGTGTTTATAATCTTTAAGAATAATTATTATTAAGGATACAATGAGAGTTTTCTTTTTTGTCTTCAACTTTTAAAATGACAAATAACTTGAGATTATTATTTTTAAAAATCACAATAAATAATTTGGGAAGAAAGATATTTATGCAAATGGTCCTTAATATTTGCAAAAAATGGACACCTTTAGTCAAAAATTCCTAAACCTAACCAAATATCCAAAATCCCACATTAATTATAGGATAAGATCAAAGGATGTGATGCAGTGAATGAGGTTGTTTCTCCCTTAATCAGAAGTTTTGTGTTCGAGTTTTGAGTATGAAAACATCCTTGGTATGGAGCGCTTCCCCCAAATGGATTCTATGAGGCGGGAATCCAAATTAGTAGAGCTCTAATACGGATACCAAACACCGAATAAGAAACCAAACAAAAAAAATCCTAACATATGAAAGTTCTTCCTACATCGTGGCTAAGTGCAAGTTATTTGACAATTCCACTTAATTTTTCTTAACAATTATTAATAAGAAGAAAATTCCAAGACATAACATAAATTAAAGGACATAAAAAGAAACTTGATGAAAAATTAATTAACAAAACTTGAGGGCCTACAAGTAAATATTCTTATGTTCAATCACTTAATTTTCTGTTAATAATTTCACATATGGGCCCTAATTAAATATTTATTCAAATACACAAATTTTGTTTTGTTCCACAAATGGGTCCAAATCAGAACTCAAAAATCTATCAATTCCATATTTGTGTACTACACTCAATCATGATTAGGTAAAGATGATATTAAAAGTCAAAATTTGGCTAAATCACTAACTATATAGTATTTCATTTTTAAAAAAATACTTAGAAAACAAAGAAGGTGCATGTTTTGCATTTGCAATTTTATATTTTGCTTCATATGATTAATTGATCTTTTGAGGTTGCTTTAGTTTACCAAATGATGTTTTCTTTGAATGCTATTATACTATATACAATTTTTTTAGAACAATATTTTCTATTTACGTATCAACTACAAAAAAAAAAATGTCACAGTCCATTTTTTTTTCTTTATTATACCGAGCGTAACGGCCTGGAGAAAAATATTTTTTAATTTTCTCATATTTGATTGGTCAAAATTTTAAAAAATATTTCTTTTAGAAAAATAAGCTCCTTAAAAATGAGAAAAATAACAATTCTACAAGTGGCATTACATTGATTATGTCCTTCATACTCTCCAACACTCTTCATCTGCAAATAATTCTCGATGTAAAAATACAGAGCCAGTGGATTGATCTTTAAATAGGAAAAATAGTGGATCTGTAAGGTCCCGACATGAAAGAATGCTTGATAATCCTTCGGAGGCTGGTATATCCTTTTAGTTCTGGTCTAGGGAACGTTGTATATATACTACCTGGTGTTGAGATCGCCCATCTTGATCACCCCACCCACCCCTACCCCTACCCCTACCCCTAACCTTTACCTTTCATAATATTTGTCTAGATTATATACAAATTCTTTAAGAATAATATTTTTTGTGTTTTTTATTTTGGTACCGAACATAAAAAAGAAAAATAACCCACTTATTTTCTTGAAAATATTTTCCTTCGGACCGAACACACCCTTGTATGTCCACTTATTTTCTACGTTATTTCCAAACACTATAGTTTAATTTGTTACACACGCTTTTAATATAAAATTTGAAGAACAATATTACGAACCAAACCATTATCCAAACTTTATAGAAGTATGTAACTACTGACTTTTTCTATTATTTTAACTCTTTATTTATTTGCATTTCTCTTTTATTGAACAAATCTGTATCACTATAAAATATAAAATAAGGGCATTTTTTAGCAAATAGATTAATAGTACTTTTTTTTATTTCCAATCCGGTATTTAATAGATGATACTCATATTGGAGTCCGACTAAATTCTAATTCGTGCATTGCATAGCCTATTTCTGGGGATGAGCCTCTCAACGAGTTTTTTTTTAATTTCTAATAGCTCAAAATCGAAACCTCTGATAAAAAGCGGAGAAAGTCGATTAATATTTGTGTAATATCAAACGTGGTTGCAGCAAAATATACTCATATTGACGTGAAACGCATGCCTTCATTGAATTTCTACTTTTGGATTTAGTGTTGACGTTTATATATATATATATATATATATATATATATATATATATATATATATATATATATATATATATATATATATATATATATATATATATTTCCCTAAGATTTAGTGGCCGTTTTGTCATGAATATTTTTATCATTTCTAGATAATATTCAGAATATTTATCCATAAAATTATAAATATTTTTTTGAAATTCGAAAAACTTTAAAAATTTATTTTCACAATTTTCACTCCAAAAAATTTAAAAAACAACTCCAATTTCCAAATATCATTTTCAACTTTTTTCCAAATACTACTCCCCCACCCCACCCCACCCGACCCGCTCCTTCTAAAATTTCACAATATTTATATCCAAACACTCACTTAAAATGATGACATATAAATAAGGACGGAGCTACAATTTGACTTACGAGCTCGACAAAATTCAGTAAATTAATTATTTGGCACAAATTTTATATTTATGTTTATAAATTTATATAATATGTATAGATAATTTATTCAAAACTTAATAAATGGACTTTTTTAGAATAAATAATTTATCCATAAACTCAAAATTCTAACTTTCTTTTTGCGTATAAAAAAAAAAAAAAAAAGAGTAGTCGTTTTCTGAAATACAAGTAATGCTTAACCTTAAAGCTGACAGCTTTGACGGCCATATAACTTCGTGTATGCACACAATACCAAATAAGTCCAACTTTGTGAATTGTGACTTTTTCAAATTATCATTAAAATTCTCAAATTATATAGATAAATAAATAAAGGTCACTCTTATGAATATCAAACAAACAAAATACTAATGAAGTGCTAATTGGAACTTTTCTCCTATGAATTCTAAAGAATCTATTGCCAATGAAACTACATTACATGTGGTGTTATCACCTAAAAAAAGGTGTAATTATTTTGTTTTATCATTCTTTACGATCAAGTTAAGACAATAAATTGAGGTAATACAACTCTTAGACGATTTGTTAGAGTGGGTTAAAAGTCTGATATTGATTGGAAAATAGATTGATGGTCTGTTTATATAAACTTGAACAATTCTCCCTTCATGAACTAGCTTTTGGGTTGAGTTACGCCGACATGTCATATCCTTTTACAACCTTCCCCTATTTATGCAAATTTTATCGACGTGGATTAATAAATCAGTAACATCTATTTAATTAGAGTCCAACATATGTGTACTCATAATTTTGTTAAAAGGTGAAACATTATTAAACGTAAAAGGGAAATTGGTCCGATAGATGAAAGGATGGTCATTTTAACCCAAAAATCAATGTTGAGGGCATAGGTGGGAGAAGGGAAAATTTGAACCGTTTTCAATATGTTAGAAATACTATTAACCATGAACAACCAATTGATTATTCACAACCATTGAAAGGAAATATACATAACTGTACATTTACGTCATCTAATTTATCAACATGGCCGAAATATATACCATCAATACACTTTAATTGTATATATAATATATACATATGTATATTTATGTACATTATATGTATATTTAATATAAAATACACATTATCTATATACTGTATGAATATTTTGTAAACTAGATATCCGAAAGGTATTTGACTATAGTTTTCCCATCATTGAATCCAACCTACTCATCATGCGCTCAAATTCAATTTAAATCAATGTTTTTAAAGGCTTTTCAAACTCATTTAAGGCTCGCCCTCAGGCGGGTCACTTGTAAAACATCTTGAGATGTATGTGTAAGACTTTGTTCAGTGAGATTTATGCTCTAAGTGTTCGACTCTAAAGTTAAAAATGTCAAAGTCTAACTTCAGACATGAAAAATTTGATCTTTAGACTTTAGCAATTTCAACTTCAAAATTGTAGGACTAAATTTTAAAACTTCAGGCACGTAATTAACTTCAGTTCAACAGGCCTAATGGTTCTTTTTTGGGTCACCATTTTAATTTTATCACTATTTTCAAAAGCTATGCAAATATAGCTCTTGAAAATTGCTTAATGGATAACATTAAACTCAAGTCTAATGTTTACTTTATATATTGCTCAATTTTACAAACAGAATGTAGACGTCATTTAGCGCTTGCAGTAATCTATATAGTTTGAAATATAGTCTAATATTTTTTCAAAAAATTTTCAATTCGTTCAAAAAGAAAGCTTTAGACCGTCACCTAAAAGGAAACAAAAAGTGGTCATTACTAAACAATATCCCAAGAAGGGACACCTGAATATTAGTCTTGAAATGGCTAAACTTTAGAACCTTTCTAAATGGCTATACTTTAAATATCTTACTTACCCCCCTGAGACAGTATTGGGTTTGGATCCATGTTGAGCCCAAAGAATCCACAGCATTAAGGTTGTACCACTTGCTATAATGTTTGTACATTAATTTGTTTACTTGATCCATATAGCATAAAACGGCTAAGGCATAATTGCAGCAATGGCACTACTGCTTTCAACTTCATCAACAGCAGCTGCAGCTGCCTCTTCTTATTTATCTTCAAATTCCATATTTGAAACAAAGAATTTCTTGGTACCCCATCTCCAGTTTACAGGTATTCCACTTCCCCTTTCAATTCTTTCCTTTTTTTTTCCCATTTCCTTAATCAAGATTGAGGGTGTGTTCGGTATGAAAAAAATGTTTTCTTGTGTTCGGTAGGTAAAGTAAAAAATATTATCCTTTTACCTCTGAGGTAGGGGTATGGTCGGTGGACACTCTACCCTATCCATACCCCACTCTGTGGGATTAGACGGGGTATGTTGTTGTTGTTTCGGTAGATAAGCAAAAATATTATCCTAAAACATTGTATACTCTCTCTGTTTCAATTTATTTGTCCTGTTTCAACTTGACACGAAATTTAAGAAAGTAAGGAGACTTTTGAAGTTGGTAAAAAGGGAAAGAGACATTCTTTGTGAAACGGACTAAAAAGGAAAGTAGGAGAAATAAATTGAAATAGAGGGAGTATAATTTAGACAATTACTATGAGAAGTGAGGGTGGAGAGGTAGGGTGTAGATGGTGGGGATGAGGTATATGGGGGGTTGAGGGTGAAGATAAGGTGTGTTGGAGGCTGGGGATGACACAATCAACGTGGAATGTCACTAGTACAATTTGTTTCCCCTGTTTTCATTAGGCAAGTCAATTTTCCTCATTTTCAAGGAGCTTGTTTTCCTAGAGAAAATGTTTTCTAGGAAAATGCTTTGCTTTTCTTATTTATTTTCTTGTGTTCATAGATTAGCAAAAAATATTATTTTAAAAACATGTGTATATAACTTAGATAAATACTATGAGAGGTGGAGGTGGAGAGGTAAGGGCGTGGGATGGTGGGGACGAGGACTATGGGGGTGGGGTGAAGATGAGGTGTATCAATGTGGAATGTCACTAGTGCAATTTGTTTTTCTCTATTTTCATTAGGCAACTCATTTTTCTCGTTTTAAAGGAGCTTATTTTCCTAGAGAAAATGTTTTCCAAAATATTTGCCGAATCGAACATAAAAAATTGGAACTTCATACTGAACACACCTTGTATGAAGAAACGAGGGTAACAAATATAATGAACATTTTTTTCTCTATTGAATTGATTTAAACAGGTTTTACTCAAAAACCCAACAAGAAAGGATGTCAGCAAAAAGTTCCTTTCTTGGTTTTATCTGTAATAAAGGGTACTCAATCAAGAACACAAAGGAGAAGTGACAGAAGTAGTAGTAGTGGTAGTAGTTTTTCAAGAAAAGATAGTAACTTTAAGCTCTTATTGAGTGAAGGGAGGGATAATGATGAAAATTATGGGTGTATATGTCCTGGTTGTGGAATCTATATGCAGGATGAAGACCCAAATCATCCTGGTTATTACAAGAAAAAAAAGGTTGAAGAAAGTTTAGGTGAAGACTTTGAAGATTTTGTGGATGATGAGGATGTTGTTGTTGGTGAAGGTGGGGATAATGAAGAGGAGGAGGAGGAATTTGGGGATTATATTGAGGGGGAATTGGAAGAAAGTGCAAGTGAAGAAATGGGGTCAGGGAGTGAAGATGGATTTGAAGATTGGGATTCCGAGGAATGGGAATCGGAGTTGGAAGAAGACGAGGATGACTTGAAAGAGTTAGATGGTTTCTTGCCAGCAGGTTTAGGTTATGGTAACATTACAGAGGAAGTTCTTGAGAAAGGAAAGAAGAAAAGGGTCTCAAAATCGGAGAGGAAAAAGATGGCGAGGGAAGCGGCTAAGGGAGAGAAAGAGGAAGTCACGGTTTGTGCTCGATGCCATTCGTTGAGGAACTATGGACAAGTGAAGAATGAGATGGCCGAAAACTTAATACCTGATTTTGATTTTGACCAGTTGATTACGAGTAGATTGATGAAACCTACTGGGAAAGCTGATGCCACGGTTGTGGTTATGGTGGTTGATTGTGTTGATTTTGAGGGATCCTTCCCAAAGAGAGCCGCTAAGTCTTTGTTTAAGGCACTAGAACAAAGCAAGGATGGGTTAAAACAGAGTAAAAAGTTGCCAAAGCTTATTCTTGTGGCTACCAAGGTTGACCTTCTCCCTTCTCAAATTTCCCCTGCGCGTTTGGACAAATGGGTTCGACACCGTGCTAAAGCTAACGGAGCACCTAAACTGAGTGGAGTTTACATGGTTAGTTCCCGTAAAGATTTAGGTATTAGAAATTTGCTGGCGTTTATTAAAGAATTGGCTGGTCCTCGAGGAAACGTGTGGGTTATTGGGGCCCAAAATGCAGGGAAGTCGACACTAATCAATGCATTTTCTAAAAAAGGAGGAGTAAAAGCTACAAAGCTTACAGAGGCTCCTGTGCCTGGAACTACTCTGGGAATCCTGAGAATTGGAGGAATATTGTCAGCCAAGGCAAAGATGTATGACACTCCGGGCCTCCTACATCCATATCTTATGTCCATGCGATTAAATAGGGAGGAGCAGAAAATGGTTGAGATACGAAAGGAGCTACAACCTCGAACTTACAGGATTAAGGCAAGCTAGTCTCTCTTATTTACTCTTATCGTTTTACAGCCCATCATATGATCTGATAACTGATTCATGATAAACAGCTCAAGGATGTACTCTTTTGAACTTTACAATTACTGACCACATATTAATTATTTGAACTTTATGATTATGTATGAATATATCTATGAACGTATTGCAGTTAATCCTGTAAGAACCCTTCTTTGATCTGAAATTGCAATCCAAGAAATGGGAAACTTAGCTCTGGTGCATAAATATCCAAATTTTCCAGTTTACTATTCATACCTTTTCTGGATTTTCTTGTACGTTGTAATTGGTGAATAGTGCATATTCCCACAAAATTTATGTAATTGTTACATTCAAAGATTTTAACAGGTCTGTCAAAGAAAGGGAAGCATTTTGGAAATTTCCATTTTTGCCTGTACTTAAATGCAATTAGCTCCTTTTCCACTGGAGAACATCTTTTCCTCCTCTTCTGAATTTCTTATTTGTCTACCGAGTTTTTTTTCTAGAGGAAAGAGTCCAGTGTAAAAAGTGTGTCAGTTTAGTATTTTGTTATGTGTTACCAATAGCATTGTTGTGTTTGATACTGACTGACAAGGTTAATGTATTCTGTGTTTCTTAAATCCAAGTTTACTGCCTCTTGAGTGTTGAAACAAATGGGTGAAACAACTTGCCTAACAACATAGAAGTTCTCCTTAGGAATCGGGTTCCACCATCGGAATAACCCGGAGATGATAAAGGAGAGAGTAGTTTGTAGTTTCCTCTTAACTGAAGCGTTACTTCACTTTACGTTGAAGATTCCTGTGATGCGGTGCCTCTAACTTGAAATTTGTACCATTTTTCTTTTTTTTTTTACCTGATATACCAATTTTGGAAATAGTTGTTATTATATATAGTCTTTCTACATGAAGTTCTGGTGTGACATGAAGATAGATTCTTTGCTCTAGAAATAAGTCGAGGCCTTTTATTTGGTAGGTAATATTGATGAAGCTGCTGCTAGGTCTATGAACTTAGGGTAGAAGGTTAGTAGGTAGTTGAGGATTTTCTTGCTTACCTTCCATACTAGTAGTCGTAGTATTACTCTTGTAGTTTCTTGCTCCTTTGATTTCTGTTACTATTTCTTGTTCCTTGTACTTCAATTATCGTATTATTTTGTTGTAGTTACTGTTTCTTTTTCAGAATGCTTTGTCATGCCTTGTTTCGTATTTTGTCTTGGTTTCTTCACTCCTATTATTTTCTTGAGCCAAAGGTCTGCATACACACTATCCTTCCCAGAACCCACTCGTGGGATTACACTGGGTATGTTGTTGTAGATATCTATGACTGCAACACAATTTTTTGCCTGAGATCATAAAGACTTTTCGACTCTAAAATGTATTTTTCGCAATTTTCTTGCAGCATGGGCAGACTGTACATATTGGGGGCTTAGTTAGACTGGATCTAGTTCATGCCTCAGTAGAAACAATCTACGTCACTGTTTGGGCATCACCAAGTGTCTCTCTCCATCTAGGTAAGACAGAAAATGCTGATGAGCTCATGAACAAGCATGCCGGAGTGAGATTGCAGGTAATACTCCAAATCTTGCAGTATTTCTGATTCAATAGTATTTCCTACTTTATTGTCAATTCCACTCGAACAGTATCAGTATGTTTTTGGTCGAAGATCAATGTATAGATTTGAGAGAAGTACAATGAAAGGAGATGGTATTCTTTGCTAAAGAGAAGTAGTAATTTCAAAAACAAGTTAACCATGAAGAATATGTTGCAAGTTAGCGTGATAACTCTCTTCTAGATGTCAAAGAGCCGTATGTGTAAACAAATCCTCTACCCTCGGTCCATCAAGAACCAACGAAAAGATTTTATTAGTGGACATCTTTTATATAATATTCATCCATTTCTTTGCACACATATATGCCAAAATTATTGCTAATAAGCAGCTCTCAAGTCTCATCAAGCTTGCTTCCTTCTGTTTGCTGAATCACCATTTTTTTGATAGAGAGGCAAGAAAGAAAGAACTAAACGTCGTCATATGAGGGTTAATGCATCATTGGGTTTGAGGGGATGTTAGAAATAAGTCCCAGTTAAACGTTTACATAGCTGAAATGAAGAAAATAAAGCTAAAACCTGTCCTACTGAGGGAAATTTGAGTAGGGACTAGGGAGTCTTTACTTCTCTTCTTGGGACAGTAGAAGTTCTTCAGTTATGTTGAATTATAGGTTCTGAAGCCCACCGGTTGACCAAAGAGCCCAAACCAGATGAATCACTTAATCTATCTCCATGAAATTTTGATAAGGCTCATGGTAGAAGGTATCTTAAGCTAATGTAGTTTGATAAACTTGGACTCAAACAGTTGTTTTTACTGGAGTAGGCAATCCCCTTTGTGCTACTAATTGTTTACTTGGAACATCTGAAACTCGGAAAGAACTGGACATTTATTCAGCCTGCTAATTCTTCAGTACTTCCCTCCGTTCAAAATGAACGATGGCATTTGAAGTATGTGGATCAAACCATCTAATTTTTGGGTTGATTTTGGACTTCGATTCTTTGATTTTTTTTAAGAATGAGTTTCATATATTTTAAAGGAAAAAGGCGTTAAAACACCCCCAAACTTGTCCGACATTCTCAGTTACACACTTGGTAGGATCATGGATACCACTCTACCCATGTGCGAGGATGTGATTCACCAAGTTGGGACAAATCTTTCCACCTTCGCTCACCTTATTATGCTTTATATCTTTACCTTAAATGGAGAAACATGGTTAGTGAGGATTCATATAAGCTAACCCCAACTTATTTGGAACTCAAGCTCTTTGGGGCGACTGCCTATCGATTTGAATTTCCCTCTCCAGCTGGAGGCGGAACTGGCCCCAGACCTGAGGGAAGGAGTAACCCCCCGACCTATACCTCTCTCCGAAGCAGAGTAGTTGATTCTTACTCGCTTAGGAGGAAGAAAGGAAGCTCTTGACTCTAAGCTAGTCGAAGAAGTGTAATTGGTCGTTGACTTGTTTTTGTTGTAGTATCTTGTTCTTTCAGGGGACATATAACGGTGAGCTGGTGCTGCACATGTAATTAGGGCTGGGACTATACTAACCATTTTCTCCTTCATTGAGAGTTCTCCATGGAGCTTCCATACCCTGTCTATTCATGCCTGCTCCCTTCTGTCCAAGTGGTACTACATTACTTCCTAAAGCCACATCAAGAAAACAGTGGGAAAGGATGAAATGCTGCTATAATAGTCTGTACAGAATCCGGAGAAAAAGAAAGCAAAAGCATAATTTTACTAAATTGAATATCGATCCAGAGTCGAGACCATGTAATGGAATCTTTTCCTCGGGCTTTGTGGCCCAAATGGGTCACAATATGATTGCAGGTTTTTGTTCTCTTTGCGTATGTTTTCCAAGTTAATATCCAAAGGGAAATTTGCTCCAGGAAGCTTAGCAACTTTCGTGTTAAGTATATCTAACAGTTGTGTTTGTTCAACGCTCTCTGTTGCTCCTTTTCATCATCTTCTGCTCCAATCTTTCACCTTTCAAATTCAGACGCTAATGTAATATTTGCCTACCTTTGATTATTGTGGGTCACAGATGAAACTGGTTTATCGATGCCTCTAAGATGATTTCAATTTGCTCAAGTTTAAAAGGAAAACTACTCTAATTGTTCTGTTTTTGCTTAATCTTCAGCCTCCCATTTCCATGGAGCGAGTTTCTGAATTGGGACAATGGCAAAAGCGGGAAGTAAAAGCACGTGGAACAAGCTGGGATGTCAAGAGCATGGATGTTGCAGTCGCTGGCTTAGGATGGTTCTCCCTGGGTTTAAAAGGCGAAGCAGATTTAGCGTTGTGGACATACGATGGCATTCAGATCACATTACGTGAACCATTGGTACTTGATCGTTCAGCCTCTATCGAGAGACCTGGATTTTGGCTACCAAAGGCTATATCAGAGGCCCTCGCTAACTCATCGAAGCTTGAAGGTCAAGAAGCAAGAGGAAAGACGATGCAACTTTCAGAAGTATCTGACTAAAGAGGTAGCTCAGTCAATTTTGCTTGTGAACATTTCTAGTGTACAAGGTCTTGTACGACAACTTAAAATATACCCGAGTAGTGTAGGTAAAATGTGCAGGTTGGATCGAATATGAGCAGGTTGAAAACGGGTTAGACCAAAACGGGAAAAAAATCCCATATGAAGGAGACCAAAATTCCTTCTTGTCTTCATTTTTCTCTTGTAATTAAACACTAGTGAAACAATGCTATTAACTTTCTTTGATTTTTCTCTTCACCTTGTCTTGGTTATCCAACTCATATTTGATTGGACGGGTCGGACGAATACTTCAAAAAGTTATGCATTCCGCGAGCACTATATATACCTGACAGAGGCAGAGCCAGGATTTGAAGCTTATGAGTTCGGAATTCTAGTTTTTTTTTTTAAAAAAGTTACTGAGTTTTAAATTGATATTTTTTCAGTTCCTCTTTGTCCAACTAAATTAGATAACTGGTAGTGAGGAGTACACTGGGTATGTTGTTGTTGTTGTTGTTGTTGTTGGTAGTGAGGAGTAGTGTTCCTTGGTAATTTTGTGCATCGCATTTTGTATTATTGTATTTTCGTTACTGTTCTCCCTCTGTTGTGTATCACTCTTGATTTCACATTAATTTTGTTGTTGTGATTGCTTCCCTATCTGTATTCTTTTTTTTGAACTGTTTGGCAGGTTTTAAGCTGGAGGTTTTTCGGAAACCGCCTCTCTACCTCTATGAGGTAGACGTATGGTCTACGTACGCTCTAACCCTTCCCAGACCCCACTTTGTGGGATTTCACTGGGTCTGTTGTTGTTGTTGTTGTAGTGAGGAGTACTGAATCTTTAGACATAAACTGGAAAATTCTTGCAACTTTAGCAAACATAAGAAATCACATTACTTGGAATGTAAGACAATCAAAACACAATTTGAAACATTAGTTCAACAACACATTACAACCAACAAAACAATGGAAAAAAAGAAAGATGAACGAGACGAGATAGAAAATGACGAATCTCCTCATCAGATAATCAGAGCGATAAATGGCTGATTCTCCATGGATCGTGGCAACCAGAGCATAGGCTCTAGTTTATTAGCTGAACGAGTACTGCTTGTACCTCATCGAGCAATCAACAAATTCGACTTGACCTCCAATGCTACCATCACAAGTACTCAACAAGAATGATTTTGCACTACTTAGACAAAGTCCACAATCTGAAAATTCTAAAATTGAGTTGCAAGTAGCATGGCCATAAGCTAAAGCATCATTAGGATATGGAGATGTTACATAGTAAGTATAACCTTGATTTGGTGTCACATTTTGTAATGCTTCAACAACATAAGCTAAACTTAATGCAAATGGACCACTCTTATCATACTTATTGCCATTGCAAATTTGGTTCACTACTTTGGTATTTGGTTCACTTCTCACAAAACTACTAAACCAAAACATTCCAATTATAAAGAATGTGGTTAGCACTTTCATTCTCAAAATTGAATTCATTGTTTGCCTTTCTATTTTTGTATCTTCTTATCTTCTATTTGTTTTGTGATGCAAATTTGAGTTTTACATGTTCTTGTTTAAATAGATTTGGCTATCTATTGGTTTCTCCACCAATGCAAATTAAATATTGTATAATTTTGGTATAACTTGTTTTTAGTTTTCACTAAATATTCCTAGGAAAACATACATGGGGTACATGTTTATTTTGGTATGGCTAAAGTAATTTTTCAAGGAAAATATTTCCTATCAAAAGGTGAAAAATGATTTTCCTCACTTTCGATTTCATATTACTTCAACTGATTAATACTTGGACATTATTATGAATAAACTTTAATATATATCGTTTTCTAAAAACACACTTTTCATCACCACGTTAAACATCATGAAAAATATTATTTAGAAAATCATTTTGCACGCAGTGGTGGAGTCAGGATTTTCACTAAGAGGGTTCAAAATATGAAAAAATAAACACACGAAGAAGTCAAAGGGGGTTCGACATCTACTATATATGCATAAAAATTAATTTTAACCGTATATAAGCAATGTAATTTTTCGGATGAACCCCTCGACCCTACCTGACTCAGCAACTTCTATCTTATCAAACCCATGCACATTGTTTCTTCAAACAATGCATATGCCGGCAAAGAAGTAGTGCATATATCTTACTTTCGCACTGATCGTCCATTTTTGGCACTGTTTTTTGCTAATATCTTAACTTAGTGATTATTGGTTTCGAGAGAGAGAAATTATTTTTTTCCTCTATGCCTTGCGGTAATAATTCCTCTGGCATTACGACTTTAATTACCACAACGACGTTCTGTCAATTTTCTCTACATTTCTCCTCTTTTTTTTTCGTAATTGGTTTTTTCCCTCATAATTTTTGAATCGAAAAAGGGTCAAATATATCATTATTCTACCATTGATCTCATTCACTTGCTCTTTAATTATCACCCCCCCCCCACAACACCCCTTAAAATGCTCGGCACAAAATAAGAGTATATTTGTTCCATAGTATAATAATAGGGTCCGAAATGATCAAATAGTGAAACTGAGAGTATATTTAAGCTATTTTCGATAGTACAAGAATATATTTGGCTCTTTTTTATTCAAAAATTAAGGGAAAGAAAATCAAATATGAAAAAAATGGAGAAATGTAGAGAAAATTGATAGAGGAAAAAACACACTCTCTCAACCAATAATCACAAGTCAACAAAATATTTTTGCCGGCATATGCATTGGTTAACACAACAATGTGTATGTGTTTGGTACGAAGGAAGTTATATTACGTACAAAATGATTTTTAAGGAAAATATTTTGTATGAAAAATATTCGTTAAGAAAATGTTTTATGATGTTTGACGCGGTGAGTGAAAAGTTCCATTTTAGAAAAAAAAATAATTAAAGTTTATTCATAATAATATCTAAGTATGAGTTAATAATGTAATATGAAATCGAAAGTGAAGAAAGTTATTTCTCCCCTTTTGCTACAAAATAGTTTCCCTGGGAAATTAATTTCGTCATACCAGACATGTAACCCCATGTATGTTTTCCTAGGAATATTTAGTGAAAACTGCTCCTTCCGTTCATCTTTACTTGTCCAGTTTTGAAAACCATGATATAATTTATTATTTTGTGTCTATTTTATCCTTGTTATTAAATACTATTCATTTTTCAATATTTAGATGACTTATTATTAATAGGGGTGATATAGTAAAATTACATTTTTATTTATTGTTTCGTAAGGGGTGTGCCAAGTTAAACATATGAACAAGTGAAAATGGACGAAGGGAGTAAAAACAAGTTACACCAAAATCATGCAATATTTAATTTGCATTGGTGGAGAAACCAATAGATGGCCAAATCTATTTAAACAAGAACATGTGAAACTCAAATTTGCAACACAAAACAAATAGAAGATAGGAAGATATACACAATAATAGAGAGGCTATCTATATAATTATGGATTCAATTTTGAGAATGAAAGTGCTAACCACATTCCTTATAATTGTAATGTTTTGGTTTAGTAGTTTTGTGAGAAGTGAACCAAATACCAAAGTAGTGAACCAAATTTGCAATGGCAATAAGTATGATAAGAGTAGTCCATTTGCACTAAGTTTAGCTTATGTTGTTGAAGCATTACAAAATGTGACACCAAATCAAGGTATACTTATTATGTAACATCTCCTTATCCTAATGATGCTTTAGCTTATGGCTATGCTACTTGCAACTCAACTTTAGAATTTTCATATTGTGGCCTTTGTCTAAGTAGTGCAAAATCATTCTTGTTGAGTACTTGTGATGGTAGCATTGGAGGTCAAGTCGAATTTGTTGATTGCTCGATGAGGTACGAACAATACTTGTTCAGCTAATAAATTAGGGCCTATCCCTTGTTGCAACGATCTGTGGAGATTCAACCATTTGTTGCTCGGATATACGTTTAAAAAAATGAGAGCCTACAAGGGTGTGACAAGGAAATTCGTCGTTGATTTTTATTGTTTTCCTAATTTCTATCTCGTTTCGTTCATCTTTTTTGTTTTCCCATTGTTTCGTTGTTGTAATGTGGTGTTGAGTTAAAATATCAAATTATGTTTTGGTTGACTTATTTCACGGTAATGTGATTTCTTATGTTTGTTATACTAGTAAAAGTTTTCCTATTTATGTTTGAAAATTCAATACTATTCACTACCAGTTATCTAATTTTTAGTTGGATAAGAGGAGTTGATTTTTTTCTTTTGGGTTATTTTGGGAATACAAGTTAAGCTATTTCACAATCTTTATTTTAATTTATGTGTTTTACTTTTTGTTTTATAACATTCGATCCTTAGATGTCTATAAATAAATAATGTGTCTAATCAAAATCTTACTTGAAAAAATTCAATGAAAAAAAACTTTGATGAAGAAAAAAAAGTAAATTAAAGCACATATATCTAGTAATTTGCATTTTGAGTTGCTTCATTAAAAATCTTAGCAGGAAAATTTAACAGGGACAAAATCTTAGTTAAAGGAAAAAAAAAGGTACAACACGTATTTTATAACTCCCCTTGATGAAAGCATGATCACTTGATATCTCGAAAACAACACACTTGTATATATCAACTTTTTAAATATTGAAATCAGTAATGCTTTAGTGAAAAATCTTCCAAATTATCTTTCGAAAAAGCTAGTTGAATATCTTTATCACCATACTTTTGATTAAGCTTGCATTTCATTTGCATGTAATATCATTGAAACCTGCCTTGCTAGAGAAATACACGTATTTTTTTATAGAACAAATGATATAGCAGCACATCCATAAACAAATAGATACTTGTTTGAGATCAAACAAATACTCTGCATTTAATAACAAACAAAAACTTGATAATATTTGTTAGGATAAACACATAAAATTCACAAGGCTTTTATTTGCTTTATGAAATTTATTTTATTTCAATATCTCCGTGTAAGAGTAAAACTATATGTATATCATGCACATAGTCATAGCAAGATATATATAAATCATCAATTGCATAAAAAATATAGTACTTCAGGATCAGAGATTTCTCATTTCAATTTCTTTCAGCAGATAATCTACTGTTTTATATGTAGCTTCCCAATCCTTTTAGCTACCAATGTGATACTTTTATACGCACACCGAACATTTAGAACCTCAATACGCTTCAGGAATTTGAAATTCTTCAGAAACTTTCATATAAATTTTGTCTCAACTGCAGGTCTAATAAGCTTTACGTATGCTTATCCAGATTCATCATTCCACTTGATCAATTATTTTTAAGTCAACATAATTTAATAGACATAAAATTCAGATTCTCACAATCTTTTGCAATATTGCGTTCTAAAAAATATTATCAACGATATATCACTTGTAATCGGCTCACAATTTTGAAATCTCACCACTTTCATTACTTTTTGGTAGGGGTGTACATAGACGGGATTGGTTCGGATTTTTTAAATACCAAACCAAATCATTAGTGTCGGATTTTTAAATTCATATACCAAACCAAACCAATAAAAGTCGAGTTTTTCAACCTCGAGTTTTTTTCGAATTTTTTCGGTTTCCTCGGATTTTTCGAGTTTTTTTCGGTAAAGTCTTCATACAAACATATAATTAACTTGTGCTTCAAATATTTCTTTAGCTCGAGCAAAATACAACTATCTAAGGTATTTCTTAGAAAAATAACACAAAATATATTTATTTTATTTGAAATTTATGAAGTGAGTGATGACAATAAAATATTCAACCAAAAAAATAATGAAATTGCATAAAATAAATATTGCACATTAATAAGTCATAATAAAAATAATCATAATTAAAAAGTATTAAGTCACACTAAAATAAGTCTAATAAGTATTAACTACATGACTAAATATTAAATAGAAAAATAAATTAGTTTATGTATTTATGTAAAATTAAAGAACAAATATCTAACATGATTGTCATTCCTAGTGTTGGATTGAATAATCTTTTGTTAACATTCGTATTGATTTGAACTTTATTTGAGTTACTAATATCTATGGGTTGTAAAAAGACTTATCGGACCGTTTAAAATTCTAAGTTTAAACTTGAAATAGTATGTTGAAAGATAAAAACTATAAAGAAAGTTAAAGAAATATTTATAAATTACATCACAATAAATATTTTTATGAATAAAATATTTTTAAAAATAGTATACATTTAATATCGGGTTGGTTCGGTTCGGTTCGACTTTTTTTTTAGTTAAAACCAAACCAAACCAATTATAGTCATTTTTTTTTTTTACCAAACCAAGTCAAACCAAACCACTAATCAATTTTTTTTTTGCGATTTGATTCGATTTGCGATTTGATTTTGTACACTCCTACTTTTAGGTATCTAAACCTCTCATGAAGTTTCATAAAGTGTCATATAGTTGTATGAAGTTGCATGTATATGGTATGTTTTAACCCGGTTTTATATAACAAAAAAATGTATATTTTGGTCGGATTGTATATATTTTGTAAAAGGATTCTCGCTACTTTTTAAAAATCAAACTCTATTGCTAAATTGGGTAATTATTTGTATAATTTTTCATACATAAATAAAAACCCCTATTTTATTCTGTTTTTGGTTCAACTATTGATTTTCGAATTGACAATCCTTGAATTATTTATGTCAAAATTTTGTAGTAATATTTTTTTTTTAACACAATCAATATTTACTAATTACGGAGTATTACATCAAAATGACAAATATTTCCTTCTCTAAATCTCTACTCCCAAAGTTCTTTAAAGAAGTCAAGGTTAAAATTGAAAGTAACTCCTACCCCTTCCCCCCCTCTCCCTCCCTCCCCAAAAAAAACAAAACAAAAAAATAAAAAAAAATATCTAGTGTAGAACCAAACACGTATATTCCATTTTTTATCCAATAAACCAAACATCTCTATTAATAAAAATATACTCACTAGATAATTTTGTCATTATTTAATCTCCGTATTATAACTTGTTCACCAATCAATCGAACGCTTATAGTATTTCAGTTGACGGCATCAATTAGTACAAAACAATTAAGACAGACAATTATTAGAACACATAATTTCTATTGGTTGAGAAATCAATGCAATCACCACTCTATTTAAACTTACCTAAATTTGTAACACCAAATAGTAAGTACTAGAAATTAAGGTAGCAATACTGTTTGCCCTGAAAACGGTACAGAGAGGTCTCCTGCCATTCTCGAGAATCCTTATCCAATACAAATACAAAAAAAAAGAAGAGAGCCATGGATTCTATTTTAAACATGAGAGTTTTAACAACTTTTGTTATTGGATTCTTGGGGTTTACTAGTATTGTGAAAAGTGAACCAAATATGAAAGTTGTGAGCTATATTTGCAATGGTAATAAGTATGATATGAGTGGTTCATTTGCAAAAAGTTTGGCTTATGTTCTTGAAGCTTTACAAAATGAGACACCAATTAGTCAAGGTTATAATTATTATGTAACATCTCCTTATCCTAATGACGCTTTAGCTTATGGTCATGCTACACGTTTTTATGTTATGTTATCTTTATCTCATGTGATAGAGATTAATCTTCAAAACTCAAGTAAAGCTTAGGTGGGAATGGTTAATTTTTGAGCCAATAATCGAAATTTAGTCATCATTGTAAATAAAATTGGAAAGCGACTACCTTTTAACGCGAAAATAAAATTTGAATAAAATACCTAGCTAAGCACGGACGAGTAGATGGTGCATGGGTTCAAACTACTAGGATTTGTTAATGGAGTTTGAAATAGACGATATCACGAGTACTGAAATAGGTGTCATGAATGAAACAACTTCAAATTACTCAAATGATTATTTCCACTTATTGTACTTCGAATGAACTCAAAGACAATATCAAGGTTGAAATTCCATGACTATCTCCTCGAGTTCGAACAAGTCTTGCTACAAAAAGTAATTTCATAAGTGAAATTTCAAGATCATGTCTTAGAGTTCGAACTTTGTCATGGAGTTTGGTAAATTTTTTAGAATTGAAACATATTAAAAAGAACTCAAACTCCATAATATTTTTTTTAGAGTTTGAATTGATAAAAGTCTACATTCATTTTTTTTGGAGTTTGAACAACATATTTCAAAGTACTCCAGAATTTCTTGTAGAGTTTGAATCGTGTAAGAACTAACTCCAGAAACATATTTTGAAATTTCTATATATCAAATTGCACCGAAGTTTTAAAAAATTTCATGTTTTAATCTAGAATTGCTTCATAAATTAATTAAAGAACTCCAAAAGAAACAAGAAAAATCAAAAGCCTTCAACACAAATAAAATCGAAATAACAAAAGTAAATTGCTTCATAAATCATATTAAAAAAACAAAACATTTCTAAAACCCATTGACTTTTATTTGGCTTAACGCAATCGACTTCACAATTTATAATCACATAATACATAAGCAAATACGCAAACTTGATTTTTTATGTGTCACGTCAGCGTCGAGTGTTCATAAGGCACAGTGAGACCGAGTTGGAGTGCTTAGTTACCAGTTGAGATCAAGTTAAGATGTCTAAATTTGCACTTTTAAAATTAAAATATTTACTTATTAGCTGAGACCAAATTTAAATATTTATTTATGTATTATGCCATTTATAATTGCATCAGAATTTCAAAATGGACAAGCTACTCTAAGTAATCAGTATTCACCACAAATTTGAAAGGAGGTCAGTACTTTTATTATCACAAAATTGGTTAGAACTACAAAAATTATACTTCCTGCGTCACAAAAATTGTGATATCTTTTTTTTAATCGTTAAAACAAAATAACACCTTTCTATATTTAGTACTTATAATTTATTTTCTTTCTTCCTTTTTACTTGTCCCTTAAATTAAAAGTAGATATTTTTCCTTTTTACTTGTATCAAAAGAGATTTCCCCCTCCCCCCCCCCAACCCCCCAATAGTACTGTTATCATTAAGTAACTACGTACATAAAGTATTAATAATCAAATTTCGATTTTCAAAGCATAAACCTCACTCACGGGTATTTAAGCAATTTTTTCTGTTGCTTTAACAGAATTTCCTTCTTGTGTCAACAAATCATCGCCCATAATTAATAAGATTAATTTAGTAAAATATATCCATAATAAATACTTTTTTAAGGAGAGTGTCAGGTCAATATGGGTCAAGTAAAAAGGAATGGAGGGAGTAACTAAACTTCTAATTTTCCCTTTTAATGAAATAATTTATAGCCACACGTACATTTTTATGGCTTGTTTTAGACCATGAATGTAAAAGTCTTTCTTTCTTTTTAAAATTCTGTATCCTACCAAATACCTTCATATAAATAGGGACGCAAGGAGTAGTAAATACGTTGAGTAGTCACGCTAGCTCTGAGGTGGAGGTAGCCCCTCAGTTACAGGTTCAACCGAACCCAGATAGCTTTGGTCTAAGCCTTATACTTGTACTAAAAAATTCATTGATTATATATAAATTATTAATTTGGAATCCAGTAATTTTAAATGATTAGAAATCTGAACCATAAACTTTAAATTCTGACTCCACCTCAATCGAAAGTCCTTATTTATATCAATAACATTGCATGATCAGTACTATATTAATCATCAATTACTTTTAATGGATTTGTCTTTGTATGAATATTCCTCCTCTTGCAAGAATTGTACCAAGCACTAGGATTTGCCGGCAACATATATAAAAAAAAAGATGTAATTTATATAACAATTAGCAGGTTAAACCAAAATTATTGAATACTTAATTATCATTGGTGGAGAAATCAATGGATGGATAAATCTATTTAAACAAAGGACATTAAGAATTAAACTCAATTTGTTATTAACACAAAAGAAATAGAAGATACACATATAGCTATAGCTATCATGAGTTCAATTTTGAGAATTAGAGTGCTAATTATAATTGTAATCTTGGGATACTTTAATTGCTTTGTGAGAAGTCAATTTCCAGAGTCCAAATTATTGGACCATACATGTAATGGTAATATGTATGACAAAAATAGTCCATTTGCAGAAAGTTTGTATAGTGTTCTTATAGAATTAAGTAATGAGACACCAAAACAAGGTTATGATTATTATGCTAATGATGCTTTAGCTTATGGCCATGCTACTTGTAGTTCAAATGTAGCATATTCAGATTGTGATACTTGTGTAAGGCTTGCAAGAGATTACTTGATGACTACTTGTGATGGTAGCATTGGAGCTCAAGTTGAATTTGTTGATTGCTCGATGAGGTACGAACAATACTCGTTCAGCTAATAAACTACTAGAGCCTATGTACCCTTTGCTGCCATGAGCCACTGAGATTCAGTCCTTTTTATTTCTTTCCATTCATCGTTCTTCTTTTGTGACCATTGTTTTACTATTGTAATGGTGTTATTGATGAGTTCAACGTCGTGGTTGACATTTGATCTCCTTAATGTGATTTTGTAATGTTTGTTTAAGTTGAAAACTTTTCAAGTTTATGTTTGATGATCCAATCCTAAATTATTCAAGCATTCAAAATATAACTACAAATAAAGAAAGTGAAACAAGTTCAAAACTACTCAAATCTGAAATCACAAAATGAGGGAAATGCAACACTCTGAAATACAAACTGTACATGACTACAAGTAGTACGAACGACTTAATTAAAGAAACCAGGTAAATAAAAGCAACATATTAACTAGCAGCTTAGAAAGAACACAACCGGAAGAGATGCTAACTTTTACATTTCCAAAAATGTGTTCTTGATTCTGTTAAGCCTCTTGACTACATCTTTCATGGTTATTCTTGATTCTGGCGTTGCCTTTGTGCAGTCTAAAGCCAATTCTATCATGGATGCTATGCATATTCCACTTTTAGAAGAGATTTTTTCTTTCTCAGAAAAAAGATTGACATCCACAACGTCTATCATAGTCTTCGGAAATGCTTGTGTTATCCATTTCCTCAAGTCAATGTTTTCATTGCATATCTCTTCATCTGTTGGCCTTCTTTTGGACAAAACCTCCATTAGCATGATGCCATAGCTGTAAACATCACCACTAGTGGACACTATTCCCTCTGAGCCATATTCTTAGAAGAATGAAAATGGAAAAAAAAATTACTCATTGATATATAACAATAATTATGTTATAACAAACACTTTGTGTTTATTTAGTTCTAGATTTTGGAAGGGCTTAATTATGATTGTGAAAACAAAAAGGAAAGGGTCTTCGATATTTAAGTAAAATAGAAAGAGACTAGTATACCTGGTGCAATATATCCAAGAGTGCCCAATGTTTCAGTGTGTGCCATGGACTTGCTTACAGCTAATATCTTAGAGATGCCAAAATCACCAACATGAGCCACCATATCCTCATCCAAAAGAACGTTGGCTGGCTTTAGGTCGCAATGAACTATTGGAGTGTCATTACCATGATGTAGATATTCAATTGCCATAGCCGCATCAAGCATTACAGTGATTCTTTGAAGAAGGCTCAAGTGGGAATCTTCTTTGTGCAACCAATTCTCAAGACTTCCATTGGGCATGTGCTGCAGAACAAAAGCTCTTATGTATTCACTAGAACAAGTAGTGATCACCGTTACAAGATTTCTGTGTCGAACATTTCTCAAAACTTCACATTCAGTATCAAACCTTTTGCATACTTCATCATTTTGCAAATCCAGAACCTTTATTGCCACCACAGTTCCACTAGATAAAGTGCCTTTGTACACAGCGCCAGAGCTTCCCACACCAACTAAATTTGATTCATCAAAATTATTTGTTGCTCGTTGAATCTCCTGATACGAAATCAATTGATAAGTCTTGATCTCCGGAACCTTTTCAACATCTTTGGTCTTCCCTTTCTTCTTTCGTTTCATTATCCAAATTGATACCAACAAGAATATCAGAAAGGATGAAATAACCACTGGAATAACAATTTTTAGCACAAGCTCCTTAGACTTTGATTGCTGACCAGGATTAGTGATAGCGCAAGTAGGAACCTCCAATATGTGCATTCCACATAGGCCTTTGTTCCCAAGAAACGATTGCAGAGTGGAATTTGCAAACACACCACCACTCGGTATTTCACCTTCTAAATCATTAAATGAAACATTAATGCTTTTAAGGTATGAGAGTTTTTCCAAAGACTTAGGAATAGTACCTGACAAGACATTTAAAGACAAATTCAAGAATACCAAGCTTATCAAGTTGGCAAAGGAGAATGGAATTGTTCCTGAAAATGAATTGTTCGATAGGTCAAGAGACTGCAGGTTTTGGAGTTCCCCCAATCTGCTTGGTACCTTGCCGGAAAAGTGGTTACCGGAAAGATCTAGTTCTACAATGGCTTTCAGTTCTCCAATACTTGGTGGAACTTCTCCCTTTATAGAATTATTCGACACACTTAGATAGAGAAGACTTCTCATTTTCCAAAGGCTCAAGGGAAATTTTGATGAAAATTTATTAGAACCTAAATAAAGATTTTGTAGCATGCTAAGATTTCCAATACATTCTGGGATCACTCCAGTGAGCTCATTACCATTCAGAAGTAATCGAACCAAATTAGACAAATGACATACCGCCTCTGGAATATGTCCCTGAAATTTATTGTTAGCTAGATACAACCCTTGGAGTTGCTTAAGCTTGCCAATCTCAGGAGGAATATTTCCAATCAAGTTGTTATCTTGAAAAACTAGGCTTGTAACACCGCTCATGTTGCCTGTACTAGGGGGAATGAGGCCATTGATGCGTGCATCGGATATGTCAAAGAATTCAATAGTAGATGAAAGATTCCCAATAGAATTGGACAGAACGCCATTCAACGGATTGGAACCCACTTGTAGATATTGCAACATCCTACAGTCCGCCAAAGAATTGAAGAATCGCAACTCATGCTCTCTTGGTTCATTGGTAAGTTGATTATCACGTAGGAGCAGTGTTCGCAGCTCACGGAGATTTCCTAAATTAGTAGGAATAGTGCCTGTGAGAAAGTTATCGGCTAGCACCAGTTTCTCAAGCTTGGAAGCATTTGTGATGTACAGAGGAATTTCCCCTTCGAGCTGATTGTTTGCCAAGTAAAGTTCTTCAAGGTTTGGAAGATGAAGACCTATAGTGGTAGGAATTCTTCCTGAGAGGTTGTTGAAATTGAAAGAAATTAATCCCAAAGACAATATATTAAAAATATCCTTTGGAATTTGACCGATAAGATTATAATTATGGGCAAAGTTTAATCCCCTCAAATTTGATAGCTTCCCTAACTCTGGAGGAACTTGCCCCACTATGCGATTGTTTGAACAATCAAGATGTTGCAGAGTGGAAATATTGCCCAATGAAGCAGGAATAGTACCACTAATTGCATTACGTCCAATATAGAACAACTCAAGCTTGGCTAGACAACCGATATTTCGGGGTATGTCTCCAGTTATGCTGTTGAAAGATATGGACAACGCTTTGAGCTCTGTGAGTTGGCATATGTCAGAAGGAATGCCACCAGAAATTTGATTGTAAGATATACTTAAAAACTGTAGATTTGACACAATATTCCCTTCATCAAGAATGAGAAAACCGGAAAGGTTATTGAATGCCAGAGATGCGGTAAGTAGTGACGAGATATTAAACAGTGTTGCTGGAATAGAACCTGTTAATTGATTATCAACCAAGGACAAAAATGCAAGTTGGCTTAGATTACCAATATCCTTTGGAATGTTGCCGCTAACTCTATTCCCATACAAACTGAAGTTCATCAATTTTGTGGCATTTCCAACCGAAGGAGGGATTATACCTGTGAGGCTATTGTTCCTGAGATTTAAGACTCTGAGTTCCGGTACATACCATGGCCCTTTCCACATTTCACCACTTAGTTCATTGAAAGCCAATGAAATGATTTGAACTCTCCGGTGTTGAAATAGACTTGTCGGAATACTTCCTTCGAGTTGATTGTTCTGAATATCAATCATTCGCAAGCGAGGCAAGTGGCCAATGCCATAAGGGATGCCACCATGGAAGTTGTTGTTCCCAAGATTGAGCTCTCTGAGAAAGGACAAATTGGCCAAAGACGGGGAAATTGTTCCATGAAGTTGCAAATTAGGAAGATCCAAGGCAACAAGCCTTTGCCTTTTTGGACTGCAAGTGACACCAAACCAAGAGCAAAAAGAAGTATTCCTGGTCCAATTCTTGGCCAAAAAAGGAGTGGGACTTGTAATAAGATTTTGGAAATCTAGTAGAGCTTCTTCATCTGTCTCATTTGAGGGAGTAGCTGACATAGAAAATTGAACTAGAAAGAGAAGAATCAATAAGAAAATGTGCTTCTCCATGTCACAGACTGTTTGTTGCAAAAAAGAATATGTCCAATTGACAAAAATATAGAAGATAAGTCTGCCAACTTTCCTCATATAATATGTTGGCTGTTTTCCTGTACATGGCAAGTGGCATGCATTTTTCTCCATAAAATAAAAGAAAAGTCATCAACTTCCCTCATATAATATGCATACAAACAATTGCTGATGCTCACAATTTCGATGGCCATACCAGTGATTTGGAAGTAATCAATAGATGAGGAAATTTAAATGAAATAGAAGAAAAGTCATCAACTTCCCTCATATAATATGCATATAAACAATGAATAATCAATAGATGAGGAAATTTAAATGAAATAGAAGAAAAGTCATCAACTTCCCTCATATAATATGCATACAAGTCAAAGCACGAGGAGGAAAATTTACCTTGATCTTTGACACAACTTGCATTATTTTCATAAAACAGAAGAAACGTCATCAACTTTCACCAAGTCAATAGCAGTCCAGACAAGTTTAGGAAAAGAGTGTTGCATATATGACCTCTTTTAGCAATCACAACATGACATGCATTTATTATTTATTACAATATCTGAAAGCAGCTGGATGTGTAAACAATAATGTAAAATTCAATAGCACCAACCAACCAAAAGTGATATCACCTCTGTGAAAACTATACTAGTTGAATTCCTTTTATTATCTGAATTGTCAAAAACAGTTAAGATATGGATGGTTGGAGTTCTCTGTGATTGTTGTTTTTCCATTTTATTTGCATTAGCCTTCTCAGGATCCAAATCCTTTAGAAGCGCTAACACACTAGGATTGAAGCTGAGAGTTTCCTTCACTTATGTGATCTTCGTTTTCTCAACCATTGCCTTTGTTGACTTCATCTGCATCTCTATATTCTGTTGATGCTGAAAAAAGCAACTGTGTGTGCTCAAGAAAGAAAATGACAATCTTTGAACTGAGAATTTTCACGCCTAGCTAGGTTAGCAGAAGCTTTTGCAGCATTTGCTTCATTGATAGCCTGCTTTAGGATGTCTCTCAATCTGAAGTTTCTTCTCTTGCTGCTTTAGTCATTTGACCGGCTGCGTTAAGAGACTCATTGAGCTTATTAGCATCGTGTAGAGCAAGATCTCGTTCTTCTTCAGCTTCTTTTATCCACACGATGGAGCTCATCTCTTTCCCATTCCAAGCCAGTAGTGACTCGCTCTGCCTCTAATTTCAATCTCTCTGCTGCATTCCTATATTCTGACAAATGCTTAACGGAGGACTTTGTTTCAAGAGAAACAACGGCATTGTTTACAATTTGTGATCCTAAAGCATAACTTCTGCAAAGCTTGGACGCTAAAATTGTTCTTGAAATTATTGAAGAGTGTCTCCTCTTTCCCGAACCAATGGATCCAGCTCTGCATATTCTGCTGTAACAGCCAAAATCCATAAACTGCAAACATATCTAAATAACAGTAAATAAATGTGTTACCTTTCTAATAAGTCTTAAAGATGATGTGATCACACAAATTAAATAACAAGATACTCCCTAGTCCATGCCTCCTTTGGCATGAAAGACCGAATAATCTTTTCTTTCCTAAGTGACTTGATTATGTAAATGTCCCAAGCCCATGCCACGTATTGTGCGATTTGGCTAAACAGGCCTCACAGATTTGTCCATTAATAGGCTACGCTATTATCGAATCTAAAAACGTGGGTCCCATGTGAACTTGTATTATCCTTTAAAAAGCTTTTCAGTTTCATTTCCCAATCCGATGCGAGATTCGCGTAAGGTGTCATGTGTATTCCTACTTCAAAAGTTTGCCAGCCTAGGAGCCTATCAGTCCTTCTCTTTGACTAACCCTCCGTCATGGGTGTCGCAGTAAATATTTTTTACACCAAAGCTTAGCAAAACGCACATCAAATTTCAATGAGATTGTTGACTATTTTTGTCCCAAACATAGGAATATAGAGGCATCGTAATACCTACCCTCCCTCCTAGCTTCCAAAGGGAAAACTGAGATAAAATACTTACAAAGGGTGATCAAATTAGAGTTTGAGTTTCAGTTATATACATTTATTGAATCACTAGATCTGGTCTTTGATTCACCTGCAAAATTCACGGAGTTCAATTGAGCATTTCCGTTTTTAGTAAATAGTTGATATAACAGAAGAAGCTAATGAATTAAAATTATGAAGGAGAGGAAAAAGAGAGATATATTTCCAAGCTTGCAAACAGAAAGCAAAATATGAAATCACAAAATGAGGAAAATCCAAAACTTTAAAGTACAAATTGTACATGACTCCAAGTAGTACAGACGACTTTGTTTAAGAAACCAGGTAAATGAAAAACAACATATTAACTTGCAGCTCAGAAAGAGCATCATTGGAAGAGATGCTAACTTCTATGTTTCCAGAAACGTATTCTTGATTTTGTTAAGCCTCTTGACTACATCTATCATGGTTATTCTTGATTCTGGTGTTTTCTTTGTGCAGTCTAAAGCCAATTCTATCACGGAGGCTATGCAGATTTCACTATTAGAAGTGATTTGTTCTTCCTCAGAAAAAAGATTGGAATCCACAACGTCCATCATAGTCCCTGAAAATGCTTGTGTTATCCATTTCCTCAAGTCAAGATTTTCATTGCATATCTCTTCATCTGTTGGCCTTCTTTTGGCCAAAACCTCCATTAGCATGATGCCATAGCTGTAAACATCACCACTAGTGGACACTATTCCCTCCGAGCCATATTCTTAGAAAAGAATGAAACGAAAAAAAGTTACTCAATTGAAATATAACAATAATTCTATACAAAAAAAGACTTGCTTTTTACTTCTAGAAATTGCAGAGGCTTAATTATGATAAGAGAAAATCAAAGAGGGTAAATTTTTTATACCTGGTGCAATATATCCAAGAGTGCCCAATGTCTCGGTGTGTGCCATGGACTTGCTTACAGCTAAAATTTTAGAGATGCCAAAATCACCAACACGAGCCACCATATTTTCATCTAAAAGAATGTTGGCTGGCTTTAGGTCACAATGAACTATCGGAGTGTCATTACCATGATGTAGATATTCAATTGCCATAGCCGCATCAAGCATTACAGTGACTCTTTGAAGAAGGTTCAAGTGGGAATCTTCTTTGTACAACCAATTCTCAAGACTTCCATTGGGCATAAATTGCAGAACAAAGGCTCTTATACAGTCACTAGAACAAGTAGTAATCACAGGGACAAGATTTTTGTGCCTAACATTTCTCATCACTTCGCATTCGGTATCAAACCTTTTGCATACTTGCTCATTTTCCAAATCCAGAACCTTTATGGCCACCATAGTTCCACTAGATAATGTGCCTTTGTACACAGAGCCAGAACCTCCCACACCAATTAAATTTGATTCATCAAAATTATTCGTTGCTCGTTGAATCTCCTGATAAGAAACTAACTGATGAGTCTTGATCTCCGGAAATTTTTCAACATCTTCGGTCTTCCCTTTCTTCTTCCGTTTCATTATCCAAATTGATACCAACAAGAATATCAGAAAAGATGCAATAACCACTGGAATAACAATTTTTAGCACAAGCTCCTTAGACTTTGATTGTTGTCCAGGATTAGTGATAGCACAAGTAGGAACCTCCAATATGTGCATTCCACATAGACCTTTGTTCCCAAGAAATGATTGCAGAGTGGAATTTGCAAACACTCCACCACTCGGTATTTCACCTTCTAAATCATTAAATGAAACATTAATGCTTTTAAGGTATGAGATCTTTTCCAAAGACTTAGGAATAGTACCTGACAAGGCATTTAAAGACAAATCCAGGTCTTCTAAGCTTATCAAGCTGGCAAAGGATACTGGAATTGAGCCTGAAAATGAATTGTTCGAAAGGTCAAGAGCCTGCAGGTTTTGGAGCCCCCCCAATCTGCTTGGTATCATTCCGGAGAAGTGGTTAGCGGAAAGATCAAGATATAGAATGGCTTTCAGTCCTCCAATATCTGATGGAACTTCTCCCTCCATAGAATTTTGTGACACGCCTAGACTGAGAAGACCACTCATTTTCCAAAGGCTCAAGGGAAATTTTGAGGAGAATTTATTAGAACCCAAATAAAGCTTTTGTAGCATGCTAAGATTTCCTATACATTCTGGAATTAATCCAGAGAGCTCATTACCATCCAGAGTTAATTGAACCAAATCAGATAAATGACACACCGACTCTGGAATATGTCCCTGCAATTTATTTTTAGTTAGATACAGCCCTTGGAGTTTCTTTAGATTACCAACCTCAGAAGGAATACTTTCCGCCAAGTTGTTGCCTGCCAAGTATAGGGCTGTAAGACCGCTCATGTTGCCTATACCTGTGGGGATGAGACCGTTGATGAGTGCATCTACTATTTCAAAGTTTTCAATAGTAGATGAAAGATTCCCAATAGAATTGGGCAGAACGCCATTCAACGGATTGGAACCAACTTCTAGATACGTCAACATCCTACAGTCTGCCAAGGAATTGAAGAATCGCAACTCATGCTCTCTTGGTTCATTGGTAAGTTGATTAGTATGTAGGAACAGTACTTGCAGCTCACGAAGATTTCCCAAATTAGTAGGAATAGTTCCTGTGAGAAAATTATTTGATAGCTCCAGTAGCTCAAGCTTGGAAGCATTTGTTATGAACAATGGAATTTCCCCTTCGATCTGGTTGGCTCCCAAAAGAAGTTCTTCAAGGTTCGGAAGATGAAGACCTGTAGTGGCTGGAATTCTACCTGAGAGGTTGTTGAAACTGAAATCAATGATTTCCAAAGAAGATATGTTAAAAATAGCCTTCGGAATTTGACTAGTAAGATTATAATTCTGTTCAAAGAGTAATTGCCTCAAATTGGATAGCTTCCCTAATTCCGGAGGAATTTGCCCGACTAAGCGATTGTTTCCACAATAAAGATTTCGCAGAGTAGAAATATTGCCCAATGAAGTGGGAATAGTCCCTTCTATTGGATTATCACCGATATAAAACTCCTCGAGTTTGGATAAACAACCAATATTTCTGGGTATATCTCCAATTATATTGTTAAAAGATATGGAAAAAACATTGAGCTCTCTGAGTTGGCATATGTTGGAAGGAATGCAACCAGAAATTTGGTTGTAAGATATACTTAATAACTCTAGATTTGACACTATATTTCCTTCATCAAGCAAGAGAGGACCAGAAAGTCTATTCTTTCCCAGAGCTACAACAAGTAGCGACGCGATATTAAACAGTGCTGCGGGAATAGAACCTGTTAATTGATTATCGGCCAAGGACAAAAATGCAAGTTGGCTCAGATTACCAATTTCCTTTGGAATGTTGCCGCTGACTCTATTCCCAGACAAACTGAAGTTCATCATTTTTGTGGCATTTCCAACAGAAGGAGGGATCGTACCTGTGAGGCTATTGTTGGTGAGATCCAAGACCCTGAGTTCGGGTACATACCATGGCCCTTTCCACATATCACCACCGAGTTCATTGTAAGCCAATGAAATCTTTTGAACTTTCTGGTGTTGAAATAGGCTTGTCGGAATACTTCCGTTGAGCTGATTGTTCTGAATATCAATCACTCGCAAGCGAGGCAAGTGGCCAATGCCATAAGGGATGCCACCATGGAAGCTGTTGTTCCCAAGATTGAGCTCTCTGAGAAAGGACAAATTGGCCAAAGACGGGGAAATTGTTCCATGAAGTTGCAAATTAGGAAGATCCAAGGCAACAACCCTTTGCCTTTTTGGACTGCAAGTGACACCAAACCAAGAGCAAAAAGAAGTATTGTTGGTCCAATTCTTAGCCAAAAAATGACTGGGACTTGTAACAAGATTTCGGAAAGCTAGTAGAGCTTCTTGGTCTGTTTCATTTGAAGAAGCAGATGATATAGAAACCAAATAATATTGAACTGGAAAGAGAAGAGTCAATAAGAAAATGTGCTTCTCCATGCTTTTACTATGCACTGAAAGCTTGATTTGTGTAGTTAATTTCCCAAGTCACTCCATTATATAGCACCAAGATTCCGAAAAAAAAGGCAATGAAATAAAAATAATAATCGATCATTTTTAATGTAATGATCCAGTGGCTTGACACAATTTGCATTAGAATGGTCCAGTGGCCTTGATAGTCAACCAAGTTGCATTGAGAAAGAAAGAAACCGTCCATATTTATATGGTTCAGAACAAAGTAAACGGGAATCCATGCAGGATCCAGACAAGTTTCCGAATAACCCAAGTCAATGGGAATCACTTACATTATTGTTAAACATTCTGCTCTCAAAGATCTTATAAAAGATCCTAATGAAACAGTTGACATTAACCCTTTTGTATTACAACAACGAGTGCACTTCAGTTCCAAGTTAGATTCGTACCAATCTAGCGTTAAAGTACATGTAATTAATCCTAGAGGAGGGGAGGATCAGCGAACACACTTGCCAAAGTCCCTTTGTAACCACCTTTCTGAAGTTATAGCTAAATGCTAAAAAATGCACAATATTCCTTGAGGTCCGGCCCTTCCTCAGCCCCGCTCATAGCGGAAACTTATGCGTCGGGCTGCCATTTCATTATTCCTTCCATCCCAAATTAGTTGTCAAAGGCTACTAAATATACATGTCATTTTATAAAATCAAGATGAAATTAATTATTTGTTTTCCATTTTATTTTTAGTATTAAGTGTTCTAGAAAACATGCAATATTGACTACTGTATAGCATAGAAATTATAAATTTAAAAATTTCAAAGTGCAATTTATTGAAGAGAGACAAGAATAAAGTAAGGAAAAGGTTGAAAAGAGAAAACTGTTAACTAGAGTTAATATATATTATTTGGCTAATAAAATGAATCTGGTCCATTAAAAAACTACGAGGACACACGTATAAGCTATTTCCACAAAAGAAAATCATCACGAGGAGGAAAATGCATCACAAAAATAAAATAAAGCATACATCCACTTGGTGGGGGTAATTAGAAACATAAATAAGAATGGATAGTGGGATTCTAGCTTTAGGTGGAGTCCGCACTGTTATCTCCAGAAGGCCTCACATCATTAACAATATTCCTACAACGTATATGTAGCTTTATTTTCTTTTCACCTATCAATATGAGACCCTGTTCACATGCTCAATAATTCTCTTCCTCGAACTAAATTTTACGTAGGCCAACAATAACAAGCCCCCGCAACAACTGACCCACAAACAAGCCCCTATGAACTAACTAAGTTTCACATGGCCCTTCAACTCTTGGGCTTATCTGGAGAATAAGTGTGACCCATCGCCAACATCGTCAGCATATATTATGCATCTAATTGCACGATTTTCCCTATAAATAGGCTGATTTTTAATTTTTGCCCAAAGAAAGTGAACTTATGTATAGCAGACATAAGTTCTTTAAGGGTGCGGGGCATAACTTGTGGGATATTATGATTAAAAAAAATATAAACTTATGCTTCGCGGAAAAAGTTCATTACCAAGAGAATTAAAAAATTAAAACCATCACAAAATAGGGGCAAAAGTGCAAATGACCCTATCTTATACACACCGAAGCCCACATGTTAGCTTCTTCTTGTGTGTGTCTCCAAAATATACCTTGGCCTGGTAATAGGAAGTAAATCGTGCCCCACACCATCATTCTAGCATCACCATACTCATCACCCCGAACCATATTGGCTTTGATCATAATTGGGCTAAGCTAGTCCAGAGATACGCTTAAAATGGTCTTCTTTAATTGGTTACTCCAGTTAATCTCTTCAGATCAATCAATTAAGCACACCTTAATCTGATACTAATTAAGATCGATTATATGAATCTCTATATTCCTTCCATGCACTCTAATATGGTAATTTCACTCCAACACTAGATAGTCTGTT
Organism: Jaltomata sinuosa; assembly: GCA_003996215.1. Classification (NCBI taxonomy): domain Eukaryota; kingdom Viridiplantae; phylum Streptophyta; class Magnoliopsida; order Solanales; family Solanaceae; genus Jaltomata; species Jaltomata sinuosa. The sequence continues at coordinate 949,249 of QJPP01007196.1, read as the reverse complement.
TCTTAATTTCTATCACTTGAGAACGTAAATAGAAGTTAATTACTGATAACTTATACAGTTGATATGTGAGTAACATTGAAAAATTTCTAAGTAATTCGCACTATTATGAGAAGAAAAAAATTACACTAAATTTAATTACTATTAAACAAGGTATATATTTTACTCTTTCATAGTCTCGCTATACTCTCCTAATAAAGTAGCTCAAATCTTCTCCTCAAACTAATAAGGGAAAACGGGATAAATATATTCTTCAACCTTGCGATTTAGAATAGATATGCCCCTTGTTATAAAAAAGAGATGCTTATATACTTTCATCGTTAAACAAATGATGCATTTTTACCCTTTTCCTTAGCAGACTAATATTTACTGAATTAAAAAAAAATATCCTAAAATTGGGTTTTTAATTCAAAAAATGTCACGTAGCTTTAAATATTTCTCACCTATTTTTCTTACCCCTCCAGATCCGACCCAAATGAAAAAAAATTCAATCCCTCTTCTCCTCAGTCATAAAATTGGTTTGGATCGGGTTTGAATAAAAGAGGGGATAGGGTATTTTATAGTTGGATCAGGTATGGAGGGGTAAAAAGAAATAGGTGAGGTAATTTTTTAAAGTCACGTGTCATTTTTGAAATTAAAAAATTCATTTTAGGATTGTTTTTTTGATTCAGTCTATTAACGAAAAGGGTAAATATACACTACTCCCTCCGTTCATTTTTACTTGTCACATTTAGACTTGACACCACCCATTAAGAAAACAATAGTTGACATGACTATTTTACCACACTACCCCTATTAATTGATGTTAGGATTAGGTCTTGGAAAATGATTTGGAGAATAAGTAATTAATGCTAAGAGTAAAACAAGGAAAAAATAATTGCTTTTTCTTCATATGTAAAATGTGATAAGTAAAAATGAACGAAAGGAATAATTTTTTATGAGGGGTATATCCTCTCTAAATCGCAAAATTGAGAGGTACATTTGCCCCTTTTCCCAACTAATAATATGCTTTCTCAACTTGACTTGACTTCACCGTTGACTCAATTTGGGTTAATTTAACAAGAAGTTAGTGCTTTCTCAACTTGACTTGACTTCACAGTTGACTCAACTTGGGTTAATTTAACAAGAAGTGCTTAGAAAATTGAGGTGTTGGGTTAAGCTTTTAGTGAAAATTTGAGTATTTTTTGAGTCGTAACAGAAGTTATTTTTCAAAATCTAAAGAAAGTAATTTTTTTTGGATTATGACCAAAATTTGAACCTCTCACTGAGCAGACACATGATAGTTATTATTGTTAATGAACCAAAACTCCAAAAACAGGTGGAAAAGATGTTTCCAAGCTTGCAAACAGAAAGTAAAATATTGCAGCTAAACACCTTCATAATATTTCTTAAATTAATTCTGGTTTATTCGAACATTCATACCATAAATACTAAAGTAAAACAGGTTCAAAACCGCTCAAATCTGAAATCCGAAAACGAGGGAAATGCAACACTCTGAAGTACAAAAACTACAAAACTCTAAGTAGTACAGACGACTTTATATATATTAAAAAAAAACAGGTAAACGAGAAGCAACATATTAACTTGCAGCTCAGAAAGCACACCACCGAAAGAGATGCTAACTTCTATATTTCCAAATATGTGTTCTTGATTTTGTTAAGCCTCTTGACTACATCTATCATGGTTATTCTTGATTCTGGTGTTTCTTTTGTGCAGTCTAAAGCCAATTCTATCATGGAGGCTATGCAGATTTCACTTTTAGAAGTGATTTTTTCTTCCTCAGAAAAAAGATTGTCATCCACAACGTCCAACATAGTCCCCCGAAATGCTTGTGTTATCCATTTCCTCAAGTGAAGATTTTCATTGAATATCTCTGCATCTGTTGGCCTTCTTTTTGCCAAAATCTCCATTAGCATGATGCCATAGCTATAAACATCACCACAAGGGGACACTATTCCCTCCGAGCCATATTCTTAGAAGAATGAAAATGGAAAAATAAATTACTCATTGATATATAACAATAATTATGTTATAACAAACACTTTGTGTTTATTTAGTTCTAGATTTTGGAAGGGCTTATTATGATTTGTAAAAACAAAAAGGATAGGGTCTTAAGTGAAATAGAAAGAGACTAGTATACCTGGTGCAATATATCCAAGAGTGCCCAATGTTTCGGTGTGTGCCACGGACTTGCTTACAGCTAAAATCTTAGAGATGCCAAAATCACCAACATGAGCCACCATATCCTCATCCAAAAGAACGTTGGCTGGCTTTAGGTCGCAATGAACTATTGGAGTGTCATTACCATGATGTAGATATTCAATTGCCATAGCCGCATCAAGCATTACAGTGACTCTTTGAAGAAGGTTCAAGTGGGACTCTTCTTTGTACAACCAATTCTCAAGGCTTCCGTTGGGCATAAATTGCAGAACAAAGGCTCTTATATAGTCACTAGAACAAGTAGTAATCACAGGGACAAGATTTCTGTGCCTAACATTTCTCATCACTTCACATTCAGTATCAAACCTCTTGCATACTTGCTCATTTTCCAAATCCAGAACCTTTATGGCTACCGTAGTTCCACTAGATAATGTGCCTTTGTACACAGAGCCAGAACCTCCCACACCAATTAAATTTGATTCATCAAAATTATTTGTTGCTCGTTGAATCTCGTGATAAGAAACTAACTGATGAGTCCTCATCTCTGGTACCTTTTCGACATCTTTGGATTTTCCTTTCTTCCGCCGTTTCATTATCCAAATCGAAACCAACAAGAATATCAAAAATGATGAAGTAATCACAAGAATAACAATTTTTAGCACATGTTTCTTAGACATTGATTGTTTTCCAGGATTAGTGATAGCACAAGCAGGAACCTCCAATATGTGCATTCCACATAGACCTTTGTTCCCAAGAAATGATTGCAGAGTGGAATTTGCGAAAACACCACCACTGGGTATTTCACCTTCTAAATCATTAAATGAAACATTAATGCTTTTAAGGTATGAGAGCTTTTCCAAAGACTTAGGAATAGTACCTGACAAGGCATTTAAAGACAAATCCAAGTCTTCTAAGCTTATCAAGCTGGCAAAGGATACTGGAATTGAGCCTGAAAATGAATTGTTCGAAAGGTCAAGAGCCTTCAGGTTTTGGAGTTCCCCCAATCTGCTTGGTACCTTTCCCGAAAAGTGGTTACCAGAAAGATATAGCCCTACAATGGCCTTCAGTCCTCCAATATCCTGTGGAACTTCTCCTTCTATAGAATTCTGTGACACGTCTAGACCGAGAAGATCTCTCATTTTCCATAGGCTCGAAGGAAATGTTGAAGATAATTTGTTAGAACTCAAAGAAATCTCTTGTAGCATGCTAAGATTTCCTAAACATTCTGGAATTAATCCAGAGAACTCATTACCTTCCAGATTTAATTGAACCAAATTAGACAAATCGCATACCACCTTTGGAATATGTCCCTGAAATTTATTGTTATCTAGATACAGCCCTTGGAGTTGTTTAAGCTTACCAACATCAGAAGGAATACTTCCCACCAAGTTGTTTTCTTCAAGGTCTAGGGCTATAAGACTGCTCATGTTGCCTATACCTGTGGGGATGAGGCCATTGAGGTGCGCACCTGCTATATGAAACTTTTCAATAGTAGATGAAAGATTCCCAATAGAATATGGCAAAACTCCATTCAACGGGTTGGAATTCACTTCTAGATATCGCAGCATCCGACAGTCCGCCAAAGAATTGAAGAATCGCAACTCATGCTCTCTTGGGTCATTGGTAAGTTGATTATGAAATAGGAGCAGTATTTGCAGCTCACGAAGATTTCCCAAATTAGTAGGAATAGTTCCTGTGAGAAAGTTATATTCTAGCTCCAGTGTCTCAAGCTTGGAGGCATTTGTTATGAACAATGGAATTCCCCCTTCGAGCTGATTGTGCCCCAAGTAAAGTTCTTCAAGGTTCGGAAGATGAAGACCTGTAGTGGTTGGAATTCTCCCTGAGAGGTTGTTGAAATTGAAAGAAATCCCTTCCAAAGAAGATATATTGAAAATAGCCTTCGGAATTTGACCAGTAAGATTATAATTCTGGCCAAAGTTTAATATCCTCAAATTTGATAGCTTCCCCAATTCCGGAGGAATTCTCCCCTCTATGTGATTGTTTCGACAACCAAGATATTGCAGGGTGGAAATGTTGCCCAATGAAGTGGGAATAGTCCCTTTTATTGAATTATTACTAATATAAAACTCCTCAAGTCCGGATAAACAACCAATATTTCTGGGTATATCTCCAATTATATTGTTATAAGATATGGACAACATTTTGAGCTCTGTGAGTTGGCATATGTTGGAAGGAATGCAACCAGAAATTTGGTTGAAAGATATACTTAGATACTTCAGATTTGACACAATATTCCCTTCATCAAGCAAGAGAGGACCAGAAAGGCTATTCTTTCCCAGAGCTACAACAAGTAGTGACAAGATATTAAACAGTGTTGCAGGAATAGAACCTGTTAACTGATTATCGTACACGTAGAACTTTACAAGTTGGCTCAGATTACCAATCTGCTTTGGAATGTTGCCATTGATTCTATTCCCAGACAAATCAAAGTCCATCAACTTCGTGGCATTTCCAACAGCAGGAGGGATACTACCCGTGAGGCTATTGTTCCTCAGATTTAAGACTCTGAGTTCCGGTACATACCATGGCCCTTTCCACATTTCACCGCCAAGTTTATTGAAGGCCAATGAAATTACTTGAACTCTCCGGTGTTGAAATAGACTTGTTGGAATACTTCCTTCTAGCTGATTGTTCTGAATATCAATCACTCGCAAACGAGGCAAGTGACCAAGTCCGTATGGGATGCCACCATTTAAGCTGTTGTTCTCGAGATTGATCTCTCTGAGAAAGGACAAATTGGCCAAAGATGGAGAAATTGTGCCTTGAAGTTGCAAATTAGGAAGAGCCAAGGCTACAACTCTTTGCCTTTTTGAACTGCAAGTGACACCAAACCAAGAGCAAAAAGAAGTATTCTTTGTCCAATTTTTGTCCAAAAAAATAGAAGGACTTGTAATAAGATTTTGGAAAGCTAGTAGAGCTTCTTGGTCTGTTTTATTTGAGGAAGCAACTGATATAGCAACAAAGTAATATTGAATTAGAAAGAGGAGAATCAATAAGACAATGTGCTTCTTCATGCTGTTACTATGCACTGGGAATAGAATGTTTTGAAGGGAATTTGGACACTGGATTAATTTTTGTGTATGGTATTGCCAAATAATCAAAGTTGCTCCACTATATAGCACCAAACAAATAAAATGTTGAAAAGGATTAATACAGAGGAGGAAAATAAGTAGCAAAAAGATTTAGTGTGAAAACAGATTAAAAGGAGGAAAACAGTTGTCATCTTGTATTATAAAGAAAAACTGTACTCCCTTTGTTCCATGACATAGTTTGACACGACGCGCCACGGAATTTAAGCATGCCATAACAAATGTATGAATATTAAAGTTTCGCATTCAAGAAATGATATGTTTAAAGTAAAATTATTTCTCTAGTATAGAAAAAAAATTACCATATTTTTTTGAACGTACTAATAAAGTTGAATGATTGTGATTTCCACAACCTTTTATGTGATGTATTACACATTGAGGTGAATTGATTGATAAAAGTCAGTCAACTTGTATTATTAAGAAAGGAAGAAAAAGGCATAATATATTTATATTATATGGTCCAAAACCAAGTCAATGGAAGTCCATACAAGTTAAGGAATATTTAGACAACAACAATAACTATGCCTCGGTCTCAAACAACTGAGATCAATGACTATTACCCCTTTCATACTGCGACAACATTGTCTCTCTACATTACGATGGTCCAGTGGCCTTGATAGTCAATCAACTTGCAGTGAGAAAGATAGAAACCATACAGTCCAGACAAGTTGTCCCATAACCCAAAAAAAGTGGCTCTGTTAGAAGTAACTTTGGAGAAAATTAAAATAATTTATATTTGACTTATGAATTTTAAAAGCCTTTTTACAATACTAGAACAATAATTTATACTTGACCAATGATCCAAAAGTGGTTCAGGAAAAAAAAAATACTTTTTTAAATTTTTTGAAAAATAGCTTGCTCAAAAACACTTTTTACTCTCTCTAAAAACTTAAATCAAACACTTCAACTCTCTAAAATATATATTTTTTAATAAACACTTTTGACTTTTCAAGCCAGATGATTATGAATTTGTACTCATTTTATTAGTACAGCGATGAATGGAATCTGCTGACTTGATAACCGTAAGATTGATTATGCTCAGTCGATCTCCATGTGATTACTGGATTAAAACATTCTGCTCTCTCGTATATTATAATAGATCGTAACAAAACAGATGATAATACCTGTGTTTGTATTACAACAACGAGTTCACTTCAATTCCAAGTTAGATATGGTCGACTATATGAATTCTTTCTATTCATGCCACTTAATTAAGACTCGTACAAAATTGTACCACTGAATATGTTGCATTCATGTGGAATTGAAAAAAAAAACAGTAGTCCTTCCTCCTTGCATTAAATTGACTAATTGAATACAGTTGTGAGGCTAGTGACCATTTTGCTCTCAGGTTTGATCTTTATATTAATTAGTACTAACATATAGTGATTTGGTAGGATTATGTAAGCTAATTAAATTACTTGCTTATAGGCAGAGAGTTTACAGCAAGATTATAGGAGTACATGTAACTATGAATAACATAGAGGTATTCTAGAGATATCTGGAGATCAAAGTTTTATTCTACTGATAAATGAACATATTTGTGTAGCATAGTGTACCATATTTGCTCCTAACCTGCATTTCTATATTCGGTTGATGCTGAAGAAAGCAATCACAAGGCTTTCATTTTTTCAAGAAAGAAAACGAATTGATTCGTTCTTTTCTAGTCAGGCAATCTTTCAGTTGAGAATTTTCCCGGCTAGAGCTAAGTCAGCAGCAGCATTTGCTCATTAATAGCCTGCTTTAAGATGTCTCTCAATTTGAAGTTTTCTTCCCTTGCTTCTTAAGAGACTCGTTGAGCTTAGTAGTCTTGTGCATAACAAGATCTCATTCTTCTTGAGCTTCTGTTATACAGGCAGTGAAGCTCATTTCTTTTCCGTTCCAAGCTAATTCTAATTGTGCGGCACAGTGTTCCTCGTTGGCCTCAGATGCTTCGTAAGCAACTTCCTTCAATCCTACGGCTAAATCATATAACTGCTAAATCAGATACTTTTTGCCTTTTTGAGCTCCAACTTCAAGGAATTGATACTCTTATCTTTCATCTTCAATTCTTCTTGCTTGGTGGTTCCCAAAAACGAATAAATTAAGAATTTGTTTGCATACTTCCTAACATTATACTTGAGTTTCAATGCTAAAATGAAAATACAATCATTTGCTTAGCACACTGAAGAATGTGGGGTTTAAAGAACAAGAGTCAGTTCACTTTGTGTTAATCAAAAATGTCCAGATGTATTTAGTATTGTCTCTATTGCTCCTTCAATAGACATTAATGTTATTCGTGAACCTATTTCAAGGTCTTTACTTAACAAAAATAATACTATTTCCGCTGTCATTATTCCTGCTTCTGCAGCTCTAGGTTTATATTTTACCGAGTTTGGCAAAGCCCTCAGACCAACGAGTATCTTACAGATACCCGACAAGGAATTCCACTAATTACTGGTGGTCGTATTGATCCTTTCAAACAGATCGATGATCTTGATAGAGTAACTAAAACGAAAGTATAATTCACCATAAAGGTTAAAATGGAATATATTGAGTCATGTTGTAGGAAAGTTTGTTGCAACTTTTGTTTACCATGAAACCACATGTGGTAAGAAATAAAAATTATACGTTCAAAGTTTGAAATCAATCTAAATACAGTAAATACCACTTTCATCTGCAGTTACTTTTGAATATTATGTTTTCAAAAATGAGAGCAACGTAAATTATTCAAAGAGAAATCTCCAAAGTTTCCTCCTTTTAGTTAAAATAAAATTGCTGCTATAAAATGGAAGGCATATAAGAATCTAATTACGAATACAAAGGAATTAGCTATTGAATCTGATTTAATTCTGGTTTATTCAAGTACTCAAAACCACTGAAATCTGAAATCACAAAATAAGGAAATGCAACACTCTGAAGTACAAACAATACATGACTCCAAGTGGGACAGACAACTTTATTTAAAAACCCAGGTAAACGAAAAACAACATTTGACCTGCAGCTCGGAAAGAACACCACTTTAAGAGATGCTAACTTCTACATTACTGTTACAGATATTCTAGGAAGATTGTAAATATATTTTATTACCTTATATAGTTACCTTTGATAGAGCCTCTTGCTGCTGTATATGCACATGTAATTCTGACATAATGAAATATGAACTTCTGTTGATTTTCATGGTATCAGAGCCACTAGGGCTCAAGATCTTAGTTCAGAAATTTCGAAACTTTTCCTGGCATCTTGGGAAAAGGTTTCGGCTACTTGGTTCTGGCAGTATACATCTGGGTTTTTCTGTCCCAACATCGTCTCATTAGTTTCAACCTATTCCAGATTGGTTTCTGGTTTTAAATCGTCACTGTTTGGATAATTTTCTCTTCACTTCCAGGTTCACTTTTTTTGCCTTTGCGTCTGTGACTTTGAATCTGGATTGCTTTGTGCTTCTGTGGCTGTTTGGATGGCGATTTCCTGTTCTTGTCAACCAGTTTGGTGTTAGATTGTTGATCCTTTGCTCTTCTTGATCAATATCTTGGCTAAACATTAGTTAAAATATCTGAGGATAAATTTGCCATGACTGAAATTGTTCCAGCCTTATCCAAAATTACAGATTACAAACTAAATGGGCCTAATTATTTAGATTGGAGTAGGAAAATAAGGATCTATTTGCGTAAGTGTTGAAAAGGATGATCATCTTATCCAAGATCCTCCAACTAATGATGCTAAAAAGGCTTGGCTAAGAGATGATGCTAGACTACTCTTGCAAATCATAAACTCTATTGACAATGAAGTAGTTGGTTTGGTCAATCACTGTGAGTTTGTGAAAGAGTTAATGGATTATTTGGAATATTTATATTCTGGCAAAGGTAATTTGTCTCGGATTTATGAAGTTTGTAAGGCTTTCTATCGTTCTGAGAAGGAAGCTAAGACACTTACTGCATACTTCATGGAGTTCAAGAAAATCTATGAGGAACTGAATGTACTTCTACCATTCAGTACCGATATCAAGGTGCAGCAAGCTCAGAGGGAACAAATGGCTATAATGAGTTTTTTAGCTGGACTCCCCTCTGAGTTTGAGACTGCTAAATCACAGATTCTCTCCAGTTCTGAGATCACCTCTCTCAAAGATGTTTTCAGTCGGGTGTTGCGCACGGAGAGTACTCCATCCAATCAGCAGACCAATGTGCTTGTTGCAAAAGGAGCAGGAGGAGGAGGAAGAAATAATGCAGGGAGATGGAACAATAACAATAATGCAGGGAGATGGAACAATAACGATGATGCAGGGAAATGGAACCATAACAATGATGCAGAAAGGTGGAACAACAACAATAATGCCCGGAGATGGAACAATAACAAAGGAGGAAACAATGATGCTGGGAGATGGAACAATAACAAAGGAGGTGACAATGACAATACTTGTCGCTATTGTAAGGAACCCGGGCACATAAAGCAAAACTGTAAGAAATTACAGATTCGCCACCAACAGATTCAGACTGCCACTATTGCTGCCACTTCTGGTTCACCCTCAACTGTTACAATCTCGGCCGATGAGTATGCAAGACTTACAAAGTATGAGGAATCAATGAATGAAACCACTTCAGCCCCTGCCCTTACTGAGTCAGGTAACAAATGTCTCATTTCCTCCTCAAGCAACTGGATCATTGATTCGGGTGCAACAGATCACATGACAGGTAATCCCAAAATTTTCTCTAACTTCCGGTCACATAAAGCACCAACCTCTGTTACCATAATGATGGGTCTAGTTATACCATTGTGGGATCTGGGACCGTTAACCCCACTTCATCTATTACTTTGTCCTCTGTGCTAGGTTTACCTAGCCTTGCCTTTAATCTGATTTCTGTGAATAAGCTTACCAAAGAACTAAAATGTTTTGTCTCATTATTTCCCGATTATTGTCTTTTTCAGGATCTTATGACGAAACAGATTATTGGTAAAGGACATGTATCAGCGGATGGTCTCTACATTCTTGATGATTGGGCACCTTCATCAGTTGCTTGCTCCAGTATCACCTCATCATTTGAAGCACATTGTCGATTGGGACATCCTTCTTTACCGGTTTTGAAGAAATTATGTCCTCAGTTTCACAATGTACCTTCAATAGACTGTGAGTCTTGTCATTTTGCAAAACACCATAGAAGCTCGTTAAGTCCTAGAAATAATAAACGAGCTGATTTTGCTTTTGAATTAGTTCATTCAGATATTTGGGGACCATGTCCCATTGTGTCTAAGTCTGGGTTCAGATATTTTGTTACTTTTGTGGATGATTTTTCTCGAATGACATGGATTTACTTTATGAAAAATCGTTCTGAAGTGTTCTCCCATTTCTCTAATTTTTGTGCTGAGATTAAGACACAGTTTAATACTTCTGTACATATATTGAGGAGTGACAATGCTAAAGAAGTCATGTCAACGTCATTCCAGACCTACATGAATCAATATGGTATTCTTCATCAATCTTCGTGTGTGGATACACCCTCTCAAAATGGGGTGGCTGAGCGAGAGAATAGACATTTGCTTGAGACTGCTCGTGCTTTGTTATTCCAAATGAAGGTACCTAAGCAATTTTGGGCAGATGCGGTATCCACAACTAGTTTTTTAATTAATCGCATGCCATCCACAGTGCTTAATGGTGATATTCCCTATGGTGTTCTCTTTCCTAATAAGCCATTATTTTCATTAGAACCAAGGGTGTTTGGGAGTACATGTTATGTTCGTGATGTGCGACCCCATGTTACTAAACTAGATCCAAAGGCATTGAAGTGTGTCTTTCTGGGATATTCTCGCCTGCAGAAGGGTTATCGGTGCTACTCTCCAACCCTTAACAGATATATGGTGTCGATAGATGTGGTATTCTCTGAGAACATATCTTTTTTTCCTCTCTGGATACTTCTTCCACTCAGGGAGAGGAAGAAGAATGGCTCATCTATAAGACCACTCCACCGAGCTCAGAACATCATAAGGATAGTCCTGCTAGTGTTGAGCAGTCAACTGAAATTGTGTCTTCTGATGTTCCTCCTTCTCAAACAAAGTTGCCAATAGTTCAAGTTTATTCCAGGAGACAAGCGACCAATGATACATGTCCTGCACCAACTCTTTCGTCATCAGATCCTCCTCCGGTCAATCCCTCTCCAACAGAAAATCTTGACATTCCTATTGCTCTTCGCAAAGGTAAGCGTCAGTGTCAGTCAGTATATTCCATTGCTAATTTTATCTCACATGACCACTTGTCTCCCGCATCTTGCTCTTTAATTGCTTCTCTAGATTCTATTGTTGTACCCAAAACAGTTGGGGAAGCTTTGAGTCACCCTGGGTGGTATGATGCAATGCTCGAGGAGATGCATGCGTTAGATAACAATCACACTTGGGATTTGGTGGACTTACCAAAAGGAAAGAAGGCAGTGGGATGTAAATGGATTTTCACAGTCAAAGTAAATCCTAATGGTTTTGTGGCTAGGCTTAAAGCTAGACTGGTGGCTAAAGGATATGCTCAGACTTATGGGGTGGATTATTCTGATACTTTTTCTCCGGTGGCCAAACTCACTTCCGTTTGCTTGTTTATTTCTCTGGCTGATTCTGCGAATTGGCCGCTACATCAGTTAGATATCAAGAATGCATTTCTTCATGGTGATCTCCAAGAAGACGTGTATATGGAGCAACCTCCCGGTATCGTTGCTCAGGGGGAGTATGGTAAAGTCTTTCACCTGAAGAAATCCTTGTATGGTCTGAAACAGAGTCCACGTGCTTGGTTTGGGAAATTTAGTGAGGTAGTTCAGAAGTTTGGGCTTACAAAGAGTAAATGTGATCATTCGGTCTTCTACAGACAATCAGCAGTTGGCATTATTCTTCTTGTTGTATATGTTGATGACATTGTCATCACTGGGAGTGATTATGCAGGTATATCTTCTCTCAAATCATTCTTGCATTCGACGTTTCACAGGAAAGACTTGGGACAGCTGAAATACTTCTTGGGAATAGAAGTAAGTAGGAGAAAGAAGGGAATATTTCTATCTCAAAGGAAGTATATCCTTGACCTGCTTGAGGAAACTGGAAAGTCGGCAGCCAAACCTTGTAGTACTCCAATGGTTCCCAATATGTAGCTAACAAAAGATGATGGTGATACCTTTGATGATCCAGAGAGATATAGGAGATTAGTTGGGAAATTAAACTATCTCACTGTAACTCGTCCGGATATTGCTTTTGCAGTAAGTGTTGTTAGTCAGTTTATGTCCATGCCTACGGTCAAACATTAGGCAGCTTTGGAACAAATTTTATGTTACCTAAAAGGAGCTCCTGGACTTGGCATAGTATATAGTAACAATGGACATACTCGCATTGAGTGTTTTGCAGACGCTGATTGGGCTGGATCCAAGATTGATAGAAGGTCTACTACTGGCTATTGTGTCTTTGTGGGTGGAAATTTGGTATCATGGAGAAGTAAGAAACAAAATGTTGTATCTCGATCAAGTGCAGAATCCGAGTATAAATCTATGGCACAATCCACGTGTGAGATTATGTGGATACGTCACATTTTAAGTGAAGTTGGATTGAAGTATCCTACACCATCAAAACTTTGGTGTGATAATCAAGCTGTCCTTCATATCGCCTCAAATCCAGTGTATCATGAAAGAACTAAGCACATCGAGGTGGACTGCCATTTTATTCGTGAGAAGATTCAAGAGAACTTGATTTCCACAAGTTATGTGAAGACAGGAGAGCAGCTAGCTGATTTGTTCACAAAGGCGTTGAATGGAGCTCGAGTTAACTATTTGTGTAACAAGCTGGGCATGATCAATATATATGCTCCAGCTTGAGGGGGAGTGTTACAGATATTCTAGGAAGATTGTAAATATATTCTATTACCTTATATAGTTAGTTGAATCATAGGAGAGATCTGTAAGATATTTTCTTACCTTTGATAGAGCCTCTTGCTGCTGTATATGTACATGTAATTCTGACATAATGAAATATGAACTTCTGTTGATTTTCAATTACCAAAAATGCGTTCTTGATTTTGTTAAGTGTCTTGACTACATCTTTCATGGTTATCCTTGCTTCTGGTGTTTCCTTTGTGCAGTCTAATTAAAGCCAACTCTATCATGGAAATTATGCAGATTTCACTTTTGGAAGTTATTTGTTCTTCCTCAGGAAAGAGATTGGCATCCACAACTTCCATGATAGTTCTTGGAAATGCTCGCCTTATCCACTCCCTCAAGCCATGATTTTCATTGAATATCTCTTCATCTGTTGGTCTTCTTTTTACCAAAACCTCCATCAACATGATGCCATAGCTGTAAACATCACCACTAGTGGACACTATTCCCTCCGAGTGAAATTCTTAGGAAAGAATGAAATGAAAAAAGTTACTCAATTGAAATATAACAATAATTATGTACTAACAGACGCTATTATTTAGTTCTATATTTTAAAAGGGCTAAATTATGATTTGTGAAAATAAAAAGGAAAGGGTCTTCAATATATAAGTGAAATAGAAAGAGACTAGTATACCTGGTGCAATATATCCAAGAGTGCCCAATGTCTCGGTGTGTGCCATGGACTTTCTTACAGCTAAAATTTTAGAGATTCCAAAATCACCAACATGAGCCACCATATATTCATCCGAAAGAATATTGGCTGGCTTTAGGCCGCAATGAACTATCGGAGTGTCATTACCATGATGTAGATATTCAATTGCCATAGCCACATCAAGCATTACAGTGACTCTTAATTTGAAGAAGGTTCAAGTGGCAATCTTCTCTGTACAACCAATTCTCAAAACTCCCATTGGACATATATTTCAGAACAAATGCTCTTATATAGTCACTAGAACAAGTAGTAATCACAGGGACAAGATTTCTGTGTCGAACATTTCTCAAGACTTCACATTCTGTATCGAACCTTTTGCATACTTCCTCATTAAGCAAATCCAGAACCTTTATTGCCACCACAGTTCCACTAGATAATGTGCCTTTATTCACAAAGCCAGAACCTCCCGCTCCAATTAAATTTGATCCATCAAAATTATTTATTGCTCGTTGATCGTGATAAGAAATCAATTGATATGTCCTGACCTTTGGAACCTTTTCGACATCTTCAGTCTTCCCTTTCTTCTTTCGTTTCATTATCTAAGTTATGACCAACAAGAATATCAGAAAGAATGAAATAACCACTGGAGTAACAATTTTTAGCACAAGCTCCTTAGACTTTGATTGTTTTCCAGGATTAGTGATAGCGCAAGCAGGAATCTCCAATATGTGTATTCCACATAGATCATTGTTCCCAAGAAATGATTGCAGATTGGAATTTGCGAACACACCACCACCGGGTATTTCACCTTCTAAATCATTAAATGAAACATTAATGTTTTTAAGGTATGGGAGCTTTTCCAAAGACTTAAGAACAGTACCTGACAGGACATTTAAAGACAAATCCAAGTCTTCTAAGCTTATCAAGTTGGCAAAGGATAATGGAATTGAGCCTGAAAATGAATTGTTCGAAAGGTCAAGAGCTTGCAGGTTTTGGGGTTCCCCCAATCTGCTTGGTATCATTCTGGGGAAGTGGTTAGCAGAAAGATCTTGATATAGAATGGCTTTCAGTTCTCCAATATCTGATGGAACTTCTCCCTCTATAGAACTTTGTGACACACTTAGATGGAGAAGACTTTTCATTTTCCGAAGGCTCAACGGAAATTTTGATGAAAGTTTATTAGAACCCAAATAAAGCTTTTGTAGCATGCTAAGATTTCCTAAACATTCTGGAATTAATCCAGAGAGCTCATTAACTCTGAGTTAATAGAACCAGATTAGCCAAATGACATACCGCCTCTGGAATATGTCCCTGCAATTTATTGCTTTTTAAAAATAGCCCTTGGAGTTGTTTAAGCTTACCAATCTCAGAAGGAATATTCCCTGTCAAGTTGTTTTCTTGAAAGCGTAGGGTCACTAGACCGCTCATATTGCCTATACCTCTGGGGATGAGGCCATTGATGTGTGCACCTCCAATTTCAAAGTATTCAATAGTAGATGAAAGATTCCCAATAGAATTGGGCAGAACGCCATTCAACGGATTGGAATCCAATTCTAGATATCGCAGCCTCCTACAGTTCGCCAAGGAATCAAAGAAGCGCAACTCATGCTCACTTGGTTCATTGGTAAGTTGATTACCATGTAGGAACAGTTCTCGCAGCTCACGGAGATTTCCCAAATTAGTAGGAATAGTTCCTGTGAGAAAGTTATGGTTTAGCACCAGCATCTCAAGCTTGGAAGCATTTGTTATGAACAATGGAATTTCCCTTCGAGCTGATTGTCTGCCAAGTAAAGTTCTTCAAGGTTCGGAAGATGAAGAGCTGTAGTGATTGGAATTCTGCCTGAGAGGTTGTTGAAACTGAAAGCTATGATTTCCAAAGAAGATATATTGAAAATAGCCTTCGGAATTTGACCAATAAGATTAAAATTATGGGAAAAGCCTAATCGCCTCAAATTCGATAGCTTCCCTAATTCTGGAGGAACTTGCCCCACTATGCGACTGTCTGAACAATAAATATATTGCAGAGTGGAAATATTGCCCAATGAAGCAGGAATAGTCCCGCTTATTGCATTACGTCCAATATAGAACACCTCGAGCTTGGCTAGACAATCAATATTTCTAGGTATATCTCCAATTATATTGTTGTAAGCCATGTACAAAGCTTTGAGCTCTGTGAGTTGGCATATTTTGGAAGGAATGGAACCAGAAATTTGGTTGTCAGACATACCTAAACGCTCTAGATTTGACAAACTATTTCCGTCATCAAGCAAGAGAGGACCGGAAGGGCTATTGATTCCCAGAGACGCCACGAGAAGCAACGAGATATTAAACAGTGTAACAGGAATAGAACCTGTTAATTGATTATCGTACACGTAAAACTCTGCAAGTTGGCTCAGATTACCGATCTCCTGCGGAATATTGTATTGATTCTATTCCCCAACAAATTGAAGTCCATCAACTTCGTGAAATTTCCGACAGAAGGAGGGATTATACCTGTGAGGCTGTTGTTCCTGAAATTTAAGACTCTAAGTTCGGGTACATAACATGGCCCTTTCCACATATCACCACTGAGTTCATTGTAAGCCAATGAAATTACTTGAACTCTCCGGTGTTGAAATAGACTTGTCGGAATACTTCCTTTGAGTTGATTGTTCTGAATATCAATCACTCCCGTTGTTTTGGTATAAACATGGAGCTGAAGACAATCATCAGCAAGCGCTAAAAGAGAGTTCCCAACTCCCGTTGTTTTGGTATAAACAGGGACCTGAAGACAATCGTCAGCAAGCGCTGAAAGAGAAGTCCCAACTCCCGTTGTTTTGGTATAAATAGGGAGCTGAAGACAATCATCAACAAGCGCTAAAAGAGAATTCCCAACTCCTGTTGTTTTGGTATAAACAGGGACCTGAAGACAATCGTCAGCAAGCGCTGAAAGAGAAGTCCCAACTCCCGTTGTTTTGGTATAAACAGGGAGCTGAAGACAATCATCAGCAAGCGCTAAAAGAGAACTCCCAACTCCCATTGTTTTGGTATAAACAGGGAGGTGAAGACAATCATCAGCAAGCGTTAAAAGAGAATTCCCAACTCCCGTTATTTTGGTATAAGCAGGGAGCTGAAGACAATCATCAGCAAGCACTAAAAGAGAATTCTCAACTCCCGTTATTTTGGTATAAGCGAGGAGGTGAAGACAATCATCAGCAAGCGCTAGAAGAGAATTCCCAACTCCCGTTATTTTGGTATAAACAGGGAGCTGAAGACAGTCGTCAGCAAGCGCTGAAAGAGAAGTCCCAACTCCCTTTGTTTTGGTATAAACAGGGAGGTGAAGACAATCATCAGCAAACGCTAAAAGAGAATTCTCAACTCCCGTTATTTTGGTATAAACAGGGAGGTGAAGACAATCATCAGCAAGCGCTAAAAGAGAATTCCCAACTCCCATTATTTTGGTATAAACAGGGAGCTGAAGACAATCATCAGCAAGCGCTAAAAGAGAATTCCCAACTCCCATTATTTTGGTATAAACAGGGAGCTGAAGACAATCATCAGCAAGCCCTAAAAGAGAATGAACATATCCATTCATCATCCCATATGGATCATATAGATCCTTCTCTAAGAGTTTTTTTTCCTTATGGAAGATCTAAAGTTAGGGAAAGCAATAACTGTCTCCTTTCCAAGAAGGGATCTTTCTTCTTCTCTGCAATTCTTCCCTAAAGAAGTAGCCGATTCTATTCCATTTTCATCGAAGGAACTCCCAAACCTTCTTCAACGTTTCTCGTTCTCTAAAAACTCTCCACAAACAAAAGCCATTGAAGATACATTGAGAGTATGCGAAGATTCACCCATAAAGGGAGAGAAAGTACTGTGCCACATCCGTGGAGGCAATGCTCGATTTTGTGCAAGGAATCATGGGAGAAAAAACCCAAATCGAAGCTCTTTCCACCACAACTCATTTCTCAGAGGACTACTCAACTACTACTTCCCTGCTTCGTCCCCAAAACTATACTATTTTGGATGCTCCACAAGATGTTCCAGCACCTAAGATGGTGGCGTGTCATACCATGCCTTGCCCTTACACGGTTTTCTACTGTCATTACACAATTAGCAAAAGCAAGGTATTCAAAGTTTCATTAAGGAATGAAGGAAATGGTGATACCACTGAAGCAATTGCTGTATGTCATTTGGATACCTCTGAATGGAATCCATCTCATGTATCCTTCCGAGTGCTCGGTATATTACCAGGAACATCACCTGTCTGTCACTTTTTCCCATCAGATAATCTAGTGTGGGTTCCAAAAACAACTGCCAATGGACATGGAATGCTTTGAAGGATCTGAGCAGCTGCACCATGTCCTCTGTTATTGCCTCTGTGTGAACTAATATTTGCTTGTATCTCTTTTCTGTTTTTCGAGTATACCTGTTGAGTATGCTTTTGATGATGATAAATAAAATAAAATATACGTTTGTCCTAATATTGTGTGCAAAAGTGTTTATTCAATATTTTCGACAAACAATCAAGGATAATGAAATTGCTAAATCCTATAAGGGTGTAAGTCATCATTTTTATATGGAAAAATTACGCGACGTAGAAAATTTTTGGACTTAATTACATGACGTAGCTAAGGTTTAAGATAATTACATTCTGTAGCTAAGGTTTAAGCTAAATAGCTAAATATACATTTCTTTTATATTTGTATATTTTGGGGCTCATATACGAGGCTCATATTTGTATATTTCGAGGTTCATATACAAATCTCTAATTTCAGGAAGGGGGAGGGGGGGGGAGAGGGGGGGTTCTCTCTCTAATTTTGGGGCTCATATACATTTGTATTTGTATACAAAGCAAATTTCGGAGCTCGTATACAAATCTCTAAAGGTTTGTATTTATATACAAAGCAAATTTCAGAGCTTATATACATATCTCTAGAGAGAATTTGTATTTGTATATACAAATCTCTAAAGCGGATTTGTATTTGTATATACAATCTCTAATTTGTATATTTAGCTACTAAACTGTAGCTACGTTCTGTAAGTAGGCAAACTTTAGCTATGGTGCCTCATTTATTATCTAAATGTTAGTTATTTCTGAATTTTTGCCTTTTTATATCCATTCGAGCCTGGTTAGTTTTTTACATACAAATTTCTTTAGTTAAAACTTGAAGAAAAATGAAAACACCTCTTGTCAATCTTTTCTTTCCGGTAGTGGAACGTTAATAAAACAACGAGATCTATTTTCTGGGTTAGATTCGTTAACCTAGATTTCACAGAACAATTAAAGAATATTGCAATTCATTAATTCTAAGAGTAACATACGTCTATATGTGCACTCTCAAAGTTAGAATGTTTACTTCTCATCTGAAACCAAGTTTAAGTGTGTGTTTATGTATTATGCCTAAAGGAAAATTCACATGCTTTTGACTCTCATACCTCTAAGTTTTCTAACAAAATTCTAGATAACACTATAACAAGTTGAACTTATTTGAGAGCATTTTCATAGTAAAAGGAGATTGTTTGGTATCCTCAGCATAGTGAAGAAACTTTTTCAAATAAGAAATAGTACAAAATATCAACTCCTAAATTTTACTACAAGGAAAAAAGTTACATTAATTGTAAAATTTAAACCTAAAAGTCAAATTTTGTATTTAAAAAATTTAAAATACAACTTGAAATTTGAAATCTTTTTTTAGAAAATTTGAGATTTGAAATCTAATTTGATATTGAGGTTGAAATTTTATGCAAATTTCATAAACAAACGTTAATTTCAAACTAAAGCTTTAAATTAGGGTCCAAAACGTATATTAACTTTGCACTTAGAGCATGTTTGGAGAGGCTTATTTTTAAGTTGCTTTTAAGCATAAGCTATTAAAAGTTGAAAATCTTTCATTTTTAGCTTTTTTTTGTTATTTTGACTTAAAATCAAGTGTTCGCAATTTTTTTTTACCTTATCCAAACACTAAAAATAAAGCTTAAAAGTTATTTTGATTTAAAATCACTTAAAAATAAGTCAATCTAAACAAACTCTTACCAGTTTCGTTAAATCTTAAAGTCCAGAATGAAAAAAAAAAAGACACTAAAAAATATAAAATATAGTTAATTATATCTTAAAAAGTTGCATCAAACTCTAAAAATAAATTAAAAATTAACAGAGATTACTGAAGTTATACCTCGAAATGTGAGTGTCCCTAAAAGAATTCATAATTTTCATCAAATTTAAAACAATAAAATTTAATAAATATTTAACCAAGACTAAAAATATTAATTCTTGTCAAACATAAAAGGATGAAAACTATTACTACTAGTGCTACCTTGAAACATAAAAGGCCTTTTTTTTATCATTTTCATAATAAAACTTTGTTGAGATAAGGCACAAGTACCTCTTTAAACTATACCCGAAATTATTACGACACACCTAAACTTTGCAGGTGTCTTATCACCCCTAAACTCATTTTTTCTGTATTTTTGTGCTCTTTTTGTGCTGACATGACTGTCATGTCAGCACAAAAAGAGCATAAAAATATTTAAAAAATGAGTTTAAGGGTAATAGGACTTCTGCAAAGCTTATATGTGTCGTAGTAACTTCGGGTATAAATATAATTTAGAGAGGTACTTGTGCGTTATCTCAACCTGTGACCCTATAAAGCTCCCCAATTTTACCAATCACACTTCCTTTCTTCCTTCCTTGTGAATTTAAACAATGGAGTAATACTCCCATTACACACCTAAACACTCACCAAATCCTTCAGAAGAATCATTCAATGGCAGCTCTGTATAGAATCAGAAAACCCCATTCGCTTTTCTCCAATTCACTCAAACAACTTTTCAACCAATGTACTCACAACAACACTCTAATTATTCAAACCCCTTTTACAAAACCCAATCTTTCTCCATTTTCTTCAACACCCATTAGCCCAAAACCCATAAATTCCCTTCCCCCAATTTCTTCAGAAAATTCAAGAATCATTGATAGACTTGTACACATATTCACTAAGAATCTTGATTCATTAAAAAGCCAAGAACTTGATGAGTTGGGTTCAAAGATTACACCTTTCATTGTTGAAGTTGTTATGAGGAAGCTCAAAAGTTGGAGGATTGCACATTTGTTTTTTAATTGGGCTTCAAATCAAGAAGGGTATTGTCACAATTGTCATACTTTTAACTTGATGGCAGAGTGCTTATCAGGTGCTCGACGAATTGACTCAATGAGAGTGTTGGTTAATGATGTAGTTAAGTTTCAGTGTTATTTTACGCCGCGTGCTTTGGGTTTCTTTATTAGGTGTTTGGGTAATCAAGGGTTGGTTAAGGAGGCTAATGAGTTGTTTGATCAGATGAAAAAAATGGGTCTTTGTGTTCCGAATAGTTTTACTTATAATTGCTTGTTAGATGCTATATCGAAAGCTGGTGATGTTGGTTTAATTGAGTTGAGATTGAAGGAGATGCATAGCTATGGTTGGGAGCTTGATAAGTATGCTTATACACCAGCTCTGCAGTGTTACTGTAATGCGGGGAAGTTTGAAAACGGGTTGGTTGTTTTCAATGAGATGCACGAGAAGGGATTGGTCGATGCACATGTTTTGTCGATCTTGTTGGTTTCTTTTAGCAAGTGGGGTAAGGTGGATAAGGCATTTGAGTTGGTTGAGAGGATTGAAGATCTTAACATTAGCTTAAATGAGAAGACATGTTTTGTTTTGGTTCATGGTTTTGTGAGGGAAGGAAGAACAGATAGAGCGTTGCAACTGTTGGATAAAATGAAGAAAATGGGTTTTGTGCTGGACATTTCTGTTTATGGCGTGCTAATAGAAGAGTTGTCTAGGAATAAGGAGATTGAGAAAGCTATGCAGCTATACGAGAATATGAATGCTTCAGGAGTCCGTCCTGATATTAAAATACTTGGTGACCTTATATCTTGTGCGCGTGATGAAAGAGACATGATCCAGATAGTTGAGGGGAGGTATGAGAGTCTGGATCTGAAAGCTAGGATTCTGTTGTATAATTCTGTGCTGAAAGGACTTATTAACAATGGTTCAACTGATAAAGCATATCGTCTACTTTCTGCATCAGCTGGTCTTGACTCTGGTGGTGATTTTAATGAGGACAATCTTTTTCTCGTGAAGGAACTTGCTTGTCCTAATACTATTTCTTTTGAAATAGTTATTGATGGTTTGTGTCGTGCGGATAGGTTGGAAATGGCTCTCAGACTGTTTAGAGATATGGACCATATTGGTTGTAAACGCAGTGTGCTACTTTACAATAATTTAATTGATTCCTTGAGCAGGTACGGTGGACTCGGCGAATGTTATGACCTTTTGAATGAGATGAAACAATCAGAATTTCAGCCGACACATTACACGTACAACTCAATTTTTGGATGCTTATGTAGGCAAGGGGATGATGCAGGTGCCCTTGCTATGGTGAGGGAGATGCGTGTGCATGGCCATCAACCTTGGATAAAATATTACACATTGCTCATGCAGAAACTTTGCAAAGATGGGCAAGCAGTCAAAGCTTCTAACTTTCTTTCTGACATGGTTCAAGAAGGATTTCTCCCTGATGTAGTTGGTTATTCGGCAGTCATAGACGGCCTTGTTAAGATTAAACAGTTGGACGAAGCACTGAACCTTTTCAGAGGGATCTGTGCTCGGGGTTATTGCCCTGATGTTGTTGCTTATAACATTATGATTAATGGGCTTTGTAAGGCCAAAAGAGTACTTGAAGCCCATAGTTTTCTTGATGAAATGATGGATAAGGGGCTTATTCCATCAGTTGTTACCTACAACTCACTGATTGATGGGTGGTGCAAAAATGGTGATGTAGATCGGGCAATTGCATATCTCACTAGGATGACTGGAAAAGAACGGGAGCCCAATGTTATCACTTACTCCACTTTAATAGATGGGTTATGCAATGCTGGCAAACCAAATGATGCTATGAGTCTTTTGGTCAAAATGGAGGCAAGTGGTTGCTCTCCAAATAGAATAACTTTTATGGCTCTCATTAGTGGTCTGTGCAAGTGTGGAAAGCCAGATGATGCTCTGATTTATCTGCAGAAAATGGAGAGGAAGGATATGAAACCCGATCCATCTATCTACATAGTGCTAATAGATGCTTTTATAAAAAATATGAATCCTGATGAAGCTTGTGAACTACTACAAAAGGTGGTCCGCAATGAGTCTCTTCAAGATTTAAATAGTAAGAGTCATCCTATTCTCAAAGAGGCAATACTTTCCCTGTCAGCGGATCCAAGGACTTCCACAAATGTAAAAATCCTGTTGGAGGAGGGTCACCTTACAGCACTCTGTAATGTCTGTGAAATTGGATGACAGATGACATGATAAGATAT
Organism: Jaltomata sinuosa; assembly: GCA_003996215.1. Classification (NCBI taxonomy): domain Eukaryota; kingdom Viridiplantae; phylum Streptophyta; class Magnoliopsida; order Solanales; family Solanaceae; genus Jaltomata; species Jaltomata sinuosa. The sequence continues at coordinate 926,137 of QJPP01007196.1, read as the reverse complement.
ATTAAATGTTTTGGACTTCATTTGTTTGCATCTATAGTTACTTAGGATCAAGAACAAAAGTCGGGAATTGAAAAGCATCAAGTATCAAGCTCTATGCTTTGCGGGTTTTGGTGTTCTGGCTAGTGTCTGCTCATTATTGCATCGTCAATGAAAAGTTCTACACCCTACATTTGATATTATGTCAACACGCTGAGGGGTATGTGTCTTGCAGCTTTCTGCTCTTTGTCTAAGCAACTCTTTCTATTGTGACCTGAATTTGTTTTATTAAATGTTTCAAGAATGATTAGATTTGGTTGAAAACTGGAGGTACTTCGAATGTTGAGGAGAATCCGATGTGTGAACTCTAGTAAGTAACAAAGAAGTGTGGTGGCTGTATGTGGGACCAGTCGCTAAGTACTTTAAGGCGTCCCAGGTATAAATTCTGCACACATTACAATTTCTCCTGTCTCTTGTATCCAAGTGCATTTTGTGTTACAGCTCATATGCACGCACATATTACATTTTTTCAAGCACAATACAGATGGTGTAGTTTTACATATATTGAAATTTAAGTTGATGCAACACCAAAATATTTCAGTGGTCCATATTACCTATAAAGTCTATATTCCCGTCATAGATATCGGTTTCGCGTTTGTGATGGATGGAGCTTGTGACAAAGAGTATGCAGTAAAGATTATGGAAATAGAAGCAAAAAAAAAAAAGTACCCCGGTGTACGAAGCATCCCACATTCACGCAGGGGTCGGGGGAAGGGCCGCACCCCAAGAGGTTTTAATATAGGCAGCCTACCCTCAGTGACTAATTCCATGATTTGAACCCGTGACCTATAAGTCATAGGGACACAACTTTACCGTTGCTCCAATGCTTCCCTTCAAATAGAAGCAAGCAACAACAACATACCCCGTAAATTCCCACAAAGTGGGGTCTGGAGAGGGTAAAATGTACGCGGACCATACCTTTACCCCAAAGGTGAAGTAAAGAGGCTGTTTTCGGTAGACCCTCGGCTCACAAAATCCAAGATATATATCCAAATAAACAAAGCAGTATATAATCACAAAACAATAACATCAAAGTACTACTATAGTCTAACTACACGAAGCACTAGCAAAATATCCGAAGCAGGTGAAACAAAACTACAAGGGACACTCTACCAAAACAGGACATACACTGCACTCCTCCCTACTATGAAGCCAACCTACCTACTAACCTTCTACCCTAATCCGCGCCCTCCACACCTTCCTATCTAAGGTCATGTCCTCGGTAAGCTGCAACTGCGTCAAATCCTGCCTAATCACCTCTCTCCAATATTTCTTAGGTCTACCTCGACCTCTCTTAAAACCATCCATCGCCAGCCTCTCACACCGCCGCACAGGGGCCTCCTCGCATCTCCTCATAACATGCCCGAACCATCTCAACCTCACTTCCCGCATCTTCTCTTCCACCGAAGACACTCCTACCTCGTTTCGAATATCCGCATTCCTAATCCTATCCCTCCTCGTAAACCCACACATCCAGCGCAACATCCTCATCTCAGCCACCTTCATCTTGTGAACATGTGAATTCTTGACCGGCCAACACTCTGCCCCATACAACATAGCCGGTCTAACTGCTACTCTGTAGAACTTGCCTTTCAGTTTAAGAGGCACCTTCTTGTCACACAAAACCCCGGATGTCAGCCACCATTTCATCCACCCTGCACCAATATGATGGGTCACATCCTCGTCAATCTCACCGATAATAGAACCTAGGTACTTGAAGCTACTTCTCTTTTGGATGGCATGCGAGTCAAGCCTCACTTCAACGTCTATCTCGGGTGACACCTCATTGAACTTGCACTGCACATATTCTGTCTTGATCCTACTCAACCTAAACCCTTTAGACTCCAGGATCTGTCTCCAAACCTCTAACTTGTCATTAACTCCTTCACGGGTCTCCTCAATCAAAACTACGTCGTCAGCAAATAACATACACCAGGGCACCTCCCCTTGAATTTGTCGCGTCAAACATCCACCACAAGGGCAAATAAAAAAAGACTAAGAGACGATCCCTGGTGCAATCTCATCACTACGGGGAATTGCTCGGAATCCTCTCCCCCCTCACTGTCCTAACACGACTCTAAGCACCATCGTACATGTCTCTTGACCAACCTAGTGTACGCCACGGGTACACCCCTAGCCTCCAAGCATCTCCAAAGAACCTCCCTGGGAACTCTGTCATACGCCTTTTCTATATCAATAAACACCATATGCAAATCCTTCTTCCTCTCCCTGTACTGCTCCACCAATCTTCTCACGAGATGAATAGCCTCTGTAGTCGATCGTCCTGGCATGAATCCGAACTGATTCTCAGAAATAGTCACAATTCTCCTTAACCTCGACTCCACAACCCTCTCCCAAACCTTCATGGTGTGACTCAACAACTTGATACCCCTATAGTTGTTGCAATTTTGGATGTCACCCTTGTTCTTGTACAATGGAATCAACGTACTGTATCTCCAAGCCCCAGGCATCTTTGCCGTCCCGAAAATGACATTAAACAACCCAGTCAGCCATTCCATCCCTGCCCCGCCAGTACACTTCCAAAAATCCACCGGAATCTCATCTGGCCCAGTCGCTCTACCCCTATGCATCCTACGAAGAACACCTATAACCTCTTCCACCTTAAAACGCCTACAATAGCAGCTTAATTTTAAATTCTGTGTGTGTGTCTGTATCTGTGCTTCATTTTTTTTGGTCAAACTCTGTGATTGAAGTGGTATTTAACTAGGGAAGTATCAAAGTTTCTCTGTTAATTTGCTGGTGGTGGAAAAGGATAGTTAAATGATAAAGATTGATACAAAAGGCTATTTACTGAATATGTAAAATTTGATGCAAAGTTGTCGTTCTTTGAAACATCATTAGAAGTCCACTTCTCTTGATGTATTCCTCACACCTTATGGCTGACACGGCCATTATATGCCCTCTCTTTCCTCCCAGTAACCTGCTTATCCTGAATTTCTGGTATCAACAAGGTTATAGGCATGAAAATGATGCTGGAAATTGAACGAGAGAAATACCAGAACGTATCAGAATAGTGAGACCAATGTAGAGAGCTTTAAAAGATGATATTTTCTTAAAATTTGTGTATTTGGTGCAAGGAGAGAATACTGAGGTGTATTAATAACTGATACTGGACAATATTGATAGACGACTTTGTCTGGTTGGAGTTTGAGTCATATGACACATTTTTCTCACTGATTTTTGTTCATGAATGAAATTTCGACTTGCCAAAACATGAAAATGATTCTGGAATTCTTCACAACGGATAAGGTTGCAGTTGGTACTGTAGAATGCCAATTTGTAAAAATGTTTGCATTCAGAATGATAGTTTCCTGTTTCTCTGGATTTCTTTGTGTTAGTTCCCTGTGGAGGAATATCTTGATAACATTAGCAAATATTGCTGCAGCGATCTGCAAATTTGAAGCATTAGTCGCTCAAAACGTATACCAGAAGAGATATGCATCCCTCTCATGGTACAGAAACATACTACAGCAGGATCTGCTTGATACAAAGAAAGGTATTCTACAACAACTGCGATGCCTCAGTGCCAAACAAGTTGAGTCGGCTATATGAATCCTCAATAATCATGTCACTCCTTTTAAGCTCATCTCAGGCCAATATTATACAAAATAAAGGTATGTGGCAGCATAGTTACATACACTTTGGTGTTGATCTTTTCCGAAGCATTATAAGGATTCTCTTCCTTGCAATTTAGAGGAAGCTTTTTCTTTGCAACTTCCGTTTGTGGCTTTTGCATTGGTTGTGCAATCCTGTCTACTGCACCATCTTGTTAATAAATAACATTTCAATTCAGTTGACCATTTCTCATGTTAAATGAAATCGCCACTACAGGTTGACAAAGTGCAACTGCGATGAACTCATTTCTGACAAAAGAGGGGCCTTTCAGTAGCTCTAGAAGCTACGTTTTACAGCTTGTTTAGGAGGTGTACTGGTGATTTGGGATGACTTCTGATTACTGGAGGCTCATCTGTAGAACTTCCTCTATCTTTTGTTGCCGTTAAAGCTATCCTGATGAGATCCGGGGTTGATGAATTTCAGTCTTCTATTGTACCTACTCATTTCTGTATTTGCTAATGACTGCTACCTTGATTTCTGACAGAATTGAAAAGTTTCAAATGAATTCGTTGAAGAGAACTCATTTGATTATAGTCTTCTCCTGTTCTTGTTTTTGTTTTCTCGTCAAGAGAGAAACACTGTTTTCCTACAAATCTCTTTTCTCGTATGATTTTTTGTCTTTAGTTTCTTCTGTTTCCATCGGTATTTTGTTTACCTCTTCATCTGTTTCATTTCTTCTTCATCTTGTTCAACTAGTTCAAGTTTCTGCAGAAGGTTTGAGACCAGAATAATGGCCACCTCAAATCTGAAAATGACTGTAAATTTCGTGTTTTGGTAATTTGGATATGACCACAAGTGATGAGCTACACACAGCTTTTTGTGGCTTGTGTGTTAAAAACTTTTACTTTACATAAGAGGGAGCAAATGTAACATATTGACGTCAATCTGACACAAAATACAAGATTAACTCATCCAATAAAATGTACACACTTTAGGAGAATGATTAATCAAAAGAACAGTGCTACAATACCTACTTATTGCAATAATAATACCAAACAAGATGTCTTCATCAACTCTAGTATGAGTTCATCAGAAATTCTCATTGTAAATGATAAGAGCACATTATTTCAGCTAAATATCAATACATAGTCAATGATTGTGATATCCGAAGACATACACATTTGCATGCGGAGAAGATTCTGCTTTCTTAATGAGCATATTGATCCATGCATCCCTTGTACTATCAGTTATATTTAGACGAAGACCTCTGTTTGATCAAAACGAGCAGGAGTCTCCTTCTAGTCCGAGATTTCTTCAAGAAACTCTATTCCAACTTCTGTGACTGCAACAATCATATTCAATCAAGATGATTAGATGAGCTATATGAGCATTGCAATGGCAATGGAAGTTTGGTGTATGCTGTAAATCTTGGTGTTCGATCTGTTAGCTTATTTCAGTCACGACCTGCAAAAGGAGATGATAACAAAGACTGAGATCACTTTGCAGAACTCATTATTGTTACACAAGAATGTGCTTCCTTATTTCAAATGTGTGCATATTTACTTTGCTTCAGAGCAGTTCCTTCTAGCACAACGAACTTACGAGATAGCAATAAGTTTACTGGGCACTAAGCCCCGCTCACGTATAGGTGGCTCTCCACCCTATACTGGTCAAAAACGAAATGTATAATCTTGATCTTATAGTGAAGAATCATTCAGTGATATCCATCATTTGTCATTCATCTGCAAAGCGCTGCTACCATCTCCATTACCAATTCCTACATTCATATCACATAACAATGGTTCTTGCTCTTCACAATCTTTATCTAGCTTCATTTGCCACAAAACAAAATCTAGAATCGTGTAGATTTGATCCGACTCAGGGTGGGCTTTATCATGTGCTATGAATCTGTGAAGAGCTCCAAAGATCTCCACAACACTGAAACCAGGGAATTTCTTCACTCCTCGAGTATCCATAGCTTCTCTCATAGCTTTTGCTTCGTCCCAGCGCTTTTTAAGCGCATATACATTTGATAGCCCAACATATCTACCATCATGAAATGGCTCCAAGTCGATAAGCTTTTTTCCTACTATTTCTGCAAGATCTAACTTTCCATGATTGATGCAACCACTAAGTAATGCACCTAACATGGAAGCAGTTGGTTCCATAGGCATTTCACATAGAAACTTGTAGGCTTCTGTTAAACGACCTGCACGTGCTAGTACATCCATCATGCAGGCATAATGCTCACACTTTGCTGTCATGCCATCTTTACCAAGAGAATCAAAGAAACACCAAGCCTCCTTAACAAGTCCTCCATGAGCACAAGCGCATAAAAGACACAAGTACGTAATCTCATCTGGTCTCACCTTTAGAACCCGCATTTCCTTGTACAACTCCAGAGACTCGCTAACCAGCCCATGTGTTGCCAAACCTCCAATCATGGAATTCCAAATCAAGACATCGGTTTTTCTCCCTAAAGCCTCTCGAAACACAACCAATCCCTCCTCTACCGCGCCACACTTAGCATACATATCAACAAGCGACGTCTTCAACACTAAAGTCATAGGCAACTTATTCTCAACCACGTACTCATGCATTTCCCTCCCTTGCTCAAGCGCACCCAAGTGAGCACAAGCACCCAAAACACTCACCATGGTCACCTCATTCGCTTTTGGCCCTTCCACTCTCATTTTCTCAAACATCGCCAACGCCTCACCATATTCCCCATCCTTAACATACCCATCAATCAAAGAGCTCCACGACACAACGTCCCTCTCTACCATCTCATCAAACACCTCCCTCATCGAAACAACATCCCCACACTTCCCATACCCATCCAACATTGAATTCCACGACACCAAATTCCTCACAGGCGTTTCATCGAACACCTTCCTAGCACACGAAACATCACCACAAGAACCATACATATGAATCAAAGAATTCGAAACATACAAATCCACATCATACCCATTTTTCATAACCCCACCATGAACACTCCTACCAATTCTAACCTCACACAACTTAGCCAAAGACTTAACAACAAAAGGGTATGTAAAGTGGTTAGGAAAAACCTCATTTTTCAACATTTCAACAAATAAAGACAAAGATTTACATGGGTTTTTACTACTAGCATAGCCCCTTATAAGAGCATTGTAATCAAATATTGTTGGGTTTTTAATTTGTAGGAAAATATTATGAGCATACTCAATATTTGAGGAAAAATCAGATATTGCTGTGAAAAATAGGATTCTTGAATTGAATTGGGGTTCTTTGGAAATGCCACAGGTTATTAACAAGGCATGAAGTTTCTTGAATTCTGAAAATGATTTGCATTTTTCAAGAAAGGTGATGACTTTTTGTGTTATAGTGGCGGGATTTGAAGACACTGCAAACATCTTCAGCTACCTCACTCTTTCCATCCCAATTTAGAAGGTACCATAGAAAGCAGAAAATTGCAAAAATAGGATTTCACCAGTGTTGGTTTTGAATTTTTGGTTCTGCATAGTTAAAGAAAATAAAAATAAAGGCAGTATAGTGCACTAAGATTATTACCAAAAAAAACAAAAATTGTGTGCACTAAGATTTCGTTATGCGTTGATTCATACATAAGCTCTACTAATAGAAATATGTACATAAATTTGTTTTCTAGATGAGATAGAAGTTCGAGATATTCAATAAGTTATTGAGATTGAAAATAATGTAATGTGTTATCCGTTAGGCAGAATTTTTTAAATGTAATGTGTTATCCGTTGGGCAGAATTTTTTAATTTGTATTGGCTGACATACTTTTAAAAAATTAATCTGATCAAATTTAATTGTTTATTTTTTTCAACTTTATACAAGTTGTGTTTACTTGTGCACGTCATAGTTGGAGAGCATAATTACTATCTGAGGCCAAATTAAAAAGCATGTTTATGTATTATACAAAAAATATATATTATATATATATATTATACGTGTATGTCAAATATATTTGTTTGTCTCTTTTGAGAGGGTGCTTACTACTAAAAAATTTAAATATACAGGTACCTGTATTTTGTATACGTATTGTAAAAACTACATTTTTGTAATTTTTACTTGAAAAAGGAGCAAGGGGCCGAAACAGCTACATTAGCTAATTTTCCCTAAAATAATTTCACTTTATTTTACCAAAATATAAAATAAAATTGTCACTTTCATTAGATTTCTCAATCTAGTTTCCTTATCTTCAATTCTTCATGATAAGTCAAGACAAGGCCACTTTAAAAACCAAAAGATTTAGAACAAAACACCATTGCAGCTCAACAAGACTCAAAAGAGAGAGTTGGTAACAATGGCTGCTGCAACAGGTGTAGGGGTTTCATGGCCATCAAAATTGACTAAAACTCAAACACCCAAATGGGGTTTCTCTCAATCTCACCGTCGATGCACCCCATCACCTCCTTCTTCTTCTTCAACCATTAGAATGACAGCCTCAGTTGATGAAAAGAAGAAAACTTTCACACTTCAGAAGTCTGAAGAAGCTTTCACCAAAGCCAAGGTAACCAAGATTTCAGTTTTTAATTTTGGACTAGTAAGAAATTCACCTAATATTGTATGTATAAATAATTTATGCAGAACCCATTAAACAAAAAGATGTATTATTCAAAACCCATGAAATTTAAATCTTGGATCCAACTCTGCTTATAGATGAGGTGGTTACAAGATTCAGGATTATGGATTGGTTTATTTGAAGGTGTTATTGTTCAGTATTTATTCTTTGATTCAAACTTTATTGTGTCAAGATTTGATTTTTCATGCTAATATTGTTGGTAAAATTGGAGGGGTAGCCTTGGCGTAACTGGTAAAGTTGTTGTCATGTGACCAGGAGGTCATGGGTTCGAGCAGGGTAAATAGCCTCTTGCAAAAATGCAGGTAAAACTGTGTATAATAGATTCTTGTGGTCCGGCTCTTCCCCGGACACCGCGTATTGCAAGAGCTTAGTGCACTGGGCTGCCCTTTTATTGTTGGTAAAATTGCTAGCTTTAAGATATCTGGGTTGGGTGAAAAGAAGAAGAAGAAGAAGGAGATGTTGATTTGATAAAAGTTGGTGTTAGATGTGCAAACAAAGTCAGCTCAAAAGAAAGCAAAAACTTTGTAGTGATATTCTTGATGGTGTGAGGCTTTTTGGATAAAACCGTGCGGGCTTGATCCAAAGCGGACTATACCACACCATGCTAAAAGTATCTTTGGGTTGTGTTTTAGCCCAACAATTGGTGCACCTGCCAAATTGGCATCTACTGATGAATTGATGTACAACCAACTGTCTGATCTGAAATACGGTCTAGTTGTCCTCCCATATAAGTTAGTATAGCTTAAGTGCGATCTCTTTGCGTCTTCATGAGAACCTTGAGTATTTTTCAGGTGTGTAGTTGTGCTGAAAAGGTGCAATTTATAACACTGTTTAAATATCATGAAAATCGTAGGTGGTTTGACTACAAAGAGGAGATATATTGAGGAATCTGATAATGTCGCAAATTTTCTGTTGCAAATATGTTTCGTTGTTTTAGTTGGTTTCATTTCCGTTTATATGTTCTTTTATTTTTAATGTATCTTCTGATGTAACTTATTGAGATTGGAACCTAGAAGGAAAAAATGCTAAAACATATCACATTGTCTAGATGGGGGAAAAGTTGTGGCACATGAGAAAGAATGAATTGTACAACATTTTTGTTCTATGTTTGAAAAGTGAGTTACCCTTTGAACAAGTTGTCTGTGGTGGTTCGTGTCAAAAAGAGGTGCTAAAAATACAAGTTAAACTAGGTGTTCAGTTATATGGTGTAAACCTTTAATCTACAAAGAAAGATGCACTTGATTCAAGCTATTCTTCTTGTGTTGTGCTCAAATTTCTATGTTAAACTCATTCAGAAAAAATGAAAGCAGAAAAGGGTCCAGCTCAATTTATTGATTTCAAGTCCTTGCAACTCCATTGATTTTCATTTCGTGTTTCACTGTTGGTAGGAGTTGATGCCAGGAGGTGTAAATTCCCCTGTTCGTGCTTTCAAGTCAGTTGGCGGACAACCTATCATTATTGACTCCGTCAAGGGCTCTCGTATGCGGGACATAGATGGTAACGAGTACATTGACTATGTCGGATCATGGGGTCCAGCTATAATCGGTCATGCAGATGATGAGGTTCAGTTCTCTGCTTTTAACTCTATGTTAAGCTTGAAATTTCATTGGCCACTGTGCATTTATTTGGCCTGGCTCATTACTGCATCTGCATTCTTTGTATTTGTAACATGTTTTGAAACTCTGTCTTAAAGCTGCTTCTTTTTTTTTTTGGCTCTCATTACTGGTTAGAAAAGTTTTGTTTTTTCAAAGACCATTGCCCTGCATTTATTTTGGTCTGAGATGACTGTTTATGATTACCAAGAACATATGGTTTAAGTTTTTTCTTTTGTTCTTTTCTTAAATAGAAGTTGGTCTTTGACGTCCATCTTGTACACAGTTCTCGTGATAAAGTTTATAAGTCAGTATTATAGAAAGTTGATTGATGAGCCTTGTTTAACTGGAAACAATTTGGTTGGAGGTTGAGTGGTGTTGCTTATTGAAATGGATAAAGTGAAAACTCCAGTAGAACGTGTTGACATAGTAGACCTAGGTGGGAATGTCTAAATTCTTCCTCCACTTGTTTCTCCTCCTTTTCTTTCTGAGGAAGAAGGAGAACCAATATGTCAACTAGATTTCTTGAGCTCAGTTTTAAGAACTATTGTGCAAGATACCTCAGAATCCTCTGTGCCCGTGTCTTATTACGTTGTATAACGGGAAACGTGGTTGAAGGAGTCTTTCAAAAATCTTAGTATGCATGGTGGAGGGTCTTTGTTGGTGTGGAAGGTCTGGGGACGAAGACGAGAGTGAAAGTTTTTAATGCTTTTTCCATTGTTTTTGAGGCAATAATCCTGGTATGACCTCTCTGCAGGTGCTAGCAGCATTGGCTGAAACAATGAAGAAAGGAACGAGTTTTGGTGCTCCATGTCTCCTTGAAAATACTCTGGCCGAGATGGTTATTTCAGCTGTTCCAAGCATAGAAATGGTTCGATTTGTCAATTCTGGTACAGAGGCATGTATGGGAGTACTACGTCTGGCTCGTGCTTTCACTGGCCGGACTAAGATCATCAAATTCGAGGGTTGCTACCATGGTCATGCTGATCCATTTCTTGTTAAAGCAGGCAGTGGAGTTGCCACTCTAGGACTCCCCGACTCCCCGGGAGTTCCAAAGGCAGCTACTATTGACACTCTGACAGCGCCTTACAATGACATTTCTGCTATTGAGAGCCTCTTTGAGGAGCACAAAGGAGAAATAGCCGCTGTAATTCTCGAGCCTGTAGTCGGAAATGCTGGCTTCATTCCACCTAAGCTAGAATTTCTTGCTGCCATTCGCAAGATCACCAAAGAGAATGGTGCACTTCTTATTTTCGACGAAGTTATGACTGGATTTAGGTTGGCATACGGCGGAGCTCAAGAGTATTTCGGAATAACTCCAGACTTGACAACGCTCGGGAAGATTATTGGCGGTGGCTTGCCAGTAGGTGCATACGGAGGAAGGCGGGATATTATGGAGATGGTAGCACCTGCAGGACCAATGTATCAAGCAGGGACCCTAAGTGGAAATCCATTGGCCATGACTGCTGGAATTCACACGCTTAAGCGATTAAAGGGACAGGGAACATACGAACACTTGGACAAGATCACTGGTGAACTTACACAGGGAATCTTGGATGCTGGTAAGAAGACCGGTCATGCAATGTGTGGCGGGTACATAAGGGGGATGTTTGGCTTCTTCTTCACGGATGGTCCCGTCCATAACTTTTCGGATGCAAAGAAGAGTGATACAGAAAAATTTGGCAGATTCTATAGGGGCATGCTGGAGGAAGGTGTTTACTTTGCACCATCACAGTTTGAGGCTGGATTTACTAGCTTAGCACACACTCCAGAGGATATTCAAAGGACTGTAGCTGCAGCTGAAAAAGTTCTTAAGCAAATTTAACCACTAGACTTTCTTCTTTTTGTATGCTAGATGGAGAGATTTTTCCTTTTTTATGTCTTTTGTTGTGTTAAATAAAAGGTGATTTGTAATGACAAGTTCTGTAGCATATTGTTTATTCAGAAACATGCTGTACCCTTTGTACCTCCTTTTTGGTTGCTATATTTAGTCATTTGGAGTACATGTTTTTGTAGAAGGACAAATATGTCATGTTATTTTAGAATTGTTATCCCACGTAAATAGACACTCAAACTTGACCTCAGCTAGTAAGTAAACACTCCAACTTTGAGCGTGCACATCTAGACACGTCAACTCGTCTTCATATGTCAGTTGAACACCCCAACTTACAAAATGATCATCTAGACACCTCTCCAAAATTTATGCATCATGTCAGCGTCAGGTGTCCATATTGTCTTCAAAATGTGATGGCTATTGCAACCTAATTATGAGTCATTGGTCTAGTTTTTTGAAATGCACACCCATGTAATAGATTATAATCTCTGTACACTTCAAGGAAATATATACCAACTGCATATATTACTTACCCTTTCAAGAAAATACATATATACTCTTTTTTGTTTATATAGTATTGAAACAATCAACCAGAGTAAAGTACATCAGAAAATGCAGAATTCAGGTAACATTGAACAAGAAGTATATTGAGTTTTAAGCAGGCTGTGATTGGTATGAACGACGCCTGAGTTGTGACTCTGGAGTAGGCTGCTGCAAGTAGATTTTCGTTGGATCATTGGGATCGACATAACTGCAAAATCGACAAACACAATAACAATTCAGCACACCAGCTAGCATATTTAGAGGGAAAAAAGGTTCTTTAACAATTTTCGTTGTAAAAAGGGGAAAGCAATGTTGACATACGCGTGTCTGATCATCTCGTCAACTGGAGTTTGTGCAGCTTGGAGAGGATCCGCCCGTGGCTCTGCCCCTGACTGTTGCTGAGCTCGTCTCACAGACGCGATTAAATTGAAAAATAATGGCACGAAAGTCCCACAACCACCATCCTTGAACAAAATCTTGAATGTATGTGTGGAGTACAAGGCCCTGTTTTCATTGTCTGGAACAACCTGAAACAAGGCCAGAATCAGTCATCTAGTGTAGCACACACAATCCAGTGTTATCAAAGGCAGAAAGCGCAAAAAATCTCTAAGGTTCGTTAGGGCTTGAAGCGCAAAAGTATGGGCTTTAATGAAGAAAGACGCAAATGGAGAAAAATTACAGATACATATATGTAGTCCAAGACTAATAATTATAAAGTGACATCAATTAATCAGTGTCATTGGCAAGGAAAAGTATGTGTTAGAGCCTTAATGACGACAGTAAAGTGTCCCACTACGCGAGGCGCTCCAACATGTTTTGCACGTCACTTTAGGGCTTAAACGTGCTTTAAGTGCACCTTTGACAACATTGACATAATCCAAATATATCCGAATTCATCTGTTCTACTTACCGGATCTACAAGTCCAGAGATGTTGTTGCAGTGGAATACTGGTTGCTTAAATTTTTCATCAGAAACAAAAAGCTGCAGAATGAAATTAAACTCTGTCAAGCAAATGTAGCTTTATACATTTCTCAATTTTGTTACTTCTTGCTCACCATAGTTACCAACTAATACCAGATTATCCTCCGAACAAAGACTTAAACAGATAAACACGAAGTCATGGCATGCGTCTTAACACGTACTGGAACATAGCATGCTTCCTAGCCGATGCATCTAACAACACCATGCTTAATTACAAATCAGATATAAATCATGTTGTGATACCGTGGAATTAACATGTCAAAGCTTTTAGAAACGAATAGTACAGTTTCATAGAAGAAGCATCTTAAAATCACAGCAGTTGACCAAAGTAACATACAACAACCACCCAGTGAAATCCCACAAGGTAAGGTCTGGGGAGCGTAGAATGTACACAGACCAAGAGGTAGAGAGGCTGTTTCCGAAAGACCCTCAGCTCAGTTGACCAAAGTAACATGTATGATCTAATACACACCATTCTGAATGCCACATAGTAAAATACAACGATTTTTTCTAAAGTAGATTTCAAATTGAAGAGAGAACAACAAATACAGAATTCAGCAAAGCATAACATAAGCAAAGTTTTCGTCAGCCTGAAAAGAAGCAACAGAAGAAATATCATTATACTTGGAACCACCATTCTGAATTGCATATTACGCATATGTTGGTTTAGTTACATAAGATTTTTAAGGAATGTTAAACAAGGTTGTTGTTCTAGTTGCATAAGATTTACACGGAACGTCATATAAAGTCAGACAGAGATCAAGATATGTTATCCCTTTACTTTGATCAAACAAATATTTCCGTTTTACAAGCAAGAGTAGCACAAAAAAGCTTTCGTCTCTCCCTTCTCTGATCCAACAAAAGAGAAACTCAACAAGTCATGATCAGCATAGAGTTGATGAAACAATTTAACTCGGACAAGGAGCTCGAATCCAATAGATGACAACAACAACAACAGCATACCGAGTGTAATCACACACGTGGGGTCTAAGGAGGGTAAGATGTACAAGTATTACATACCAAGGGCATGTCAAAAGCAATGAAATCCACAGGCATCTTTGCAACAAAGACCATCCGAATATTCGACAAGAAGATTGTTCCTCTTGTTCTTGTTTTTCCTACACTGTGAGCAAACACAAAGTCATGAACTAATAAATCTTAAAGAAAAAGAATGAAAGGCAATGCAGCCATTCCATGCACATTCAACAATCAAATGCATTTAACCATATTTTCTATAACAAGTTCCTTAATTGCAGCAGCAGAGTTACGATTTTCACTAGGGGGATTCAAAATATATAAAAAAAAGTAAACACACGTAGAAGCCGAAGGGGGTTCAACATCTAGTATATATACATAAAAAATAATCTTAACCATATATAAACAGTATAATTTTCCGCCAACTACGTGACTCCGCCCTGCTTAATTGATATTTCACATTGATTGTATCTTTCTCATCCTCCAACGCACCTCATCTTCACCCCCATTCCCACCACCCCACATCCCTATCCCCATTGCCACCCTGGATTTCCAGTAAATTATATACAAATGCCTTTAGGATAATATTTTTTTTGATTAAAAGAAAAGGAACATAGAGATAAAAATAATAAGAAAAAATTACCCAGGAATCTTGTCAACCTCAAATTCAACACCATTTCTGGAAAGAACAAACAATTCATTAAGGAAAGGAATTGGCATTCCATTAGGAAATAATTGAGGATTCACTGCCGTTTCTTTTTCTTCTTTTTTTTATTGGAAAAGGAATCTCCTCTCCTTTTGCCAATCCCACAGGGAAAATTGTTCAGTTTTGAGTTTATCACGCAAAAGTTATTTTGATGAAATATAAAAATTAAGATGAATTTTACTACTTTTAAATCAATATGGACAAAACTAAATGAGTTTTTATGATAAAAAAAATAAAAAGATGATTTTGTATGATAAAGTTTAAAGTTAAATAACTTTTATATTGATATAAAATAAAAAGAAGTGATTTTTGTATGATAATTTGTTAGGTGAGACCTTCAAAGTTGAATGACCACGTGAAATTTACTCAACCTTTGGAGGAGAGGTCCTCTGCACGAATCGATTCGGCTTGATTTTGGTTATCTGTCGATTTGAAATTTCAGATTTTGTTTTTTTATACTTTCATTTTAACTAACTTGATTCATTCTAGGTTTAATTCAATTTATTTTTTTATTATTTCAGTTCGGTTATACAAATCAATTTGTTCGATTTCGTAGTTTAAACAAGAAACTATTTTCGTTTGAAGTTTAGAGCAAATATAACCAAAAGTAACAAAATCTTAAAATTACAGCCTTGAATAACCAAGAGATTAACCAAAAAAAACCATAAATTTAAAGCATAATAACATATAAATGGCAAAATAAGAGCTTGACAACAGCCAACAACACATTACTAGTATTTATTCCCTCCGTCCATCTTTACTTATCCACTTTTCTATTTTGGGATGTCCAACAATACTTGTCCAGTTTATAAAACCAATGGATAATTTACTTATTTCTACCCCTTTTACCCTTAGCATTAAATACAATTCATTATCTAATGCATTTTTCAAAGCATTAAATTTATTATATTCAAACGGTAATATGGTAAAATTATCCCTATCATTTACTACTTCTTAATTCTTGTGTCAATAGGAAAGTGGACAAGTAAAGATGGAAGGAGGGAGTACTATTCTGTGGTGCATACACAATTTGATTTTATGGCCGGTTCAGTTTGTAAGTATACCCAATCATATTCGAACTGAAAAATCATAATATTTTATAATTGAATTTGTAAATCAATTTCGAATTGTATTATCCAAATTGCTTCGAATCGGTTCAAAAATTCATGTTGAACCAATTTGTGCACAAGCTCTAGTACGAGGATTATGATATTTTCTAGTTATGAAACCGCATTTTAGCACGTAAAAATTTATTGGGAAAAGAACACTTATACCCCTCAAAAAGGAAACTATTTACCCTTAAATACCTCATTACTTTCATGCCTTCTTTTTACTTTAAAATGATATATTTTTAAAAATAAAAAACTCGATCTGACGTCATCATGACGTCAGCGTCCACCTTTTTTTCTTGCCTTTTCTGCTTTGTCTTTTTGTTTAATTTGAAAAAGATTTAACATTTTTTTGATTTTTCCTTTTCTTTTTTTTTCTTTCTTTTCGACATTTCTTGTTTTTTTTTCTTTCTATTTTCTCATTTATGAATCATTTAATTTATTCTCAAACCATGTTAATTTCTAAAAAAAAATCCCCATAATTAGTTTTTACTTTTTTATTTTTGTGTTTTTTTTTTTTTCCCATTGTTTTTTCAATTTTATTTATTTCTTTATTCCTTTCTAATTTTTTTTTTACTTTTTTTTCCTCCATACTCTAATTCTATTGATTTTTTTGTTGCTTTTTTCTATATTCTTTTATTATTATATAATAAAAAAGATCATTTATATGTTTAAACATTTTTTTATTTTTTATTTCTCTTTTTTTTTTCTCCTTTTCTTTTTTCTCTTATTTTTCTCTATTTAACTTTTTTCTCCTTTTTCATTCATTTTTTTTTTCTCAAATCATATTATTTTTTAATTTCTTTCACCATAATCTTATTTCATACTCAATTTTGACTTTTTTCTTTATTTTTTTTCAATTTCTTTTTTCAAGTTTTTTCTTTTATTTTATTTAATTTCTTTTTTCTTTTATTTTTTCTCCTTAGTCTAATTATATTCACTTTTTTGCTCCTTTTCTTTATTTATTTTTTCCGTTGATTTCATTGAGGTTTACTTTAGTCCTCTATGATACCATTACAATATATTATCTTTATTGAAGATTGTTTCTTCCTCCTTGATATCATCAAAGTATTATACTTTGATGGTATTAAAGAGTAACAGAGCAATGTTTTCACTAAAGGACTGCTTCTTCCTCTTTGATATCATTACAATATAATATACTCTGATGATATTAAAGAGTAACTGAGCAGTGTTTTTACTGAAGGACTACATCTCCTTCTTTGATACCATCACAGTATATTCTAGTGGTATCAAGGAGTAACTGAGCAGTGTCTTCATTGAAGGATTGTTTCTTCTTCCTTGATACTATCAAAGTATAATATACTCTGATGGTATCAAAGAGTAACTGAAGGACTGTTTTTTTCTCTTTGATACCATCACATTATATGAATATACTCTGGTCGTATCAAGGAGTAACTGAGCAGTGTCTTCATTGAAGTATTGTTTCTTCCTCCTTGATGCTATCAAAGTATAATATACTCTGATGGTATCAAATTAACTGAGTAGTGTTTTCACTGAAGGACTATTTTTTCTTCCTTGATACTATCAGAGTATAATATACTCTGATAGTATCAAAGAGTAACTGAGCAGTGTTTTCACTGAAGGACTATTTTTTTCTCTTTGATACCATCACAGTATATGAATATACTCTGGTCGTATCAAGGAGTAACTGAGAAATGTCTTCAGTAAATGATTGCTTCTTCTTTCTTGATACTATGAAAGTATAATATACTCTAATAGTATCAAAGAATAACTGAGTAGTGTTTTCACTGAAGGACTGTTTTTTCCTCTTTGATACCATCACAGTATATTACAGTATATGAATATACTCTGATCGTATCAAGGAGTAACTGAGCATTGTCTTCAGTGAAGGATTGTTTCTTCCTCCTTGATACTATCAAAGTATAATATACTTTGATGGTATCAAAGAATAACTTAATAGTGTTTTCACTGAAGGATTATTTTTTCCTCTTTGATGCCATCACAGAATATTATAGTATATGAATATACTCTGGTGGTATCAAGAAGTAATTGAGCAGTGTCTTCATTGAAAGATTGCTTCTTCCTTCTTGATACCATCAAAGTATAATATACTCTGATCGTATCAAAGAGTAACTGAGCAGTATTTTCACTGAAGAACTGTTTTTTCCTCTTTTATATCATCACTGTATATTACAGTATATGAATATACTGTGGTGGTATGAAGGAGTAACTGAGCAGTGTCTTCATTGAAGGATTGTTTCTTCCTCCTTGATACTACCAGAGTATAATATACTCTGGTGGTATCAAAGAATAATTGAGTATTATTTTTATTGAGGTTTGCTTCAGCCCTTCAATGAGATCACTCAATCATTCATGATATCATTTTAATATATCTATATACTGCATGGTATCATTGAGGTATGTTTTAATTTCTTCGGAATGGTATCATTGAGGCCAACTTCGGTATTTTTCAATCCTCTATGATACCCACATGGTACATATCATATACTGACAGAGTATCACAAAATTTATGCTTAATTTTGATCTTTTAATTTATATATCAATTTTAGCAAGTTACGGGTAATTTTTGTAAAAATAGAGTCATATTTTAAAGTTTTATTCTTATTTGCAAAAGTTAAAAAAAATAATTATTTTCATTAATTTATTTTTAATGAATAAGCTAGTGAATTTTAGTATTTTAGTATTTTTTATTTATTTCTTATTGTTATCTAGTTATTTTTTATTATTAATATAAAAAATAGTTGGTTTATATTTTCATTTCTTATTTTTCTAAAAGGAAAAAATATAAAAAGAGAAAATAATCATAATAATAAATTTCTATTAATTTAAATTTTAATAAATAAACTAGTAACTTTTAATTTTTCTAAATTATTTATTCTTTTAATCTAATTATTTAATTTTTCTATGTTTTTATTAATTTAAAACTAGTTATGTAATATTTAGTTGTTTCTCCTTAAAACAAAGGAAAAGATAAAAAAAAATAAAAAGAAGATAAACTAACAAAAAAGTAAATAAAATTAAGACAAAAAGGGACAAAAAAGAAAAGAAAAGAAAATAAAAAGAAGGAAATAAATAATAAAAATATTATTAAATGATATCTTAAGTAAAGAATATAAGGAGATAAAAAGATAAAGATAATAAATGAAAAAAAACAAAGCAATAAATATAAAAATACAAATCAATAAATATAAAAATATAAATTAATAGACAAAAGGATAAATATTAAATGCTAAGTCAAAGTAAAAGAAAATAAAGAAGGAGAATAACATGTAATTGAGGGGGAGGGCTCTAGGGTAATTACTTTGGGTTGAAGGTCCATTAAGGATAAATACTTTGAGTTGGATCTATTTTGAGTAAATAGTTTCACAATTGAGTCCATTTTATGTAGTTTTCCCAAAATTATTTGCATTCGATATTTCACATCTAACTCAAGGAATACATGGCATATAGGGCCTTGGGTTACATTTTTATCACTAAATTACACTCTCTAGTCAATATTATATAATTAGTTACTTCGGAAATAAAAAGGTAAAATCAAATTTCTCTCGGGTATTATCTCAATTTCAAAAAAATCCTAATGTGATAATGCATAATAATTGCAAAATAAAATGAGAGATTATTTCATAGTCCTTTAAAAGGACTAATGTCAAAATTGAAAATAAAGAATTCATCTAAGTTCATTTGTTATAAATCAAACACATGTTTTATATTATGCCTCGTATTATAAACCAAACATCTACCAAGAAAAAGAATACCCATTAAATAATTCGGTTATAATTTTATCCCTTAATTATTATCCTCACATTATAATTCCGATATAACGTGTATATTCTGCCCTTTTCTTGATGTGGTCGCCTACATCGTGTTACTGTCGTAACATGATGTAGGCGGCCATAACAATTGCCTGTTTCGCCAAGCTTTTGGTAACCAAAAAGGCTTATTTTCTAAAAGAAGAAGAAAAAAAGACAACACTCAAGTTGGAGAACCAAATCTAGTTACAATAATAATGAAAGAGACATAACTTGAAGAAACATCTAGATACCAATCAATCAAGTGAACCTAAGAAGCTTGTAATAGTGACATCTTTAGTTTACAATTGTTTGAAGTATTCTAACATACTATTATGAACCTTTTCTTTTTGGTTTCCCATTTGATATATCCGCATTGAAGCCCAACTAATTTAGATTCGCGCCGCGTAGAACTCATTCGGGGAAAGTGCTCCCTGCTAAGGATTTCTCCATACCCAGGGCTCGGACTCCGAGACCTTTGATTAAGGGAGGAGCAGTCTCACCTATTGCGTCTCACCTATTGCACCACATCCTTTGTGATACTATTATGAACCTAAGAAGTCAAGTTTATATAAGAAACAAGGAAAATTACGGGTATGTATAGTTCGACCAATTAGTTTAGCAATATTATCGACATATACATAACATATGTAGTATATATTATCAGTATATATGTTGTGTATGTGTATGTACATTATATGTATAGTATACGCATATTTAGTACAAGTATATCCAACATATACATTGTGTACATATTCTGTATACTAGTTGGCCGAAGTGTAAGGGATATAGTTCTCAGATAACTCCTCCTGTGTGGCTGAGGAAAAATTGTGTGATAAGAAACTAATGAAATACAAAAAGGTAGCTAGTGCACGAAGCATCCCGCGTTCATGCAGAGTCCGTGGAAGGGCCACACTTGAAGCAAGCATCAGTGGTTGATTCCACCACATCTTGAACAGTGACCTAAAACTCACGCAGAGACAACTTTACTGTTGCTCCAACACGCTCCCCTTTCTGAGGCAGAATTGAATAACAAGTAAGCATTCAAGTATAACATCAAGTGTTAAAATAATACAGAAAGTAGTTAGGAGACAAAAAGGCAGTCTTCTCACAGAGAGTTGAGAATGAAAAGCTCTATTGTTTCTTGAAAACAGTCTCACAAAGTTGTTAGTTCTTGAGCATGTTTTATGTTGTTCCCTGAAAATCTCTCCTTCAAAATAATAAGCAATTACTTATGAGACCAATAGACATAATCATGGGGACCAAGGGTAACTTTGATACTGATTGCAATACATTCTTATTCTCCCGGAGAGAGGAAATTGTTCCGATAAACTAGACTACCAATTACCGTGTTCATTTCACAACTAAATTGAAATTCCATATGTGATGATCATTACGAAACACCATATTAGCAAGTGTAACACATCGAGTAGATAGACAACTTCAAGTAGTTGGCACACATGGTTCGCATCTTAAGCAGGTGCACAGAGTGGGTGCCACCCAATATTAGCCAAACCATCTGTCTTATAATGCGGAAATGGCATGTTTAGCATCTACTCCCATGATTTTAACAGATATTTTTCTTAGGAATATGATCAGAGACAGATACAGCAAGATTAACACGAGAGAAGACGGCTAATATGATAAGTAGGCATGCTGAAAACAATAACATTACCTCTCCCTAAGCTGTTGTTCAGTGTTATAACAGGGCTCAGTAGCCTTTGACTTTGAAAATGCCATGGATCTCCCAACAACAACATACTCAGTGTAATCTCACAAGTGGGATCTGGGGAGGGTGGTGTGTACGCAGATTCAACAATGTTTGATACTCTGGATGATTACTTTAAGATGAAACTAATGCAGAAAGAAATTCATCCAGCTCATGGAGTTGAAATCGATCATGGAGATCATATTTGCTGGCCGGCTCGTAAGAAATAGTATCACACAGGAGATTTTAGTTTAAATCTAATAAAACTTCAGCAACTCAAAAAATTAGCAAAGTTTGAAAAACCAGCAGTCTCACTCTTTTTAGAAATTGCATCTTTGTTTGTAAAGATAAATCAGGTAACAAAGCAAGAAACACTATCCTATATTAGAGAACCAATCTACATTAAAACATTGGGTGCGGTGAGGGGTGGGGGTGGGGGCTGCAAATCTCCAAGACATACATAAACCTTCTTGTTTTCCTAACAAGATACTTAGCAGGCACGTCTAGTTCTTTGTCAACTCAAAATAAGACCAACCAGAACATAAGGGGGCGCTTAAATCTCCACCACATGCATAAACCTTCTTGTTGTCCTATCAGGATAGCTAGCAGGCATGTCTAGCTCTTTCTCGGCTTGAAATAAGACTAAGCAGATGTCACAAAATCATTTTGTTCTCTCTCTTTCTGAGGCCAAATAACTGATAAGTTATCTATATGCTTCATCTTCTAAACTTATATGATTTAAAAAAAAATCACAAGTAAAGCTCAAAGAATTTAACCACATCTTACCTAAAATGATGCAAAAATAAAGCTGAAAGGCGTCGTTAATCTCAGATGCTGCAGAGCAGAATCCTCCCAGTTGCTGTGAAAATTATCAGATGCAGTATAATTCCTTCATCCTCCAAGTTGAAGAAACACATGATAGAATAGGACATCATGTCGTCCGTAAATATATGAGATACTATAACATTTTTAACAACTATATGAGGAACTTATATAGCATGAAGATCATTAACGTAAAAGCATCAAATACTTTTTTTTTTGAAACTTGAGCTGTTCCATTTTGAATGTCTGACACATTTATACATGGAATAGACATCAACCTGCAGTAAAATTATCTGGTCCATAACCAATCTAAGAAAGCTTTGAGTGTAGAAATTTAGAGTTCCTATCCTCCATTTCTATACATTTGGCTCCACAACATTTCACATGATCCATCAAGATACCTCCAAAGTTATGTTCATCAGTCTATTGATCATTCCACACTGTCCCATGCATTAGTTGATCAGTCGACAGGTGAATCTAGTAATGCAATAAATGAATATTTCATTCTATCCAGTATGGTGCCAACTCAATCATTGAGTTGTAGAAAACATCTAATTCTTAGCACCTATTCAAGAAAACACAATTGTAAGTTCAGTAACAAAGTCCATAGCACTCTTTTTGAGTAGGAAAGTTTAGCTCACAACTGATATAATTTCAACAAATTACAGAATTGAATTCAATGGAAACCTCCATGGTTTCCTTACAAAACATTCATGTGGAACTACAGGTTTTCATAGTCCCACACTGATCCCCTATTATCTCTTGTTACAAAGTGATCAAAGCAGCTTATTATGAGGTCCGCCACCGACAAACCCCAACCAAATTCATCACAAGCAACTTCCCTGATACTTGTGTTTCTTGTTATCTTCTCACAGCTTACAACACCAAAACTTGGTGAATGTAAACTCTGATAAATGAGATAAAAGCAAACAAACCTAATCCTAAGCAATAATTCATGAAATTGAACAAACCCCTAGTTCATTTCTCACTCAACTAGAACCTAACAACAATTTCTCATCTAACACAACAAGAACAAACAAGAACATATTTATACGATATATTAACAACAACAACAACAACAACAATAATATTCATATCTTCAACGCCCGTCGTGGTCTCTTCTCCCGGAAGAAGGCTGTGGAGGACCTGATAGAGAAGCTAGCAAATTGAGATGCCCTTGAGTCATAGGTAAATAATTTCCAACTCTAGCTGCTGAAGCCTCTCCCATCTGCTGCTGAAAGAATCTTGAACTCTGTGAACTTAATGCCGCTGCTGCTGCTGCCGCTGATGTTGGCACCATCATTTCTGGTGGTGCCGCAGCTGCAAAGCTCCAAATTTGACCAAAATCCGGCCTAGCTGGTACAGCCCAGAACCCTGCTGTAGGACCCACAGCAGTAGCTCCGGCAGCAGCAACATCATCCTTATTCCCATTTTCAAGATTCTCCTCATCTGACCGGAGGCGTTTCCCGAGTATAAACGGAGCCGGTGAAATCAACTGCTGCGATGACTTCAGATCAAGTGGAGCCGAAAGAGATGAACTGATAGACGACGATGAGTTCCGTACTGATACTGATACAGTTGAGAAGCTAGCAGGAATAGTGCCTGTGCCAGTAGCAGCTATAATGGATGGCTCAGCTTGACGAAGCAGCCATTCGATAGTTTGTCCATCAGACTTATGACCCAATTCACGAGTAAGCTGAAAAACTCTTGCAGCACAAACAATTGGCATCCTTATACGTCTTCCTCTACCATCAACCTTGCTGTGACGGTCTTTTACTGGTGGTTTTTTCACTGTTAAAGCACCATTTGTACCACCAACCCCAGAAGGCTGTTGTTGTTGTTGCCTCTGAGGATCAATTATAGCTCCGTTTCCTTCTGCAGACGTAGACATAGAAGCACAACTTGTATCCCCAACAATGAATAAGCAACAATAATAGTGGTGATAGAATTACTTGACAAATCAAGAAAAGAGCTTCCTTTCACCACTTATAGAAGGAAAAACTCGCAAAGTAGCAAGAGAATTGGAGAAATTACTTGAAAGTTGGACTAATGTGGGATTTATGAGGAAACAGAGCTGAATTGAGCAAACCCCAACAAAGAAAAAGCAACAAATATTTGAAAATCAAGTCCAAATAGAGTGGTGGTAGAGGACTAATGTGGGATTTATGGGCAAACAGAGCTGAATTGAGCAAACCCCAACAAAGGAAAAACAACAAATATGTAAAAATACTTGACAATTCAAGAAAAGAGCTTCAGTTTCACCACTTACGTAACAAAAAAAAGCTCTCTAAGTACCAAGAGAACTCCTAAGATGGGATTTATGGGCAAATAGAGCTGAATTGAGCAAACCCCAACAAAGAAAAAGCAACAAATACTTGAAAAATACTTGACAAATCAAGAAAGGACCTTTATGTAACAAAAGAAAGCTCTCTTAGTACCAAGAAAATTCCTACTGTGGGAATTTATGTGCAAACAGAGCTGAATTGAGCAACTCAAGCAAAGAAAAAACAACAATTATGTAAAAATAGTAGCAGGAAAACTCCTAATGTGAAATTTATTAGCAAAAAGAGAGCTGAATAAACCAACCCCAACAAAGAAAAAGCAACAAATACTTCAAAGACAAATCAAGAAAGTAGCTTTAGTTTCACCACTTATGTAACAAAAGAAAGCTCTCTAAGTAGCAAGAAAACTCCTAATGTGGGAATTTATGAGCAAACAGACATGAATTAACCAACCCCAAACAAAGCAAAAAACAACAAGTATGTAAAAATACTGGAGGAGAATTGAAGGATAGTAGTAGTAGTAGTAGTAGTAGGAACTAGGAAGGGATAAGAGATGGAAGAATGGAAGAAAAGGGAGGAGGAGGTCTAATGATTGAGAAGCAGGAACTGGTGGAGACAGGAAGAGGGGCACATGGGTGGTGGGGACACTACTACTACTCTCTCTTACATTATTCACAGCTCATCCCTGCTACCTATTCCAGTACAACCCTTTCACGCGCTCATTCTCTCTTCACATTCATGATTCACCGATAAATTTTCACTGCCCTTCTTTCAATTTCACACACTGTTTGAAGCCGAGCCAAAGTTGTTCGGATAGTAAGCATCCCTCATTTTTTAACTCCAAGGTTCTAAGTTTCAGTCATGGCTCAAAAGAGTTGGAAGCTCCTGGAGAAATTTTCACTACCTCTTTCAATTTTATTTACATTTTGTTTGACGGTTGTCACTTAATAATAAACCTGTCAATCAGGACGGGTCAACTCAAAATTAAATCGGACCAATTCGATTTTAGTCCGGACCAGATCAAATCGGTGTAAAGGGGGTTGGACTGGGCTATTCTACCTATTGGGATCGGCACCGATTGATTTAGTTTTTCCAATCCGAAATCGATTAGCCCGGTACTGTCAAATCATGAACAATACCGATTAACCCAGTCCGATGCAGACCGATCAACCCAATTTCACTTATAGTCTATAAACATTATTATCATTGGATACTTATTAATAACTAATAAGTAATAACTAATACGAATTAAGACATAAATATTACGCATATAAAATATACTTTTAGAAGTTTTTTTTTTTAAGTATTGAGTATTGCTTACTCAAAAATATATAGTCGTTTAAGACTTTAAGTTTGTATTTAATTAATAAACTTTTTTAAAAAATAATAATATTATTTTATTAAAATCCGGCGCGAACCGGCCTGGTATGGCCCGGACCTGGATGGGTCACCCACTTCAGCCCGAATCGGTTGAACCCGGTTCCCACAACCCTGAACCCAACCCGATTTTCAATTCGATCGGGTCCATTTTTCTTTAAACCGGCCCAGTCCAACTCGGACCATTGACACCCTTACTTAATACTCCCGAGTTTCAGTTTGTTTGTCTGATTTTAATTTGATACGAAATACGAAATATAAAAGTAAATAAATCTTTTAAATTTGTGTGAAAAGTTAAAAAAAAAATACCTAAATTATCCTCTTTTTCTTTACTCCCTCCGTTTCTAAATAGATAATTTTTTTAGTTTGAACACACCATTTAAGAAACTACTCATTCCTAAAAAATAAAAATATTTTTACTAACTTACCCTTAATAAATATCTTAAAAAATATGTAACTCTTTAATAATTTTTTTTGTTATGCAAGACTCTCTTTATTTAAAGAAAGGGTAAAATTGGAAGAACATCATTAATGTCTTCTGATTATCTAAATGATCACTTATTTAGCAACAAAATGAAAAAGTTAAAAGATCACTTATTAAAAATGGAAGGAGTAGTTTCGTACATGAACTATTGAGAGTGTAAGTCTTCTACTTGAACTATCATTCAATGGTTAGAGAAACACACCTTGACTGATATTTGATGATTGTGTACTACACTCTCTCTTTTGTTTAAAAAACTTTATCACGTGACACTCCACGTAGAAAAATAATTCTTCCATGATAAAAGTTAAATAAATACTTATTAGGTTAAAAGTAAAAGGTAAAGGTTAAAAAATATTACCGTGTAAATTAATTTATTCTTCATAGGATCTGATATCTTCTTCTCCACCTCAGCTGGTGGTCTCTTCTCAATCATGGCGTCGATGTTTTCTGGCTTGTTTCCACTATTACGCTATAATTTTATCGTGATTTCAAAAACATAATTTTTCACTATATGACAGCTAATAGAGTCGTCATATATGTCACGTGGACAAATGGTTGAACGCGCCTAAAAGCGTTTGTAGACAAATATTTGATCTAGTCAGTGTTTAGGTGTGTTTCACAAATCATTAAGTGATAGTTAAGGTAGGAAACTCACATTCTCAATAGTTCATGTATGAAACTCGAAAAAATGAGAATAATTTAGGTGTGTTATTTACTCTTCACTCTTTAAATTTATAGTCTTAAACTAAAGATATGTAGAATGTATTAAAATGTTCTTTAATTTTTTGTCTTGAACATGTTATATATCTGAACAAATAGAATTAAAGAGTTGCCAAAAAAATATTATCTTTTAAAACGGATTAAAAAGAAAAGTAAGACAAACAAATTGAAATGAAAAGAATATTAGTGTATCGTTTTGACGAATACAATATTTGAATAGCTTGTATTGCTTCACATCGTTATATATATATATAATACGACACATCAATAATTTAAAAGCTAAAACCAACTAAAGAAAAAGTAAGGTACGAGATAATGTTGCTATAAAAAAATAAGATAAAATAGAATCATTAAATTATTAACAAAGATAAAATAAGATAATGATACGATCACACCAAATCAGTATTACATGAAATGAAAGTCTAATCGTTACATAGCAATATAATATAATAAAATTTAAATAATAATTAAATTAATATTATATTTAATCTAACGCAATCCAATACAATAGGTAACAACCATACATGCAAGTTGTTAATGGCTTAATACATCAACATTCCTTCAAGTTCACCAACAAATTTTATCAGTGCAAGTCACCCTTAATTTTATTAGGAAAATTACATAATATTGTGTATTCTATTTTCTTATTATTTTTTATAGTGTTACTTTCAAATAATTACAAAATATAACGAGATTGTATTTATTTTATAACATATATATATATATGTATATATATATTTTATACATGTATTTGAATATCTAAAAAATTTAATCGTCATTGTTCACCTCAATCTCACCCGTTCGTCATCATCGAATTTCATCGACGTTTCAATTGGCTGCTAAAAAATTAACATAACTTCATTGAATATATGGTGTATGTGTATTTTTGTACGTAAGAACAAATACTTGACATATAGACAACACAAATTTTAAGTGTTGAATCCATATGCATATAATATACACTTCACATAAATTTTACTTATCAGTATTAGCCCTTTTCTATTTGCCTTGGTAATGGATGTATTGACGCGGCAAATACAAGGTGAGGTGTCATTCTGCATGTTATTTGCGGATGATGTAGTTTTGGTTGACGAAACTCGCAGAGGAGTTAATGCTAAGTTGGAGGTTTGGAGACAGACCCTCGAGTCTAAGGGGTTTAGGTTGAGCAGGACCAAGACTGAATATATGGAGTGCAAGTTCAGTGAGGCGACTCAGGATGATGACGTAGAAGTGAAGATGGGTACACAGGTCATCCAAAAGAAAGGGAGTTTCAAGTATCTTGGGTCTATTATCTAGGAAAATGGAGAGATCGATGAGGATGTCACTCACCGTATTGGTGTTGGGTGGATGAAATGGAGGCTCGCATCTGGAGTCTTGTGTGATAAGAAGGTGCCTACTAAACTTAAAGGCAAATTCTACAGAGTGGTGGTTCGACCAGCTTTGTTGTATGGAGTAGAGTGTTGGCCAGTAAAGAACTCCCATATTCAAAAGATGAAGGTGGCGGAGATGAGGATGTTGCGATGGATGTGTGGGTTTACTAGAAGAGATAGGATTAGGAATGAGGATATCCGAGATAAGGTGGGTGTGGCATCGGTGGAATATAAGATGCGGGAAGCGAGGTTGAGATGGTTCGGACATGTGAGGAGGAGAGGCACGGATGCTCCAGTGCGGAGGTGTGAGAGGTTGGCTATGGATGGATACCGGAGAGGACGAGGTAGACCGAAAAAGTATTGGGGAGAGGTGATTCGACAGGACATGGCGCAGTTGCAGCTTACCGAGGACATGACCCTAGATAGGAAGGTGTGGAGGACGCGGATTATGGTAGAAGAGTAGTAGGTAGAAGTGTGGGTAGGCTAGTAGGTAGGAGTGTTTTTCCTTGTTGTCCCGACTAGTAATCGTAGTGCTCGCTTATAGTTTGTTGTGCTTGGATTCCCCATAGTAGTATTTTGTGGCAGTGTTCTGCTTCTGTCTGTTGTTTGTTACTACATATTACTTCCTATCGTCTCTTGTAGTTTTATCATATTTTTTGTAACCTGTATCTTTGTTACGTCCTTTTTAGCCTATTCTTAGATTGTTTTTGTCTTGAGCCGGGGGTCTATCGGAAACAGCCTCTCTACCTCACCTCTGAGGTAGTGGTACGGACTGCGTACACTCTACCCTCCCCAGACCCCACGTTGTGGGAATACACTGGGTATGTTGTTGTTGTTGTTGTAGTAGTATTAGCCTGTCCCAAACAATTGATCAATATTGTATACATACAGTTTGAAAATATATACATTAGATTTAATTGACAATACATATCGTTAATGTCTCGTGTATATATATATATATATATATATATATATATAGCTCTACTTTAAAAATATTCACAGTTGATCATATACACATTCAACTTTTGCTTCGAAAACACGGACATCTATATATACACAATTGATCACATGTACGTACACATATAAGTATAATTAAATATTATATTCGTGTGATTTTAATTAGAATTAGATTTTGTTTGAGCATGAATACAATGAATTTACTACGTTTTAAAAGGAAAATATTACTTCTTCCGTTTTTAATTTCTTTAGCCTATTTTGACTTGGTACGACGTTTAAGAAAAGTAAAAAAAGACTTTTAAATTTTGTTGTCTTAAATTAAATATACGTCAAGTATATCAGAATATCTTTAAATCTATCAGAGTTTAAATATGTTATATGAAAAGTTGGAACGAAAGAATTGTTAATAAGGAAAAGATGTATTCCTTATTCAATGAATTATAAATAAAAATAGATCAAACAAATTGAAACTTAAGAAGTATTACAAGTTGAAAAAGAAGAAGGAAAACTTAGCTATATAAAATTCCCCATATATTATTATAGTGTATGAGTTTAGAGGCCATATCTTTGTAGTCTTGTGGAAGGATAAAAAAAATAGGGGGAATTTAAGCTTTAAAAGTTGTCAGAGTGGGCCATTTTTAATCCGTACTGTGGACCAAAAAGTCTTCAAAGAGGGAAATTTTCTTTGAAAGCCAAATTTTTTTATTACATATTTTTCCTATTTTTATTTGAAGTTAAAATTGGTCCCCTCACATTTTCCCTATTAATTACTTATTGTTAGGTCATTTGTGGGTCCCACAATTTGTTTAAAAGGGGTGGCCCACCAAGTTATGTACTAGTACTAATTTTTGATCAATAATTGGGTCTGTTGATGCTTGAGTTTTAAATGACTTGACTAGTTCTGGCATTGTAATTTAATAAGGAAAAAATTATAACCAAAATGGACCATAAAATGTTGCATGTGTTCCAATATGGTTGTTAATGTTTTACCAAAAGTAAATGAGATTTGAACACTTGAAAACTATTAGAAGAGGAAAAAAGAAAGAAACTTTGAAATACATGTGGGGCTAACGATTTTAAAACGGACTTTTATTCATTAAATGAAGATTATTAAAATTTTATGGTATGTTATTGGATTTATTCAGATTTTAAGATCTCAAATCGATCCAAGGTTTTTGATGTTAGACGTATTTATACTTCTATTAGTCATGTTTCATCCACATTTATGTCTTATTTCGAAACTAAACACACTATATATTTCTAACTATTACTCATTTTTGCATTGTAGAACTAATTGATGTGCTATGTAGATTTGTTGGCAAAATGCTCATGAAAATGACTAAGTATGAAGAGTCTGACAGACCAAGAGCGAAGTGGAAAGCGATTTATTGTCTCGCTTGGCGAAGTGTGGAAATCACACAGGGCCTCGCGGTGCGAGGTGGGGAGCGAGACTCTTCCTTAGGGTTACTTTTATTTTTTTCATTTTATTATCATTCATGATTTGATTGTGAACATGCTATTGTGTAATCTGAATATGAGTGACTAAACGCCCTAGTTTTTGGGTTATGGTCTAATAAGTATGATTGTTATACTTGAAACTTGAGTTGATTATGCATATGTTTGTCACAAGAGTTATTTATTTAATCTTGTCCTTACTTTTTTACTATATATTTACCAATAAGATAAATTTATATTCTTCAACGAAACTCGAGAGAGGAAAGTTAAGTTCAAATGAGTGTCACTTTCAATGAGCATTTCTTGATATTATGCTTCGAAGAGGATTGAACCTCTGCTCTTTTTTGCTTACGTATAAAAGATAAGAAAATAAGTATAAAAAATAAAATTCATTTATTTATTTTTTAAATATTTTCCAAAAACATTTTCCTTCCTACCAAACACATGCACCCAAAGTAATAAAAAATTTCTAACTCATTTAACCTATGATTGATTGATAACCACATGTGATATTGGATGAACAAATTTCATTGTGGTTACATTGTCAACATCACAAATTTCAAATGGATAAGGCTTGTTAAGAGGGAACTATTATTATGGATATTAAGTCATAATACACCAATAATTTATTTTTATTTTTTTGTTTTTGTTTTATTCCTTCTACCTCTATGTGCCCATTTATTTTGACTATTTCAATTGACAATCAATAAATTATTACTAATAATGAAATTCTATATTTAATTTAGAATAAAATTTAAAATTATCGAGCATTTAATATTTTATAATAGGGTGGAAACAGATACGAAATTGTTCATATCGAATCGAATTTCATAGTATCGGAGAGTAGGTTTCAAATAATTCCTTACGTATACTTTTGAACAATTTTAATCTTTTAAATTTGTTAAATAAAGTGAGCACTTTTGATGTCAGGCTGTCAAATATTTAGTAAATTTTATTCGTAAGATTTGATGGATCGAAATAATAATAAAAAGGATTTAACAGAAAGTCATATTTGGAGACGTAATTTTTATAATTTTTTTTGTCTATTTTTCTTTTGACGACAAGGGAACTTGCAAACGCTATTCTTTGGGTGCACAGAAGGTAAATTTTGTTCATGTGCAGTAGCTTGCAAATCACAGAGGAAAGATATAAATCATACTAGGCAAATTCCGTGCAACGAGTTAGACCAAGAAGATCAAACTCCTGTTGTCGCGAGTGAGAGATTTCAAACTTGAGACCTCCATTATGAAAACCTCGAACCAAAGGATTTGAGCCACCTCGAAGGGCATAATTTTTTTCTATTTCTAAAAATTGTGCAACTTTTTGAGGTAGAGCTTGTTATTTATCACGTAGTGTTGTAGTTTTTAGAATCTGATACAATTTTTCTGGTATTTTTTTTTGTTAACTCGTCTTTATTAATCTCAAATTTAACAAACATAATTCCATAAAATATTCAATGAAAATAGAAAATACTCACCTTAAGCAAATTTGAAAAACCAAAGCTACTCAAAGATATATATATTTTTAAAATATTTTTAACTTATCACAAGCATAAAAAACCATTTTTGTTATTTTTCTCCCCTCCAAAATAAGAATAAAATCATATAGGGATCGTTGGGGCGTGAGGTATAAGGTATAATAGTCCCGAGCTAAAATACAAAATTATTTTATCCTGTGTTTGATTGGAGGTATTAGTTAGTTCCAGTACTATTAATTTATCCAGTCATTTATACCATAGTGATGAGATAAATTATTTCACATGCATGGTGAAATAATTAATCCTAAAATAACTAATCTCAAAATTAATTATCTCGAAATAACTTGTTCCTAACGAAACGACTCCATAGTGTATTCATGGATATGATATAAAATTTAATTATTTTGGAGCCCAATGTCAGTGAACTTTTTTTTTTCTGTCCCAGCTTGCAATGTTAAATAAAGCAATTTCCCAAAGAAAGAGTAAAGAAATATGTTACTCCAATTCCATTATCTGTTCCCCTATTTAGAGACATCCAATTACAAAATCATTCTATCGTTTTCTTAATACAGGTAGAAAGAAAAATAAATAACCCTCTATTTTTTAATTTTTTTTTAATCATAATTTTCGAGTCAGTTTACGTACATCTTAACTATTTAACAGGATATCTATCACCTTTCATCTGCAGTAGGTATCGGATAATTCTGTCTATCAAAGCTAAAACATATACAAAGAAATCGCCTAATGTATGATTATCTTTTTCAAAAATAAATAAATATTTTATGTGTAATTGCGTCTACTCTCAAAATTTGAATTATGTTAATATATAATTGAATAGAGTGTGTATTAAATTTTCTCATCAATTTAACGCATCAAATAAGCATATTTTGAGCATTTTAAAGCAACTTAACATGTCATTTTTATAATTTAAATTTAAAAAAATAGATTAAAAAAATACTGCAATCATAATATCGTAAACAAGAAAATTAATTCATTATAATTTCATTCCACAAAATATATATTTATATTCGATCAAATCACTAGAAGTCTCATTTTATTTTGACAGCAAAATAGGTGTTTATCTTTTACTTATATAACTTACAACCAAATTAATCACCTTTTTAAAATGCATTAAGGACCAGATGAAACCAAAACCTATATATTAAGGACTAGATTGATCATCCTCAATCATCAAAGATCGCGATAGGATTAAAAGTACTCATTCATTCTTAACCAGAAATTTCAAATTTAAACTTTAGATAAAGATTAACTTTTGATAAAAAGGATTTTACTTTTAAATTAAAATATTTCATTGTAAATCTGAACTAGTTAGATCTCAAAATGAATATTAAACTATATTTTTTTAATAATTTTTTCCTCTCCCTAGGAGCCTTCCAAGGGCAGAGCTAGGCATCCGGATACGAATTCGATCGAATTCAGTAATTTTTGTCCAAATAATATATATGTATTAAGAAATTTATTAAATATATATAAATACTAAGCTTAGAACCTAGTTATAATAATACTTGAAGTCGTTGTTTTGGGTTCCAAAACCCATAAAGTTGAAATTTACTCCGTCTCTGGAGCGTTTCATCCTTTTTTGCTCTCTTAGTGTCTCGAACCCTCAATTTTAGAGTTGGAGATGATTGATGCTTATCATTCGAGCAGCTCCCTCTTATCAACGGATACCAAATATCGAGTGAAAAAAACCAAAATTAAAAAGTACTATTCCCTGCCTCTCATTTTATGTGACACATTTTCCTTTTTAGTCCGTCCCAAAAAGAATCTCACCTTTCTATAATTAGAAAAGAATTATCTTTGAAATTCTCAATTCCACTTTTACCCTTAATGAAATGATTTACAACCACACAAATGTTTAACGATTATTTTGAATCGTAAATTTCAAAAGTCTTCATTTTTTCCTTAAATATCATGTCAAGTCAAAGAATGTCACATAAAATGGGACGGAGGGAGTATAATTTTTCTCTCTAATTTACCACACAAAAGAGCAAATAGGTAAATCGTGTAACACACGCGCCAACCAAAGCGCGTGTAGCAGTCTTTGATGAAATTTGTTTTAATGCGCTCAGTAGCCAGTGTGCAGTACTCAGAGGGTGACTCATGTAGTACAAACTTCCGAAAATGGACACAAAAAACACCAAAATTACGTAATTTGCCACTATAAGTTCACACGTACACACAGCTTATATACGGTTAGTCGGTTACATGTAAAAACAGAGAAAGTATACGTACAGCACGTGCGCACAAAATAGATTTTAGGAATTAATGACGTCATAATTCTACTTATGTCATTAATAAACAATGACAAAAGAAGAAGAAAAGTGTTTTTTGTTTTAAAAAGATAATCTCCCGTCCCGTGTCTTTCTTTGAGCAGGGGTCTATCGGAAACAACATCTTTACTTCATCTGAGGTAAAAGTACGGTCTGCGTATATTCTACCCTTCTCAGACCTCACTTTGTGTGAATACACTGAGTATGATGTTGTTGTTGTTGTAATCTCCCGTTCCGTGTCTGGTACTTGTTTTCATCTGCAGTTTAACATGACCTTAAATAGAAAGATATAAAGATCAAAGATTATGATAGAAGATTAGTACGTAATCGAGCATTGCCTAATTTTCAACCTCAATATTTTTTGTTATGATTCTCCTATTATCTTATTCTTTAATTGCAGAATATGTAATTCAAAGAAGGCAATAAAGAATTTAATTAAGAATGACGAAAAAAATGAAAGACGGCGCAAAAGATGAGAAAAGCACAAAAATTGTGCCCACGTTAGGGTTGCGTATCGATCGGTTCGATTCGATTTTGAAGTTTATCGGTTCAATTTATCAATTTGTAGATATGTTAAACTGTTGTAGAACCATTAAGATATAGATTTATCAGTTATTGATTGTTATTGATTCGATTATCAGTTTAACCATTAAGATTTCACACAGAAAAAAAAATCATTGAAAATCACTTACAAAACAAGGTACAAACCCAATGAACCATGCACATGAGTTGACAGATTGCATCTTGCTCAGAAGCAAACACTGGCACCTAGTAGAATAACCGAGAGTTTGAGACAATTAGAAATGAAAGTATGAAACTAAACCCTAAGTCAAAGACTTTATATATCGAATGATATAAATATAATTTATTAATGGAAAAAAGCTCAAATATGCCATTAAACTATTAATTAGAAATGACTCATCTATATCATTCTTAAAAGTTTGGCTTATTTATGACAATGTCGTTAAAAATTTGGCTCATCTGTGCCATTATTATTATAGAAAAGGTTCATTCATGCTATTATTTTTTAAAAGTAATTTTACAAAATCATTTTTACCACATAACATCTTGTTAGAGGTCTACATCACCAAATTCAAATGAATCAATATTACTTCAAATCAAAATTAAAAATGAGACCCATCAAAAGAAAATCTAACCCACATCGTTAAAATAAAAACTGAACTCATTAAAATAAAAATCGGACTCATTAATTGAGTAGGGTGTGGATTGAATTTTATTTTAATGAGTTCGATTTTTAATTTTGGTTTTAAGTAATATTGGTGATTTGAATTTGATGATGTGGACCACTAATAAGAGGTCATGTGGCAAAATAATTTTGTATGATTATTGTTTAAAAAGAATGGCATAAATGAACATTTATTATCACGATAGTGACATAAATGAGCCAAATTTTTAACCGTAATGACATAAATGAGCCAAACTTTTAACGGATGGCATAGATAAGCCATTTCTAATAGTTCGATGGCATATTTGAGTCTTTTTTTAATTAATTTACTATTGGTTATCAGTTAACTCGTTAAGAAAAAATCTCAAATCATTAAAATCATTAAAATCAATATTAAAAAAATCAAAATCGTTATAAAAAACCGTTGAACTAATACTCCGTTATCGATAAACTAATAACTCTTTTTTTAATTAGAATTATTGATTTCGATTCGATTTCGAACAACCTTAGCGAAAATCTTGCTTTCCTAAAGCCATTTGTGATGATAGAAGCATTTGAATTTGGCTAAATGTTAAAATGAGGAGGTGTTGTCTCAATCAACAAAAATAAACAAAATGCTTCACGAAATTGAAAAGTTTGAAGCTAGTAGAAAAACATGAAAACGAAATATAAATATCTTCACAATTCATGAACTCCACATATAAATTGTGGAATCTTTATGATCTACCAAATTTACTTGAAGCTTCAAGAAATAAGACTAAAAGAAATTGAACAAAAACAAGACAAAAATTAGATAACTATAAATAAAAAATACTTTCTTTGTCTCATTTTATATGACTCACTTTTTTTTTATTCAATCCAAAAAAAATTAATATATTTCTATATTTAGTAACAATTTAATTTTAAAATAATTATTTTACCCTTAATGCAATAATTTACTGCCACACAAATATCTATGACTTATTTTAGACCATAAATTTTAAAAGTCTTTTTTTCTCTTAAACTTCATATCAAGTCAAAGTAACTCATCTAAATTGGGACGGAGGGAGTAGGTCATTTTCTTATATCCTTTTTACATCTTTTGAGTTTCTAAAGCCGCCTAAGCTATTTTTGGAAAGATTTTACGATAAAGTTTGTATTTTCTTATTTATTAAGTTTTAAATTATGTTTATCCTTATATTTTTTTATTTTTTTTTCATTTCTAATATGAGTGTTTGCAACAAATTTTAATGTGATAGAAAAGAAATTGCAATCACAAACAAATTATGAAGAAACGGATTTTTATTGATAAATATTGTGAGTACAAATCTGTTCCTCCCTTGATTCTTCTCTCCTAAATATTCTTCATGATTCGAGGGCCGTCAGTAGCGTATTTCTCGAACGTAGAAAGATTTTGATATGATCTCCATGAAAGGAGGATTTTGTGGATCTCTTTATGAATATCCACGATTTTGTGGGATATTTGAGATGCCTCTTCAAGATAATATATTACTCTTTATATAGGCGTAATTTGATTTAGGGTTGAGTAGCCTCCAAGCTAAGATTTAGGGTAGAGTAACCTCCAAGAAACCCTGACAGAAATTGGACTCATCTAGTAGAGTCCCATAAAATTTGATGTCTACAATGAGTAATTAAGTTTACTAATTGGTGCAAAATATTGTGTATTAGTAATGCTGATATTATTTATGCTTGTATTAGTTATGCTGAGATTTTTCTTATATAGTGTTTGATTTGGTGTATTAAAATTAACATACATTGCACAATTTCTAAAAAAAATTATTTATAAAAGTACCCTCCACAAATATGGTGGAAAGGATGTGAAAAAAGTTTGAGGGAAAATTGTGTCTTTAACCATGCTAATGCATGCATTAGAATTCATTGTATTACTAATACCATTAATTTTCACGTATTAATTATACATACCTTAATACCAAATAAAGTGTGAGATTAGGTTGAAAAAATGTATCAAACAAAGTACTAAATACACAAAGTTAATGCATGCAATCAGTTGAGTTTCTCATAGAGAAACGAAAAATGAGAATTATTTTTTGTCTTTTCTGTATATATGCACCCTACCAAACGACCCTTTATCGCTATTAATGTGAATGAGTGTGTGTTTATCTTTACTATTATTACTTGTGAGTTCTGATTATCTATTTGTTTATAGATTTTATTATTTGTTGGTTGCAAATACTAGACTAATAAGCACTAAAATATCCATTGTTTGATTGAATATTAGATTGGGTATTAAATAAGTAGCTAGAAATTGCATTTATTAAAAAATTAATGATGCTTGATAGATAAATGAAATCAAACTAGGAATAGGGAAATTTTTATTTGCGTCATATTAGTTAGATTTTCATGCATTTCATTTTAGATTTGAAAAGACACTTAGAAATAAACTTGCTAGAATTAAAAATTGAAAATTTATCGTATGATAAGTTGACTCGCTAAATAATACAAAATAGTGCAAGTTTATGAAATTGACACCCGAGAACGTATACTCGCATTTTTGGCTACAAAATTTATATTTCATAATCGAAAAAAATCTTTCATTAAAATAGCTTTAAATTTTTAAATTCCTTTTCTATTTTACTAAGATTTTATCCAATTATTTTCCTTAACCCCCCTCCCCCCAAAAAAAAATCAAAAAATCTCTATTATTATTATTATTATTATTATTATTATTATTATTATTATTATATTAAGATACGATCTTTCTAACCCTAATTTTTTGTTTTCGACAACCCCATAACTTATAACATAGGCATTGTCAAAAAATATTCAGATCAATTCGAAGTTTGCATTTCCTATAGAATTTGGTAAGATTCTTTTGCTGAAAACTTTAACGAGAATAATTTTGTATTAACAATAATAACATAATTAATATTATCTCACAAATGGAATTTCGACTAAAGAAAATATTTTTAAAAATGGCTTTAAAAAAATACAGGAGTAAAGAAGTTACGATAAAAATATCGAAGAAAAGAAATACTAACAATAAAAATAAATAAAGTAATAGAAACAACAGTCGTACTAAAATTAAAGAACCAGATAATAATAATATAATAATTAGTATGCTGACAACGAGAAGAGAAAAAAATGAACAAAGTTACTTAATTTAATGCAATACAAACTTTAATAACACTTAATTTAACACTTGACCGAAATAATAACACTTAATTTAATAAATTAAATACTGTATTAATTATGAAAAATCTTTTATAAAATAAATAAATGTTGACTTAATTATGTTGAATTCATTTTCTTTTGGCTGACCACCCTAATGACCCCCTACACATGAAACGAGTCAAATTCACTGCTATAGACTTTTAAGAAACAAATTATTTTTTATCATGGATTCTAAAATACGTAATTGTTTTATCTATAACAATAAGCTCTAGAAGTATTTAAATATTTTCTTATGTCAAAAAAAAAAAAAGGAAATGGAGAATTGGGGTGTGTTTGGTATAGGGGAAAATACTTCTCAGAAAGTATATTTCGAGTTTTTCATGTTCGGTTGGTTAAACTTTTTGAAAAATATTTTTTCGAGAAAACAAGTTCCTTAAAAATGGAGAAACTAATTTTCCTAATGGAAGTAGAGAAAACAAGTTCTATAAATGACATTCCACGTTGATTATGTCCTTCCCACCTTTCAAAACACTTTATTTTTACCCTCACCTTCGTAGCCCTATTCCTATCACCCGTATACTTTCATCCCGTCTTCCTCAGTATTTATCTAGATTATATTCAAATGTTTTTAGAATAATTTTTTAACTTTTGTATCAAATATTAAAAAATAAATAAGAAATTCACTTATTTTTCAAAAAAATATTTTCTAAGAAGAACATTTTTCGTCGTACCGAACACACCCTTAGCCCTTAGGCTGTATTTCAAGTCTCAATGATTTAATTCTTTTTTTTTTCTTCTCAATGATTTAATTGACCGACATAAAGAAACAAAGTTTAGAAAAACAACTAATTATAATTATTCTTTAAAAGGGAACTAAGAAACAAAAAAATTAAACGTTGACAGCATTTTAATTGATTAATAACTTGATTAAAACAAAGAATAATAGTACCCTACATAACTTTTTCTCCAATCATTTCAATATATTAACGGCGTAACAACTAACAAATGCTATAATTGTTTCTTTACTAACATAATTTAAAAATTGTTTAATAATAATAATAATAATAATAATAATAATAATCATCATATTCTATTACTTTATGATTTGCTTGTTTTAATTAAGAGTTAAAAGGGTAAAAAACATTCAAATTGTTTCAGTTTTTCGAGTTTCATACATGAATTATCACTCAATAGTTAGCAAAACATATCTAGATGGTGACTACACCAAAGTTTTGTCTACGGACACTTCTAAACGCGTTTAGCCATAAATATTTTGTCCACATGACATATATAGTGACTCTATTAGTTGACACATTATTTTTTATTTTATTTTTATATTTTCAAATTGATTTATTTAACATCCTAAACTCTCCCCTTTCAAGCGGGAGATATCGATGCTACGATTGAGACGAGATCACGTCTGAGAGGGTAGAGAATGCTGAATGTGACAATGGAGAATAAATTAATGCGGTGATAGTTTAGATAGGAAACTCACACTCTTAATAATTCAGGTATAAAACGCAAGAAACTGAGATAGTTTCGATGTGCATTTGATACTTAACTCTTTAATTAATTTGATTAATCTTTTTATATATTTAGGGCGGCTAATGTCTCCTTGTAATGCGGTGTTTATACAGCTTAAAAGATTAGTACTCCATGATTACCATGCAATTATAAATTTAAACTAAGTACACGTGTGCATATATATTCCACATTAGGTTAAGCCACTTTTTGCCCAAAAGAAAAAAACAAATCAACTTTCTTGATTGTCATCAACTTTCTTCATTGTTATCTTATAATAAGATTAATTAATGCATTACTTTTATCATTTAGGTTAAGCCTGGGGTAAAGGCGGAGCCAGAATTTGAAATTCTAAATTTGTCACGAAATTTATAGTCTATCTTAGTTACTGAATTTATAATTTAATAGTTGTATATATTAATATAGAATCTAAGCAAAAGCTATTAAGTTCGTACAAAATCATAGCTAATGATCTAACTCCACCCTTAATGAGGAGGAATGATTAATACCTCTTCATCCTTAATCGGAATTCAGAAATCTTGAGTTTAATTCTGAACAAAAATAGATATACTTTGCCCTAAATGATATAACAGAACACTGCTTCGTTAAATGCTTTCACTACATCTATAAAATGACATCGTTTCAATATAGTGACTCTTTCATTGTCATTTGAAATTTTTTGTGTACTCTACAATTTTGAAAATGAAGAAGCTTTTTATAGAGAACACTTTTATCTTACTTTAATGCGAATTCGAATTAATCAGGTCAAATTTTTTCAAATATTGATAGTTAAATTAAACAACAAAAAAACACTTATTAAGTTTAAGTCTAACCACTACAATAATGATTAATGATTAATGATTAATGATAATGATATAATATTCACTAAACGACGATGCAAGATCTTTGGTAAGGATATTGATGTGCTTTTTTTTGGGAGTTGATAATATCCAATTTTTTTAAAAGTAAATGATAAGACATTCCCTTTCTAATCCATAGTTTAATATTGAGATTATGATCTGTGAATCATATTATTATATTAATTCCTAATAGAACAACAATGATTTGTAGGGCCCTTATAAAAATAGGGTTTTGCCTCATATTCCTAGGACTTCCTTTTTTTTTTTAAATCAAAATTTTCATTACGATTTGGGCATGGCCTTTCTAGTTTACGAGTATTTTACAAGGGCCCATTTATGTAGGCCTTTATTTATCTATTTTTTTTGCTAAAATTCTAAAAAGTTTTTTTTAGACATGAAATATAAGTAGTGTTGCAAGCAGTTGAATCCTTCTCAAAGCTCGTGTTATATATCTGTATAAAGATTTAACTTATATACATCGACAACAATGTCTACTTCTTTCGGTACTGAAAAGCATTGCTCAACAAAAGGGGGATTGCGTACCTTCCAAAATGGGGTATCCGAGGTACCTCATCTTCTCATTTCGTTATTGCTTATACTAGCTACACAGATACACTAGTAAACAGGAGTCGCTATCACTAACCTGATTGAATGTCAATTTAACGAATGAATAGGTGTGGCTAAAAGAGAAAGGATTAGTTACGGGAAAGAGAGCAAGACCCCAGGAGACTCGCAGCTGTCACAACAGTATGGACTCACACTCATCCACAAGCCCCTTAAAGATAGGTGCGAGCCAGGAGCTTACTTAATTGTTCGCTCGTGTACTGCTACTTGTGCAGTACGAGTGAATCCAATGTAGACGCTTGGGGGTTGGGGGGGGGGGGAATTGCTGTTTTTGCATATACTATGTCATATCCACATAGCATAACCAGCCCCCTACTCCAAACCACCTAGCATCATAGGCCTTTTAATGAGAATAATATGTAGCGAAGAAATTCAAAAACTAGCAGCAACAGAGATCAATCAAAACAATAGTTTCAGATCAACTGCATAAAGATCAAAACAATCCGCAGAAACGAGGACTTTAGACGTCTCAACGCAAGACGTTCAGACAAAAATCTTGTAATATACTATCTGAGGTTTGTATAAACCCTGTATCTACTTTAAGAGATGAAACCTAACCATTTACCCATGTAGCATTTTCTCACTATCTACCCAACAACTCCTTCAACTTTGTCATGCATGATACAAGCTGCAAGCAAGGATGATACCAAGTAACCTTTAACCTGTAATTAAAACAGAGAAATCATTAATAGTCAACCACGGCAAAGGATTTAACCCATGGTAAAGTGTTTCCCAGGAATATGATACAAAATACATTTCAAAACGGTATAACATATTTGGATATACAAAGTCAAAATACAAATTTATAAGATTTCTGGATATCAGCGACGAACGTTTGAAAGAGTTGACAATTGAAGTGTACGGTCAACATCACATAGGAACTCAAATATAAGTTCCAATAAAGAGCATGAAATATCACCCAATAATGCTTTACAGCACTATGTAGATGTGGTGGTAACTGGTACGTACATCAAGAAGGTGCAAAAGGCAAAAGTACGTCCTATTTCACCCTAAGAACTCTATGGAATCTAGCAAGAAGTGGAACTTGGGCATAATCCTAAGTTAGCCCATCCAAGGGCTTTTAAACAAAACTATAAAAGAAAAAATAAACAGAAAATGATTTTGAGCTGGATAGGTTTAGTTGTTATAACCCATTGTTCAGCCCAAATAGACCCGTCTATTTTGATCCAAGAAAATTATGGGCGGGTTATGACCAATTTGTTTATTGATTCAACCAACTTAACCCGCCCAAATTTAGCCCAACCCACCTATTTTGACACTCATGAGAAAATATAAAACCTTAGACTTCAATGGTGAAATATCATTAGAAAACATCATATACCAAATACCAGCAGATGTAAAATGAAGAAGACCAACAAGATGTAAAATCTCAAATTAAGAGCCTCAACACAGGCCTACGTTGCAATAACTCTACCCATCCATAACCTTGGAAATACATGGGAAACTCAATCTTCTTCGGGCGGCTTCCTCTTTCCAACATTTTGTCCAATTTCAAAGATTTAGTTACCATCCCTTGTTTCAAGAAATGGCATAATACACATTTTGATGGCTAAGTATTTGTACATACATATAAAGTCAAATGCAAATAATTTCTTAAGAATAGAACGTCTATTATGTTGTAAATATATCTGGCTAAATTAAATTAGTTACTAGTTCTGCCACTGGACGTTATCTACAAAGACATTCCGCAACTAAATAAGCAGTTCCCAATATAGAATGAGAGAGTATGTCTCAGTAACTTATAGTAGCTGCGCTCACTTGACATATCTACATATGTTGCTAACTTTATTAGTTGGTCTATACATAGCATATAGGAATATATGGGAGTAATGAATATGTAAATCTGAAGAAACAGAATCTCTGTTAAACACATATCCAATGAACCCTAAATATGAATCAGTCTTCTAGGTCATTTTTATAGCAAATACCTCAGTGGGTTCACGCAAGGACTGGCTATACACTGTGAACATAGAACATAGAAATGGACCAAAGTAGAGCCAGCGCAAATAACTGAACCAGCTCTTTCGGAATTAGGCATAGCTGATTGATTGAAATGTCTCATGAACACAGTTAGGGACATTCCAACTACCAGGTAAAATGAAGAACAACAAGTTTAGCCACTTCCTAGTCTAAAGTTCCTTAGATTTACCAGCACTTTGGGTATATCAACTGCTAAAGTCAAGTCAAGTCCAGTCAAGTCTATAAACTTCTGTTTCAATCAGCAAGTCAACAAGAACAACATACCCAGTGAAATCCCACAAGTGGGTCTGAGGAGGGTAGACTGCACGCGACCTTACCCCTACCTCGTGGAGGTAGAGAGGCTGTTTCCAGAGGACCCTCAGCTCGAGTACCACATGTCAAAGTAGGTACGAAAACGGGAAAATGACAAGTGAAGAAAACAAAGCAACAAATAAGGG
This sequence comes from Jaltomata sinuosa, assembly GCA_003996215.1. NCBI lineage: Eukaryota > Viridiplantae > Streptophyta > Magnoliopsida > Solanales > Solanaceae > Jaltomata > Jaltomata sinuosa. Next base: position 881,695 of record QJPP01007196.1, on the reverse strand, counting down.
AACAGTAACAACCACAAAATAATGTGATAACCTAAACACAATAAACAACATATGATGATAGAAATCAAAAGTAAGACACTACAAGAATAAGGCTAAACCCCTAGAAAAGCAAGACAACACTCCAAACCTACAAAAGTTCTACCCTAATTCGCAATCTCCACACCCTCCTATCTAAGGTCATGTTCTCAATAATCTGAACTGAACAATCAAGTGTATAAATTCAAATCAAATCAACTAAACAATCACATATTCAAGAATATTAAAGTTTTGTAAATCTCTACCTAATTCGACTCCCTCTTCCGCTATCCACCAGACTGAGATCCTCCCTGGCTAGATGATGATGATGATCCAAATATCCCCAAAGGCCATGGCAATGATACTGTAGTAAACCTCCTCCCAGACCCCGAACCACCACCCCCACCACTCGAGTCCCCATCGTTGTCTCTCTCCCTATTCTCATACTCAGGATCATCGGTTGGCAACTCATACCGACAAACCGGGCACGAATTATGCAACTCAAGCCACGGGACAATACAATCCTTGTGATAAACATGCTTACAAGGCATCTGTTTCACATCTAACCCTAGCTCAAAATCATCCTTACAAACAGCACACTGAGCCAATTCAGAACCAAGCAATTCCTCATCAACTTTCAAATTCGGTAGCCCTTCAACAGCTGATTTCGACGCCGGTGGCGTCCCGTATCGATTCGGGTCGTTTTCGGCCAAATGCTGGATCAGTTCCTCGAATCCGGGTCCTATAAAATAGTCCCCTAAATTCCCCGGTAACGGTAACCCACCACTACCCCCATTACCACCACCCCCATCGATAACGAATTCGAAAGTAACCCCATTAGCTCTACGAGAAGCTAAATGGGTCTGAAGAAACTCAGCCGGGTTGAAATCACCCGACCCGATTGAAGAAGATTCTCTAGGGTTTTGGGTCGAACCACCACCACCAACACCCATGAGTATACTACTCAACAAGGAGAAAATCGGGTTCGGTATCATTTCGGGTTCGGGTTCCGGGTCTTCGTATTCTTCGACGAAGTCACTGTTGCAATTAGGGCAAAAGAGATCGCCGGTAGGAGAAGGGGTGATGGTGACGGTGTGATTGCATTTGTGGCAGAAATACAGGGTGGCGGCTGCGGCGGCACCGCCAGTCACGGTGATTCCGGCGGAAGACATATTTGATTCTCTAAGAGAAAAAAATGGACATGAATATAGGGTTAAATATGTAGTTAGATATATATATCTAAATAAATATTTTATTTATTTGCAAATTAACCGACTCTAATTTTTTATTTATACAAAAAAGGGTTAAATATGTAGTTAAATTATGTAAATATGTCCTTAATTAATGCTTTAATACAAATATGTTCTTGTTGTGTATTGATACTTGTATCTAAATTAACCTTTATTTAATGCGCTCACTAATTAACCTACAACAACAACAATGAAATTTGGGGAGGGTAAAATATACACGCACTAAATAATTCTTATTTAACATGTTCATTAATTAACCTAATTAGATGATTAATAAGAGAAAATGGATCAAGTAGGCTCTTTAGGTATGCGAAATTGAACAAATTTATCGTTCATTAATAGTTTCATTTTTTGTTAACATGTACATATTTAATATTACTATATTTTTTTTTTCTGTTTCTACTTATGTAACAGCTAAATCCAAAACACCAATTTCTAAGTTTGATGTAAATAATTTAGATTAAATATGGACTTTCTTTTTCAATTTTTTTATATTTAATGTACTCTCTTTATTTTAATTTATGCGGTAAAATTTAAATTTTGAGAATCGAACAATTTAATTATGATATATTCATATATATATATATATATATATATAAATTGCAAATCATCCAACTCTAAAAGGTCAAATATGTACTTAATTAATACTTTAATACAAATATGTTCTTGTTGTATAATACTTGATCTAAATTAACCCTTACTTAACGTGCTTATTAATTAACCTAATTAGATGATTTTTTTTTTGACAACGCCTAATTAGATGATTAATAAGCAAAAAAGGATCAATAAGACTCTTAAGGTATGCAAAATTGAACAAATTTATCCTTCATTAATAGTTTATTTTTTGTTTAACATATACATATTTAATATATTTTTGTTCGTGTTTATGTAACAACCAAATTCAATACACTAATTTCTGAGTCTGAGCGTAAATAGTTTAGATTAAATATAGACTTTCTTTTTCAATTTTTTGATATTTAATGTACTCTCTTTGTTTCAATTTTTATGGTACAGTTTGAATTTCGAAAATCAAATATTTTAATTTTGACCATGAATTTGAGCATATAATCTTTAAATTTTTTGAAATAAAATTTACATATTTGAAAACTACATAAAAATTATTATAAGTCACAATAATTGACAATTCAAAATATTTTAAAAGATATACGTAAAATTACGTTAAAAAATGACTTATTTGAATCTCAAAATACGAAATGTGTCACATAAATTGAGACGAAGAAAGTAATAAATTAATAATAAATATTACTATTGCCTATCTTTAACAAAACAAAAAAACACTTTTCAAAATTTATAAATTATTCGAGTTCTAACATTTTTTTTTTAAAAATAAAGTTTTTTCTTAATATTTTCACATGATTTTAGTGAATTTAATATTGTTCATCAATTATTTGATTGAGTCAAATATATAATTTCTCGTTTTATGATTTTAGTCAATTTAAATACTAGGAGTATTTATCAAATCTTATTAACAATTAAAAAAGTGAATTGATGTTCAAGCTAAGAACTAAAAACCAATGATTAGTGCTTCTTGAACCAAATAAAGTCATCCAATTTAGTTGATATATTTTTTTTCAATTTAGTTGATTTACAAGTGAAATAATAAGAAAACTATTGCTAGCAAAAAGCAATACCAAGTAGGCGTTTGGCCATGAGAATTTTTCACTTTTTTCCGAAAAATTATTTCACTTTTTTTCTGAAATAGTGTTTGGCCAAAAAAATTCCAAATACAACTACGGAGTTGTATTTGGAAATGGGTGTTTTTGTTGTAAAACTAAGCTAAAAGATTAACAATATGAAGCAATAAAGTAGACAAGATATATAAAGAGAAGAGAGGAGAGTGTAGAGCTTTCTTATTCTTTCAAATATCAAAGTGTTTCTCAAGTATTTCAAGTTTTCATAATATGAACTAATATGCCTCTATTTATAGTGTTTATAGAGGCATACAAAATGTTGTCACTAATATGACATTAACCATTGATATAATGGAGGAGGTTATGGAGGTGGAAGGTTACTATTCATCAATGAGGTTATAGTGTGGACATCCACAATACAAGATGACAACATTGTGTTACCACACATTTGTTTACAACAGTTTTCACTTTTTTCCAACTCACGTTTTAATTTTTTTTTTTGAAAAAATCCTAAATTTTTATTTTCATAAAATAACCCCATTTAAATTATATTTCATTTTTAAATCATATTTTCTATTTTAAAAAAATATATATTTAAGATCTAGATAATTATTGCAAAAGTTATGGCCAAACACAACTCCAACTTTAAAAATTCCAAAAAAGTGAAATAATTTTTGGTTCTCGTGGTCAAACGGCACATAGTCCGATTTTGGGAATCTTTGACTCTATCAAATATACAGGAAATCGGAGGTAGCATTATACGGATGTCAAGTCATGGACTGATTTTTTCAACCCTTTTTCTATGTATTGGTGTTCAATATGACCGACATAAGACTCTACTTGTAAAAGATATTAGGGAGGTTCAATGAGCACCATACCGAGTCTCTCTATCATTTTAGCCAATATAAATTCACCTGGTACTAGCAAATTATTATTGTCCACCTTTATCAACTACGTACCATCCATAACTACCATTATTAGCCACAATCACCACAATCAATTTTCACTATCAGTACCACCATTTACGATTATCACCACTGACCAAGTTACCATAACAATCACAATCACCACCTTTACTCGCCTGTTATTATTCACCATCACCATTAATTATTACTATCATCCGCTACAATTATGAATCGAACCCCCAAAATATGAATGTTTGCTTATAATCTTCTTACGTATGAACTACAATCATTGAGTTAGGGATTGAATTATGATATGAGAACTTCGAATTTTGTGGGTTTTGCAGGCGTATTTAACTGGGGTTCGTTTGTCTAATTGATATGCCCAACCTTGCGTAAAAATTGATCTATTTGTGATTGACCTATGCATTTGAATGCGGAGATATTGTACGGAACTGGTTGAGAATAACCCTGGTATCCGGGCCAATTTTCGCATACCTCAATTAATTTTACGAGATACCTGCCACCTCCCACCAGCAACAGGTATAAGGTAAGGAAGAAATCACCTAGTGTTTTTGTCTCTGCTGGGAATTGAACCTGATACCTGGTAATGCTCAACCAGCGTCATTGACCACTAAGCCACGCCCTTAGATGAACCTCCATTTCTCAGCTTGTTCTTCTTCGATTTGGAAGAATACGAGGCTGCCATAATCCGTGGATTTCACCTATTTGAGGTAAGAATCGAACCCCCCAAGCTATGAATTTTAGCTTATAATCTTCTTATGTATGAATTGTACAATTGAGTTAGGGATTGAATTGTGATATCAAAACTTGGAAATTGAGTGTTTTCATTTCAGGCATGTTTATTTGGGTTTGGTGTCTAATTGATATACCCAACTTTGGGTAAGAATTATTATAGTGACATTGATCTATTGGTTGTACAAAATTGGTTGAGAATAACTATGAAAAGCATAGTTGAGAGAACCTTGAGTTAGCCAAGAGTCCAAATAATGTGCCCTGTGATTTCCACGGATTGACGAAGGTTTGTTTAGTTGGAGACCAGATTCGAAGATCTTTAATTTGATAGGCAATTTATCATCTAAAACTTTACACACCGCTGAAGATATTCTTTGCTTAAAGTGGAACCTTGTGCGAGTTCATTCACAAGCTTAATTCGTGACAACTTTCACTTTAACTTTCGTGCTATACAACTCTCCTAACTCTTAAACCTTCACTTTAATGAGCATGACCCAACTTGAATTGATTAGACTATGAAGTTGATAGGGGGTATATCTAAGCTATGTGTTGCTTTATGGATTCATTTAACAAATTGAGTATTTTGGCCGGGATTTGAGTTAGATGGCATCTGGATTTGGATTTTAATTTTTGTTGTTTTATTTTTTTGGTTTCAGGATCTAAGAGACAACTAGGTCATGGGAACATTGCACAGCCAAGTGATCCTGAATCTCTATTAGCAGCACCAGGTACTTTGTCAACTGCGTTTTGTGATAAACTGATGTGTGCCATCGTCTTTCATTTTTGTTACTTTTTAGTGGTATTTGGTGTTGTTTCCGCTATTGATACAATCTTGATCTTAATTACTAGCATGAAATGAATGTGACACAACATTTAAGTAGAGGGAAGAGGACGCCTTCTGGTAAGTTTAAAGCAGGCCCCTATATCAAAAACATTAGGCAGTTATGTTCTTTAGTGTGTTCATCAGAAGTGGGAGTTATCCATGATGTTTTCCATGCAAAATGACTTCCGTCATATCAGACACATAAAATTTCTTAATGACATCATTTGATGTCATTCAAATTTAGTTCCTTTTAAGTTTAGATCACGTCAGGCGAGTAAGGCATGTAATTAAATTTGAGTCGTTAAATTAAGCTTCTAATGATTGATTATTTTGGCATGCATTGCGTCTCTGCTTTTGCAGTAAAAACGGTGTCCTTTATAGTTTGTAGAATCTGTTTAAAACCAGAAACAACTTAGGCATCGGATATTTGAGCTTGTGTGTACAGAATCAGAAGACCAGAAAAACAATTTAACATATGTATGACATATCTAATACTTTTAAACTCTCATTTTAATGTATTGATACAAAACAAAAATATATCAACTTATTAAGGAGTAACTGTTTTCCCTTAAAAGATCTCGACCAGATTATACATCAGACCAAGACTGTCATTATTGCAGGTAATTTCCTTTCCATCTTAAGCACTTAACGAATTGATACTCCTTAGGTTAGGGATCATTTCCAGAATAGGAATTAGATTTTCCACAAGTCCTGATGAATAACCTGCAGACTAGCAAGTTGATGATATTTAGAGAGTAAGATTCCCTAATACTCTCCACAACTAACCTAGTTATTGCTCCTCGTGGAATTTGACCTGATCTTACTGTGGCTCTTAAATTAGAGAGTTCGGTTGGATGTTATCAATCATCGGATTAAGAAGTAACTAGAGATCAAGAATGTTAGTACTTATAATACCTAGAAAACTGAGATAGACGACCAAGTTGCCTATGGCGTCAGGTGGAATAGAGTTAGCAAAATAGTCATTATCTAACTCCAGCACATACAGACGACTAGCAAATCCAGTTAGTTCTCCGGGGAGATGATCAGATTGAGCAGTAGCATATTACATAAAGCAGTGTCTTGAATGTGGATAAGCAAGATAACATACAGTAGAACAATTAACTAAAACATCACAAAATAATTCTCTTCAAACCAATTCCACACACTTAAAAAAGCCAAAACAAAAAGAAATTAAACACAAAACAAAACAAAACAAAACACTGAAGTGCCTGATTTATGCTTCTACAATCCAACTTCATCAATGTGAATGTCTTCAAGTGCTTGACAAAAATACCCCCATCTGCTTCTTTTATTATCCATAAGCAACTGCTTCTCCTGTTTAACTCAAATTGTAAGATACTACATAATATAATAACCAGTATTCAATAAAAGACAAAGGATTTATCAACTACCTAACTTAATGATTAATTACAATGCTCGGGACGATATCAAGTGTCAACCAAATAATAGATTACCAATAAAATTCGGTGTGCTTTTGGTACGAAGAAAGTCATTTCGAGGAAAATGTTTGTGATGAGGAAGTCATTTTCTAGTATTAGCTTACCAAGACATAAATAGGAAAAATACTTTTCATTCACTGACTAAACACCGAATAACATTTTTTAGGAAAATATTTCCCATGAAAATTATTTTCTTGGTGTAAAAATGACTTCTGCCATGCAAGACAAAAATATCAGCCATATTAATTTACTTACAGAAAATTATTTACAAATGACTTCTTTTAGTAAGTTCATAATATAAAAAAAGTTGTCATGGTATAAAAATTAAAGCTACTTCTATTGGGGATTGGAATTGTTACCTATTAGCCACGTCTCCATATCCTTCCCCAAAAATTAGCTCTCGTCAACCTCTTCACGTCTTTCATTCTCTCGGGAATCTCCTTTAGCTTTAGACAGTCATGGATACCAAGACCTTTAATCATAGGCATGGCACTTGTGGCTAAATTCCATTTTTCTAGGTTCTTAAGATCATCAAGATAAAGGAACTCCAGTTGACCGAAGCTGTTATCACCGCAGGTAATTTCTTTTCCTTTATAAGCTCTAAATAAACCGAGATTCCTTAGGTTTGGAAACATTCCCAAAATAGGCATCGGATCTTCCATGAGTTTTGACCACGAAAGGATCATCGATGTGATGGAATTTGGAAACGGGTCCGACAGAGGCAGTTTCTCTATTATCCCACTTAAGTGCAATTTGTGGAGCTTTTGACAAGAACTAAGAAATTCAAGGGCTGGTAATGGTATATCATTAATTTCAACCATCAATTTGAGAGTGCTGAGGTTTTTCAAGCTGCTAATGTTGTTTAGGGTGAAGTGTTTCTCAATATTATTCATGCTTAATTCTCGAAGATTGACTAAATCAACAGGGTCAACATCTTTCCACTGATCACAAGAGATGCCTTGAAGAACTTGAAGACTTGTGAGTTTGCTTATATGTTTCAGAGGTTTTGAATAGGGAGCAGCTAAATGTCTTAGATTTATTAGGTCAGCTGTCTCGGGGGGTAGTTCGCATAAGCGTCCGAATGGTTGTACGACACTAAGTGTCTGTAAATTCTTGAGGTTGCCAATGGAGGATGGAAGATAACGGATACCTGTCAAGCTTAAGAACTTGAGGTGGTACAAACTTCCAATGGCATCAGGTATGGTGTCAGATTGAATCTCCAAGTACAACACATATATATGTTGGAACACAATATGGAACTTTATAAGACTCATGTTACAAAAATCTGGACCGAAGAACATAATTGACCTCAACTTCAAGTTAGAAAGATCAAGTGAGAGGTACCTTTGTGCTTGACCATGAATGCCATGTCTGATACATAAGGGGGACATGGAGTGGCTTTTTGGATCATAAATGTCAAAAAAGTTTACCTCCAATGCCTTTCGTACGGCAAGATTCCGAAGTAAATCATGAATCCTACATTCATAAACGTTTTCCCAAACTGTACTTACCACTTGTATCAAGCTTCGTCTTATCAGCTCATTCAAGAAGCCTTCAACGACATCCTCCATTCTTTCTTCTCCTCTTGGTATGAAGCCCTCGGCCATCCACAACCGTATTACGTTTTCAGCCTCGACCACCCGATCTTCTGGAAAAATACCAAAATAAAGAAAACACTGCTTGAGCACAGTTGACAAATCGTTGTAGCTTAATGATAGTATGTAGGAGATTTCAATAGAATCATCTTCAATGTTCTGCCAAAGGTGTGTCTTCACCTTTTGCCATTCTTCTAGTCCCCTTTTATGAGAAAGCAGCCCGCTTAATACAACAATTGCAAGAGGTAAGCCTCCACACTTGTCCACCATATCCTTAGCTAGCCTCTCCATTGCTGAGCCCAATTCCCGAACATCAAGTAGTTTCTTGCGAAAGAGGTCCCAACTCTCTTCTTGGCTAAGGTAACGGAGTTTATGGACAAAACCTTTGTTATCTGCTCTTTCAGCAACGTCCTCCTTGCGTGTGGTAATAATAACTCGGCTTCCATTCTTGCTATCCGGGAATGCTCTTTTCAGACTTTCCCAAGCTTCTCTATGCCATACATCATCAACCACCACAAGGTATTTGTGTTCTTTTAACAGATCACGAAGGTAACTTTCTAGATCTGTCTCAGTCATCTTTTCCAACAAATCTAGATTTTCCTTGGTGCGTCCTTGGATAGATTTTATGATATTCCTAAGAAGATCCATTGTGTTGTACTCTTGAGAAACACATATCCAAGCGCGTGTGGGGAAGTTAGAGACTATATCAGGACTGTTGTAGAGGTTTCGCGCAAGAGTGGTCTTGCCTAATCCGCCCATGCCATAAATGGAGATGACGTTTCGGCGAGGCTCTGCTTTGAGAAGTTCAGCTAGCAAGCTTTCTACCACATCCTGAAAGCCAACAAAAATGTGATCCTGATCATCTACATATGAGGTAGTTCTCCTCAATGTTCTAACCATGGCAGACTGATTACTTGGCCCTTCTCCTGCATTATTGATATCTGCAATACCATAAGTCTCTCGTTTGCGAGAGATATCCATGATTCACTGCTTTAGTGATTGGATCTCCTTGCCGACTCTGTAGAATTTGGTCTCCTTCCTACAGATGCAAGCGCAAGCCTTCAAACGACTAGCAAATCCATCGTCATGACCTTTACCAGCCTCGAAGTTGTAAGTCTCGAGTATAGCAACAGCATCATTAGCAACAGAGTTGATTTCAAACACCCATTGTTGAACTCTTTGATCTTCGCTTTGCTTTTGTTCTGCATGTTTGAGGAAAGACTGCATGAAGAGCAGCTCATTTCGCAGCCACTGCACATCCTCCCTCAGACTTAAACGGAGGTTAACTTCCTGTATGAGGAAATCGCCCAGTTTTTGAACTGCAAATGACACAATGGCATCAGCCATCTTCAGGAGTAGTACTCTTGATTGCAAAAAAAGAGGGGGGAGGGGTGTTGAACGTGGGGGCTGTTCTTATTTTACCGGAGAGGTTTGAATTGTATGGAAAATATTGGAAGAAAGAAGCTGTTGATTGTGAGTTTGATAAGAGATGAATATTGTCATCATGGAATCGTGTATTTAAAGCTTAAAAGATGAACAAATCATGTATGTTGTACAAAGATGATTAGAACCAATTAGTAAGGAATGAAAGATGATTAGAATTTGTGACATATTGTTCCATATTATATTGAATTGTATCGTACTATATTGTTTTAATGAATTCAATGTTCGGATAGATTGTACCATTTTCTATCGTTACATAATCTCACACATTAATAATTTGAAAGGTAAACTTACAAGAAAAGTAGGGTACGAGGTACGACTATTATAAAAAAAGATAGGATAAAGGATAAAATAGGATTATAAATAATAAGTAAAGATAAAATGAGAAAAAAAAAAGAAGGTAACGACGCGATCACACCAAATTGATCGTTACATAAAATGAGATTTTTCATCGTTACGTAACGATGAGTTCTAATGATATGATACAATAAAATTAAATTAATATTAAAATAAACATTATATTTAAACTAACAACACAATGCAATACAATAGGTAACAACCATCCAAACACACTTTAAAAATTTCATGGCAATAATGTGGTTATAAAATCATATTATTAATTGTAAAATGAGAAATTTAAAGTTAAAGTACGTTCAAATTTAATCTTTAAATAATAGATACCTTTCTTTTCTTTTAATTTTACTTGTTTGGGGAATCTATAGGAAAAGATGATGAGCATAGCTTCCCCATTTTTATGCGTTTCCCACCTTTGAAGAGAAGATATAAAATATTCCATAAAGATTTTGTCAGAGCTGAAGGTCAAGTTCTAAAAATTAATTTGTAGCATACGAATTTTATTTTGAGTGAGTGATTTTTCAAAAGAACTGAAACATCGAGGAGAGTTATAATATAAAATTTAGAGCTATTTGGATAAGATTTGAGTTAGTTTTGTTCGTTAAAGTTCAAAGTCACGGTTCAGAGTTGCTCGGATGGTAAGCACCCCTTACTTCCAACCCAAAGGTTGTGAGCTCGAGTCATCAAAGGAGCAAAAAGGGGTAGGAGCTCCTAGGGAGGGTTAAACAGTTGAATTGTATTAAAGTTGTATAATAGTTGAATGATGAATTATACGAAAATTGTATTTTAAGTTTTGTATGTTGTTGTAGTTGCATTAAAATTGTATGAATGTTGTATGCAATGTTGCTGTTGTATTAAATTTTCAGTAACCAACATGAACTTCATACAAAACTTATATAGTTATATACACATTTCGTATCGAATTTATATACTTTATTACTTTTCATACACGAAGTCGAAAATTGTGAGCGAAATTCTACGCTTTGAGAGATATATACATATTTCATATCGATTATATATAGTTTTCATACACGAAATTTTGAACGAAATTTTTAAGCATTGACCGAAAATTTTGTATACGTTTTGAAAAAGAACTCCTGCTATGTTTCGTAAATATGAGTCTAATTTCGTATATGTAGGTGATTCTCCCGAAAAGTTTTTTTTCTTCCATTACGTTTCCCTCTAAAAGCAATTTAATCACACATTCTTTCTTTAGTATAAAAAAGTTTTAGTTTTTTCTATTATTTCCCTCAAAAAGAAAATTCCACATTCTTTATGCATTACATTTTTTTTTCTTTCAAACTATACGTATGTATACTAAACTATATCTAGGTAGACCAAAATTGAATAGATTGAACCAAATTGACTGTTAAAATACCTATTTAAATATTATAATTGCACATATATGTGTATATTTTTATGTTAAAAAGTTTACGAAACATAGACCTTTTACACTCTTAGTTCGTAAATTAGGTATTTGCCTTTATAATAATTCATTTCTTTGCCCGTACTTTTTTGTTTGATTTGTAGTTTTATTTGGATATTTCAATCGAATTAATTGGTTTGATTTGGTTCCAACATTCGAAAAATGATTTAATTTTTCTGTTAGAGAAAAATCTACTCAAACTGAATTATAAACATCCCTAATTAGAGCAATTCATGTGATAATCCTATTATCTAACAAATTCTTTATATTTATTTGTGAAAGAAAAATATAATTTAGTATTTAAATATAAAGAGACACATTTGATAGTAGATTATACTAATTAAATTTTGTGAATAAAGGAGATTAAAATGTGAAAGTAGGAAAGAATGAGCACAAAAATGGTCATTATTATTAACTTTCTTAATGACCATAGTCGCAGCCAATAGCTTGATGGAAGATGAATTTAAAAAATAATTTTAAATTAAAAAGGAGTATAGTGAGTGACATAACTAATTTGGTTAAATGCTTACTCACACTGATATATTTGATCAAATGAAGTAAAGATATTAATTAAAATACTAGAAATTTATAGACAAATACATACTGTGTATTTCTCATTTGTTTGCATTTAATGAAGGTCTGAATCTAAATGGTTCAGACTTTAGGTCATTAAGTGCATTTATTTTTATTAAGATTTAAGCACTTAATTGTTCTGAATGAGTCTTAATCATTAAGATCTAGAATAAAGTCTTAACATCATTAAGAGGTCTTCTTGTGTCGGATAATATCACCACCACTCTATTCATAATCATCCGTCATCATCACTAACCACCTCTACCATTATAACCACCACTACCATTACCGTCGTCAACCACTAACCACCAACCACCTCTCCGTCACAACCTCACCGACAACCAACACCGCTGTCAACTGCTACTGTCAGCCGCCATTACTACTACTACCTACATCATTATAATTATATCCGTTGTCACCATCACCGGCGTCGCCACCTCCACCAACACTATCAACCACTATCACATCCCTACTACCAACCAATTTTACCATCACAACTAGCACTACGACCAACTACCACAACACATTCTTCAGCCACCACTACCCCGTCGTCATCATTGCCGCCACCTGCACCATCACTATCAGTCACTACCACCATTACAATCAATCCCTACTATCAAACACCTCCACCACAACTAGCACCGCCGCCAACTACCACCACACATTCTTCAGCCACCATCAATTACTAACATCAACCAACTTCACCATCACAATCACCACCACCGCTACCAATCGCCACCATCATGACAATCACTATAATACCAACCACCTCCATCATCACAATCATCACCACCACTATTACTAGTCACTAACATCAATCATTACTACCACCACCACCACCACCGCTGCAGACCATCTCTATCATTCAGGCGTGACATTTTAGTAATGAATTTTGAGTCAGTAAATTAGACTTTTACTGATTGATTATTTTGGCATACATCACGTCTCTGCTTTTGCAGTTAAACGGGTGTCCCTTATAGTCTGTGGAATCTAGAAACAACAACATACAACGAGGCATCAAATGTTTGAGCTTGTGTATATAGAATTAGAAACCAAAAAAATAAGGGACTACAAAAAATTCACAAGGGATTCGTGAAATTTTGAATCGCATTGCAGGAAAAAAACATTAAAATGTGGACAACAAAGTACCAAAAAGATATATGACATATTATGTAACTTACTTAGGAGTAACTTTTTTCCCTTAAAAAATCTCACCCAGATTATACAGCAGACCAAGACTGTCATTATTGCGGGTAATTTCTTCTCCATCTCAAGCACTTAACAAATTGATACTCCTTGGGTTGGGTAAAACTTCTAGAATACGAGTTTGATTTTCTACCGAGTCCTGAATACAGACAAACTAGCAGTTTGATGGAGTTGATTCATATGATCACTCAACTTATAGTTATATCTCAGTAAGTCAGAAAAGATGACTTTCTGAGATAATAACTATTAGTTGAGTGACCATATATATGAGAAATCAAAGATTTCCTAATACCTTCCGGCTTCCACAACTAATTCTTTAAGAATCGTTATAATCAATGTTTTCCCACTGATTATAACGAATGTGTTTTAGTGTTTGCAATCTTGCAGAGTTTCTCCATATCGAGCAATTAATAGTCTTAAGTTGATTCTCTGGGGAGATAATCAGATTAAGCGCAGTAACAGGGATCATGAATGTTTGTACTTGATGCTTAGAAAATTGAGATAGACAATTAATTAAAACATCACAAAATTATTTTTGCATAGAATCCCAAAGACAATTCTCTTCAAACCAATTCCACACACTCAAAAAAGCCAAAACAACAAGAACACTAAAAAACCAAAACAAAACACAGAAGTGGAAAAAACTGATTAGTGTTTCTACAATCCAACTTCATCAATGCGAATGTCTTCAAGTGCTTGGCAAAAATACCCCATCTGCAATTTTATTTTCCACTGATAGATGCTTCTCCTGTTTCACCCAAATTGTAAGAAACTATTTAATATTGTGAATAGTATTCAATAAAAGACAAAATATTTATCAATTACCTAAATTGATGATCAATTGTAATGTTCAGGACAATATCAAATGTCAACCAAAATAATAGATTACCAATAAAATTCGGTGTGTTTTTGGTATGAAGAAATTCATTTTCGAGGAAAATATTTGTTACGAGGAAGTCATTTTATTGCATTAGCTTACCAAAACATTTTCCATCAAAATAGGGAAAATACTTTTCACTCACTGACTAAACACCGAGAAACATTTTTAGGAAAATTATTTTCCTGGTATAAAAATGAGACAGTTATGTATAAATGACTTGTTTTGTAAGTTGATCATATTAAAAAAATTGTGCGACATAATGAGCAAAAGGAATTAAAGAAATAGTCATGATTGGGGATTGGGATTTGTTACCTTTATGATCATGAAAGAGGCCAAAACAGGATATAATATATTGTTGAAAAGCTTCACCAGAAATGAGATCTCGTCAACCTGTCCACGTCTTTCATTCTCTTGGGAATCTCCTTTAGCTTTGGACAGTCATGGATACCAAGACCTTTAATTAGAGGCATGGCACTTGTAGCTAAATGCCATCTTTCTAAGTTCGGAAGATCATCAAGAGAAAAGAACTCCAGTTGACTGAAGCTGTTATCACTGCAGGTAATTTCTTTTCCTTCATAAGCTCCAACTGCTAATTCGAGATTCCTTAGATTTGTCAACATTCCCAGAATAGGCATCGGATCTTCCATGAGTTTTGAGCCCACCAGGATCATCATTGTGATGGAATTTGGAAATGGGTCCGACAGAGGCAGTTTCTCTATTCTCCCCTCTAACCACAGTTTGTGGAGCTTTTGACAAGAATTAAGAAATTCAAGGGCTGGGAATGATTCATAATCTTTACACAACAATCGGAGAGTGCTAAGGTTTTTCAAGCTGCCAATATTATTTAGGGAGTAAGATTTCTTAATATTATACATGGATAATTCTCGAAGATTAACTAAATCAACAGGGTTAACATCTTTCCACTGATCACACTCAATGCCTAGAAGAACTTGAAGACTAGTGAGTTTGCTTATACGTTTCAGAGGTTTGGAATAAAGAGCAACTAAATGTCTTAGATTTATTAGGTTAGCTGTCTCGGGGGGTAGATGGCATGAGTTATTGACATGAAGTGTCTGTAGATTCTTGAAGTTGCCAATGGAGGGGGGAAGATTATGGATGCCTCTCAAACTTAAGAACTTGAGGTGGTATAAACATCCTATGGTATCAGGTAGTTTAGTTCCAAGTTGAATCTCTAAGTACAACACATATATATGTTGGAACACATTGCGGAAGTTTATAATACCCAGCTTACAAAAATCTCGATCAAAGAGCATAATTGACCTTAACTTTAAGTTAGAAAGATCAAGTGAGAGGTACCTTTGTGCTTGACCATGAACGGCATGCCTGAGACACAAGGAGGATATGGAGTGTTTTCTTGGATCATAAATGTCAAAAAAGTTTACCTCCAATGCCTTTTTTACGGCAAGATCCCGAAGTAGATCGTGAATCCTACATTCAGAAACTTTCTCCCAAAATGTTCTTACCACTTGTACCAAGCTTCGTCTTATCAGCTCATTCAAGACGCTTTCAGCGACATCCTCCATTCTTTCTTCTCCTCTTGGTATGAAACCCTCGGCCATCCACAACCGTATTATGTTTTCAACCTCAACCAATTGATCTTCTGGAAAAGTACCAAAGTAAAGAAAACACTGCTTGAGCGCAGTTGGTAAATCATTGTAGCTCAAAGACAGTATGTAGGAGATTTCAATAGAGTCATTTTTAATATTCTGCCAAAGGTGGTCCTTCACCTTTTGCCATTCTTCTAGTCCTCTTTTATGAGAAAGCAGCCCGCTTAATACAACAATTGCAAGAGGTAAGCCTCCACACTTGTCCACCATATCCTTAGCTAGCCTCTCCATTGCTGAGACCATTGCCCGAACATCCAGTAGTTTCCTGCAAAATAGATCCCAACTTTCTACTTGGCTTAGGAAACGAAGCCTATGGACAAAACCTCTGTCATCTGCTCTTTCAGCGACATCCTCTTTGCGCGTGGTAATAATAACTCTGCTTCCCTTCTTGCCATCTGGAAGTGCTCTTTTCAAACTTTCCCAAGCTTCTCTCTGCCATACATCATCAATCACCACAAGGTATTTGCGTTCTTTTAATATCTCACGAAGGTAACTTTCTAGATCTGTCTCAGTCATCTTTTCCAACAAATCTAGATTTTCTTTGGTGCGTCCTTGGATAGATTTGATGATATTCCGAAGAAGATCCATCGTATTGTACTCTTGAGAAACACATATCCAAGCGCGAGTTGGGAAGCTAGAGACTATGTTAGGACTGGTGTAGAGGTTTCTCGCAAGAGTTGTCTTGCCTAATCCGCCCATACCATAAATGGAAATGACGCTTCGACGATGCTCTGCTTTGACAAGTTCAGCTAGCAATCTTTCTACAACATCCTGAAAGCCAACAAAAATCTGATCCTCATCTACATAGGAGGTAGTTTTCCTCAATGTTCTAACCATGGCGGACTGATTGTTTGGCCGAGTACTTTGCCCTTCTCCTTCATTATTGATATCTCTAATACCATAAGTCTCTCGCTTGCGAGAGATATCCATGACTCGTTGCTTGAGTGATTGGATCTCCTTTCCAACTCTGTAGAATTTGGTCTCCTTCCTACAGATGCAAGCACAATCCCTGAGACGACTAGCAAATCCATCACCTTCACCTTCACCAGCCTCGAAGCTGTAGGTCTCCAGTATAGCGACAGCGTCATTAGCAATAGAGTTGATTTCAAACACCCATTGTTGAACTCTTTGATCTCCACTTTGCTTTTCTTCTGCATGTTTGAGGAAAGACTGCATGAACAACAGCTCATTTCGCAGCCACTGCACATCCTCTCTTAGACTTAAACGCAGGTTAACTTTCTGTATGAGGAAATCACCTAGTTTTTGAACTGCAAATGACACAAAGGCATCAGCCATCTTCAGGAGTAGTACTTTTGATTGAAAATTAATATTGTTTAAATGTTGTTTAAACTTCCTGTATGGAATCGAGTGTTTAAAGCTCAAAAAATCCGACAGAAGAACATGAGGAAATGTCTAAAGTAACAATTATATATGTTGTACAAAAATGATAGAGTAAGATTAATCATAAAGAGAAGTATATATTCTCTGTAAACATGAAGGAAGAGCAATATTATATCAAATTTGACTACTTTAATTTCTTTTATTACCTATTCCCTCTAAAAGCAAATTCATTCTCCAATATAGAATAATAGTCTTAATTTCTTCTATTACTTTTCTCTCTAAAAGGAGATTCCAATATAAAAAAGTCTTATTTAGTTTCTTTTATTACTTTTTCCTGTAAAAGCAAATTTCACATTCTTTAATAGTAAAAAGTTTTAGTTTCTTTTATTACTTCTCCTATATAAAAAAAATAACACCCGGTAGAAAATCTGTCAATCGAATCAAAGAACTTAGATGGACCTAATTGTGTTAAACAAGTAATACTAGTTGTGTGAGATTTCATTTTTATCTCACAAGTTGGTTTGATTCGGTTTTTCGTTCATGCCTTACATATTTTTCTTACTTTAATAAAAATTATATGTATGAAAATTAAACATATATTTCAACTGTAAATATCCAATTTAAAATTTCAAATAAAATGAATAATAATTTAGTTTTCATAATCAAACGCCCACTAAATTGTCACGACCCGAGACTAGGCCCCGGACGTAACGGGCAACGCAGACCAAAGAGGCCTGAGTCAACCCCTTAGCATTCATCATACGCACAACTATAAAAGATTAGCGGAAACACGCCCATTATAGATAAATCCAACTGTATAAAAGGATCAACAATAGTTTCACTAATACCAGTCTACAAAGCCTCTATCATCAAGAATAAATCTAAGTCGGGACATGGCCCCAACAATACCATAATATGGAAAGAGTTCTCAAAGACTAATAAAAAGAAAACATAGGCCTTCCGGAAGTATGGATGGCTCACCACTTGCTATTCGAATCCCGAAAGTCCTAGTGCTGCACGGAACCACGAGGATAGGTCTCGGAACCTGCATCATGAAACGATTGATGTGCCGACATTCTACGGCACCATTGACGCCTTTAACTAAGAATAATCGCGAGTTTTCAAGCAACCGTTGTTGTTTTTGATGATTTTCGTGTTATATGTGCAGGTAAAGTAGACAAAGATAGAAACGGAGGAAAAATGCTCAAAATAGTCCCACTGGATAAGGCTGACGGTTGGCATGACGGGGCGTCACGCAACTGACTGACCGTCAGCCAAGCCGCCAAGCTTGGCAACAACCAAAAGCCCCACTGGATAAGGGTGACGGCTGGTGTGACGGTTCGTCACGCCTGTGACTGACCGTCAGCCAAGCCGTCAAGATGAAGAAATTGGAGCATGTGCACTGTCTAGGAGTGACGGGAGCCATGACGACCCGTCACCAGCCCGACGGACCGTCACAGCAAGCCGTCAGGAAGAGGCAGAAGGAAGCAGTCACTGGTTAGGCGTGACGGGAGGCCTGACGACCTGTCACAGGCCTGACGGACCGTCATGGAAAGTCGTCATGATGCAAAACGGGATTCCGAATCTATTTTTGGAACTTTATTTCCTAGGCTAATATAAATTCCCAGTGTTAGGGTTATTTTCAGGATTTGATATCTGACAATTAAAACGCTTCTTTTGAACAAGTTTTGAGAGAGAAAACAACGAGGAAAACAATAGTCTTGTCTTCTTTCTTGGGATTTTCACCATTGTTGCTCGGATTCTACGAAGTTTAAAGTAAAGTTGTGACTTTCGATTGTAAGATATCTGTGAGAGGTCTAGAGGTGGATAAGGTCTAGAGGTGGATAAGGCTAAGATCGAAGTCATCGAGAAACTACCTCCACCCATCTCAGTAAAGGGTGTGAGGAGCTTTCTTGGTCATGCCGAATTCTATAGAAGATTTATTAAAGACTTCTCTAAGATCGCTAACCCTTTGTGCAGATTGTTTGAAAAAGAAACAAAGTTTGTATTTGATGATGAGTGCTTGAAGGCATTTGAATGCCTAAAATAGAAGTTGGTGGTTGCACCTATTATAATTACCCCGGATTGGTCCAAACCATTCGAGGTAATGTGTGATGCAAGTGGTGTTGCACTCGGAGTTGTTCTGGGACAAAAGCGAGACAAGCTTTTCCACCCCATTTATTATGCTAGCAAGGCATTGAATAGGGCGCGAAAGAACTATACCGTCACAGAGCAAGAGTTGTTGGCTGTTGTGTACGCTTTTGAAAAGTTCAGGGCATATCTACTTGGCACAAGTGTAGTGGTGCATACAAATCATGCGACTTTGAGGTATTTAATGGCAAAGAAGGATGCAAAGCCCCGACTAATCCGATGGGTACTATTGTTGCAGGAATTTGACTTTGAAGTCAAAGACCGGAAGGGTTGTGAGAATCAAGTGACAGACCATCTTTCCAGACTTGAGAATGAAGAGAAAGTAGTAGCTGAGCCGGAGATTGATGATGCATTCCCGGATGAGCATGTGTTGGCTGCGTCACTCGATATGGTGCCATGGTATGCTGATTTTGCGGATCATGTGGTGAGTTACATGATACCAGAAGAACTGAACTTCCACCAGTGGAAGAAGTTCCTCCATGATGCAAGTATTTCTGGGATGAGCCATATCTATTCCGGTTGTGTGCTGATAACATAATAAGGAGATGTGTACCGGAGGTGGAAATGACAAGCATCCTGCAAGCTTGCCATTCGTCCCCAGTTGGAGGCCATCATGCGGGTGATCGAACTTCCCGAAAAATCTTGCAGTGTGGTTATTATTGGCCAACAATTCAGGAAGATGCACATGAATTTGCCAAATCTTGTGATTAATGCCAAAAACGAGGAGCAATCTCTCGTAGGCAAGAGTTGCCAATGTCTACGATCCTGGAGGTTGAATTGTTTGACGTATGGGGGATAGATTTTATGGGCCCGTTTGACAGTTCTTATGGTAACCGTTACATCTTGGTGGCGGTTGATTATGTTTCAAAGTGGGTAGAGGCGGTTGCTTTGGACGATAATGAAGGGAAGAGTGTGGTGGCTTTCCTGAAAAGAAACATCTTTGCTCGGTTTGGCACCCCCCGCACGATTATAAGTGATGGAGGGTCACATTTTTGCAACAAGGTGTTCCGGGCCGCTCTAGCTAAGTATGGTGTAAAGCAACACAAATTGGCCACTCCTTATCACCCCCAAACGAGTGGACAGGTCGAAGTGTCAAACCGTGAAATTAAGGAGATATTGGCAAAGTCTGTGAATGTGAATCGGCGAGATTGGTCGAGAAAGCTGGATGATGCACTCTGGGCATACCGAACATCGTTCAAAACGCCAATAGATATGTCTCCTTACCAACTTGTTTTTGGTAAAGCTTGTCATTTTCCCGTGGAACTTTAGCACAAAGCCCTGTGGGCGCTCAAAAAGTTGAATCTCAGTTGGAAAGATGCATCGGAACTAAGGTTGGAACAATTGAATGAGATGGATGAGTTCCGATTGCGAGCATATGAGAGATCCGCTCTCTACAAGGAGGGAATGAGGTTATACCATGACCGAAGGATTGAGAAAAAAGAGTTCAAAGTTGGGGACTTGGTGTTGTTGTTCAACTCTAGGTTCAAGTTATTTCCCGGAAAACTCAAATCCAAATAGTCCGGGCCATTCAAAGTACACCAAGTATTCCCATCCGGCGTGGTTGAACTTGAAAACAAGGATGGTGAACTGTTCAAATCCAATGGGTTAGAGAGTGAAGCAATACCTTGGCCTCCCGGAGGAGGTAAATGCCTTGTCTGTGGTGTATCTTGATGAAGTCTGAGTAATCAAGATACCCGCGTCGTGCCGCGATGTTAAATCAGGCGCTGTATGGGAGACAACCCATAATTTGTTGTTGTACTATGATTTTTGGATAATTTGTTTGTTTGGAATCGGTTAATTTGTTTGTGAGTGTGCAGGGACAAAAAGGTGGCAGTAAAGGTTGTATGTTGTTTGAGGGTGACGGGTCATGTTGGTGGGTCGTCACAAGGGTGACGAAACGTCACCCAAACCGTCACAAATTGAGAAAAACTTTCATGAACGTTCTTCTTAAGAGTGACGGCTCGTGCGATGAACCGCCAAGCATGTGACGACCCGTCACACTAGCCGCCAAGATAAGTCCCAAGTTGAGACCTTACTGCTTAGTGGTGACGGCTCAGGTGACGGACCGTCAGAGCTCTGACGAGTCGTCACCCAAGCCACCATCAACACCTTCGAGAGGGGGGGGCTCACTGTGTAGGCCTGACGTCTCAAGCGACGGGCCGCCAGGAGGCTGACGGACCATCACACGGGCCACCACATCAGGTAAGTGTTTCTTTCTTTTAATTTCAGACCGACCCGACCCAAATCCTAAAACCCTGAACCGACCGACCCACTAAATCCTAAATACCCCCAAACGAAGGAACCCGTTTATAAATTTGAAACGGTTCCTTCATCCCCTTCATCTCCTCATTCCTTTTCTCTTTCCCAAATCAAACCCCACAACACCCAACTTGCAACCCCACATAAATCGTCACTCCCTCACACACTTTCTCTAACTACCCAAAACGCCAAGTCCGGCTACCGTAATCCAAGTGTAAAAGTGAAAATCGTTTCTTGTGCTTCAAAGTGCAAGAGGAGGAGTTTTCTTTATCAATCACTAAACCCAAGGTATGATGCTAACCCCTTCTCTTGACTTTTTCTCATTAAATTTGAAGTAAAAGAAGAGAAAGACGTTGGTTTTGTATAATTGTGGGACTGTGGTGATGTGTATTATTGGTGGTTGTTGTTGTTGATGTTTGGAGTTCAAAAATTGATATGGGTGAAGTCTTGAATACCCCATGGGATTAAATAGGTGATGGTTGGTGGCATTGTGAAACCAAATCCCACAAAGAATGGGAAAAGTACTAATAGAACACAAGGTGTTCGATTAAATGCCCCAAAGAGGAAAAAAATTGTGCCTGTTTAGCAGCGACGGTTGGAGTGACGGCCCGTCACCCATGTGACGATCCGTCACCCAAACCGTCACAAAGAAGAAATTTTAGAACTGCCACTGTTTTGGGTTGACAGTTAGCCCGACGGTCAGTCACAGGTCTGACGACCCGTCAGACAAGCCGTCACCCGTAAACAGTGATGTATATTTGGTAACTTTTCCTCCTCCCATGTGTTCTAACTTGTTCCCGTGCAGGTACATGGCTCCTAAACCCAACCAACTCGTGGGCAAGCACAAAAGAGAAAAGAAAGAACCGCTACCACTCGGACACTAATAGATGAATCGGGTAGCGAAGAAGAAGCAACTGAAGCCCCGGCCTACCAGACTAGGCTGTCCAAACGAAGAAATACCCAAGTCTCCCAGTATGAGGATGAGAGTGGGTCATCTAGCAGTGGGTTGGGAAGTGATATTGATAATGAAGGGAGTGGTAGCTCCAGTTCCAACCCGGAGGATGTAAGTGGTACCGAGGCCACTAAAAACGCAGAGAGGGCACCCATGGATAGAGATGCAATCCGGTGGGAAATTGAGGGTGCCCGGAAACACTATCTTGACGGTCTTACCTCAACAAAGTCGAGGAGCCACAAAAGACCGATAACTGAGGAAGTACAAATCATCACCACGGATTTACCGGAAAACCCGGTTATTCAGACACAATTCCACAGGTATCAGTTAGAGTGGATGAGCACGCCTCCAGGAATCTACTACCCAGCATTGGTACGTGAGTTCTATGCCAACTATTTGGCATTGCTAGAGAGCAAAGTTGAGAAGGGAAAGGGGGTTAAGACGGCACCGAGGCAGAACATGGTCTCGGTTCGGGGAAAACAAGTGGACATCTCCAGAGAAACAATCAACAGGGTCCTTTTTGGTCCAGAATACATCCCTCCACCCGACATGTCTGAGTTTCATGACAAGATGGGCACGTTATACCAGCAAAGACCATGGTTAGCACGGATGTTGACTGAAGGCTCACCGTCGTGGCTAAACCAAAGGGAACAGATATCAAAGCAATCATTGAGCTTCATAGCAAAATTCTGGTGGGCTGTAGTGCGACTCCGACTTTTTTCGACCGGCGGAGATGCTAATCTGGACGAGGGAAGAGCCATTCTAGTAGCAAGTCTGATAGCTGGGTATGCCATCAACTTCGGGATGATAATCGCAGATGAGATGCGGACCAGAGCCATAAAAATCACATCTTCATTGCCGTTCCCGTGTCTGGTTACTGAGTTGTGCAGGCTCGTGGAGGTGCCAATAATGGGTGGTATCGATGAACAAGCGACAACGTCATCCAAACAAAACATTGACAAATCAAGGGATGATACGAAATTCGACTTGAGAGTCCATAAGCCACAAAGATGCAGCGTCCGAAGACGGTCAGTACGGCAAGTACTGGCATGCAACCCAGGGGAAGGGATATCACAATTTATAAAGCAAGTCATAAAACATAAATCCGAGACCAAAATCATCAAATATGAGGCAATTTTCCCCAAACCAGTAAAATAGAACAATTTCACAATTTCATTACTTCTAGACTAGATAGTGTTACCGATATTTATTTCACCACGAGCTAAGTGGGTCCGACCCCGACTCGGTCGGCTGAGCCTCCAATCCAAGTTTGCCACAAGGATCGGAGCATCATATCATAATCACCTCATGACTGCATACAACTGAACAAATCAAGCGTACAGTAGGGAGCCCCGTTCGACTTAGAGGGAAGAGCCCCGTTCGACTCATACCCGTGTCGGCAAAACACGATTTCAAGAGTGAATCCCCGTTCGACTCACACCATCTCGGCTAACCATCTAATCCTCTTAAGCCCATATTTTTACACTTTCAAACGTTTCAACAAACATTCATTTGGGACTCTTAATATTCTTAAGACATGTATAACTTTGGTATCGTCATACCAAGACTTGCAAGCCATACATATCATGCCATAAATATTTCATAAATTCGTACATCATTAGTCCCATCATTTAAAAGGATTTAAACACATTTACCATATCCCTCAAAGGTTGAAGATTTCATAATTCATAAACAACACTTTCAAAACCGAGGGATGTAGAAATCCTTTTCCTTTTTCGTCAAAAGCCAAGATTTAAATAGTAAAACAATTTACAAAAGAGTCATTCCGGGGTTCTTTTATGATTATTAAGGCATACATGAGTGGGTACTATTATACCAAGACTTGCAAGTCACACTTATCGGTGGGTACTATTATACCAAGACTTGCAAGTCACACTTATCGGTGGGTACTATTATACCAAGACTTGCAATTCACACTTATCGTATTATGCCATTATCATTTATACATCATTCGCCCCGCATTTAAGGATCTTTTGTCTCATTTAACAATCAATTCCCTCAAGGTTATAACTCAATCAATTTAAAGCAGTCATTTCAAAACCAAGGGAATTAAGAAGATCCTACTATTTGTGTCAAAACTCAATTTCTTATATAGAGAAACAATTTCCGTAGTAATCGTATCTCAAGGCTTCAAATCTGCCCCAAATTCATAAATCCGTAATTAAAGTCATACGCTAAACCATAACTTCAAAATAGTAATTAAATACGGATGATTTCATAAAATAGATATTCAAAAGTTCAAGCAACTCTTTCCTTTGAAAACCCTTCAACTATTTACATATATTACCAACATAGATTTCGTAGTAAAAAGGATGTAAACACAATCTTTACGAGTATAGTTGAAAGGGGATCATTCAACATACCTTTAGATGAAGAACGCTTACGAATCGCTTGAGTTTGCTTAAGAAACTTCGAACCCTAGGCACTTTTTGCTTCAAGGACTTAGAGAGAAGATGTAACGCTCTTTTCTTTTGAGTTTTTGTCGTGCTTTAGGAGGGTTAGGACGTTTAGAATAAGTGGGAATGGGTTTGGGTAAGGAAAGGACCGAAAAACCCCTTTAAAACGTGTGAAACAAGTCAAAACGAAGGCCGCCGGGGCAGCCTCCTTGCCACGGAGATCAGCCTCCGTGACACGGTCCCATCACGGACCTTCGCTGGTTCTGCCCGAAATTTGATATTTTGCGACCCCGTGCTCCGTGGCACGGGGCTAACGCGGTAACACACTGTTTTCGGACCCCGAAACATATATTTTTCGCGTTCCTTGATTCCAAAAATTCCCCGGATCACTTTAACAACATCCCCAATGATTTTAGACTCCTATGAACTCATTATTTCAAATTTTATAAGCACGATTAGGAACGTTGAAATTTCCGGGACGTTACATAAATATTCGTTAGTTACTGTCTGAAAAACTAAATAAATATGAGAAAATAAACTGATTATCATGTCTTATAAATAAATTGTTGTAACTTATCTTTTCAAATTACACTATTATTTTTGTGAGGGCACTTTTTTTTTAATTTAACCAACAAGGCAAGTTTAGGATCAAATTCTCATTGCACACCAACAAGACAAATTAAGAAGAGAATAAAGAAAGAGGATTAGTATATTAAGTAACATATTTCTAGATAAACCACTTCAGAAGTAATTAAATAATGAACATTTAGTATTTAATTAACTATGGTTAAATTTTGCCACTCAATCATATTATACATTTATATTTATCTCATTTATCATAAGAAATTATTACAATGGGTGAATCAAGATTTTCATTAAGAGGGTTTAAAAATATGATAAGTTATGAGAAAACTGATGTATTATCTTATGCGGAGTAGAAGATGAAACAACTAATATCTACATAACTAATACCTGCATAATTTTATGTGAACTTTGAATTTGAGCGTTTTCAGGCATATTTAATTGATTTGGATTCTTACTGAGAAACTGGTTGAGAATAACTATGAAAATCATAATTTGATAACGTGCATTGTGATTTTCAATTACATGAATTCCCTTGATTAAATTATGAAGCTGAAAAGGCTAACTCTAAACTATGTTGGATCACAAGTTGAGTAATTTGGCCGGGAATTGAGTTAGTTGGCATCCGGACTTGAACTGTGACGTTTTTTTTTTCTTCGTAAAAAACATGATCTGAAAGTTCTATTGTTAACTGAACATCTATGTTCAATGGATTTTAATTTGTGCTGTTGTTTTCTCATCTCAAAGAAAGCAAAAACAGAAACTTTGTGAACTGCCTTTTGTGAAAAACTGATGTGTGCCATCGTCTTTCGGTTTTGTTACTATGTAGTGTTATTTGGTGTTGTTTCTGAACGTTGATGCAATCTTGGTCTTAATTACTAGCATGAAATGATTGTGACACAACATTTAAGTAGAGGGAAGAGAGCGCCATCTTGTAAATTTGAAGCAGGACCCTATGTCGAAAACATTTAGACATTTATGCTCTTTAGTGTGTTCATCAGAAGTGGGAGTTGTCCACGATGTTTTCCACGCAAAATGACTTCTGTCACATCAAACACACATCATTTCTTAATGATATCATTTTGATGCCACCCAAATTTAGTTCCTTTTAAGGTTAGATCATGTCAGGCGAAGAAGGCATGTAATTGAATCTAAGTAAACTAGACTTCTAATGATTGATCATTTTGGCATGCATTACGTTGCTGCAGGTTTTTCAGTTGAACTGGTGTTCTTTATAGTTTGTAGAGTGTCTAAAACCAGAAAGAACCAGGCATTGGAAGTTTGAGCTTGTTAAGTACAAAATCAGAAAACCAGACTACAAGGAATTTATGAATGGCATTGCAGGAAATATACTAAAGCTAGTTAGATAAATGAACTCCTTTTCTATGCAAGGATGAGCGAAAAACATTAAAATGTAGACAATAGAGCCATATACCATTTTTAATATCATAATTTAACATATGTATTACAAATCTAATCATTTTAAGCTCTTGTGTTAATGTCTTGATACCATTTAGGAGTAACTTTTTTCCATTAAAAAGTTGTCAACCAGATTATACAGAAGACCGAGACTCATTATTGCAGGTAATTTTATCTTTCAATCTCAAGCACTTATTAAATTGACTCCTTAGGTTTGGCAACATTTCCAAAATAGGAGTTGGATCTTCACGAGTCCTGAATACTGATGGACTAGCAGTTTGATGATATGGAGAGTAAAGATTTCCTAATAGCTTACACCACTAATTCTTTAAGATTTGTTATAATCAGTGGTTTCCACTGATTATAACAATGTATTTAAGTTTGTAGATTTGTGAGTTTGCCAACTTGAAGAGTTTCTCTATGTCGAGCAATTAATAGTCGTTAATCAAGTTAGTTCTCTGGGGAGATAGTCAGATTTAACAGTAACATATTACATAAAGCATTGTCTTAAATGTGGATAAGCAAGATAATAACATACAGTAGAACATAAATTAAAACATCACAAAATCATTATTGCATAGAATCCCAAAAATAATTTCTCAAACACAAAAAAGCTAAAACAAAAAGATATTAAACCCTAAAAAACCAAAACAAAACACTGAAGTGGCAGAAACCTGATTAATGCTTCTACACTCCAACTTCATCAATGCAAATGTCTTCAAGTGCTTGGCAAAAGCACCCCCATCTGCTATTTTATTTTCACTGACAACTTCTTTCTCCTGTTTCACCCAAATTGTAAGAATTTATTTAATATGATAAATAGTTTTCAATAAAAGACAAAAGATTAGTCAATTACCTAAATTAGTGATCAATTATAACGTTCAGGACAGTATCAAGAGCTCTTCAACCTCTCCACGTCTTTCATTCTCTCAGGAATCTCCTTTAGCTTTGGACAGCGATTGATACCAAGACCTTTAATCAGAGACATGGCACTTGTTGCTAAATTCCATCTTTCAAAGTTCGGAAGACCATCAAGACGAAGGAACTCCAGTTGACAGAAGCTGTTATCACTGCAAGTAATTTCGTTTCCTTTATAAGCTGCTTCTAATTCGAGATTCCTTAGGTTTGGCAACATTCCCAGAATAGGCATTGGGTCTTCCATGAGTTTTGATCCCAAAAGGACCATCATTGTGAGAGAATTTGGAAATAGGTCCGACGTGGGCAGTTTCTCTATTCTCCCTTGTAACCACAATTTGTGGAGCTTTTGACAAGAACTAAGAAATATAAGGGCTGGGAATGATTCATTATCTTTACACAACAATCTGAGAGTGCTAAGGTTTTTCAAGCTGCTAATGTTGTTTAGGGAGTAAGAATTCATAATTTGACGCATGCTTAAATGTCGAAGATTGACTAAATCAACAGGGTCAACATCTTTCCATTGATCACAAGAGATGCCTTTAAGAACTTGAAGACTAGTGAGTTTGTTTATACATTTCAGAGGTTTTGAATACGGAGCAACTAAATGTCTTAGATTTACTAGGTCAGCTGTCTCGGGGGGTAGTTGGCATAAGTGTCTATAGTTATTGACTTTAAGCGTCTGTAAATTCTTGAGGTTGCCAATGGAGGAGGGAAGATCATGAATACCTCTTAATCTTAAGAACTTGAGGTGGTACAAACTTCCTATGGAATCAGGTAATATAGATCTAGTGCCGGAACGAATCTCCAAGTGCAACACATATATATGTGGGAAATCATTACGGAAGTTTATAAGACCCAGCTTACAGAAATCTCGATCAAAGAACATAATTGACCTTAACTTCAAGTTATAAAGATCAAGTGAGAGGTACCTTTTTCCTTGATCATGAATGGCATGTCTGAGACATATAGAGGATATGGAATGCTTTCTTGGATCATAAATGTCAAAGAAGTTTACCTCCAATGCCTTTTGTACGGCAAGATCCCGAAGTAAATCATGAATCCTACATTCATAAACGTTTTCCCAAAATGTACTTACCACTTGTATCAAGCTTCGTCTTATCAACTCATCCAAGAAGCCTTCAGCGACATCCTCCATTCTTTCTTCTCCTCTTGGTATGAAACCCTCCGCCATCCACATCCAAATTATGTTTTCCGCATAGATCACATAATCTTCTGGAAAAATACCAAAGGAAAGAAAACACTGCTTGAGCACAGTTGTCAAATCGTTGTAGCTCAATGATAGTATGTAGGAGATTTCGATAGAGTCATCTTTAATGTTCTGCCAAAGGTGTGTCTTCACCCTTTTCCATTCTTCTAGCCCCCTTTTATGCGAAAGCAGCCCGCTTAATACGATAATTGCAAGAGGTAAGCCTCTACACTTGTCCACCATATCCTTAGCTACTCTCTCCATTGCTGAGACCATTGCCCGAGCATCAAGTAGTTTCCTACAAAAGAGATCCCAACTTTCTTCTTTGCTTAGGAAACGAAGTCCATAGACAAAACCTTTGTTATCTGCTCTTTCAGCAACATCCTCATTCCGCGTGGTAATAATAACTCGGCTTCCATTCTTGCTATCTGGGAATGCTCTTTTCAGACTTTCCCAAGATTCTCTATGCCATACATCATCGACCACCACAAGGTATTTTTTCTCTTCCAGCAGATGCCGAAGGTGACTTTCTAGATCTCTCTCTGTCATTCTTTCCAACATTTCAAGTGTGTCTTTGTTGCAGCCTTGAATAGATTTTATGGTACTTCGAAGGAGATCTGGGGTGTTATATTCTTGAGAAACACATATCCAAGCACGTGCTGGGAAGCTAGAGACTATATTAGGACTGATGTAGAGGTTTCTCGCAAGAGTGGTCTTGCCTAATCCTCCCATACCATAAATGGAGATGACGCTTCGACGAGGCTCTGCTTTGAGAAGTTCAGCTAGCAATCTTTCTACAACATCCTTAAAACCAACAAAAACGTGATCCTCATCATCCACATAGGAGGTAGTTCTCCTCAATGTTCTAACCATGGCGGACTGATTGTTTGGCCGATTGCTTGGCCCTTCTCCTGCATTATTGATATCTCTAATACCATAAGTCTCTCGTTTGCGAGAGATATCCATGATTCGTTTCTTGAGTGATTGGATCTCCTTTCCGACTTTGTAGAATTTGGTCTCCTTCCTGCATATATAAGCGCAAGCCTTCAGACGACTAGCAAATCCATCACCTTCACCTTCACCTTCACCAGCCTCGAAGCTGTAAGCCTCGAGTATAGCGACAACGTCATTAGCAACAGAGTTGATTTCAAACACCCATTGTTGAACTCTTTGATCTCCGCTTTGCTTTTCTTCTGCATGTTTGAGGAAAGACTGCATGAAGAGAAGCTCATTTCTTAGCCACTGCACATCCTCTCTCAGGCTTAAACGGAGGTTAACTTCCTGTATGAGGAAATCCCCCAGCTTTTGAACTGCAAATGACACAAAGGCATCAACCATCTTTAGGCGTTTGGGTTTTTTACTGTAATGAAGAGACGAAGTAATTATGTCCTTCTTGATGGTGTTATGGCAATACATACACTAGTACTTATAAGGGCAAGGGGGAGGCCGAAGCTAACATCGCCTGTTCTGCTTACTATTTCCTCTTATTGACTTGAATATGCCTGCAGCTAACATCGCTATCCCGCTTACTAGTTCCTCTTATTGACTTGAACATGCCTGCAGCTAACATCGCTGTCCCGTTTACTATTTTCTCTTATTGACTTGAACATGCCTGCAGCTAACATCGGTGTCCCGTTTACTATTTTCTCTTATTGCTTGAATATGCCTACACCTAACCTAACGTCGCTGTCCTGTCCTGTTTACTGTTTACCGTTTCCTGTTATTAAAAAAGAGATATAGGAGAAAGTCAAATCAAAGTTGGCTGTTAATTGCTGCCAGAAAGAAGTTTGGTGCAGAGTTAATTATATTTTAATTTACTTTCTTCTCTTTGGATTAAGTAAAACAATAATATGAAATGTAGTACATTATTGTTCATTGTTCGTACACATTCCCCAGAAAAATTAAAATTAATTTGGACTGCTAATAATTAGGAACTCCATGTTATGGCCCTGTCGAGTATTAAATTGGTTTGGTTGGTGGGAGACATGTAACAAGTATCTTTCTATACAATCGTTTGACTTTGTAGTATTCCATTGTGCCTCACATGACTAATTTCTTCAAAATCACAAAATCCTTTTTGCATAGAATCCCAAAAACTATTCTCTTCAAACAAATTCCACACACTCAAGAAAGCCAAAACAAAAATAAATTAAACATTAAAAAAGTGACTGAATAACTTAAATGGTCATTCAACTATAGTAAATTCTCTACTTAAAGTCATTTATGTTTGTTTTGTATCAATAAAATCATTCAAGGTAGAATAGTTTATCTACTTCTGGAGAATTAGACACGCACCCGTTGACATTTTCGAAGTTATTGGATTGTGTAGCTAATTTCCAGTATGGTATTCTGGTTAGATTTGAAAAATGAGTTTAGACCTGGTTCAATTTTTAAGGTGTGACGTCCCCTGTTTCCAGTAGTATTTTTGCAAGTTCTTCTTCGACCCAAATTTCATATTGGTTCCAAATGCTTTGGGATCGAACAGGGCATTGAACAATTATCTGGCCGATTATGAAATTTCTTCTTAGAAATCTCCATTTCTCAGCTTGTTCTTCTTCGATTTGGAAGAATACGAGGCTGCCATAATTCAGTGGATTTCACCAATCTATGGAATTAGCTTATAATCTTCTTATGGGTTGATATCATTACGTATCGAATTAGAGATTGAATTGTGATACGAAACCTTGCAAATTTATGGGAAGCATTGATGACATTGATCTAAGAGACATGTACTTTGTCCATTAAACTATGGATTCCTGTTACTTGAATTGATTATATTATGATGTTGATTGGGCTAACTCTAAACTATGTTGGATTCATTTCATGACAAATTGAGTAATTTGAGTTTGTTGGCATCTCGAATTGAACTTTGACTTCTTTTTTCCTTCATAAAAAACATAGTCCAGAAGTGGGATTTATTGGCGATGTTTTCCACGCAAAATTACTTCCGTCATATCAAACACACATCATTTCCTAATGAGAGCATTTTGATGCCACTCAAATTTACTTCCTTTTAAGGTTATAAATCCACAAGGGATTCGTGAAATTTGTAAATCTCATTGCAGGAAACATACTAATGCTAATTGCTATGCAAGGAGGAGCAGAAAATGTTAGAATAGATTTAGGTGAAGGGGGGGATTCAGGTGTGAGGGGGAAATCGTAAGGGGGAACTGCTCATGTGAAGTGGAGGATGCACATACTCGGGGAGGGAAATGGCTTTGAATGAAATAGAGTTTGTCATCATCAAAAAGGGGGAAATTGATGGAGCATTGGTGATATTTGTTTTGATGATTGACAAACTTGTCGGGGAACCAGATACGTATCAGGTTCGTCTGCACTAGTCAACCTTTCCAGCTGTAAACAGTATTGTCACTGCGATAGTGTGGCAGCATTGCATTAGAACTGTAGTGGCCCTTCCGTCTCGACCAATGGCATGGCTTTAAGGTTGTTGCTTCTCTCACTCCTCCAATATATAAGGGGATGTGACTAGAAGCTAAACCTAGTTTTTGTGTTAGTATGATTGGACAGATTCTAAATAGTTGTACATATCTATGTAATAACTCTAAATTATTTGTGTAATTATGATAGGAGATAGCATAGATTAATGTAGCATATTTTCAGAGATATTACAATTAGGAATAACATATATTTAGGGATATATAGCAGATTCTTAGGTATGTAAATCAGAATTCTTTCTATTTAATGGAAGAACTCTCATTTGAGAGCACTCATTCAGCAAAATTGACATGGTATTGGAGCCTTCTTTTCAGAGCTTTGATTCTTACTGTCTTTCATCTGTGGTTCCTTTCAGATTTTTTTTTTTGAAAGTTTTGGTTCTGCTTCTGTTAGTCAACAGTCAGGTTCCTTTCAGATTTTTTTTTGAAAGTTTTGGTTTGGCTTACTGTTAGTCAACAGTCAGTCCTAAGCATCTTGGGAATTTTGTCTTGGTCATTCTGGTTATTTTGTATCATTACATTTTTGTCTTCCTTAGCTAGCCAAGAACATGGAATCACATCAGTTTGAGTCCTTTCATGTTCGTTTCACTGAAAAATTACTCTGCCTGGGAATTTCAATTTCAACTATTTGTCACCGGAAAAGAATTATGGGGACATATAGATGGAAGCGATCCTGCTCCGACCGATCCTACAAAGCTCGGTCAATGGAAGGTTAAAGATGCTCGGGTGATGACATGGATTTTAGGGTCAATTGACCGTTTTATTGTTCTTAATCTCAGGCCTTACAAGACAGCAAAGGCTATGTGGGATTATTTACAAAAAATCTATAACCAAGACCATAGCGCAAGGCGCTTTCAGTTAGAGCATGAAATTGCTATGTACTCTCAAGGAGGTCTCTTTGTTCAAGATTATTTCTCTGGATTTCAGAACTTATGGGCTGAATTTGCCGATATCTTTTATGCTAAAATACCTCCCGAATCTCTCTCCATCATTCAAGGAGTTCATGAACAAAGCAAGCGAGATCAATTTTTGATGAAATTGCGATCTGATTTTGAAAGTGTTCGCTCCAACTTGATGAACCGTGATCCATCTCCCTCGTTGGATGTTTGTTTTAGGGAATTACTTCTTGAAGAGCAGCGTCTCTTCACACAAAATGCTTTTCATCAAGGAAATGTTGTCACTGTTGTATTTGCAGCTCAAGGGAAAGGAAAGGGCATGGATATGGCCAGAACTCAATGCTACAGTTGCAAAAAATATGGTCATATTGCTAGCAATTGTGGTAAGAAGTTCTGTAATTATTGTAAACAACAAGGACAAATTATCAAAGAGTGTCCCACATGTCCTCAAAACCGTAGGGAAAATGCTTTTCAAGTTGGGATAAATGGTTCCACTACAAATAACTCGTCTTCAGTAGGACAAGTTCTTACTCCTGAAATGGTACAACAAATGATCGTGTCAGCATTTTCAGCTTTGGGGCTGCAAGGTAATGATATAATATCTAAATTTTGGCTTGTTGATTCTGGCGCTTCCAATCATATGACCAACTCAACTAATATACTCAAAAACATCCGTGAGTATAATGGTCCAACACAAATTCAGGTTGTCAATGGTAGTAATTTACCCATTATCAAGGTTGGGGATATTACTGAAACTTTCAAGAATGTTTTTGTATCACCAAAGCTCTCCACTAGTCTTATTTCAGTTGGCCAATTGGTAGATAACAATTGTGATGTGAATTTTTCTCGTAATGGTTGCCTTGTGCAAGATCAGGTGTCGGGGACGATAATCGCGAAGGGGCCTAAAGTTGGAAGATTGTTTCCTATACACTTTTCTATTCCTCGTGTTCTAGCTTTTGCTTCTACTACTACTAAGAATGAGGTTTGGCATAAGCGTCTAGGACATCCAAATTCTATTGTGTTGTCTCATTTGTCCAATTCTGGTCTATTGGGAAATAAAAATCAATTTTCAGCTGCTTTCTTTGATTGTTCTACTTGTAAATTAGGCAAAAGTAAAACTCTTCCTTTTCCTAATTTTGGTAGTCGTACTGCAAAGTGTTTTGATGTCATTTATAGTGATGTTTGGGGAATTTCACCAGTTATTTCTCATGCTCATTTCAAGTATTTTGTGACATTTATAGATGACTATAGTCGATTTACATGGGTGTATTTTCTTCGATCTAAATCTGAAGTGTTTTCCATATTCAAGAAATTTTTGGCTTACGTTGAGACTCAATTTTCCACATGCATCAAAATATTAAGATTTGATTCTGGTGGAGAATATATGTCTCATTAATTCAATAATTTCTTGCTTGAGAAAGGAATTGTCTCACAACGCTCTTTCCCATATACGCCACAGCAAAATGGAGATGCTGAGCGTAAAAATCATCATCTTTTAGATGCCACTCATACTTTATTGATTGAGTCCTCTGTTCCATCTAAATATTGGGTTGAAGCTTTGTCTACTGCTGTCTATTTGATTAATAGACTTCCATCTAAAGTGTTAAATCTTGAGTCTCCATATTATCGTCTTTATCACAAGCATCCTAGCTATCATAGTTTTCATACGTTTGGTTGTGTTTGTTTTGTGCACCTGCCTCCTTCTCAACGCAATAAACTCTCTGTTCAGTCTACTAAATATGCTTTTATGGGTTACAGTACTTCGCAGAAAAGTTTTATTTGCTATGATCCAAGTTCTAACAAATTTCGTGTTTCTAAAAATGTTATTTTCTTTGAGAATCAATATTTCTTTCCTACTCATATTGAGTCATCTTATGTTTCTCCTCTTCTTCCTACTTTTGAGGATTTGTCATTGTCTTCTAAGCGGTTCAAACCAGGATTTGTGTATGAATGACGTCGGCCAACTTTACCCCATCCCGAAACAGATCCGCCACCTGAGACTGCTCCACAACCAGAATTT
Organism: Jaltomata sinuosa; assembly: GCA_003996215.1. NCBI lineage: Eukaryota > Viridiplantae > Streptophyta > Magnoliopsida > Solanales > Solanaceae > Jaltomata > Jaltomata sinuosa. The sequence goes on along the minus strand of QJPP01007196.1, from coordinate 846,115 downwards.
GAGATTTCTTCAAGGCCTGCTCCTCTTGAGCCTCTTTGGCGATCTACCAGAGTGTCTCAAACTCCTAAATGGTATGGTTTTTCTTCTACTTTATCCACCATCTCTATTCCAACAGGTTACTCACAAGCCTCCAAGCTTGAATGTTGGCAAAAAGCAATGGAGGAGGAACTTTTGGCTCTTAAAGAAAATAACACATGGGACATTGTTCCTTGTCCTCCAAATGTCCGTCCAATTGGATGTAAATGGGTTTATTCAATTAAACTTCATTCTGATAGAACTCTTGATCGGTACAAAGCTCGATTGGTCCTTGGCAACATACAGGAGTGTGGTGTAGACTATGAGGAGACTTTTGCACCTGTAGCAAAAATGACTATGGTGCGAACTATTATTGCCATTGCTGCATCACAAAATTGGCCTCTTCATCAAATGGATGTCAAAAATGCTTTTCTCCATGGTGATCTCAAAGAAGATATTTATATGAAACCCCCACCTGGTTTTTTCTCATCGCCAACATCAGATGTATGCAAGTTGAAGCGGTCTTTATATGGATTAAAACAAGCTCCCAGAGCTTGGTTTGACAAGTTTCGGTCTACTTTGCTTCAATTCTCTTTTGAGCAGAGCAAATATGACTCGTCTTTGTTTCTTCGAAAAACATCTGCAGGTTGTGTTCTTCTTTTGGTGTATGTAGATGACATTATTATCACAGGAACTGATTCTTCACTAATCACTAGCCTCCAGCAGCAGCTTAAGGATTCTTTTCATATGAAAGATCTTGGTACTCTTACATACTTTTTGGGGTTGGAAGTTCATTATGATTCTTTAGGTGTGTTCTTGAACCAACACAAATATACTCAGGACTTGATTGCTTTGGCTGGTCTTCAAGAATCTTCCTCTGTAAATACTTCATTGGAATTGAATGTAAAGTATTGTCGTGCGGAAGGAGATCTTCTTCCTGATCCAACTTTGTATCGGTAATTAGTTGGGAGTCTAAATTATCTTACTATTACTCGGCCTGATATCTCTTTTGCAGTTCAATAAGTGAGTCAATTTATGCAGGCTCCCCGCCATCTACATTTGGTGGCTGTCCACCGCATCATTCGATATCTCTTAGGAACATCTACTCGTGGATTATTCTTTCCTAGTGGTTCTCCAATTCAGCTTAATGCATTTAGTGATTTTGATTGGGCTGGATGTCCTGATACTCGTCGCTCCGTCACGGGTTGGTGCATGTTTCTTGGAGATTTCTTGATATCTTGGAAGAGCAAGAAGCAAGACCGTGTTTCAAAATCTTCAACCGAATCTGAATATCGAGCAATGTCTACTGCTTGCCCTGAGATTGTTTGGCTTCGTGGTTTACTTGCAGAAATTGGATTTCCTCAATCTAATCCCACTCCTCTCCATGCTGACAACACAAGTGCTATTCAGATTGCTACCAATCCAGTTTATCATGCAAGGCCAAACACATTGAAGTGGACTGTCATTATATCAGAGAAGCTGTAGATAAGAGAGTCATTACTCTTCCACATGTATCCAGTGATCTTCAAATAGCTGATGTGTTTACAAAGTCTATGGCACGACAACGTCATCAGTTTCTGGTAGGCAAATTGATGTTTTTTGATCCACCGGCATCAATTTGAGGGGGGGTGTTAGCATGATTGGACAGATTCTAAATAGTTGTACATATCTATGTAATAACTCTAAATATTTGTGTAATTATGATAGGAGATAGCATAGATTAATGTAGCATATTTTCAGAGATATTACAATTAGGAATAGCATATATTTAGGGATATATAGCAGATTCTTAGGCATGTAAATCAGAATTCTTTCTATTTAATGGAAGAACTCTCATTTGAGAGCACTCATTCAGCAAAATTGACATTTTGCACAATCAAAATATTGCTCATTCTCTCTGCAAAAGCCGCCAGTGTTTCTTCAAGGTAAAGCTTTAACAACCGAGGGACCTGCTTGTGTCAACGGAAGATATGTCAACTGGTGAGGAACCAGGTTCTCATTACTGTGGCAGACTCATACAAACCATGAGTGGACAACAGAGTACCATATACCATTTCTAGCTATGTTGCTCGGACTCATCAAAAATGTCATCGGGTGCGTGTCAGACATTTTTGGAAGATCCGACACAGGTGCAGCAACATTTTTGAAGAGTCCGAGCAAATTAGATTTTTAGTATTGTTCAACAGAAGTTATAATTCCTTTGAAAATCCAATTACCAGTGGAGGAGGCCATTCAAGACACAAACACTTCAGAATGGATTCAACAACACATCATCAAATTAAGCACAAAATTGGGTGTACATCTTAAAGGGTGTGATGAGAAGGCCAAAGAATTATTTCTGAAGATAGACAACAATCATATGAACAAGGGGGGGCAAACCATTGTAAAAAAGAAGGGGGTGAATGAATTGAAAGGGTTAGAGCTTGATGCCAAATTCTGGAGTTATGGCTCAAGAAGTAGGGGGGATACCTGGCAATACAAGATAAATGAAGTTGAAAATAGTGCCTTGGAATATTAAGGGGCTGAATTGCGGCAGAATAGTGTGTTTCCAGGAAACAAAGCTAATGGGGGATATCACAGAGATAGTAAAGGAAGTATGGGGGAACAATTGGGTTAACCATGTCCAATTGGAAGTTAGTGGGTCTAAGGGCGACGTTATAATGTGGGACAAAAGGGAATGGGAGATTCCTTATAAAGTGAACTGCTCTACTTTGCTTTTGGTTAAAGAAGCAGTGCTGATATGTGGGAATTTGAATAAGAGAGACTTTCATATGTGTTCTAGATGGTTTTTAGATGGGGAACATGTTGTGACAATCAACCATCTTTTTTTACATTGTATGTGGACAAACCAGTTGTCGAAGTTTAACATCTATCTAAGGAGGATTAAATGGGTGAGGCCAACGAACATAAAAGGACTACTAAACTGCTGGAGCAAGGATGACAATGCAGCCAAAAAGGAAGGAAGATGGAAGATTGTCCCTGCATGCATTTCGTGGTTAGTGTAGAAAGAAAGGTATAGGAGATGTCTTGAAGATAAGAAGAGCAACTTGCAGGAGTTTAAAATGGATTGTTCAGCTCTTTTTTATTCTTGGTGTAAACAGAAATTAATATCTCAAACAGAAGATATTTTTGATGTTTTAGACTATTCATAGGACAATAAATAGATGTTCAAGCTGTAAGTTGTAATACTTTTGAAGGGGGACTACATATTTTGATGTAGTATACCTATGGAGATATAGATTAACTGTTACCATTCTCAAAAAAAGTATTGTTCAACATATATATGACATGACTAATAATTGTTTTTGGATCTGGTAAGATATACCTCTCATTTTAATGTATTGAAATCAAACAGAAATATAATGACATATCTTTTTTCCCTTAAAATGTTTTTAGCCAGAGTATACAGCATACCAAGATTGTCATTATTGCAGTTGCAGGTAATTTCCTTTCCATCTCAAGCACTTAACGAATTGACAACATTTCAAGAATAGGTGTTGATGATACTTAGAGAGTATTCTTAATACCTTCCACAACTAATTCTTTAAGATTCATTATAATCAGCATTTTCCCACTGATTATAACAATGTATTTAAGTGTTTGTAGATTTTTGAGTTTTCCAACTTGCAGAGTTTCTCCATATCGAACAATTAATAGTCTTAATTTAATTTTCTGGGGAGATAATCAGCTTATGAATGCTAGTACTTAAAATTGAAACAGACAGCAAAATAGATGTTCTCTAACTCCAGCACATACATATATGTTGGAACATATTACAGAAAGCAATCAAAAACCAAAATAAAACACTGAAGTGGCAGAAACCTGATTAATGAATTTACAAATCCAACTTCATCAATGCTATTGTCTTCAAGTGCTTGGCACAAATACCCCATTTGCCATTTGCTTCTCCTGTTTCACCCAAATTGTAAGACGCTATCCAATATAATAAATAGTATTCATATTAGTTGCTTCAACAAACACTGAAACATTTTAACTTGTCTTTAGTATAAGAGATTTCATCAAGAAACTCTCCTATGTGCTAATATTATTGTTAATTTGTAATATATATTTTTTCATGAATATTTTTCACTCACCGGCTAAAAACAGTGAAACATTTGTTAGGAAAATATTTACAATGAAAATTATTTTCTAGGTATAAAAATGACTTCTGCATACAAGACAAAATCTCAGTCATAAGTAATTCACTTATAGACAATTATTTATGTTGACATTTTTTAGTAAGTTGATAATATTAAGTAAAATGTCATTGTATAAAAATTGTACCTAATATTAACAAATCTGCTGCAGAGTGAGTAAAAGGACATCATATATTACTTGAAAAGCTTCATCCAAGATGAGTTCTCTTCAACCTCTCCACATCTTTCATTCTCTGTGGAATCTCCTTTAGCTTTGGACAATCATGGATACCAAGACCTTTCATCTGAGGCATTGCACTTGTAGCTAAGTGCCATCTTTCTAGGTTTTCTAGAAAATCAAGACGAAGGAACTCCAACTGACTGAAGCTATTATCACTGCAAGTAATTTCTTGTCCTTCGTAAGCTCTAAATATATCGAGATTCCTTAGGTTTGGCAACATTCCCAGAATAGGCATCGGATCTTCCATGAGTTTTGAGTCCAAAAGAACCATCATTGTGATGGAATATGGAAATGGGTACGACAGAGGCAGTTTCTCTATTCTCCCCTCCAACCACAATTTGTGGAGCTTTTGACAAGATTTAAGAAATTCAAGGGCTGGGAATGATTCATAATCTTTACACAACAATCTGAGAGTGCTAAGGTTTTTCAAGCTGCTAATGTTGTTTAGGGAGTAAGAATTCATAATATGATGCATGCTTAATTCTCGAAGATTGACTAAATCAACAGGGTCAATATCTTTCCACTGATCACAGTGGATGCCTTTAAGAACTTGAAGACTAGTGAGTTTGCTTAAACGTTTCAGAGGTTTTGAATACGGAGCAACTAAATGTCTTAGATTTATTAGCTCAGTTGTCTCGCAGGGTAGTTGGCAAGAGTGTCCGTAGTCATTGACAAGAAGTGTCTGTAAATTCTTGAGGTTGCCAATGGAGGAGGGAAGATCATGAATACCACCTCTCAATCTTAAGAACTTGAGGTGGTATAAACTTCCTATGGCGTCAGGCACTATAGACATATAGTCAACACGAATCTCCAAGTACAACACATGGAGATGTTGGAACACATTACGGAACTTTATGATGCCCATCTCTGAAAAATCTGGATCAAGGAACATAATTGACCTCAACTTCAAGTTAGAAAGATCAAGTGAAAGATACCTTTTTCCTTGACTATGAATGGCATGTCTAAGACATAACGAGGATATGGAGTCCTTTCTTGGATCATAAATGTCAAAGAAGTTTACCTCCAGTGCCTTTTGTACGGCAAGATCTCGAAGTAGATCATGAATCCTACATTTATTAACTTTTTCCCAAGATGTACGTACCACTTGTATCAAGCTTCGTCTTATCAGCTCATTCAAGAAGCCTTCAGCAATATCCTCCATTATTTCTTCTCCTCTTGGTACGAATCCTTCAGCCATCCACAACCATATTATGTGATCAACATGGACCACATGATCTTCTGGAAAAATACCAAAGTACAGAAAACACTGTTTGAGCGCAGTTGACAAATCGTTGTAGCTCAACGATAGTATGTAGGAGATTTCAATAGAGTCATCTTTAATGTTCTTCCAAAGGTGATCCTTCACCATTTGCCATTCTTTTAGCCCCCTTTTATGCGAAAGTAGTCCGCTTAATACAACAATTGCAAGAGGTAAGCCACTACACTTATCCACCATATTTCTAGCTAACCTTTCCATTTCTGGAACCATTGCCCGAACATCAAGTAGTTTCATACAAAAGAGGTCCCAACTTTCTTCTCCGCTTAGGAAACGAAGTTTATGGACAAAACCTTTGTTGTCTGCTCTTTCAGCAACATCCTCCTTGCGTGTGGTAATAATCACTCTGCTTCCATTCTTGCTATCCGGAAATGCTCTTTTCAAACTTTCCCATGCTTCTCTATGCCATACATCATCAACTACCACAAGGTATTTGTTTTCTTTCAATAGATCACGAACGTGACTTTCTAAATCTGTCTCAGTCATCTTTTCCAACAAATCTAGATTTTCCTTGGTGCGTCCTTGGATAGATTTTATGATATTCCTAAGAAGATCCATGGTATTGTACTCTTGAGAAACACATATCCAAGCACGTGTTGGGAAGCTAGAGACTATATTAGGACTGGTGTAGAGGTTTCTCGCAAGAGTGGTCTTGCCTAATCCGCCCATACCATAAACGGAGATGACACTTTGACGAGGCTCTGCTTTGACAAGTTCAGCTAGCAGTCTTTCTACAACATCCTGAAAGCCAACAAAAATCTGATCCTGATCATCCACATAGGAGGTAGTTCTCCTCAATGTTCTAACCATGGCAGACTGATTACTTGGCCCTTCTCCAGCATTATTGATATCTGTAATACCATAAGTCTCTCGTTTGCGAGAGATATCCATGATTCGTTGCTTTAGTGATTGGATCTCCTTAGAGACATTGTAGAATTTGGTCTCCTTCCTACAGATGCAAGCACAAGCCTTAAGACGACTAGCAAATCTATGTCCTGCCATGGAGTAAGTCTCGAGTATAGTGACAGCGTCATTAGCAACAGAGTTGATTTCAAACACCCATTGTTGAACTCTTCGATCTCCACTTTGCTTTTCTTCTGCATCTTTGAGGAAAGATTGCATGAAGAGAAGCTCATTTCTGAGCCACTTCACATCCTCTCTGAGACTTTTGCGCAGTGAAACTTCCTGTATGAGGAAATCCCCCAGCTTTTCAACTGCAAATGACACAAAGGCGGCATCAACCATTTTCACTTTAATCAGGTCTGGAACAAATGGGCTGTATAGAAGTTATTGAGAGAAAGTAATACAGACACTGATACTCGCTCCGTCCATCTTTACTCGTACATTGTTGATTTGGCATATCTCTTAAGGAATAACAAATAGATTGACAATTTTACTTTATCACTTTTAGATATAATAAATTCAATGCTTTGGGAAATGCATTAGAAAATGACTATAGTTAATTATAAGAATAAATTAGGAACTAAGCGATAAATTATTTCTTGATTTTTTAAAGTGGACATCTATTTTAGTACAGTGAATAAGTAAAAGTGAACGGAGTAAGTATTATTTATTGTAATATAAGTGTGGATGGTCAACTTATTATATGATTAAAGCATTGAAAATCCAGAGACATCGCCAGGTGCTTTGTGGAAAATAGAATTACGATTGCCCAATATTTGGCCCATTTGAAAGGTACACTTTTAGGACCCGTTTGGCAGGAAATTACATGGGTGTTCCCTTTCTTTATTTTTTATGTATAGAACAAATATATTTTTGCCCCTCTACACCACAATTTTTCATGTTCATTTGTCTCTCAACTTTTAATTTTCATTTTTCCTTTTTCTTTTATCTTTTTAATTTTTTTTTTTTTCTCAATTTTTTTTTAATCTCTTTCATTTTCTTTTTTCTCAACCTTAATTTTTATTGTGTCTTTTTTTCTGTGCTTTTTCTTCAAAACTTTATTTTTTAGTCTTTTTTCTTCAACCTTTATTTTCTCAACCTATAAATTATTTTCTTTTCTTTATTTTTTTTGTTTTTTTCTCACATTGTTTTTAATTTATTTATTTTCTTTTTTCTCAACACTTTATTTTTTTCTTCTTTTTTCTCATCTTTTTTTTTTTTTCTCTTTTTTTTTTTTAAAAATCTTTATTTTTTTCTTTTCTCTTTTTTTGTTAACCTCTATTATTTTTTGCTAATGAACAGAAAGTTGGATAATCCGCAAATAACATCGAAGTAAACTTAAGGGTGTGCTTTGTTGTTTGAAAATCCTTTGGAACAAGTTTTGCCTCTAAGGCAAAAGTTATAGAACATCTCATAAATCAAGACACAATGAAGTAGTGTCAAGTCTTGCTCGTGGGGCATAATTTGTTGTTTGAAAATCCTTGAGCTAAGTCTTGCCTTTAAGACAAGAGTTATAGAGTATCTTATAAATTAAGACACAATGAAGTAGTGCTCACTCTTGCCGATGGGGCGTAACTTATATTTTTTGAGAGGTCCTTGGGCTAAGTCTTGCCTCTAAGGCAAGTGTTATAAAACATCTCTTAAATCAAAACACAATGTGCTAGTGTCAAGCCTTGCTCATGGGGAGGTAATTTATTGTTTGGAAGTCCTTGGATTAAGTCTTGCCTCTAAAGCAAGAGTTATAGAACATCTCATTAAAAAAAATGTTGAGAAAAATGATCCAAAAAAAAGAGAAAAAAAAATAAAGATTGAGAAAAAAAAAGAAAAAAAAAAAAAAAAAAAAAAAAAAAAAAAAAAAAAAAAAAAAAAAAAAAAAAAAAAAAAAAAAAAAAAAAAAAAAAAAAAAAAAAAAAAAGGAGAAAAAAATAGAATTGAGAGGAAAAAAGGAAAAAAAATAAAGATTGAGAAAAAAGGAGAAAAAAAAGATAATAAAAAAGAAAAAATAAATAAATATAGAAGTTGAGAGGCAAATGGACATGGAGAGTTGTTAAAAATATTTGAGGTATAGAGGGGCAAAAAGGTAGTTGTTCTATATATAAAAACAAAGAAGACTATTTTTGTAAGACCTTTCTTATGGGGGGCAAAAATGCAAAGTCACTCCCTTTAAGGAGCATTTACGTAGTTGTCCCCCATTTGACCATAGATTTCCCATGTAATATTTGGGGGGAAATTTGGCAAATAGTGTTTGTCCATACAATTTGCTATTATTTGGCAATTTTTTTTGGCAAGTAACCCAAATTTCCAAATACTAGAAAAAACTAGTATTTGGGCCAAATCTCATTATTTGGGAGTTTTAAAAAATTCAAATTCTACACCAAACTTTTATCTTTTACCAAAATACCCTCAATTTATTCAAATTCTACACAAACTTTTATCTTTTAAAGGAACAATAGTCGTGCTTCACTACTTGTTATTTGTTGCAACAAAGATCCAACTGACTTGTTGCGAAAATCATGAATCTTGTTGCGTCGATGTTTCTATCTTGCTATGTAATACAAACTTATGGTTAGTTTTGATAGTTTTTAAAACCTATGGATATAAATCATATTTCTTAAAAAAGTGAAATATGTTTCCCAAATACTATGATCAAACACATGGTGAAATTTCACCCAAATAATATTTGCCAAAAATATTTGAGAATCTATAGCTAAACGCTAGCTTAGAAATATCCCATTGGTTCTTGCTTTGGCTTTCACAATTAGTGGTTGAATATGCTGTATCTTTTTTCTTTTAGTATAGTGGACAAAAAATAAACTATATAAAGATCTTAAAATTGTTCATAAATAACACGGTTTAAATTAATCCATTACTTTAGAGTATCAAAGTTTCTTCACGGTTTATTTCCTTTACTTGATATGGCACACTGATTTACCTCCCTTCAAACATGTCTAATCGTGGCTTTATTAGCCTTTAGAAAATGATAAATGACAAGAAGTGCATATTTTTCAAGTAGTATGTTTTCATTTTAGTTCTTATGTGATTTGCGGGAGATTATATGATTTTTGAAGTGAATTGTGCTCATTACATGTTTCTTGTGTGTAGGAACGAGTATGGATGAAAGGTGATCAAAATTAGAAGACGAATTGACGCGAAGAAGATGAAGAAACAACTTCTAGTAGAGTGCCTTAAGGTCGTGCATCGCGCGAGCCATAGACACACCAAGGGTTTTGGTTGTGTACAAAACAACGAAGTGAAGGCCATAGACGAGGATTGCTTCGCGTAGAAAAAAATTAAAAGGTCTAGGAGCTTGCCTACGCCCGCGCGAAGCTCGGAAGTTGACTAGCCCGACCAGTTTTTCCTATCCGGTTATGGATTGCATTGGACAACCCTCCGCCCTACCTAGGTCCACCCTAAAATGATTTCTGAAGTGGAGATACAACTTTTTAAATTTAAAATTAATAAATATAAAATTCAATAAAATACTAGATTAATCTAATACTATATATATAGCAACAAAATATTTTTAAAAATTATATAATGATTAGTGATGGTAAAATGGCTAGCGGTATTGATTGTGGATGTCAATGGTGGATGATGTTGGCTAATGGTGAAGTGTGAGCAGTAGCTAGTGGTGATGATGATTGACAGTAGAGATTGATAGTGATAGTTATGAGATATGTGTAGCAACACTTGTATGCATCAAGCCAATAAAGTTCCCCTATATTGTTAGTACTTAGTACACATTCCCCATAAAATTTAAAATTGGTTTGGTTGGAGTGGGAGACATGAAAAAAGCATCTTTCTATACAATCATTTGACTCTGCATTATTCCATTAGAATAATGATCAGACATTTAACTTTGTGCCTTACATGACTATCACAATTTATTTTAGAAAATAAGTGTACCCAATAATTCTCATTTCCCTCCCACCTCTTTCTCTTTCCTGCATTTTAAATTTGAATACTTACACCCCTTGTATTATAGTAATTCTACACATGTAATGATGTTAACTCTATTATTTTAAATATATTTAAACATTTTTTTTATTTTTGTGGATTCTTATCTTCTTTAGTGATATATGCGCATTGCAAGCTGAGCATCTATTTCTCGTATATCGTTTCACACCGAAGAGGAAAACGAAATTCCAAAGAAACCAAAAAAGTGAAGAATGGGATCTATGTCCAACGAATTACACCTAGTAAGAAGTTTTTTGTTTTATTCTGACCTGTCGTATTCTATAAAAATAGAAGAATTAGTGTGAATCAATTCTACATTGAAGAAAACTTAATAGATCAAATCATAGTCCACTCATTTCATTGAAGACATGAATTGGAATCTTTTTCCATTTTATTTCGTCAATTTTGAAAGAACTCAAAAGTCAAGTTTTATTATGCTTTTTTTCCTTTCTCATTGAAGTAGGCAGCGAGGAATCTGGATGAGACCCGATTCAACTATGTGATTAAATCAAATGGCAAGTATTTTTCCTTGAGTGGATCCTCCACCTTAGAGAGAAGCCTCAACGCAAGCGATGGTGGACAAAACAGAAGAGAGAATGTTAGTCCATAACTGTCGATGCCTACCTTACCATCTTTGTCCAAATAAAGATGGTATGAATTGAACACCCCAAACGGTGGATTTAGCTTATAATCTTATGTATGAAGTACAATTGAGTTAGAGATTGAATTGTTGTATGAGAACTTGGAAATTGAGTGTTTTAATTGGGTGTCTAATCAATAGAAAACTTCTTTTTTAGTATTCAGGATCCAAGAGACAACCAGCTCATGCGAACATTGAACAGCAATGTGATCCTGAAATGTCATATGGGGCATGACAAGGCGAGTTAAAATTTAGCGGGTTAAGGTAAGTCTTGCCCTTCGCCTCCCCGCTTCATTTTGCATCCTGAATTTTCGCGTGTTTATTTCTTACTAATATTTTGAATCCTCTGGGTGAAAATCCTGCCTCCACCATTGATTCCCATCATTCATCAAACAAATTATATTGCATGGTACAGCACTTCACTGAAGTAATACACCAAATTCCTCAAAATTTTAAAGTAGACCCTGTATCGAAAACATTTAGACATGAATTATGCTCTTTAGTGTGTTCATCGGATGTGGGAGTTGTCCACGATGTTTTCTATGCAAAATGATTTCTGGCATATCAAATGCACCACAATTCTTAATGACATCATTTTCGTGCCACCCAGATTTAGTTCCTTTTAAGGTTAGATCATGTCAGGCGTGTAATTAAATCTGACTCAGTAAATTAGACTTCTAATGATTGATTATTTTGGCATGCATTGCATCCTTTATAGCTTGTTGAATCTGTCTAAAACCAGAAACAGCGAGGCATCGGATGTTTGAGCTTGTGTATACAGAATCAAAAAACCAAAAAAAAAAAGAAGGTACCAAAGCTAATAAGATAATGAAAATGTAGGACAACAGAGTACCATATACTATTTTCAATATCATTTAACATATGAAGCATAGTCTTTAATGTGGATAAGCAAGATAACATACGGTAGAACAATTAATTAGAACATCACAAAATAATTTATTTTTTTTGGCCTAGAATAGCAAAAACAATTCTCTTCAAACCAATTCCACACACTCAAAAAGCCCAAAAAAAAAAGAAATTAAACACTAAAAAAACAAAACAAAACACTAAAGTAGCAGAAACCTGATTGATGCTTCTACAATCCAACTTCATCAATGCGAATGTCCTAATGTGCTGCGCAAAAAACCCATCTGCTGTTCTATTTTCAACTAACAGCTTCTTCCCCTGTTTAACTCAAATTGTAAGACACTATCTAATACAATTATTAGTATTCAATAAAAGACAAAAGATTTATCAATTACCTAAATTAATGATTAATTATAATGTTCAGGACAATATCAAATGTCCAAACCAAATAATAGATTACTAATAAATTTAGGTGTGTTTTTTGCAGGCATAATACATAAATATGCCCTTTAATGCCTTCTGAGTCGAGCTTGTCGCACAGGGCTTGCCTAGTGCGGTTTACATCCCCTGTATGGTTTGCAGGCTATTACACAGTGGAGAGTTTACTCAGTGCACACAAAGTGCTCACCACAGAGTGCTCACCCGAAGGGCAGAGGTTGTAGCGGTTGCGGGTTATCCTGGGGTTTCAAAAAAAAAAAAAAAAAAAAAACTTGGCCTCAACTCACATTTATGCCCTCCAACTTTGCATGTGCACAAGTAGACACTTAAACTTGTATAAAGTTAAGCAAGTAAACACATGCATCATACATAGCGTCCTATGTGGTAATTCACATCCCTACGTGGCGTCCTACGTGTATTATGCCCCGTAGGACGCATGTGTCTACTTGTTCAACTTTATACAAGTTTAAGTGCCTACTTGTGCACATCCAAAGTTGGAGAGCATAATGTGAATTGAAGTCAAGTTAAAGGACATGTTTAGGTATTATGCCTTTTTTGTACTAAGAAAGTCATTTTTGAGGAAAATGTTTGTGATGAGGAATTCATTTTCTAGTATCAGCTTACCAATATCAAAATAGGGAAAATGACTTCCTCTCTTAACTTCATATTAGTTGCTCCGACTAACTCAGAAACATTTTTTTACTAATCTTTAGTATTCAAAATTTTCATCAAGAAACTCTCTGATGTGCTAGTATTATTATTAATTTGTAATGGAGTATATATTTTTTCAAGAATATTTTTCATCACCGACTAAACACTGAGAAACATTTTTTAGGACAATAGTTCCCATGAAAATCAGTTTCTAGGTATAAAAATGACTTATGCATACTAGACAAAATCTCAGGCATAAGTAATTTACTCATAGACAATTATTAATAGCTAGTTGACTTTCTTCTAGTAAGTTGATAATGTAAATTTTTTGAAATGATCATTGGGGATTGGGATTTATTACCTCTTTAACCTCTCCACGTCTTTCATTCTCTCAGGAATCTCGTTCAGCTTTGGACAACGACTGATATCAAGACCCTTAATCATAGGCATGGCACTTGTGGCTAAATGCCATTTTTCTAGGTTCACAAGACCAACAAGACCAAGGAACTCCAACTGACTGAAGTTGTTATCATTGCAGGTAATTTCTTTTCCTTCATAAGCTTCAACTAAATCGAGATTCCTTAGGTTTGGCAACATTCCCAGTATCGGCATTGGATCTTCCATGAGTTTTGAGTCCCGAAGGACCATCATTGTGATCGAATTTGGAAATGGGTCCGACAGGGGCAGTTTCTCTATTCTCCCTTGTAACCACAATTTGTGGAGCTTTTGACAAGAACTAAGAAATTCGAGGGCCGGGAATGATTCATCAGCTTTACATAACAATCTGAGAGTGCTGAGGTTTTTCAAGCGGCCAATGTTATTTAAGGAGTAAGATTTCCTAATATCAGGCATGCGTAATTCTTGAAGATTGACTAAATCAACAGGGTCAACATCTTTCCATTGATCACAAGAAATGCCATCAAGAACTTGAAGACTTGTAAGTTTGCTTATACGGTTAAGAGGTTTTGAATATTGAGCAACTAAATGTCTTAGATTTATTAGGTCAGCTGTCTCGGGGGATAGTTGGCATGAGCGTCCATAGTTATGAACATGAAGCGTCTGTAAATTCTTCAGGTTTCCAATGGTGGAGGGAAGATCGCGGATACCTGTCAAGCTTAAGAACTTGAGGTGGTACAAACTTCCTATGGCATCTGGTAATATAGGTATAGTGCCACCACGAATGTCAAAGTACAACACATATATATGCTGGAACACAGAACGGAACTTTATAAGGCTCATCTGACAAAAATCTCGATTATAGAACATAATTGACCTCAACTTCAAGTTAGAAAGATCAAGTGAGAGGTACTTTTGTGCTTGACCATGAATGGCATGTCTGAGACATAAGGAGGATATGGAGTGCTTTCTTGGATCATAAATGTCAAAAAAGTTTGCCTCCAATGCCTTTTGTACGACAAGATCCCGAAGTAGATCGTGAATCCTACATTGAACAACTTTTTCCCATCTTGTTAATGTCACTTGAACCAAGCTTCGTCTTATCAGCTCATTCAAGAAGCCATCAGCGACATCCTCCATTCTTTCTTCTCCTCTTGGTATGAAACCCTCGGCCATCCACAACCGTATTATGTTTTCAGCATCAAGCACTTTATCTTCTGGAAAAATACCAAAGTAAAGAAAACAATGCTTGAGCACCGTTGGCAAATCATTGTAGCTCAATGACAGTATGTAGGAGATTTCAATAGAATCATCTTTAATGTTCTGCCAAAGGTGTGCCTTCACTTTTTCCCATTCTTCTAGCCCCCTCTTATGCGAAAGCAGCCCGCTCAATACAACAATTGCAAGAGGTAAGCCTCCACACTTGTCCACCATATCCTTAGCTAGACTCTCCATTGCTGAGACCATTGCTCGAACATCTAGTAGTTTCTTGCAGAAGAGGTCCCAACTCTCTTCTTGGCTAAGGTAACGGAGTTTATGGACAAAACCTTTGTTGTCTGCTCTTTTAGCGACATCCTCCTTGCGTGTGGTAATAATCACTCTGCTTCCGTTCTTGCTATCTGGAAATGCTCTTTTCAAACTTTCCCATGCTTCTCTATGCCATACATCATCAACTACCACAAGGTATTTGTTTTCTTTCAATATATCACGAAGGTGACTTTCTAGATCTGTCTCAGTCATCTTATCCAACAAATCTAGATTTTCCTTGGTGCGTCCTTGGATAGATTTTATGATATTCGTAAGAATATCCATGGTATGGTACTCTTGAGAAACACATATCCAAGCGCGTGTCGGGAAGCTAGAGACTATATTAGGACTGATGTAGAGGTTTCTCGCAAGGGTGGTCTTGCCTAAACCACCCATGCCATAAATAGAAATGACACTTCGGCGAGGCTCTGCTTTGAGAAGTTCAGCTAGCAATCTTTCTACAACATCCTGAAAGCCAACAAAAATGTGATCCTCATCTACATATGAGGTAGTTCTCCTCAATGTTCTAACCATGGCAGACTCATTACTTGGCCCTTCTCCTGCATTATCGATATTTCTAATACCATAAGTCTCTCGTTTGCGAGAGATATCCATGACTCGTTGCTTGAGTGATTGGATCTCCTTGCCGACTTTGTAGAATTTGGTCTCCTTCCTACAGATGCAAGCATAAGCCTTCATACGACTAGCAAATCCAGCATCATCACCTTCACCAGCCTCAAAGCTGTAAGTCTCGAGTATAGCGACAGCGTCATTAGCAACAGAGTTGATTTCAAAAACCCATTGTTGAACTCTTTGATCTCCACTTTGCTTTTCTTCTGCATCTCTGAGGAAAGACTGCATGAAGAGAAGCTCATTTCGCAGCCAGTGCACATCCTCTCTGAGACTTAAACGCAGGTTAACTTCCTGTATGAGGAAATCCCCCAGCTTTTCAACTGCAAATGACACGAAGGCATCAACCATCTTCTCAGGAGTTTTTGGTTCTTTTTCTGTTATGTCCTTTTTGAGTGTGGTTACGGTAATACATGCACTAGTGCTTATAAAAGGGCAAGGGGGAGGCTGAAGCTAACATCGCTGTGCCACTTATTTAGTGACTTGAATATGCCTGCAGCTAACGTCACTGTCCCATTTACTATTTCAATATAGGAGAAAGTCAAATCGAAGTTGGCTGCTAATTGCTGCCAGAAAGAAGGTTGATGCAGAGTAAAGTATATTTTAGTTTACTTTCTTCTCTTTGGATTAAGAAAATTAATAATATCAAATGTGGATTAATATTAACTAGTACATTATTATTCATTGTTAGTACACATTCCCCAGAAAATTTAAAATTGGTTTGGTTGGAGTGGGAGACATGAAAAGAGCATCTTTCTATACAATCATTTGACTCTGCATTATTCCATTAGAATAATGATCAGACATTTAACTTTGTGCCTTACATGACTATCACAATTTATTTTAGAAAATAAGTGTACCCAATAATTCTCATTTCCCTGCCCCCTCTTTCTCTTTCCTGCATTTTAAATTTGAATACTTACACCCCTTGTATTATAGTAATTCTACACATGTAATGATGTTAACTCTATTATTTTAAATATATTTAAACATTTTATATTTTTGTGGATTCTTATCTTCTTAAGTGATGTATGCGCATTGCAGGCTGAGCATCTATTTCTCGTATATCGTTTCACACTGAAGAGGAAAAAGAAATTCTAAAGAATTCAAAAAAGTTCAGGTATGAAACTTTAGGGTATGAAACTCAAACAACTGATAGTTTAGGTGTGTTTCTCTAAACATTTTGTGATAGTTCAGGTAGGAAACTCACACACTTGATAATTCAGGTATGAAACTCAAAAAAATAGAATAATTTAGGTGTGTTTTTAGCATTTAACTCATAAATGAACATACACCCAATGACTCTCCAAAACCTCAGTGTCATGTGCACAAGAGCTTTTCTAAAAGTTAATAAGGAAAATAATACTCAATTTAGTACACCACTGTCTGAAGTAAATGAAAAGACAGGGTCAACATAAAGAAAGAAACGAGCCAAGCTTCCGAATGCTAGGAGCTCACCACGCCTCAGAATAAGCTAGGCCACGAACGAAACTGAATCAGGGCTGGTAACTCGTCAGAAAGATGCAGAAGAGTAGGGTGAGTACAAACCACTAGTACTTAGTTGGCATCATAGGCCGATCGAGTTTAAGCAAATACTATATCGAATAAAGAATGTTAAGAAAATTTACCCTCCACGCAGAAAAGTTCCAGTAATTCAATAATATCAACATGATCATGATAAATACATAAACACGAATATACGATGCAATATGATGCATTATGATGCAATGGCCAATGAATCTACCTATATACACCCCCTTTACAGTGACATGTTGTAAGGTGGGACCCATAGGGGCTCGCGAGCCCCATATACCCGTCCAAAACAATTTTTCATCGGACATGCAAAGCCGGATTTTGTCCACGGCATCATAAATCAGTAAAATTCACCTGGAATAGTTTCCATCGGGCATCCAAGTCTTTTCAAAACATCATTTACTAAAAACCAAGTCCATAAGTCCATGAAATGAGTATGAGTGAGTATGCATGGTCACAATAATAAAAGAAATTAGAATGCAACAGAGATATAAATACAATGCAATGCTCAACTCAAAAGCACAGGCTACACGCCTCTATATCCATAAAATTCCTCATTTTTTCCCAAAGGCCACATTTCTTCGTCAACCCATTACTTTCCATATCGTGCCCGTCATGGCAATTCAACCCCTCATATGTGTAATAATGCATGAAATAACCCAAAATACAATGTACAAAACAATACTTTCAATTCTCAAGTCATTCATCAGCATAAATCCCAATTCGGGCATCACAATATCAAATCATCTCAATAACTATGTCAACCCAATTCTAGTTGTTTGACTAATAAGATAGAAAGGGCCTTTCTTGTTTGTTTGAAGCCATATAAGGCTTTCTTCAATCGACAAACAAGGGGAAAGTCTGCTTTGGCCCAACCCAAACATGCTTTACACGATAAGTTCTTACCTAAGCTAAGTCTGAAGAGTAAGTCATAACCTACCTTGATGCCGAACCGCAAGTTCACACGATCACACAATGTCCTTCCCCTTCCAAATGGCCTTAGAATGTTCTCAATCTGTCAAAAGTGTACTCTACACATGAATACGAGTCCATTGATACCCATATCTTAGCATAAAAATTTGGGTCAAAAAATCAACCCTTGGAATCCAGCGACGAAACGGGAAAATTCTTTCGAAATCATTCTACCCATAAGATAGGAAACTCAAATATGAAATTTCGTTGAAAACGGAGTTGAAATCGGACTCCAAATCATCAATTTACACTCTCTTAAGTTTTGGAGAAGAAGACCCAAAATCTCATTTCTTAAACGCGGTAATTCTATGAAAATAATGACAAATCAATGGGGAAATACCAAAAGGGAGGTTAGAAACTTACCCCTGTGAAGAGATCTCGAAATTCCTTCAAAAATCTCTCAAATCCGAAGTGTTTTGCTCCCCAAAACGAGTTAGAAAGTGATAATACTAAAGGGGTAAAAAAATATAAATGAGCCTTAGGTACCACAAATGTGGTAAAAACACCGCAATTGCGGACACCAGACACCAACAACGTCAAACACAACCAAATTCTCGAAATGGATCCTCGAAACTCCACGAACACAAGTCAATAGTGCTAATCAATCATAAAACACATTCGAATCGTTTCGGTCCTATGTTCACCGAGGTCAAATCAAAACTTTAAGAAACATCAAAATCCAACCAAATAACCAAAACACCCCCGAAAGCCTCGGAAACCAAATCAAACCTCCACCTAGGCCAGAAAGACATAGAGTAGAAAGTCAAATCAAAGTTGGCTGCTAATTGTTGCTAGAAAGGTTGCAGAGTCGAGTATATTTTAGTTTACATTCTTCTCTTTGGATTAAGTATAACAATAATATCAAATGTGGATTAATATTAACTTGTACATTATTTTTCATTGTTTGTACACATTCCCTAGAAAATTTAAAATTAATTTGTATGGCTTAGCATGTTATGGCTCCCTCTAGTAGTAAAATCGGTTTGGTTGGAGTGGGAGACATGAAAAAAGCATCTTTCTTTGCATTAAGTTTGATGCAGGGCAAGTATATATTAATATGTTTCTAGCTGTCATTTAACTACTCTTATATTTTAATTATTTCAAGTTTGACCAGCCACTTGCATCCACTCTGGATAATTGATGTTTGTTTCCAAAAAAAAAAGAATCAGGATAGGAATAATACTTTTGATCGTAATTATTGATAATTAATGGAAATAAACAACCACGAACGTATGTGGTTTCTGTGCATTGACTTGGTAATGAAACAGACATCTTTATTCCTCAGGAAAAACAGGTTTTACTACTGTGCAGTTACTGTACTTGATTTCCACCAATGTTTCAAGTTCAGGTAATACATGGAACTTACCTTCTGCTTTCATAGGATATTCTTAGTTCTTATATATTGTGATCCTGAATCTCTTTTAGTAGCAGCAGGTACTTTGTCAACTGCCTTATAGAATTATAGTAGCAGCAGGTACTTTGGCGACATTATAGAATTTGGTCTCCGTCCTACAGATGCAAGCGCAAGCCTTCAGACGACTAGCAAATCCATCACCATCACCTTCAGCAGCCTCGAAGCTGTAGATCTCCAATATAGCAACAGCGTCATTAGCAATAGAGTTGATTTCAAACACCCATTGTTGAACTCTTTGATCTCCACTTTGCTTTTCTTCTGCTTGTTTGAGGAAAGACTGCATGAACAGCAGCTCATTTCGCAACCACTGCGCGTCCTCTCTGAGACTTAAACGCAGGTTAACTTCCTGTATGAGGAAATCCCCCAGTTTTGCAACTGCAAATGACACAAAGGCATCAGCCATCTTCACTTTAACATGAAAAAAGGGCTGTATAGAATATATTGGGAGAATGAAATGCAGAGATAGAAGCAGTAGAGATAAAATTGAAAACAAATATCAAGTTGAAGTAACTGAGACATGACCATGTTTGTGGCCTTCAAATCTGCTGCAGTCAACTGTTTGTTTAGACTTTAGTCTAATAAGTTTGATTCCAAGCCAACTTGGCTAAGCTGTTCACATGCCACTAGGCCAATATTTGTGGCCATTTATAATTGCATACTGAAAAGTCATAGGTAGAATGGCCCCAGCCTGTAACTAGTACTCCCTCCATTTCAATTTGTTTGGCCTATTTTGACTTGGCACGGAGTTTAAGAAAGTAAAGAAGACTTTTGAATCTTGTGGTTAAAAATTAAAGATATGTCAAATGTACCAAAATGCCCTTTAATCTTGTGGTCTTAAACATCACATGTGAAAAGTTGAAATTGAAGAGCTGTTAAAAAAGGAAAGAGGCATATTTTTTGAAACGTACTAAAAAGAAAAGTAGGTCAAACAAATTGAAACGAAGGGAATACTTTTTTTCAGCTTCTTTCTAAGACTCCATAGTGTGAATGGTGATAGTTGAAAGCCCCAAAACTATCGAGAGATAGCGACTAAAAGCTACTCCCTCCGTCCATGTTTGACTTGCCAGTTGCCACACTCCTTAACAGGAAATTAATAAAATGATAAGTTTACTGCATCTCCCTTTGAATATAATAAAAATTTAATATTTTAAAAATGACTATAATTAATAATAAGAGTAAATTAGGAACAAAATAGAAACTTATGGGTCAAATTTTGTATTTACAAAAGTTGAAATCATGAAATAAAATCACATGTTCAAACGTTGATTTCGTCTCATCATGTCTAAACGCTAGCTAAGTGAAGGGTATTTTTTAAGAAATATTCAACTGGTCCTTGCCTTGCCAGAGTGGCTGAATATAATGTATGTGTAATTTCCATGAACATATGTGTAACACCCCGGAATTCGATTCAGCTTTTAAACTTAGAAATTCTGAAAATTTTAAAACTTCCGGGAATCACGAGTCAAGTCCACGAGCCGTGGATGGAACCACGAGTCGTGGAAGTGACCTGTGAAATCAGTCCTGCAGATCAACCTCAGGTTTGAGAACCATGGGTCAGGTTCACGGTCCGTGGATGGTTCCACGAGTCGTGGAACCAACTCGTGAAACTCAGACTGAGGGTAGTCAAATCCCCCAGAAACCACGAGAGGTTTCTACGACCCGTGAAAGTTTCCACGAGTCGTACTGTTAAACCGTAGAAAGTCTTCTGCAGCTTCTTCTTGTAGCTCAAAAACCACGAATCGTGATTACTTCTACGGTAAGTGGAAAGGACGCGTGAAATCTGAAGCCGAGGTTTTTAACAGTTTTTTCCTAATAAAATCCTAGGGGTATTTTTGTAACGACCCACCCTTTTAACTCTTAAGTGAGGTCGTTTTGACTCCTTTTAGTAGGGTTTCTGCCCCAATTAGCCTATGCCTTTCATTATTCCTCACTCATCTACCAAAAGAGGAAAAAGAACTTCTTCAAGCTCCAAGTTCATGCCTCCATTCTTCTCATTCTTAGTTGGGCTAGCTTCAAATCAGGTATGTGGGTATTGAACAAAGGATCCTTCCACCCTTATGCCCAAAACCCCCAAGCTTTTACTTTGATTTATGAACTTTTGAAATTAGGGTTCTTACCCAAATTGGGGAAAAACTTATGGGTTCAGTTTTAAAGCATCACTTCATGGTTTCTCATTACATATCTATGATTTATTTGAGGTTCCTTAATTGATTTCAAAAGCCCATCCACTAAAGATGATTTCTAGCATGATTCCATTGAATTGCATGTTTTCAAGTGAAAATTTGCATGTTTAGATAACATGACCTTATATATTATGAAATTGCATGCCTAATTCTTCAAGTTATGAATTTAGAAAGAAAAATATATTTTGAATTATGGCCATGCCCAGTTTTAAGACTTTTTGAATTGAAATTGCGTGACATCAGATACGTCCTTATGCTTTTCAAACAAATTTGACATCAGATATGTCATTAGTTATGATCAGTTTTGGCATCAAATATGCCCTATTATTATATGAGCTATATGTATGTTTTTGAGAGTAGTATTTAGCACCAAGTTGGATGGGGTGAGAGTACTCTTAGTCACAGAACTACGTGGTCCCGTAGGTTTATAAGTCCCCTCTGTTGGGCCTCAAAATTAGTGATCATGCCACAGTCATGCCTCTATACCCTGGCAAGGTATATTGGGTCGTCTTGATGAGGCGGATACATCGGATTCCATGTAGCTCACATGGTCTATATCGGTTAGAACCTCCCACAGAAACAGTTCAGATTTTTAAGTGCATTGACTCCTTGCTTTCCGATTTCAGAATTTCTATTACTACTTATGGTTTTCAAGTATATCTTGCTTATGATATTGCATTGAGTCATTTTATTACAGATTTTTACTATCATTATGTGTTTGTCACCAGTGATTTTGCACAAAGAATCTGGAGATATTTTGTTGTATGTTCTGGTGTAGATGGGCCTTTTGTGCAATGTCATCAAACTATACAGAAATGGTGGAATGTGGAATGTCCTAGTAGGCTCAAACCAATAATTCAAGCAGTCCCAGGAATGATTTGTTGGCATATTTGGAAAAGTAGAAATAAGGTGAATCATGGGGGTTCTGTGCATTGGAAAAGAGTGATCTCTGAAATTTCAAGAAGCCTGCAGATCCTATCTATGGTCTTATATCCTTGGATGGAAGAAATACCACATGAATGGCCATTACTGGTGGATTTTTTTGAGAACTATACACCCTCGGTGAGAGTTGTACAGGTTTGCTGGAAAATACCTAACAACGGTTGGTTCAAATGTAATTCAGATGGGGCCTCTAGGGGCAACCCTGGACTCAGTTCTATAGCCTTTTGTATGAGAAATCAGGAGGGTGATTTACAGTTTGCTTTGTGTAAGCAAATAGCAGAGAACACAAGCCTAAATGCTGAAGCACTTGCAATGAAAGAGGGTTGTGATTATTGTGTGGACCATCATCTCTTACCCTTAATACTAGAAACTGACTCTCTAGCACTGACTAAGATTGTAAGAGGAGAATGGGAGTGCCCATGGAGCATTGTGACGATAATCAGTAGGATAAGAGAGTGCTTGAAAGGAAATCAAATTCTGATACAGCACACATTCAGAGAAGGAAACACAATGGCTGATTTTTTAACTAACTGGTGTTTTAGTTTTGCAGGTACTCACAGATATAACACATTTGATGAACTACCACAAGAAGCAAAAGGGA
Source organism: Jaltomata sinuosa (assembly GCA_003996215.1). Taxonomy (NCBI): domain Eukaryota; kingdom Viridiplantae; phylum Streptophyta; class Magnoliopsida; order Solanales; family Solanaceae; genus Jaltomata; species Jaltomata sinuosa. The sequence goes on along the minus strand of QJPP01007196.1, from coordinate 822,793 downwards.
TAATCATACTGGACAAGCAACAAGTTCCACAAATGAGAGTTAAAACACTGAAGAAACAGGCACCAGATTGAACACAAGGGCAATTAACAGAAGAAACTCCCAACATAACTGGGAGCAGCAAATGGCGTTTACAAGATCAAAGTTCATACAACGCAAACGGATAGAAAATGAAATCTAGGGGCACATAGATAATTTCGTTTAGAATCTAAAAGGGTGGTATTAATTCCATCAGGGATTCAACCCCTTGCAGATAATAAATGAAAGTATCAAATGTGTACCTTAGGAATCTTTCCTCCGTTTAACAGATCTGACCACAGACGACTGAAAACCCAATAAGCTCATCTGGGAGCAAGCTCCAACCGAATCTGAATGCATAGCACCTGGTGAGAGAGTAAGGTGACTTGAGATGTATTCGATTCAAAGCAGCTTGTTGAGATATTTTTTAGCTCGTTTGAAGAGTAGATTGAGCAAGGAAAAAGGATCAGCAAAGCAATCCATCAAGACTAGACATAGCTGTGAAGAACCTTACCTGAAGCTGAAGCCTCGCCGGCGGTGGAGACGATGTCAATCGTGAAAACTCCGGGAAACTTAAAGAAAAACCAGCCATTTCACCTTCCACTTTCCCCTTTAATTTCTTTGTCCTTTTAGGAAAGTTTGTTTTTTCTTTTAAATTTTAGCTTGTTATTTCCTTTTGTTGGGCCTACTGCTGAGCCCAGCACTCTTTTGTGTAAATATTTTGTTGTTGATTATTAATAAAACGGGCCATTGGGCCTATTTAAGGAAAATAAATAAATTATGCGACTTCAGTTTTAGTTATGCTCTAAGCATGTTTTACTACGACATATGCATGATATCAGTTTTAAGCATGCTTTCAAGCATATTTCATCATATCATATGCATATCTTACATAATCAGTGCATTCCATAGTACTGACCGCATACTTCTTTGTGCTGCATCCTATTATGATGTAGATTCTGTAGCCCGCTCCCAGATCCGTGGCTAGTAAATCAGCAGCACATCCAGTCAGCTTGGTGAATCCTCCTCCTTCGAGGACTTGTAGTTTAGCCTCATTTCAGTATTTAGTTCGTTTATTCAGTATTTCAGTATTTAGAGTTAGCTGGGGACTTGTCCCAGCAGCTCGCCAGTAGTAGAGACTTTCAGACATAGAGTCAAATATCCGGCTGTATTTAGATTGTCATTCTTAGACTTTTATTCATATAATGGATTAAGTTGCTCCTTATTTCAGTTAAGCTTCCGTCCTTATGTTTTGTTCAGTTTTTAAGTCATGCTAAGGCCAAAGGGTTATCTTGAGATCACTTGTGATCTTGGGTCCCGTGTTACGTCCAGGGGTAGGCTCGGGGCGTGACAATACGTGGTTTCTCTACATGGAATTGGTAATTGAAGAGGCATATTTATTCCTCAGGAAAAGCAGGTTTCATTGAAAATACGATACAAGGAGTATGAAGCAGAAGGGAAACAGAATGAAGGCTGCAGCCAGCAGACTTATAACTTTAACTACTGCGCAGTTACTATACTTGATTTCCACCAATGTTCCAAAGTTCAGGTAATATTACCTTCTGCTTTCATAGGATATTCTTATTTATATATATTGATAATACTCGAAAATATTCTAGTAGCAGCAGGTACTTTGTCAACTGCCTTTTGTGAAAAAGCTGATGTGTGCAATCATCCTTCGTTTTTGTTACTCTATAGTGGTATTTCTTGTTGTTTCTGCAATTGATGCAATCTTGATCGTAATTGCTAGCATGAAATGAATGTGACACATTTTTTAGTAGATGGAAGAGGGATCAAAGAGGGTGCGATCTGGTACGCTTAAAGCAGGCCTTATATCAAAAACATTAGACAGTTATGCTTTTTAGTGTGTTCATAGGAAGTGGGAGTTGTCCATGATGTTTTCCACGCAAAATGACTTCTGTCATATCACACACACATCATTTCTTAATTATGATGACACCTAAATTTAGTTCCATATAGGTTATATCACGTCAGGCAAAGGAGGCATGTAATTAGATTTGAGTCAGTGAATTAGACTTCTAATGATTGATAAATTTTGCATGCATCGCGTCTCTGCTTTTGCAGTAAAAATGGTTTCCTTTATAGGTTGTAGAATCTGTCTAAAACCAGATAAAATGAAGCATCAGAATAGGATTTGAGTCTTCCACGAGTCCTGAATACCTGCAGACTAGCAGTTTGATGATATTTAGAGAGTAAGATTTCCAAGTACCTTCCGCAACTAAATTCTTTAAGGTTCTTTATAATCAGCATTTCTCCACCAATTATAACAAATGTATTCAAGTGTTTGTACATTTGCTAGTTTGCCAACTTGCAGAGTTTCTCCATATCGAGCAATTAAAAGTCTTAATTTAATTCTCTGGGGAGATGATCAAGAATATTTGTAGTTAATACATAGAAAAATAAGATGGACCAAGCAAAATAGATGTTATCTAACTCCAGCACATACAGATGTTGGAACATATTACAGAAAGCATTGTCTTTAAATGTAGATGAGCAAAATAACAGTTGAACAATTAATTAAAACAATACAAAATCATTTTTGCATACAATCCAATAAAACAATTCTCTTCAAACCAATCCCACACAATCAAAATTAAAAACAAAAAACTAAACACTAAAAAACATGCAAAACAAAACACTGAAGTGGCAGAAACCTGATTAATGCTTTTACACTCCACCTTCATCAATGCTAATGTCTTAAAGTGCTTGGCTAAAAGACCCCCATCTGTCATTTGCTTCTCCTGTTTCACCCAAATTAAATTGTAAGACACTATTTAATATAATGTTCAGGACAGTATCAAGTGTCAACAAAATAATAGATTGTCAATGAAATTCAGTGTGTTTTTGGCATGGAGAGAATCATTTTCGAGGAAAATGTTTGTCATAAAGAAGCCATTTTCTGGTATTAGCTTACCAAAATAGTTTCCATAAAAATGAGGGAAATGACTTCCTCACTTAACTTCATATTAGTTGCTCCAAGTAACACTGTAACATTTTTACTAATTTGTAGTATTCAAATTTTTCATCAAGAAACTCTCTGATGAGCTAATATTTTATTAATTTGTAATATATATATATATATATATATATATATATATATATATATATATATATATATATATTTAGAATATTTTTCATTCACCGTCTAAAAACATAGAAACATTTTTTTTGGAAAATATTTTCCATGAAAATCATCTTCTAGGTATAAAATGACTTCTGCATTCAAGACAAAATCTCAGCCATAAGTGATTTACTTACAGACAATTATTTGTAGTTGACTTTCTTTTAGTAAGTTGATAATGTAAAAAAAGTTTAAACCAAATACTAACAAATCTGTGGTAGAGTGAGTAAAAGGAATTAAAGAAATGGTCATTGCTGTTTGGGATTTATTACCTCTTCAATGTCTCCACGTCTTTCATTCTCTTGGGAATCTTCTTTAGCTTCGGACAGTAATGGATACCAAGACCTTTAATCTGAGGCATGGAACTTGTGGCTAAATGCCATCTTTCTAGCTTCTCAAGATAATCAAGACGAAGGAACTCCAGTTGACTGAAGCTGTTATCACTGCAGGTAATTTCTTTTCCTTCATAAGCTGCATCTAATTCGAGATTCCTTAGGTTTGGCAACATTCCCAGAATAGGCATTGGATCATCCATGAGTTTTGAGTCCAAAAGAACCATCGTTGTGATGGAATTTGGAAATGGGTCCGACATAGGCAGTTTCTCTATTCTCCCTTGTAACCACAATTTGTGGAGGTTTTGACAAGAACTAAGAAATTCAAGGGTTGGGAATGATTCATCAACTTCACAAAACAATCTGAGACTGCCAAGGTTTTTCAAGCTGTTAATGTTGTTTAGGGAGTAAGATTTCTTGATACTATGCATGCTTAAATCTCGAAGATTGACTAAATCAACAGGGTCAACATCTTTCCACTGATCACAATGAATGCCTTTAAGAGCTTGAAGACTAGTGAGTTTGTTTATATGTTTCAGAGGTTTTGAATACCAAGCAACTAAATGTCTTAGATTTATTAGGTCAGCTGTCTCGGGGGGTAGTTGGCATGAGTGTGCGTAGTCATTTACATGAAGTGTCTGTAAATTCTTGAGGTTGCCAATGGACGAGGGAAGATCATGGATACCTCTCAATCTTAAAAACTTGAGGTGGTACAAACATCCTATGGCATCAGGTAATAAAGATGTAGTGCCGAAATGAATCTCCAAGTGCAACACATATGTATGTTGGAACACATTACGAAAGTTTATAAGACTCAGCTTACAAAAATCTGGATCAAAGAACATAATTGACCTTAACTTCAAGTTAGAAAGATCAAATGAGAGGTACCTTTGTGCTTGACCATGAACGGCATGCCTGAGACATAAGGAGGATATGGAATGTTTTATCGGATCATAAATGTCAAAAAAGTTTACCTCTAATGCCTTTTTTACAGCAAGATCCCGAAGTAGATCATGAATTCTACATTTAGCAACTTTTTCCCAGGTTGTACTTACCACTTGTATCAAGCTTCGTCTTATCAGCTCATTCAAGAAGCCCTCAGCGACATCCTCCATTCTTTCTTCTCCTCTTGGTATGAAACCTTCGGCCATCCACAACCTCACTATATCTCCAGTGTAGATCTTACGATCTTCTGGAAAAAAACCAAAGTAAAGAAAACACTGCTTGAGCACAGTTGGCAAATCATTGTAGCTCAATGATAGTATGTAAGAGATTTCAATAGAGTCATCTTTAATGTTCTGCCAAAGGTGTGCCTTTACTTTTTTCCATTCTTCTAGCCCCATTTTATGCGAAAGCAGCCCACTCAATACAACAATTGCAAGAGGTAAACCTCCACACTTGTCCACCATATCCTTAGCTAGCCTCTCCATTGTTGAGACCATTGCTCGAATATCAAGTAGTTTCTTGCAAAAGAGGTCCCAACTCTCTTCTTGGCCAAGGTAACGGAGTTTATGGACAAAACCTTTGTTATCTGCTCTTTCAGCGACATCCTCCTTGCGTGTGGTAATAATAACTCTGCTTCCATTCTTGCTATCTGGAAATGCTCTTTTCAAACTTTCCCATGCTTCTCTATGCCATACATCATCAACTACCACAAGGTATTTTTTTTCTTTCAATAGACCACGAAGGTGGCTTTCTAGATCTGTCTCAGTCATCTTTTCCAACAAATCTAGGTTTTCCTTGGTGCGTCCCTGGACAGATTTGATGATATTCTTAAGAAGATCCATTGTGTTGTACTCTTGAGAAACACATATCCAAGCGCGTGTTGGAAAGCTAGAGACTATATTAGGACTGATATAGAGGTTTCTTGCAAGAGTGGTCTTGCCTAATCCGCCCATCCCATAAATGGAGATGACGTTTCGACGAGGCTCTGCTTTGAGAAGTTCAGCTAGCAATCTTTCGACAACATCCTGAAAGCCAACAAAAATCTGATCCTCATCTACATAGGAGGTAGTTCTCCTCAATGTTCTAACCATAGACTGATTGTTTGGCGGATTACTCGACCCTTCTCCTGCATTATTGATATTTGTAATACCATAAGTCTCTCGTTTGCGAGAGATATCCATGATTCGTTGCTTGAGTGATTGGATCTCCTTGGCGACATTGTAGAATTTGGTCTCCGTCCTACAGATGCAAGCGCAAGCCTTCAGACGACTAGCAAATCCATCACCTTCTTCTTCAGCAGCCTCGAAGCTGTAGGTCTCCAATATAGCAACAGTGTCATTAGCAACAGAGTTGATTTCAAACACCCATTGTTGAACTCTTTGATCTCCACTTTGCTTTTCTTCTGCATGTTTGAGGAAAGACTGCATGAACAGCAGCTCATTTCGCAGCCACTGCACGTCCTCTCTGAGACTTAAACGCAGATTGACTTCCTGTATGAGGAAATCCCCCAATTTTCCAACTGCAAATGACACAAAGGCGTCAACCATCTTCACTTTATAGAAGATATTGGGAGAATGAAATGCAGAGATAGAAGCAGTAGAGATAAAATTGAAAACAAATATCAAGTTGAAGTAACTGAGACATGACCATGTGCTTTGTGGCCTTCAAATCTGCTGCAGTCAACTGTTTGTTTAGACTTTAGTATTATAAGTTTGATTCCAAGCCAACTTGGCTAAGCTGTTCACATGCCACTAGGCCAATATTTGTGGCCATTTATAATTGCATACTGAAAAGTCATAGGTAGAATGCCCCCAGCCTGTAACTACTTTTTTTTCAACTTCTTTCTAAGACTCCGCAGTGTGAATGTGTGATAGTTGAAAGCCTCAACACTATCGAGAGATAGCAACTAAAAGCTACTCCCTCCGTCCATGTTTGACTTGCCAGTTGTCACACTCCAAAATAGAAACTTATAGGTCAAATTTTGTATTTACAAAAGTTGAAATCATGATTTGGAATCCCAAATCATGTTTTTTTTTTGAGAATTTGGGATTTCATCTCATGATTTGAAATCATGAAATAAAATCGCATGTCCTAAGGCTGATTTCGTCTCATGATTTCGTCTCATGATTCCAAATCATGAGATGAAATCGCCATGTCTAAACGCTAGCTAAGCGAAGGGTACTATTTAAAAAAAATTCAACTGGTCCTTGCCTTGCCAGAGTGGCTGGATATAATGTGTGTGTAATTTCCATCATCATTTTGCCAACTCTATTTCACCTCATGGCCAGGTAACAAACTACCATTAATTAGAGATTATATACACCTGACTAGTAAGGGATAACCCTTAACTTTTATGACTATGAACTATGATTTACGATATGAAGCACCTTATGATTTATGAGCTCCAGAGATAAATATGATTACGAGCTAATCTTTACCACATAGATCAGGGAGTAATATTATTAACCGAGAAGGCATGAGTCTACACGATAAGTGCTTGAAACTACGTATGCCAACGTAGGTTTTGGATTGTTTCGTTGGTTTAGGAGAATCCTCTATGATTCGCAAGGTGACTTATTATGAATACTTTGCTAGAAAACACGTTGTGCAGGTCTCATGTCCTGACAAGATATGAGATGGCTTCACTGATCGGGTAGAGATCAGACTCCATATGCTCACATGGTGGATTATGTCGGTAAACCTAAGAAACTTCCGTAATGAACTAAGTTATGATGAAAGATGAAAACGTTAAATTCAACCTAATGATTTGAATCCTTTGATTTCTTTTCATGCTACAATTATGATTCCTTGGTTGTCCTTTCAGTTCACGTACTTATATTATGTTTCATTCTCGTCATATTATATATGGACAATTCTATATGTACTTACCTCCCTTTTGCTTGGTGCCTGCATTTTAAATGATGCAAATTTAGGTATTTAGGATGAACGGACTCCACATTAAGTTCTGCATCTCAGCTATTTGATGAGCCCCATTTGCTCTGAGGCGTAGTCTTTTATTTTTCAGATTTTTCTAATTTAGCTTATGGTTAATGCCGAGGGCCTTGTCCTGATAAAATATTTTATTTTATTTAAGTTAGAGGATTCATAGAAAGTTAGACCAGCTAAGGTGTTCAAACATGTAAACAATGACAAATCTTCCTATTTATTGATATTTGTGATTTTGCACTTTGCAACCTAATGAAAGCTTATGAATGAAATTTCTTTCGTAAAGATCAATCTTGTTTTGTGATATTGAATCTGTTTCATCCTATTCGCATATGTCTCACAATAAGGTTGTATTAGCTGATTTGCTAGAGAAAGTTAAAATATCGAGTGTCAGTCTCGCCTAGACTCATAGTCGGAACGTGACACAAACACACAAAATTAGTGTTCTTGAAGTGTAATATCAGGATAATAATAACTTTGATCCTCTAGTTATTAAGAAATTTTGATTTTTGGTCATTGTAATATTTTGTAAGCATATTTAACTTTTAATTAATTCAAATATGTATGTTATTTTGATCCCTTTGTATATAAACTATATGAGATTTGGACTATTTTTAGAGCTAATTACTTTCAAAATATGAAGTAACAATACAAATTTAACATATAAAAAAGTAAATAAATAGTTTATCGGCTAATAACTTATTAAACTAATAAAAATCATAAGTATAGAGACCAGAACTACACATTTAAACTAACTAAAACTTATACATATTTAACCACATATCACAAAAATCAAATCTAAAATTTATTGATAATTAGGGGACTATAAATGCTTTTAACCCTTAAAAATAACATACAAAGAATGAAGAATAGAAAAAGTTCAATTTATTCTCATCTTTTTCTTTATTTAGTTATCACTACAATTGACAACATGGTGTATGGAAAGAGTTAATTTTTATGTTTATTTGGAATTAAAAGGTGGTGTTTGTTAGATTTTAACTATAACAACAACAATATTTATGCCCATTAGGAGAAAATATTTATGCAACGTAGTTGATAATTTGAGTTTCTCATCTGGTTTAATTTATATTTGTGTATAAACACTTTTTATACACGATTATATATTTTTATATAAGATTGATACATTATATATAATATTTTCTAGATATAATATTGCATAATATAGTATATTAAACTACGTGACATAATATTTTATGTTGAGCTGTATATTCTTAAATTTCTCTTAATTGAAAATCACAGAAAGTAAATAAATTAATATAAAATAGGGTTAACTACACTATACACCCATGTATTATAACTCAGTCACAGATAGATGCCCTATATTTTACTATCAAACGCTTACATTTCCTATATTATAAAAATCCTGCACTTATAATTAAAATTTAATAGAAGTAACTCTAAAAAAATATAGTTTTAATTTATGTTTTAATATATTTATGAATGTACATCATAGGCGAATATAAGTATAGAAATTTTATAATATAAGGTTAAATTATATCAGGATTTTAATGTCTCCATCGACTCATTAGGATTCATAGAGGTGGCAAAAGCAAATAAACTCGTCCAACTTATCCAACCCGTTTAAATTTGAGCGAGTTAAATAACTTATCTATTTATTAGCTCAATTCATTTTGATTCAGTAAAATTAAGTGATAGTAATTTAAATTAACTCAGGAGAAATTTTGTCAAAATATTTTGATTTTTTTTATATAATATAATAAAAATTTAATAAATTATATTATGTCCCATTACCCGATCCATTTTGACCAAACAAATTTTGATCGGATTGAGTCTTCAATCTTCACTGATTATTATCTCGATTCATTTTGACCCGCTTCCCCAAATTTGACCCGAACCCGCCCATTGCCACCATTTATTCCTATTGCTCCACTCTCGCATTTTTTTCCCCTTTTTTGAATCCTCTATACAAAACTGCCGATTACTCGTCCGCCATGGAAGAAGGTGAAGGTTCATCGCGACGTTCCAAACGCCCCTTCGTTGAAGATGATGACTCCAATAAAGCTCCTGAGTAACTCAAATTTCCTTATTTCTGTTTTTTTTAAAATAAATTATTTTCCATGTGATTTTTTTTGTGCCCTAACTTTGTACAATTTCTTCCGAACATACTTAGGTATTCTGCACATATGAAAGCTCATGTTATTTTGTACTATTGAGTTCGGAAAATGAAATTTGAGCTATAAATTCGTGATTTCTTAATAAATAATACTTGGAGCCCGTTTGGATTGACTTATTTTAAGTGCTTTTAAGTCAAAATAACTTTTAATCTTTTTTATAGTGTTTAGGTAAGGTAAAAAAAAAGTGCGTCTGAACACTTTTTAAAGCCAAAATAACCAAAAAAAAGAGGCTAAAAAGTGAAAATCTGGAATTTCTAACTTAACAGCTTATGCTTAAAAGCAGCTTAATACAATCATATAAGGGTGTGGGCTAGTGGTCAATGAAATGAGTAGGAAAAAAAACACTAGGTGATTCTTTCCATATGTCCTAGCCTTAGTGGATAGAGTTACTTGGTATATGTTGGTATTTGTTGCTGGTGGGAGTTGGTAGGTATCCCGTGAAATTAGGCGAGGTGTGTGAAAGGAGGTGTGCTGTTATCCAAAAATGCGAAAGCAGGTGTGTTGTTATCCAAAAAAGAAAAAAAAATACTTGGTGTATGCTTGAAAACATAGTGGTGAAGAGAAAACAATTTATTTCACAAAGTGAACAAGAGAGGGTGTGACCTAGTGGTCAACGAAGTAGGTTGAGAATCATGAGGTGTTAGGTTCAAATCCCAGCCGAGATAAAAAGGGCTAGGTGATTTCTTTTCATCTGTCCTGTCTTAGTCTTGGTGGATAAAGTTATGTGGTACCTGTTGTTGGTGGGAGGTAGGTGAAAGGTATCCCATGGAATTAGTTGAGGTGCGGCAAGTTGGTTTGGACATTACGGTTATCAAAAAAAAAAGTGAACAAGGGAGTATATTATATCAATAGAAAGATATATAAATAAGGAAGCTCGTTTTTTGTTTGTGCTTTTTTTTTTAATAATTGTGGCGTTCGAGCTAGCTTGCGTGCTCCTCAATTAATTTTTATGGGATACTTACTTCCTCCCATCAACGTAGGTATCACGTAACTCTGTTCACCAAGGTTTGAACAGATAGGAAGAATTCACCTAGTATTTTTTGCCTTCCCTGGGATTTATTTATTATGTAGTTATTTAGAATTTAAGGAGCTTTCTAGAGGAGTGCAGGAGTATGCACTTGGATTTGCTACCTTTCAGCTGCTATTTATGTTTGTTTACAACAATTTCTGCAAATGCGCCCAATTCTATTAGCTTGGTTTTTTCTAATGCGTATTACTATTGATTTCATATTGATTTGAACTTGGAGAGAACTAGTAGGAATGGGTGGACTGTGTATTCTTATGCCTAGAAAATGTCTAGGAAAGAAGGATGTGTTTGGCCTTGAGAGAACTATGTAAGGAAAGTACATTATTTGTTGGAGCTGGAAGGAATTATACAGCAGTAAGGTGTCTATGGGGCTTGCCTTACATATAAAAGCCGTTTTGCTTCCACCAGAGGTGACCATTTACCTAGAGTATCCTCTGATAGTAACATAGCCATAATGACTTTGCTTTACTGCTTGAGGTGGTGATAGCTTTTATAGAATATTACACCAAGAATTTACAAGCGGATCGAGGAATGAAGGGAGGCATGCCAGAAACGGGGAGTTGAGGTGGTTAGACTTATTATGTGCGAGCCCCTCTTGAATGATCAGTTAGGCAGATGCTGATGCTGAGATTCCTATTGAGATTGCCTCATCCTCAAACTAATTGGATCAGTTATATGTAATCTCTGTATCTATTTTACTCTTGCTGTGATCATTTCATTCCAGTGCTCAATAGTTTGTCTTTGAAGACAAAGTAGGAGTTTTCTAAAACTAGAGGTACTCTAAATCTCACACTTGTCCTTACAATGGCGTACACTTGGTGGGATTTATGTTGTTGAAAAAGTGTTTCCATCTTGTCTATTGCCACGATAAGCAAATTACTTGGATGCCTTGTTTATTAATTTTCCCTATCACCGAAAACTAAATTTAGAAGTTTTAAGCAAATGAGACGGTTTTCCAATATATTTCTTGACTAGCTATTTGTAAGCTGATCGTGGATGAAGATAATTGATAAATTGATTGGGCTTAAGTCTATGTTTCTGCCTGAATCAGGAAGGAATAAAATATGATCCCAAATTTGACTGGTTAATCTTTTTGTTTGTTTCCACTTCTAATTAGGAGTAGAAGCTGGAACTTCTTTCTTTTCCAGATAAGAGGTTGTATTTCGTTGTTGAGACTGTCATGAGTTTAGTTTCTGAAATATAAGGAATTAGTTTTACCTATTGTAGTTTTCCTTGTAAGATCATGTGTTTCATGGGGCCAGCAGGCAGCAAGTAATACAACTTCGAATGATGGCTTTTTTCAATGTGATATTGGCTGCGATGCTCTATGACAACCTCATTTGTTGGGTTCAAAATGGTTTCATTTTGATGCTGGATTTTAAGGATGTTTGCATTGACATGTTGCTTTCTTCCTCAACATCACAGGCAGAAGCGGGTAAGATTCCCAAAGGGTAAGAAGGTAAAGCAGGGCGATAACACGATTGATGGGCGTGAAGATAAACCTAGTGGGTGGAGTGATCCTCGCGCTGCAGCTAAAGAGCGTTTGTTACGGCGGAATCAAATAACAAAGGAGCTCATTGATGAAGAAAATGAAGATGAAATAGCTGACATATCGCGGGCAGAAGTGGAATATGAGGTTTGTTCCTTCCAATATCTTTTATTCCATAATTTTTTGATTGTAGTTAGGTATTTTGTGGATCTCTGATATCTACTTCATATCTCTTGATAAGGAAGTGATACTATGATAAATACAACTTTTTTCGGGTTTGGAATGATTTGTGCTGCATTTTTAGCTAGAATAACTTAGATACGGATAATTTTCTCAAAAAGAGCTGAGTTATGGGTTCTCATTTGTACAATTGAAAACCATAACTAATCTTGATTGCTAATTGTATTTCCTAAGTATAGTAACATAAGCAAAATAGTGACCATCTATAAGAACTTCATCACAAAAACCACTAATCATACCTACAAAATTTTATATTTCAATCCTTTATGCTTTAGAAACAAAGGTCAAGGAAACAAAATGGTGAAATTTTTTGCCATATAACGGCTCATTAAAAGGAATAGCATAAATATTGCCTTCCATGTGTAAATGAATCATCATTAGAATTACAAAATAAATATGTACCAAGTTTAGTATGAAGGGATTCTCTTGCAAAAAGTAATCCATTATTCAGTCTCAGTCATAAGAAATTATGGGATATGGATTAACGTTCCTTATCTGATTTTTGCTAAATATATTGATATTTCATAAGATGGCTTTCTCAAAGTATTGACTACATGTTCATGATATCACCCAAATACTCATAATTGGATTGCGACAAGTGTAGGTCAAACTTGTCGTGTTCCCCATGATGACTGTTGTGAACATCTATAGACCGGGTTTGGTGACTCTAGTGATGTTCAAGGTTGTTTTAGTGGAATACTGTAAGCCTCCTTTGCATGTTTAGATCCAACTGACAAATTTAAAAAGAACAAAAGTCGTTCATCAGAAAGTTCCCAGCTTGGTCACAGACACAATCGTGAATTTGATCTTTTAACTAGAGAAAGAAATAGCTCTCACAGCACTTCCATCAGTTGGATGTTGCATCATGTCACATTTACTGTATCTGCTGGTGCTCTACTGCTTTAATCTGGTGAAGGAGACACCTCCCAATGTACTTGCCATAGTCTAGTGTTGTTTCTTAAGGAGTATTTAAACCCTTAAGTTAGGTGCAAGACAATTTTTGACATTTCACTTTTGTCATGTGCCCTTTTAGTGTTGGCACCAATGCATTAAGGCATGCGCCTAATTGCTCATGAATCATTGAAGAAGGCAGCATGGAAAAGGACATATAAATAGCAGAGTGATATATTATTGTAAAGGAAATAATATCAATGAATGTGTTAATGATCTCTAAGGTGATGACTGAGTGGCTGAAGCATAGAAGTTGGAGATCTTAGGTTAGAATTTCATCTACATCACTCTGTGTGAGCCCATCAAACCTTAGTGAGCAGGTTTACTCGGTATTGGTGCTTAATGTCTATAGCTGGCCGCTCAACGAATTAGTGAAGGTTCTCGCAAGTCGGAGTAAGCACCACCATGAACATAAATAAAGAATTAATACACCACTAATAAAAAATAGGGCATTAGAAAATAGTATAAAAAAATTATGGTGTCAGTTTTCGCACAACACCAACAGAAATGAGAGCTGATGTGGGTAGCCATCAGAGAATAGCACGTGATGTTCTTTTCTTTCCATTTGGTAAGATGCTCAACAAGTATTTTTCTAACTTGCTTTGGTACCATGTGAGAAAATAGGGTAAAGAAGAAAGAGTTGAGTGAAAACTAAGCTTGATTATTTCCTCAAGAAAATGGGGTTTAAACAACTAAGTGTACATGTTCTAAGAAAGTAAAGAGAATTAAAAGAATTACAAGGAGTATATATCTATACTATATTTACGGGATCCTAGAATATTTACAAGATTCTAACAAGGCTGTATGTCTATGTGGAGGTAAGTATGAGGTTCAGCGAAATTCTTAGGAATGCCTAATTTTTCTCAAGATCAAATTATTGGAACGAAATAGGCCAAGGTGGAGCAAATGGATTAAGGATCAATATGCTGATCCCACTAGTTTGAATAGCACGTGATGTTCTTTTCTTTCCATTTGGTAAGATGCTCAACAAGTATTTTTCTAACTTGCTTTGGTACCATGTGAGAAAATAGGGTAAAGAAGAAAGAGTTGAGTGAAACTAAGCTTGATTATTTCCTCAAGAAAATGGGGTTTAAACAACTAAGTGTACATGTTCTAAGAAAGTAAAGAGAATTAAAAGAATTACAAGGAGTATATATCTATACTATATTTACGGGATCCTAGAATATTTACAAGATTCTAACAAGGCTGTATGTCTATGTGGAGGTAAGTATGAGGTTCAGCGAAATTCTTAGGAATGCCTAATTTTTCTCAAGATCAAATTATTGGAACGAAATAGGCCAAGGTGGAGCAAATGGATTAAGGATCAATATGCTGATCCCACTAGTTTGACATTGAGGTCCTTCTCAAAAAAAAAAACTAGTTTGACATTGAGGTGGTGTAGTTGTTGCATCTTTCTACACTAACACCGCACTTGAGTGTTGCTTTGCACTTAAAGCCGCAGCTAAGCATGACACTTTCATAGCTTTTTACTTTTGACAATTTTTTTTTAGCATAGCAGGATACTCCATTTGACTGAATACACTTGCTAGTGTAACTGGAGCGCTTATATCTCTTACAAGGGGAGGTAGTAGGGCACATGAGGGAGAGCTGTTGGTGTTGGGAGTGGGTTAGGGAGGTTAGTGGCACATGTTAATAGGTTCCATATTTATTCAAGAACTGGTTTGCCACAATGGGTAATTTTCTTTCTCTGTGTTGTTGATTTTTGGTGTTTCCTTAGGTATTGAAGAAAATCAATTAATTTGAGTTGTACATAATAACTCCGTGATGTCTGGGGAAAAAGATTTTAGCATTATCAGTGTTATTAAAAGTCATCGCGTCGTCACTTAAAGCAATGAAGTAGGGCAAAACAGGAGGTCATCACTTCATAGGCTAAGTGTACGGCTGAGCGCAAAATGATTCCAGCGGTCAGACGATTCTTTGAATCTCCACTTTAAGGATTTGGACTAATATCGGCATTATAGCATATCAAATTTTAAAATTAGTTATTAATTGAAATTTGATTATTATAGTGCTAAATTCATGTATGTATGGTATTTTTATGATCGGTAAATTGTGCGTTGCATTTTAAAAGCGTGTGCTTTACTTCTCGCTTTTCGTTTCAAACCCCGTAGATGCTTTTTTGCACTTTTCGCTTTTAAAATTCACCGAGCATGAATTGTTTTTTGTGAGTCCAATAGAGTTGTGTCATACTATCTTAATATCTTATCTAGTGTTCTTCTCTTGGACTTTATGAACAGTGGGTTTTTGAGCTGTACAAAGAGAAAAGGGGTAAGATTTGTTTTTGCATACACTTTAATTTGCATAGAGGCGAGAAAAGGAACACAAAGAAGAAAGAATTTGTCTGACTTCCCTTGAATAAATTTTTCCTGCCCTTCATACTTCCCTTGCCAATGAAACAATGTAAAGAAAAATTTGTGGCATTTACTTCCTTTGTTTCCTTCTGTTTTATTTTCCTAGCATTTGCTTTTTTATTTAAACTCTCCAAACATAAATGTTAATTAAATTTCATTAATGATGCTTCATGTGCAGTCACATTGAATTCGTGGAATTCTATTGTTATTTATTGTTTGGTTCGACTTATAAAACAGACTAAAGCACTTTTGATTATCATCGATGTCAGATTTTGCATATTCTAATTGCTCTATGGCTAAACTTCGTATTTCTTGTTTGTTTGTATTTCTTTCTGGTTTTAATAATGGATAACAATGGAATGTCACTGGTTGCAGGAAAATGAAACATTCATTGATGATGGGATTGCAATAGAGCCTTTTAATCTGAATAAAGAGAGAGAAGAAGGTTATTTTGATGCATCAGGAAACTATGTTGAATATTTAAATGAAAATGAGATAAAGGTGCAAGTCTCACATCAAACATTTTCTACCCCCAGTCCCCAATCCTTGCATCTTTTTCTGATCTTAGTAAGTGTACAGGATGCGTGGCTTGATAGTGTTGATACTGAGAAAAAGTATTCTGGGAAGAATACTATCAAGATATCAAATGAAGACGAGATTCAAGACCTTACATCAGAACAACTAGGGAAGATGAAGAGGCGAATTGCTGATGTGCTCGAGCCAGGAGAAACAGTAAGTATTCCCACCTCGTGTTTTCTAGTTTATTGTTATTCTTGTTGTTCATTACTTTAATGAATAAATACTGTTGATGACATTTGTTTGTGGATTACTTTTTTGTTGTCTTCAAAATATTTTATGTGCTCTGATTTTCTGTTTCCTTCTGTGGTGGTTTCAATATGAATTGTATCTGCTTTTTTCACCCGTGTTTATCTCCACTAGCTAATAGTTACATGTTGATACTGTTCTTGGATGTTACCTTCTGTCTTTGGCAACAGTTCTTGCTTGCATAGTACATTTTCTTCATTGTCCAAGCAAAGTTCTTTGTGGCTTTTTCCTGTTGTTTTCAAAAGAGAAATGGAGAGGCTATGGTTGAGCTGTTAAATTTACATTGTTATTTAAGAACTTTTTGGCTATTTTTGGTTGAACATAAATGAATCAGTCAAGGCAAGTTCTAATCATATTAGTACTGGAGGAGTTAAAAGAGAACTAGGTGGATTATGGGGCTTCACTCTCAAGGTATTGAATATTTGAATTTAACAGTCGTGCCCATGTTAGAATCAATTCCAGAAATATGTAGGTTAAATTTTTAGAATCACCGGAATATATTAATTCCCTCATTAGTTTTTCTGAAGGAGAACTTTTGGTACCAGTTAGAATAGCACATCCTGTCGAAAATTTTGCACCCTACAGGAGCTATTTTCATCATTAAATTTCATCATGGTAGTAAGACATTGGCACTATCAACTTTGCATCTGATATTTCGACAATTCAACTTGTTTCCTCTGCAAATACTTCCTCCTAAACACAGCCATCCATTCAATAACAAATAAATTTAGCATATTGTTTGTTGTATTGGTCAGTCAGTTACCTGGTTTACTTCCTCTGACAGCGTTCCTCTCTCCAAGTAAGTTAATGACAAGATGCTTTGCATCAGACCAGCATACAGGGAAAGTTGGCGCCACACCATTTATTTGTTTTCCCTTTCCTCCCACTTGGTCATCTATCCTTGTCAATCAGGATATTCTAGTTACGGCCTTTACACAAAAGTTCCTGATGCCTGCAGGCAGAGGTGTGTCATATGGCATCCAGTCCATTGTGGTGTCGGCAGGCCATGTTCTCTATTCTCTACAAAAAACTGTTAAGTTCATAGGTTGCTTTGAGGATACATGTTATTCAATTAAAGGAAGACGATATAAGATTTTGTTTGAGAGAAGGGCTTTGCTTATTTGCTTGGAAGGCTAATATCTTTTTCTGGTGTTCGAGAACACCAGAATACCCTTATCTTTTACTTTCAATTTGCATCACTCTCTGTCTTTTTTTACCCCTGTTAACACTTGGGTCATCAGATCTGTGATCAGTCATCTTGTTTTTGATAATTTCTAGAAGCTGGTTGATTTTTTGGTCCTTCATTTCCAACCAACCAAATCATGCTGCCAATTTGCAATTTGCTTTACAGCGGATTTGCATTGCAGCGAGTTCTCTCGACATTACTGTTAATTTAGACCATACACCATTCACTTTTTATTCCTGTATTAGTTGCCTCATATAAATCTGGCAGGCTTTGTACGATAAAGATATCCACTTGCTATGTTTGAGTACTTCTATCAAGAATCTTTGTGCTATGAACTTGATGTTGTTCTCTATTGCTTTGGGACTCATGAGCGCAACTTGATACTTCCAACAGGTTTTGCGAGGTTTAAGGAGATTGAAAGGTACATCAAACAAGGGTAAAATGTCTGGAGAAACTAAGCAGCTGTTTGATCAGCTAACAGAAGATGCTATGAAGTTGATGGAGAATGGAGATTTCAGTTAAGTGTGTTTGCAGAATATACTGTATTGCAAGGTAATATTTGATGGAGTACCAAGGACAGTTTTAATCTTTGTCTATTTCTTGTTTCACAGATGTGTATGATGAAAAGCAAGAGAGTTTCCAGCGGGAAGCAGGTACTTGCCATTGTTGTTCCCTCTTTTTCTCTGACATTTTTCCCACCATGACCATGACTTTGGGAAGTGGAAAATATATGATGGAAGTATTGTCTCTATTCCATTCTTGTCTTTTCCCTAACCAAACTGGTTAGGAAACCCCCCCCCCCCCCCCCCCCCCCCCAAAACCCAAATTGGGGATGAGGGGATTGTGGAGACAGAAAAACAGGAAGTTTGGCTTTTATCTACTATAAGGATGATTTTGGTGACCTAAGTTTTATGCTAGGGTTCTGAAGTAATGAACAATTGATATTTCACTTACGTGCACTGACATTTCTCTTGAGCTGCATGAATGAGGGTATTGTCTTAATTTGCATTTTGTATCCAGAGGGATATGAGAAGTTAGCTCACGCAAGACAGGGTAAATCCAGTGAATTGATGCCGCCTAAGCCCGATAGTATCCTCGATGAAGGTTTCCTTCCCAGTGGGTCAACTGCTACTGCAGGAGGACATCCTATTCATAATGCAGATGTGGCTTCATCAAATTCATATAACTCAGCTAGCAAGAACGATGATGCATTTGACATGTTTGGTGAAGACAATGAAAATATTCCAGCTAATCCTGCCTCTAATGGAGGTAATTTGATCCCTAAACACATCCAGAACTGACATTATTGACAAATTTAGTCCATTATCCTATGTGAGATGAGATTACAAGGTTTTTCTAGCATATTTCCCCTTTCCACATACGTGACTCCCACTCAATGTAAACTGTAGGTGGTCAGCATGGCGATTATGTCTTTGATGAGTCCTCTGGGTATGTTTTCTACCTTTTAGCTCATTACACTACTTTTGCCCTTCTGCTCAGTGTGTGGACATCCTAGTAAGTAAGAAATCAAACTGTATCATTTTGAATTCCACTGGATTCAACTGGGAGCAGGTTATTGTAGGGTTCTTCCTTGTTCAATCAAAAGAATTACTCAACGTTGTAGTTCTATAGGAAGAGGATCCTATGAAATCTATTTCAACACAGTTCTTTCGGAGTTTTCAATTCAATAATGGCATATTTTCCCCGTAGTCCCCTGTATACTGTGTCAACATTCTTTTCAAGTTATTATTGGCAATAGCGTTCCTGTTAGGTTTCCATTCCATTTGTCAGTTTCTGGCCACATAACTCTTGTTTCAGAACATGATAGTTCTTGTTTGGAAGTTCATGTTAGTATGCATAGTTCTTTACTTGATATGATATCCATCTTTGTTTTAGCAGTAACAGGAACTTCCAAAATAAGTAGGGGTTACCTGCTTGTCTAATATTTCCTACATTGACTTGATAAGAGCAGTTATCCATATCAAGAGTGATATAAAAGGTTCATATGTTCTTCTATCTGTCTAGGAACTGCGTCTCCAGAGTTGGAATCTGTCATTAATGCCATAGTGCATTTCTTTTTGTATTGCTCTCTCAAACTTTTAGCTTTTTACTCTTTTTTGTTTTTTCGTCGATCAGTTATTACTACAGCAGCAGTTTGGGCTACTATTATGATCCATCATCTGGACTGTATTGCCATGCATCATCAGGACAATGGTAATGACATTCAACTGTGAAGACCTGATAGTACAGTGTGATTTGAGCTTTTGAATCTGTCGAAAATAGCATTTTCGTTAACTGCTTTGCTTTGATGTATCAAATGTAGGTACTCATATAATGATGAATCGGGCATATACCAAGAGGTGCCACAAGCTACAACCGATGCAAATTGAAAGGGGCTGAGTTCTTATACAGGGGGAATGATGGTCCTGGTGATAGTTTTCTTTGACAGAGGCCATCGGCTTTGCTGCATTTGTCAAAACTTACTGAATCTCAACCTTTGGAAACAACATATTCGAGAAATGCTTAAACATCATGGTTGCAATGGTATATTTTCGTTTTCGTACAAGTAGGTGTACAGTGAATTCATAGCATGTTGAGAAGACAACTTGTTTCTTGGATCTTGTTGTGACAGACAATCTCGTAGGTTTCTTTTCTTGTAACGACAAAATGCTGCCAGTTTCTAGTAACTCTCTCTCAAAAAAAAGGGCAGCCCGGTGCACTAAAGCTCCCGCTATGCGCAGGGTTCGGGGAAGGGCCTGACCACAAGGGTCTATTGTACGCAGCCTTACCATGCATTTCTGCAAGAGGCTGTTTCCAAGGCTTGAACCCGTGACCTCCTGGTCACATGGTAGCAACTTTACCAGTTACTCCAAGGCTCCCCTTCTGTTTCCAGTAACTCTCAAACCGTAAAATTGTTTTCTAGTTTGTTTATGACAAAAGAAAAAAGCAGCCCGGTGCACTAAAGCTTGTGCTATGCGCAGGGTATGGGGAAGGGTCTATTGTACGCAACCTTATTCTACATTTTTTCAAGAGGCTGTTTCTATGGCTTGGACCCGTGACCTCCTCCTGGTCACATGACATCTTTATCCAGTTATGCCAAGGGTATCCTTTTACCGGTTTTATGAATTTTACAAGAAGAGTAAGGAAAAATATGATATTTGAGTTGATAGAAATTTCTAATGTTTTACGAAGAAAAATAACGAATAAGCACCTTGAACCATGCTCAGAATTTGTTTCTTTATAAAAAGGATTCACAAACTTATTTCATACTTCATAAAGAAAAGAGGTACACTATTTGGCATAACAGAGCAAAAGGATTAACCAGTGCTATCAAACACAACTAGCATAGAAATACGCCAGGTTCTGTTGAAATTTGGCTAAATGGAATATTAGTTTAAAGGAGCAACTAAAGTAAAAGTTAATGTAATGTTTCATTTCAAATAGTTCAAGGGCAAAATTGGCCTTTTCCCTCCTATTTTGGGGCTACCGGTAGTATGAAGAGTATTTTTGAGCTACTTGTCTAGTTCGAGAATATTTCTGAGCTAGTTGAGTAACATCGAGGGTATTTTTGAGCAAAAGAACGTAACAAAGGATTAAATTAATCTTATTTCGAATAGTTCAAAAGTATTTTGGACTATTTTTTTTCTACAAAAAATTAAATTGTAATTTTTCTCATATCAATATGATGAAAAAAATACTATCTTAAAATATTAATCAAAATTTACGTTGGTTGACTCTCAGAAAATACATCTTAAATCATTTTTTGAGATTTGTTGCACTTGAGTCGAGGGTCTCTCGAAAACAGTCTCTCTATTTTCACGGAATAGGAATAATATTTGCGTATATTCTACCCTCTTCAAATCTCACTTGTAGGATTATTGTTATTATCGACACTCAAAAGAAAATTATAACAAATATTTGAAACGAAGAAAATACCCATAATCAAACACAAAATAAAATAAATATTTTATCTCGAAATTATAATCCTTTATCCCTTCCCAATCCTAAAAGTGGATTATTCCATATTCAACAAAAATCATTGAGCCACCACCGGTGTTAACACACACGTGTCAGTTTCTTCGTACGTGGACCAATGAGATCACAGAAACAGATCCTTCTTCTCGTCCACGAATTTTGATTCTCCCCTTTCCCCCACCACCACAAATTAGATCACACTGCCACGTGTCATCCACTCCTAACACTTGCTTTTAATAAACAATATATTTTCAAAGCAAACAAAAAGTCTCTCTTTCTCTCTCTCTTTCTCTCTCTCCGAGATTTGCATCAAATTAGGGTTTATTATCCGGCGAATTCGTGACTTTCCGGCGTCTTAACGGTTTCTTCAGAAAGTTTTTCTGGTGAGCTTTTTCAGCTAATGAACTGATTTTTTATTTTATTTTTTTGCTGTAAAATGATTTTAAAAAAATGAATGACTTTGGAAATTAATTTTTAGTAAATAATTTATTCGGTTATAATTCGTCTTTCTGTATTGTTTTATAGCTGTATGAGTTTAAGGAGGAGCGTTTTCACTTTTCAGCTTATGGACTGATTTTTTTCTCTGCTGAAAATGAAAGAAAACAAATAACTTTGGCAAAATTGATTTTTAGTAAGTATTTATTCAGTTTTTCGTCTTATTCTTTATTGTTTTATTGTTGTATGAATTTAAGGAGGAGTTTTTTCAGCTAATGAACTGATCTTGTTTGCTGAAAATGAATGAAAACAAATAACTTTGGAAATTGATGTTTACTTAAGGCGGGAAGAGTTTTAAGCTTATGAACTGATTTTGTTTGCTGTAAATGAAAAAAGAAACAAATAACTATGGAAATTGATTTTAAGTTTTTTTTTTTAAAGTAAATAATTTATTTGGAAATAACTTCTTCTTCTTTATTGTTGTATTGCTGTATGAATTTAAGGAGGAGCTTTTTCAGCTAATGAACTGTTTTTTTTTTTTTTTTTAAAAAAGATTGACTTTGGAAATTGATTTTTACTTACGGAGGAGCTTTTTCAGCTAATGAACTGATTTTGTTTGCTGTATAATGAAAAAAGAATATGAATGACTTTTGAAAATTGATCTTTAGTTAAGGAGAAAAGTTTTTCAGCTTATAAACTGATTTTGTTTGCTGAAACTGAAAGAAAACAAATAACTTTGGAAATTGATTTTTACTTAAGGAGAAGATTTTTCGGTTTATGAACTGATTTTGTTTGCCAAAATGAAAGAAAACAAATAAATTTAGAAATTGATTTTAAGTAAATACATTTTCAGCTTATGGACTGTTTTTTTGCTGTATAATGAAAGAAAACAAATAACTTTTTAAATTGATATTTACTTAAGAGACGAGTTTTTAGCGTATGAACTGATTTGTTTGCTGAAAATGAAAAGAAAAAAAGAAATAACTTTGGAAATTGATTTTAAGTAAATAATTTAATTGGAAATAACTTCTTCTTCTTTATCGTTTTATTGCTGTATGAATTTAAGGAGGAGCTTTTTCAGCTAATGAACTGTGTTTTTTTTTTTGCTGTAAAATTTTAAAAAAATGATCGACTTTGGAAATTGATTTTTACTTAAGGAGGAGTTTTTCCAGCTAATTTTGTTTGCTGTAAAAATGAAAAAAAAAATTGAATGGCTTTGGAAGTTGATTTTACTCAAGGAGGAGCTTTTTCAGCTAATGAACTGATTTTGTTTGCTGTAAAATGATTAAAAAAAATGAATGACTTTGGAAATTGATTTTTACTCAAGGAGAAGAGGTTTCAGCTCATGAACTGATTTTGTTTGCTGTAAAATGAAGAAAAAAAAACGAATGACTTTGAAATTGATTTTTACTTAAGGAGGAGCTTTTTCAGCTCATGAACTGATTTTGTTTGCTGTAAAATGAAAAAAAAAAACGAATGACTTTGAAATTGATGGAGCTTTTTCAGCTCATGAACTGATTTTGTTTGCTGTAAAATGAAAAAAAAAAACGAATGACTTTGAAATTGATTTTTACTTAAGGAGGAGCTTTTTAAGCTAATGAACTGATTTGTTTTGCTGAAAATGAAAGAGAACAACTAACTTTGAAATTGATTTTTACTTAAGGAGAAGAGCTTTCAGCTTATGAACTGATTTTGTTTGCTGAAATTGAAAGAAAACAACTAACTTTGGAAATTGATTTTTACTATTTTTCGGCTTATGAACTGATTTTGTTTGCTGAAATTGAAAGAGAACAAATAACTTTGGAAATTGATTTTTACTTGAGGAGAAGAGTTTTCAGCTTATGAACTGATTTTGTTTGCTGAAATGAAAGAAAACATATAACTTTGGAAATTGATTTTTAGTAAATAATTTATTCAGTTATACTTCTTCTTTATTGTTTTATTGCTGTATGAATTTAAGGATAAGAGTTATCAGCTTATAAACTGATTTTGTTTGCTGAAAACGAAATAAAACAAATTCCTTTGAAGGTTGATTTTTAGTAAGTATATTTTTATTGCAATACTTCAAGCTGATTGTATGACTTTGCTGAGATCTATTTACTATTTTTAATTAGTCGAGTCATTGTAAACTGCGTATTTATTCAGTTATACTTGTTATTATTCACTGTTCTACTGTTGCATGAACATTATGGAGAATTGTAATAACTTTATGAGGTGATTTGTTTTCTGAAAATGAAATTAATTTGAAGATTACATTTTTAATGAATGATTTATGTGGCACTACTTCAGGCTGATTATATCATTTCGATGAATTTGATTTTACTATTTTTTATTAGTTGAGTTGTGAGTTTAAGCGCACTTAATGGATTGATGCCTTTTTATTTTGTTGGTGTTGGTTTGACTGATTGATGAAATTGGAGTTGGTGTAGAGATTAGTATCATTCATCTTAATATTTGATGCTCTAATATTCTAGAATATATCTAGGTTAATAGATATAGAACATTCTTCCTCGTTCTGCCACAATTAGGAATTTTGGTATTGAGGTAATTTTCTTTATTAGTATCCTAATCTCTTATATAAGGAGTCTTTTATATGTATCTCTTAACCAAATTCAATATAAAGTTCAAGTTAAGTTCTCTCGTCTTCTCACTTTATTCAACATACAGACTTTCGTCTCCTTCTCCACCTTTATCTCAGCTCATCTCTCAATTTTATATTTCTTCAACTGTGTTTATTTTTTCTTTGCTTATTCTACCGATCTTAATTATTGTGAGAGTAACTCTCTTACTTCAGCCAAAATGAAACCAAAAGTAGCTGGAGAACAGTGTAGCAAGAGGCTGAAATCTGAAATTTTTTCACCTTTTCTTTATAATTTTCTCTCTTTAGTTCTCTTGTTATAGTCATTTCAATTTTCTCTTATTAATGTGCATTGTACTTGCTTCTGTTCTCTCTCTCTCTCTCTCTCTCTCTCTTTATATGTGTGTGTGTGAGAGAGAGAGTGCTTTCATTTGTTTTTTAGAATTTATTTGTCAAATATATTGATATTAGCTTCTTCCTTTGCTATTACTACTCATACCTTTTTAACAGCAGACTTTTAGTATCTCTAACAGTGGAAAAAATCTACCTTAATCCAAACTATGATGATTTCAATTTAAAGAAACAAATGTTGTGTTCTACTTTTGATTTACCCATTTAAGGAAGTATCCTTTGCAGTTACTACAGCTAAAATTCTGTAACTGGTGCTACAGCTTGAAGATATAGCTTTGGATGAAGTTTGCCTTACCGATGGTCATATAGTGCCACATCCTAGTTGTGAACATGCCAATGAACTGCTCTCCCAGACTGATAGCCCTAAGAAACCCCAGTATGAAGTAATTGGTTATTAAGAACCATGGGAGGTCAGTCTACTCTTAAATATAATAATCAGCAAGAGGACAAAGAACTTAATCCTTTGAATAGTACAATCACCACAATGTTGGAGAAGGACTCAAGGGCTGGTATGCTTGATTGCGTGTTCCCTTCTAAACATGAGAAGGACTCTGTCGAAGAAGTTTCAAGTTTATCATCTGAAAATACTAGGACATCAAATGATTGCTCCAGAAGTAACAATATAGACTCCAGTAGCAGTGAGTTCCAGCCTAATGGCTCCATTCTGGATGACAAGAATGCTGCAGTTGGGGAAAACTTGTATAACTATCCTCTTGGTCCTGTTTCTCAGGCAGATGATGATCTAAGTTTTTTTGATAGTAATCACGAGGATAAAAACACTACTGAGCTCTTATATGATAGCTGGCCTGAGATGGAAAATTTTGAGGATGTTGACAGAATGTTCAGGTAATTGCTGTCTCTTTCGATTGATTTTCTTTTTTTATTCAAAGGAGACTGACCTAATAATTTATGATCGATGACTGTTTATAATATCTTCCAGAAGCTGTGATTCAATGTTTGGACTTGGAGCTAGTATTGAAGATGACCTTGGTTGGTTTTCGTCATCTGATGTTATTGAAGGATCTGGAGGTGGATTGAGGTCAGATTTTGAGTTTCCTTTCCCAACATCCAGTGCACTTGAAAGTATCTCTGGAAGGCAGGAAGCTTCCAGGCCAAAGGAAACAAGTAGTTCAATTAATGATTCTGGCACTAAAGATCAACCTTTTAGTCGTACTGGCAGTTCAATGCCATCAGAGGATGAATCAGCCGTTCCGGCTCATCTATCTTTTGTAAATGGCTCAAGTGATTCAGATTTCAAGATAGTGCCCAAAAAGAAGGTAAATTATTAATTTGGTGTAAATCGGGCTTTCTGTTTAACCTTATATTCTGCCTCAGCTTAACCTTTAAGGTGTTTTCTTTGAACAATGTTGAATTCAATGGTGGAATCAAGGTTGAGATTATGTGTAACATTCACACATGAACTAGTGATAGAGTGTTATTGGTTCTTCATAAAAAAAAAAGTGATAAGAGTGTTATTGGTGTTCAGTTAATGGTGAAGTGTGTGGTCATGTCATTTAAAAACTTAAGTTGTTAGAGAGAACAAACTTTTATTTACGTAATTATGTCTTCAACACGCCCCTTCACATGTGGGCTTGATTCTTTTTCATGGGCCAAGCACGTGGAGATTCTCTTATGATAATGGGTGGCAAATAAATCCGAACCCAAGACATGTGGCTGCTTTATTACCATGTTGATTATGTCATCATCTCATCTAAAAACTTAAGTTGTTAGATCCTTGTGGTTGGACCCTTCCCCGGACCCTGCGCATAGCGGGAGCTTTAGTGCACCGGGCTGCCCTTTATGTCCTCAATAAGCATTCTTTCTTTTCCAAAATCTTGTCTTAAGCAAAGACGGACATACGTTTATTGATGAGGTGCACCGGCACCGTCAACTATGGTTTTGACTCTATTTTTATGCATAGAACTTCTCAAGAAACTAATATATGAAAGAAGTGGCTCCCCTCATCTATAGGGACAACTGAGTGCACTGTTTCAGCTAAGGTATTCTGATAATGAACACAGTTGAAGCAAAATTCTTCATTTGTTCCTCACCTCAGATGTGGGACCTTTCCGTTTCTTCCTGTTCTCTTTTTCTTTAGTTTCTTTTTGTTTCTGATTCTTCATTCGGTCTTTACTCCTCAAAAAAAACAAATCTTTACAGCAAATTAGGAAAAGATGACTAGATGAGCAATGTGTAACACCCTTTTTTTTCCGGAAATGGTAAATTTTATATATCAATGCACAAAAATTGTGCCAAAAACCATAATTACACACATGACAACCTGATCAAATACTATACTATACACTTACAGATATTCTAAAATCTCTAAGATAGATTCAGTATCCCGTGTGAATTCTTTTTTACACAGAATAAAATAACGAAAGTGAATTCATCTTGATCTTCTGAATTGGACTACCCTTGCCTTCAAAAACTCTCGGATTCCTTACCCTTCAGACAGACCACCCTATGCAAGGTGGTATCATTTTCCATCTCCTTTCTTCCTGGGTATAAGACTCCTCTGTTCCAACATAGCACTCTATATTTTTTCCTCTCTCATTTCCTTCTCGTTTCTTTTCCTTTTCCCTTCTTCACTTTTTCTTTTAGAAATGAATCTTTTGAAGTAAAATCAGGAGTAGGTGAACAAGGGAAAGGTGCTACTTGAAACATTTTATACTCTTATTTGGCTATTTCTTTTTAATAAATGTTGCTCTCCTTTGTTCCACTTTATGTGATGCACTTTGACTAGGCACGAAATTTGAGAGAGAAAGTAAACTTTTGAAACCTGTGGTCTAAAATAAGCGGTAGATATTTGTGTGATGGTAAACATCTCATTAAGGGTAGAATGAGAAGTTTAAAGTTAAATTGTTTTTAAATATAGAAAGATATCATTTCTTCTGGGACAACTAAAAAGAAAAATGCATCACATAAGTTGGGACAGATGGAGTAGTTCGGAAAATGTGTAATCCCTCTTTGAAGAAATGTGTTTTTTTCTTGTGTTGTTGGTAGGACTGTAATTCCCGCATCGAAAATGTAATTTTGTTTCTATTATTGATTAATGAGGTGTGATTCGAGCCGAAACATTTATTTTTCTTGTATTATTGATAAAAGAGGTGTAATGACTAATTGGTTGTGAATATAGGATATCTCTTAATTAATACAGTTCGGCCCATGAAGATATAAAAAGAGAACTCATTGGCTGATTGGTTTATTATCTACAAATTTGAAAACCATATAAATTGAATAGAATTAACCCAAAATCAATCTAAAACCGAATCAAATTAAGCCAAAGGCAATAGAACGGAACAAATATATGGCCCTCTTTAGAATTTATAGACATTACCACCATTGTACATTAAAGGCAATGGTGCACCTATCACCTTAAAATCCTAGGTCCGCTTCTGGTGTTAAGTATAAGTAAGAGTATGCTAGAGTTCCTAACTCACTGGATATGCATATTCTAGTTGATGCATTCTTCCTGATTTTAGTGTTCACAATTATCTGCTTTCTTTCTAATTCTGCATATGGGGTTACAGATTAATCTGCACAAAAAACACTCTAAGCTCCAGAATCAATCTGAGGGAAAAAGAAAAGATGTTTACCTGGAAAATGGAGAGACATTCAACTATATTAATAGCCTTCGAGAAAAGAGAAAACATCCTACTGCAATCACTGGATCTCAGGCTCTCATATCCACAGGTATTCAGCAGCAAAAGCAAGTTGATGGATCTGATTTTGGGTATTTTCAGGATGGCTTTTCTTACTTATCTTCAGATTACAGTCATTCAGATCAGACTACGGTTTGTCCAACCCTATCCACAATTAAATCTAAAAACAGCAGTCTCGTGCCTCTTTCTGCTAAGGACTCCTGTGCAACAAATGAGATGCAGTCGATGGAAAGCTTACCTGATCCTTCTTTTCAGGTAGCTGGTATAGGAACAAATGAAAATATGGTGGAGAAGCTACTTCACCATTCTGGAATTAAGCATGAGAGTAACAGGGATCTTGGAAGTGTCAGCACGGGTATTCCAGCAGAAGTAGGTTCCTCAATTGTAAGGGAGAGCTCCTGCATAAGTTCTGGGTTGAATGAAATTTCTCAGGAAGCAGATGGTTTTGATAAGCTTCAACGTGTCATGGAACGGGTATACAATCTGAATGGAAACTAATATGCATTTTGATATTGTTTGGTGATGAGTTTCTTCAAGGTTTGTTTTAAGTAAGTGATTTGACTAAACAAATTTGACACACCTTATTTGTGTAGGTCAATAGCTCACAATGTCATGTGCAAAGCTTTAGATGGTTCACATCTTAATTAAGATAGTTTCTTTGTCGAGGGACAATATTATTGCCACACACATTTTACAGATTCCTATATTCTGGAGAGGTTAA
Organism: Jaltomata sinuosa; assembly: GCA_003996215.1. Lineage (NCBI taxonomy): Eukaryota > Viridiplantae > Streptophyta > Magnoliopsida > Solanales > Solanaceae > Jaltomata > Jaltomata sinuosa. Next base: position 793,382 of record QJPP01007196.1, on the reverse strand, counting down.
AGAGGTGCAGCTACAACTCTTGTAGCTTCACACAGGCGTAGGGAATTATTCCATTTTGTCAGAGAGATCGTAGCATGCTGTAGCAGTTGCACATACATCTGACGTTTTCAAATTCTTCTAAATTAGAAATTTTTGCTATTTGAGTGAGTCATTTATACTGGGTATGTTGTTGTTGTTTGAGTGAGTCATGTGAAGATGCTGAGTAAAAAGGAACTCATTTATTTCTCTGATTTCTTATTTGTATTTATTCCGGTTACTTATTGAATTAGTTATTGTGTTTAGATAAATTAATTTTAGTGATGTGGTTTTACCAAGGCTTCTTTAGAAAAAACTTTATTCATTTATCTCTATAATAACCTATATCTATACTATTACCTATAGCTATAGCATATAGATATAGAAAAGAGTAGTCTTTCTTAGTGCATGTTTATGTTGCAGATAGCTATGTGGAGAGCTGATTGCTTATTTAGTACAACAGACCAGCCTTAATATAAAAGCTGTTCCTCATCATCTTGCTCAATGCTTATTTTAAATTATTTATCGGCTGATGTGCAAAAGCCTTCCAAAGCCTGACTTATCGTTGAGTGTCTTGAAACTATCTTTGTGTTAATCCTGTTAACTTGGGCTAGGAAGGGGCAGTTAGCACATATGGTATGTCGTTCTTCAAGTTCATACATTTAGTTGGAAATCAACTTTCTTTCCAGTATATACATGTTTGTAAGCTCACTATGTGGAGCTTTCTGGTTTAGATGGATATAAGAACAAAGCTACGCATAAGGGATAGCTTGTATCGGTTGGCTCAGAGTGCTGAACAAAGGCTTATACATGCTAATCTCAGTAATGGATCTGGCGATGATAGACACACAAGCGGAGCATTTGTTGACGATGGAGCATACAGGTTGCATTTGTTTCTTGATGCCTTGGTATACATGCATACTTACTTCCTATATAGAGGCCATATCATAGTTTGCATACTTCAAGCACATGATTTTTCTTGGGTAACCTACCTGGTATGACTATGCATATTTCAGTGTTTGACTGGTAATCTGACGTCATTCTTGAGCTTAGCATAGTGTTGAGACAGATGAATTCTTTGTGAGTGCTTGAGTGACATCCCCATTATAAAATTACCCCTGTTTGATACTGTTAAAGAAATGAATTTTGGGCGCAACTCAATCCCCCAAAGCTTGCTCAAGAGGAACTTTCTTCTCTGGTCCTAACATCAGGGGCAGAGCCAGGTAGCGCCAAGGGGTTCATCCGAACCCCCTTCAGCGGAAAATTACACTGTTTATACATAGTTAAAATTATTCTTTTTATGTATATATAGTAGATGTTGAACCCCCTTTGGCTTCTTCGTGTGTTTACTTTTTCATATATTGAACCCCTTTAGTGAAAATCCTGGCTCCCCCACTGCCTAACATCTATAATGGCTTGTATTTCAGGTGCACAGGATATTTGGACATGGAGACAGACACAAACTCTATAGATCGATCTATTGCTCATTTGCTCTTCCACAGGCCTTCAAACTCATCTGAGATGCCTGATTCTTTGGCTTTGAAGTCACCTTCCATGGTAGGTGTTTCTACATATGCTTCCAGATTTCATGTTCAACAATCTGTATCTCAAAACATACCCTGCAACTTGTCAATGAACAGATATATGAATCTTCGATCAGCCCTCCAATGATTGATGAGAACTTGATTTCTGCTGGAGAGGATGCAGCCGAACCAGATAAAGGCCCAAAATATTAAAGAGGCTCCAATACAAATGGGTTCTGTTTACTTTCAATTTATGTCACATGGACTCGCCTACATGTACGTGCATGTAAGTATCTGCTATGGGTACTTACAATTTTTTTTTTTGTTTAGTGTAATTTGAAGAATCTGCACAAAGTATCTATCTACAATCAAGCGAAATGAGGGTCTATGTCAAGTAGCTTCCAATTACTCAGTGTGTTTATGTATAAGAATTATCAAGAATCTCAAAGGAGAAATTATTTCATGTTTTTAACGCGCTCGTTCACTTCTGCAAAATAAATGTGTTTCATGCTTTTGATGTTTTATCCCTTGTGCAAGGTCCATCTTCCTCTGTCAATTCAGTTTTAGTTTCACCTAGCCATTACATTCCGAGACGATGCAACTTCCATATACCAGAATACATGCAACAAAAAAACCCACTTCTTTGTATATTGATTCAACTAAGAAGAGTAGCTGGTAACCTGGTTTTGGAGAATTATAAAATTCTGCTACTTTCGAGCACTAAAGTAACTCATTGCCGGCTTCCTTCTGTTTTATTTCTTTTCCTTTATTCTCCATGTAGTTCTTCTTATGCATACTATTCTGCCAGGAATATCTCTGCTCACATGTTAAAGTCAAAATCACGAAGAGATGCATGTTTTGCTAAAAAGTATCTAATTTGGCCTTCGTTTCAACATACTTTTAGCATGAATGTTATTAATTACTAGCAATTGAGTAGAAAATCTGAGCTCCTTTATTCTTCCTCTTCACTTCTTTCCCCTTCCAAGTTTGGCCAGAGAGTTCAAAATTTGGCCATTTTAGTAGAGTGAACTCTCTGGCATTCTTTTCAGTAAAGACATTCTTTTTGAAACGGACTAAAAAGAAAAGTAAGATAAACAAATTAAAACAGGGGGAGGTTGAGATAAGCTTCATTTGACAGTATTGAGATAATCTGTAAAGTTGCAACAATTATTACTTTTAAATCCAATGTCATTATCAAGCAAATGTCTTGAAGTGCTTGACCAAAAAGCTGCATCTGCCATTTAACTTTCCATTAACTGCATCTCCTGTTTCACCTAAATTGTAAGAAACTATTTAATAATTAGTATTCGAGAAAAGACAAAGTAATTACCTAAAATGATCAATTGTAAATGTTCATAAGTATAGAATCAAGTGTCAATGAAATAATAGATCAAACTCTATGATAAATAATTTATTCATAGGTTCTTACTTATAGAGTTATAGTTGATCTTTAAGTAAGCTGATAAGGTAAATATTCTTTAAATTATCATGGTATAGAAATTAAATCCTTATTCAAAGTTGAAACGGAACATCTTATTCAATTGTTTTAATTTAATCAATAAGGTTATACAAAACTGCAGCAGAGTGAGTGAAAGGAATTAAAGACAGGGTTATTGTGAATTACACAATTAGTTCACTTGAAAGACAATTACATGTAACCCTCTATAGATGTATTGATTGATATATAACCTGAAAAAAATATGGTAAGTTGTTTACAAATAGGTTACACTGATAATGTAAATAAACATAAACAAGAAAAAATGTGATGTAAATAAACATTTACATTGTCAGCGTATATAACTAAAATCCATTTGTACATACCTCAATAATTGTGGAAGAGGTCGAAATAAGACGTTATATGTGCTTGAAAAGCTTCATCCTATGCGAGTGAGTTCTTGATATGCGCCAGCCTCGAGATGAGTTGCCTTCAATGTCTCCAGGATAGCAACGTCTTTCATCAACTCAGGAATCTCCTTCAGCTTTGAACAATCTTGGATACCAAAACCTTTAATTGAAGGCAGGGCACTTGTGGCTGAATGCCAAATTTCTAGGTTCTGAAGGTTAGCAAGACGAAGGAACTCCAGTTGACAAAAACTGTTATCACTGCAGGTAATTGCTTTTCCTTCATAAGCTCTTACTAGATCGAGATTCCTTAGGTTTGGCAACATACCAAGGATTGGCATCGGGTCTTCCATGAGTTTTGAGTTCCAAAGGACCATCATTGTCATGGAACTTGGGAAATGGTTCGAGAGAGGCAGTTTTTCTATTCTCCCCTCTAACCACAATTTATGGAGATTTTGGCAAGAACCAAGATATTCAAGGGCTGGGAATGATTCATCGAATTCACAACACAATATGAGAATGCCAAGGTTTTTCAAGCTGCTAATGTTATTTAGGGAATAAGATTTCCTAACATTTTGCATGCTTAATTCTTGAACATTAACTAAATCAACAGGATCTACATATTTCCACTGATCACAACTAATGTGTTTTAGAACTTGAAGGCTTGTGAGGTTGCTTATAAGTTGCAGAGGTTCTGAATAAGGAGCAACTAAGTGTCTTAGATTTTTTAGCTTAGATGTCTCAGGAGGTAGTCGGAGGAAGCTTGTATTATACACATCGAAGACATGAAGTGTCTGTAAATTCTCGAGTTTGCCAATGGAGGAGGGGAGAGTAGTGATATCTGTCAGGCGTAAGAACTTGAGGTGGACCAAACTTCCTATGGCATCAGGTAATTCATCAGTGACAGAACGATTCTCCAAGTACAACACATATAAATGTTGGAACGTATTATGGAACATTATACGAAAATCCAACTTATGATTTTTTTGATCAAAGAATGTAATTGACCTTAACTTCAAGTTGGAACGATAAAGTGTGAGGTACCTTTCTGCTTGACCATGAATGGCATGTCTGAGACATAAGGAGGATATGGAGCCCTTTCTTGGTTCATAAATGTGAAAGAAGTTTAATTCCAATGCCTTATGTACGGCAAGATCTCGAAGTAGATCATGAATCCTGCATTTGATAACTTTTTCCCAAAATATACCATCCACTTGAATCAAGCTTCTTCTTATTAGCTCATTTAGGAAGCCTTCGGCGACATCCTCCATTCTCTCTTCTCCTCTTGGTATGAAACCCTCGGCCATCCAAAACCACATTATGTTATTAGCACATATCACACGATCTTCTGGAAAAATACCAAAGTAAAGAAAACACTGTTTGAGCACAGGTGATAAATCATTGTAGCTCAACGATAGTATGTAGGAGATTTCAATGGAGTCATCTTTCATATGCTGCCAAAGGTGTGTTTTCACCTTTTGCCATTCTTCTAGCCCCCTTTTATGTGAAAGTAGCCCACTCAATACAACAATTGCAAGAGGTAAGCCTCCACACTTGTTCACCATATCCCTAGCTAACCTTTCCATTGCTGGAACCATTGCCCGAACATCAAGTAGTTTCCTGCAAAAGAGATCCCAACTTTCTTCTTGGCTTAGGAAACGAAGTCTATGGACTAACCCTTTGTCGTCTGCTCTTTCAGCGACATCCTCCTTGCGTGTGGTAATAATTACTCTGCTTCCATTCTTGCTATCTGGGAAGGCTCTTTTCAAACTTTCCAATGCCTCTCTCTGCCATACATCATCAACCACCACAAGGTATTTGCGTTCCTTCAATAGATCACGAAGGCAACTTTCTAGATCTTTTTCTGTCATCCTTTCCAACAAATCTAGTGTTTTCTTGGTGCAACCTTTGATGGATTTTATGATATTCCTGAGGAGATCCAGGGTGTTATACTCTTGAGAAACACATATCCAAGCACGTATTGGGAAGCTAGAGACGATATTAGGACTGGTGTAGAGGTTTCTCGCAAGAGTGGTCTTGCCTAATCCGCCCATACCATAAATGGAGATGACGCTTCGACGAGGCTCTGCTTTGAGAAGTTCAGCTAGCAATCTTTCTACAACATCCTGAAAGCCAACAAAAATCTGATCCTCATCTACATAGGAGGTAGTTCTCCTCAATGTTCTAACCATGTCAGACTGATTGTTTGGCCGATTACTTGGCCCTTCTCCTGCATTATCGATATTTCTAATACCATAAGTCTCTCGTTTGCGAGAGATATCCATGACTCGTTGCTTGAGTGATTGGATCTCCTTGCCGACTTTGTAGAATTTGGTCTCCTTCCTACAGATGCAAGCATAAGCCTTCATACGACTAGCAAATCCAGCATCATCACCTTCACCAGCCTGAAAGCTGTAAGTCTCGAGTATAGCGACAGCGTCATTAGCAACAGAGTTGATTTCAAAAACCCATTGTTGAACTCTTTGATCTCCGCTTTGCTTTTCTTCTGCATGTTTGAGGAAAGACTGCATGAAGAGAAGCTCATTTCTTAGCCACTGCACATCCTCTCTCAGGCTTAAACGGAGGTTAACTTCCTGTATGAGGAAATCCCCCAGCTGTTGAACTGCAAATGACACAAAGGCATCAGCCATCTCTTAGGAGTGCTTGATTTTTAGTCTATTTAGAGATGAAAAAATAGGGCTGTATAGGAATTATTTGAATACAATTCTTTGAAAACTGGAGAAAGAAAGCAGTGGAAATAAAATTGAGAACAAAAATTAAGTTGTGAAGTAACTGAAGCTGTTTGATTGTGAGTTTGGTTGCAGATGTTGGTACTCCCTCCGTCCCATATTACTTGTCCACTTTTCTCTTTACCTGCCTCTTAATAACTAAGGAGTATTTTACTCCCTCCTTCCAACAATATTTGTCCACTATTGACTTGGCACACATCTTAAGAAATAATAAATAATAGAGTAATATCACAATATCGCCCTAATAAATTTAATGCTTTGAGAAATGCATTGCATAATGAATAATATTTAATACCAAGAGTAAAATGGGTACAGATGAGTAAATTATCCATTGGTTTTTCAAACTGGATAAGTATTGTTGGACATCTAATTTAGTATAGTGGACAAGCATTGTTGGACAGAACGAGTATTAATTTATCCTTTAAGTCCTTTTAATACTCTCTATTTATGTGTCTTATTCATCAATACCATGCCATTTATAATGGATGAATTTTTTTGAAACTTTACAACATTTGTACTTTCAAAAAAAAATAAAAATTTAAGGATAAAATAGGAAAAGTTTGATTAGTTCTATCTTGATTTTGTAAATTGATAAGTACTCCCCCGTTCATCTTTACTTGTCCATGTGTGACTTGACACTCTCCTCAAAAAATAATAAATAGAAGAGTAATTTCATTATATCACCCCTATTAATTATAAGTCATCATTTCAATGTTGAGAAATGAATATTATTTAATAACATGGATAAAATAATATACAAAAGTGATAAATTATTTTTTGGTTTTTCAAGCTGGACAATTATTTTTACTATACTGAATAAGTAAAAATGGACGAAGAGAATAATTTGAGACAGATATTTTCAGTAACGTGGATAAGTAATATGAGATTGAGGAGTAATATGATTCGTACTACTTTAGGCAAGGACATTCCATGGTGACTTTATAGTGTGAATAAGTGTGTTTAGAGAGGGTCCCATTAAAGTGACTAAAGCTTAGAACTTAGAAGTAATTAATTGATCCGTGATTATCGTTGTAATTACGCGTAAAGTGGGGTCCATTTATGTGACTAAAGCATAGAAAATCCGACATATCATATCATGGAGCTTGTGGAAAAAATATACTATTTTTTATTTACATGCTTTTTAAGAAAATTTTAATTAGAGTATAATTTGATTAAATTATCCTTATTTATTACTTTCAATATTTAATATTTCTCTCTTTTACACTATATTAATATCTCTTCATATTTATGATTAAAGGTAAAGGTGGAAACAAACAACTAATTATACCTTGATTTTTTAAAATGATAACTATTTTGGACCATCTATTTTTAGTAAGGACGACAAGTAAAGTGGTCCGGAGGGAGTACTTCTTCGTTTCTAAATAAGTGGTGTTTTGGCTTGTGCATACTTCTTAAGAAACTACTCATTCCTAAAAAATAAAAGTACTTTTAATAACTTACTCTTCATAAATACCTTGAAAAAGATGTACGCTCTTTAGTAATTTCTTGGTTATGTAAAACTCTCTTTGTCAAAAAAATAAGAGTAAAATTAGAAGTAGGGGTGGACATTCGGTTCTTCGGTCCGGTTTTATCAAAGTTCGATTCGATTCTTCAGTTTTTAATTTTCCAAAAGTGAGCATCGAACACCGAACCAAACTAATTAGGTTCGGTTCGATTTTTTTGAACTTCGATTTGGTTTGGTTCGGTGTTTCTAAATTGGTTTTTTGGTCTAAGCACTAATTTAAGAACGGAGAAAGTATTTTAAAAAAAATGATTAAACACTAATTGTAGTTCAAATTATTTTTTTATAAAGTTACTAGCCAAATATAAATTATCTCTCGTCAAAAAAAAAAAAATTAAAAATACTTTTCAAAATAAGGTGATTATTTTTAGAAACTTGGTCTACAAAGTAACAATTGTGTAGTGCATAGTACACCTAATAACTTTGTTTGAACATAATGATATTTTTTGTTCACATTTTTATATTGAACTTAAGTTTTACATGTTCTATAAGCAAAATAGATGTTAAGATGAATTAAGTTTTTTAAAGGGAGTAACTACACATGATTAATTAGTATATATGTTGTGTTAATGATTAAAAAGATTTTAAAAAAAAATTATGACCGTGATGTTAGGGCCAGCTTTCGCGCACCTCGACTAATTTTACAGGACACATGTCACCTCCCACTAACAACAGGTACCAGATAAATTTGTTTATCGAGACTAGAACAATAATGATTAAAAAGATATTGCAAGTTAAATTACGTTGGTAGTATTGTTTTGGAGCCGTCTTCAATTTTTGCCCCTCAAATCGGCGGTCTTTTAATTCTTGTTCTTTCGGCACTTTAAGTAACAAAAGAGTGACGGAAAATATCCTTGACATCGAAAAAACAAAACGAAAAATCGTAAGACAAAAGTTTATATTTTTGTATCATAATATAACACAAGTTATGTATTACAAGGCAAAATAATAGTTATGCCGCTTAATTCCTACAAAATTTATGTCACTTGGAGGGATAAGTTCAGTTCTAAAAGCTAATGTCCATTCAAGCAGATGTCTTGGACTTCTTGAGAATTTGACATCTGCTACTGAAGTTTCCCATTTTCTGCAAGCCCCTCCTCTTTCATCTGAATTGCAGTAAACAATTTTATAATAAGTAGAGTACTAGGAAAAAGACAAAAAGATTGATAATCATTTAAAATGATTCATTCAAATGTTCATGATTGTATGAGTATCAAGTTAAATACTCCATCACAAATAATTTATATACAGACAATTACTTATAGTTGGTTTTTAAGTATCATGGAATTGTAAAAAAATCTGTTACTGTATTTCTTTTCCCGTACTGCTTTGGACTGTTTTTTCTTGAGCTTAGGATCTATCGGAGACAACCTCTCTTTCTCCAAGGTAGACGTAAGGTGTCTGCGTACACTCTACCCTCCTCAGATCTCACTTTATGATGATGTCACTGTATAAAAGATTAAACCGTTATACAAAGTTCAAATTAAACATTGCTGAGATAGAATGTGTATAACAAATCAAATAAATGGTTCAATGGAGATTGAAATTTTATTTGTAAGTACCTTAGCTTTGTGATTTTGTGGGAGGTGAATATCCATTCAAAAGCTTCAGAGTAGCCATGGCCTATGAAGAATCATATATAGAAACCTGGGCAGCAATAACGCGCCTCTATTTCCATTTTCATTATCTCAAGGGGAGCAACATGTGTCATTCTTTTTGGAATCTCCTGCAGCATTGAACAATAATGTATACCAAAACCTTCGATCGAAGGCATAGCAGTTGCAGCTAAATGCCACCTTTCTAGGCTCCAAAGTTCAGCAAGACAGAGGAATTCAAGCTGACCAAAACTGTCATCGTTGCAGGTAATTTCTTTTCCTTCATAAGCTCTTACTAAGTCGAGGTTCCTGAGATTTGGCAACATTCCCAAAATAGGCATTGGATCTTCCGCGAGTCGTGATCCCCAAAGCACCATCATTGTGATGGACTTTGGCAACTGATGTGAAAGAGGTAGTTTTTCTATTCTCCCCTGTAACCATAATTTGTTGAGGTTTTCACAAGAAGAAAGAGGTTCGAGGGGTGGAAATGGTTCACCATATTCGCAACCCAACATGAGAGTTCTAAGGTTTTTCAAGCTGCCAATGGCATTTAGTGAGTGAGAGTTCATAACTTTTTCCATGACTAATTCTTGAAGATTGAGAAGACCAACAGCATCATGATCTTTCAATAGATCACAACGAATGTATTTAAGAGTTTGTAGACTTGTAAGCTTGCTGAGTTGCACGTGTTCTTTATATCGAGCAATTAGATGTCTTAAATTTATCAGGTTAGACATCTGGGGAGGTAGTATGCATGAGATATGACCAGGGTTCGAGACTTCGAGTGTTTGCAAGTTTTTAAGTTTGCCAATGGAAGATGGGAGTTTAAAGTCATTAGCACCTAGCAAAACTAAGAACTTTAGATGGATCAGATTGCCTATGGCATCCGGTAGTTCAGGTTGCGTGAAACGGATTCTCTCCAAATCTAGCACATATAGATGTTGGAACATATTACAGTAAGAAAAAAACTTCTTACTGTCCTGGCTACCTAATTCTACATCAAAGAACAAAAGTGACCTTAACTTCAGTTTCGAAAAATCAAGTGAGAGGTACCTCTGTGCTTGAGCATGAATGGCATGTCGGTGACTGGAGAGGGGCACAGAGTACTTTCTTGGATCATAAATATCGAACAAGTTTACCTCTGTAGCCATTTTCACAGCAAGATCCCGAAGTAGGTCATGGATTCTACATCCAATAATGTTCTCCCAAAATGTTTTTGCCACTTGAATCAAGCTTCGTCTAATGAGCTCATTCAGGAAGTCCTCAGCGACATCCTCCATTCTTTCTTCCACTCTAGGTATGAAGCCCTCAGCCATCCACAAGTGCGTCAACTTTTCTTTGTTGATCACACTGTCTTCTGGGAAAATACCAAAGTAAAGAAAACATTTCTTTAGCTCAGTTGACAAATCGTTGTAGCTCAATGATAAAATGTGAGAGATCTCAATAGAGTTATTCTGCATATGACGCCAAAGGTGTGCCTTCACCTTTTTCCATTCCTGTAGTCCTTTTTTATGGGAAAGCAAGCCGCTTAGTACAACAATGGCAAGTGGTAAGCCTCCACATCTTTCCACCATTTCTCTAGCCATCCCGTCCATTGCTGGAGACCACCCGATTTTGTCAAACTTGTTGACATGACGCAGTTTCTTGCAGAAGAGATCCCAACTTTCTTCTTGTCTTAGGAAACGAAGTTTATGGGCGAAACCATTGTCATCCGCACTTTCAGCCACATCCTCCTTGCGCGTGGTAATAATAACTCTACTGCCCTTCTTGCTATCTGGGAATGCTCTTTTCAAACTTTCCCATGCTTCCTTATGCCATACATCATCAACCACCACAAGGTATTTGCATTCTTTCAATAGATCACGAAGGTGAAATTCTAGATCTCTCTCTGTCATCTTCTCCAACAAATCTAGAGTTTCTTTGGTGCAACCTGTGACGGATTTTATGATACTTCGGAGGAGATCCGGGGCGTTGAACTCATGAGAAACACATATCCAAGCTCGTGCACGGAAGCTAGTGACTATATTAGGAGAGTTGTAGAGGTTTCTCGCAAGGGTGGTCTTGCCTAATCCGCCCATACCATAAATGGAGATGACGCTTCGACGAGGCTCTGCTTTGAGAAGTTCAGCTAGCAATCTTTCTACAACATCCTGAAAGCCAACAAAAATCTGATACTGGTCATCCACATAGGAGGTAGTTCTCCTCAGTGTTCTAACCAGGTCGGACTGTTTGTTAGGCCTATTACTTGGCCCTTCTCCTGCAATTATATCGATATTTGTAATACCATAAGTCTCTCGTCTGCGAGAGATATCCATGACTCGTTGCTTGAGTGATTGGATCTCCTTGCCGACTTTGTAGAATTTGGTCTCCTTCCTACAGATGCAAGCATAAGCCTTCATACGACTAGCAAATCCAGCATCATCACCTTTACCAGCCTCAAAGCTGCAAGTCTCGAGTATAGCAACAGCATCATTAGCAACAGAATTGATTTCAAACACCCATTGTTGAACTCTTTGATCTTCGCTTTGCTTTTCTTCTGCATGTTTGAGGAAAGACTGCATGAAGAGAAGCTCATTTCGCAGCCACTGCACATCCTCTCTGAGACTTAAACGTAGGTTAACTTCCTGTATGAGGAAATCCCCCAGCTGTTGAACTGCAAATGACACAAAGGCATCAGCCATCTCTTAGGAGTGCTTGATTTTTAGTCTATTCAGAGATGAAAAAATAGGGCTGTATAGGAATTATTTGAATACAATTCTTTGAAAACTGGAGAAAGAAAGCAGTGGAAATAAAATTGAGAACAAAAATTAAGTTGTGAAGTAACTGAAGCTGTTTGATTGTGAGTTTGGTTGCAGATGTTGGTACTCCCTCCATCCCATATTACTTGTCCACTTTTCTTTTACCTGCCTCTTAATAACTAAATAGTATTTTACTCCCTCCGTCCAACAATATTTGTCCACTATTAACTTGGCACACATCTTAAGAAATAATAAATAATAGAGTAATATCACAATATCGCCCTTTGAATATAATAAATTTAATGTTTTGAGAAATGCATTGCATAATGAATAATATTTAATACCAAGAGTAAAATGGGTAAGATGAGTAAATTATCCATTGGTTTTTCAAACTGGATAAGTATTGTTGGACATCTAATTTAGTATAGTGGACAAGCATTGTTGGACAGAGCGAGCATTAATTTATCCTTTTTAGTACACTCTATTTATGTGTCTTATTTGAACATCTGTCTCTAAATCCTCAAATTGACAACTGATGTTCAAACACAAATGATGATGAGTTGAATAGTACAGTAACAATAACTAAAAGCAACAACACACTTGCTCAAACCCCACACAACATCGGATATATTCACACTAGAAAGTCTTATTTGATATATCTGAAAGATTAGTTCACTATAATTCCCCCAAAGAAAATGGAAACTTATGATCAAAAGCAAAGTTGGAATAATATATTTTTAAAAGAAACAAATAAGATAAGACCACGTAAGTAGGTTTACGTGTTGATACAATTTGGAAAGTGGCTTTGCACCATTGGTTATGGGACAGAATATCTTTGCTTATGTCCCACGCAATTATCCACAGCACTTCCATTTTCCAATCACTTTATAAAATGTGTCAAATACGGTCTTCCCATATTGAAGTAGACTCATCATTTGGATTCTCATCATTCGTAATAATTCATGTGAAAAAAGTCTTCCATTGAAAATTGATCTGAAAAAAGTATCAGATATGATGTAATATATACTTTATCGCTCCAAATTGTTTAAACTGTCATCGGATATATGTTGAATCTTCCAAATACATGTGCGATAACATGTTATTTGCAAGTACCTTAGCTTTGTGATTTTGTGGGAGGTGAATATCCATTCAAAAGCTTCAGAGTAGCCATGGCCTATGAAGAATCATGTATAGAAACCTGGGCAGCGATAACACGCCTCTATTTACATTTTCATTATCTCAAGGGGAGCAACATGTGTCATTCTTTTTGGAATCTCCTGCAGCTTTGAACAATCACGTATACCAAAACCTTTGATCGAAGGTGTTGAGCTATAGTGCCAGCTAAAAGTGACAGCTGTCCAAATATTGTAATTAGTTGTAATTAGTGGTGTGTACAGAGTTAGTTAGGTGGTTAGTTAGGCGGTTCGATCATATCGGTTGGTAGCAGATTAAGTTGGTATAAATAGAGTAGTCTGTACTGTAGTTACATACTTTTCAATCAATGAGAAGATATTTTCTCTATTTTCTCTAACTGCTTTACTTCCTCTCTTCATCTAACCTCCATTAATGGTGATGCATGGTTGAGATCTAGAATTCAACATGGTATCAGAGCCACCGTGAAAGATCTGTAGGTTCTTCGGTTGTGCTAAATTCAAAAACTCTAGATTCTCACTGTGGATTTGGTGTTCTTCGATCTCCTGAAAGTTCAGCAGGAATCGTCCTTGAGGCACTCAATTGCTCACCGGTGGAATAGCATATCACTGTTCTAATGGCGATAAACAATGGCAGAACAAGTTCTAATGTCGGAGAAGAAGCTCGAGATACCTCGGCGACGACGGTCACACACACAGTGGTAGATCAACATCATCCATTGTTTCTTCAACCGTCTGATACACCAGGTAGCTCGTTGATCTCTGTTAAACTCACTGGTCCTGAAAACTACTCTCTATGGAACAGTACTATGCGTATTAGTCTGTTAGGAAAAAGTAAATTAGGATTTGTTGATGGTAGATATCCTAAGAACAAATTCGATGCTTCGTTACATGAATTGTGGGAGAAGTGTAATGCTATTGTTCTATCATGGATTATGAACTCAGTGAGTGCTGAATTGCTCAGCGGAATGGTGTATGCGCCTAGTGCTCATGCTGTATGGGTGGATCTTAAGGAGAGGTTCGATAAGGTCAATGGTTCAAGAGTTCTGTTTCTGCACAAACAAATCGCCACTCTCACACAAGGAATCTCATATGTGTCTAGTTATTTTTCTAGATTGAAAGAAATGTGGGCAGAGTTTGATGCTCTTATTCCCTGTCCTGGCTGTGGTTGTGAGGAATCGAAAAACTATGTTGAGCATTTTGAATATCAAAGACTGCTGCAATTCCTGATGGGATTGAATGAATCGTATTCACAGTCTAGTAATCAGATCCTAAATATGACACCTACTTTGACAATTAACAAAGCCTACTCAATGATTATCTCGGAGGAAAGTAGGAGAACAACGTCGCATCAATCTCATCTTTCTGAAGTAAGTGGAGGTACTGCTTTGTTTAGTGGAAAAGGTGTAGTGAATGCTCTTGGCTCAGCTGGAGGCTATCCTAAATCAGGACACATCTATTCATGAAGCTACTCTAATCTCAACTCTAGTGGAAATTTTTGTGTAGGAGAGAGTAGTTCGTCTGGTTCTTCATCAGGATCTGTATCTACAGCAGGAAATAATGGATCTGGAAGTGGCTCTGGAGGAAATAGATACTCAAACTCAAACTACAAGCTGAAGAAAAATCATCTGTACTGTGACTACTGTCACTTTAAGGGTCACACCAAGGAAACCTGTTACAAACTCCATGGATATCCTAATGACTCCAAAACAAAGAAGAGGTTTGGATCTGGTAATGGTTCTGTAAACTTCTCACACGATCTTCCTAGCGATGCAGGTGCTAGATATTCTACTCCCACAGTCAATCTTGCAGTAGGCTCAGGTACCTCCCCAAGTCATGAGACTCAAAACTGGATGCCAACTCAGTTTACTCAGGAGCAGTACATGCAGATTTTAAACATGCTTGGGAAAGGGAATGAAGCTACTGAATCTGTGATGGCAGCAGGTATGAATGCATGTGTTGTAGACTGTGAGAAAGTAACTAAATGGATAGTAGACTCAGGTGCTTCTAGTCATATGGTTGGCACTCTAAAATTGCTAGATGAGTTTAAGGCTCTTGCAAATGAACAGAAGAACAAAGTTCAGTTACCAACTGGGAGTACAGCTAGAGTTAGTCATATAGGATCTTCTTATTTCATCAAAGGGCATAGGATCTCAAATGTGATGCATATACCTCAATTCAGATATAATTTGTTGTCTGTGTCCAAACTAACAAAGGAAATGAATTGGGGAGTGTTCTTTTATCATGACTTTTGTGTCTTTCAGGATCTCTTAAGTGGACAGGTGAGGGGAATTGGTAGAGAAGAGGATGGCTTATATGTGTTCAACACAGGTGACTCAAACAACTGGCAGGGTACTAAGGTCCTCTCTTCCACTCAAGATGATGTTCAAAGTTCTGTTTGCACTGCAACTTCTCTGCAGAATCCAACAAGTGTTGATGCTATGGTATGGCACAGGAGACTAGGTCATCTACCAATATCTTCCTTAAAAACAGTAAGTAGTTTGCAAGGTATATCATGTAGTAATAATGTCAAAGATTGTGTTGTCTGCCCTTTAGCCAAACAGACTAGACTATCATTTCCTTTAAGTACATTTGTGACTGGTTCATGCTTTCATCTAGTGCATGGTGATGTATGGGGTCCCTATAGAGTTCCTACTCATGATGGGAAAAAATACTTCTTAACTCTTGTAGATGATCATTCCAGATATACATGGCTGTTTTTACTACCCTCTAAATCTGAAGTCATTGTTGTTCTCAGATCCTTTTTTGCTATGATCAAAAATGTCTACTCTTCCTCTGTTAAGTTCTTTAGGACAGATAATGGGTGTGAATTCTTTAACTCTCAAATGACTGAACTTCTTCAGTCTCTTGGGATTGTACATCAGAGTTCTTGTGTGTATACTCTTCAGCAGAATGGCATTGCTGAGAGAAAGCACAGACACATTCTAGAGGTTGCTAGATCACTGAGGTTTCAAGCACATGTTCCTCTCAAGTTTTGGGGAGAATGTGTCACCACAGCTGTGTACATCATTAATAGAGTCCCTACCTCAGTCTTGAATGGGAAGTCTCCTCTGACAGTTCTGAGTGGTCATGAACCCTCTCTTGTGCACATGAGGGTATTTGGATGTTTAGGCTATGTCACTGATGTAAGGAGGCCTGATAAGCTCTCTCCTCGAGCTCTACCTGATGTGTTCCTTGGTTACTCTATGACTCAGAAGGGATACATAATGTATTGCATTCACTCTAAGGAATTTATGGTTAGCAGAGATGTAGTATTCAATGAGGCTGTCTTTCCTTTTGAACATATCCCTACATTTGGAACAGATCCTTTGTTTCCTATAATTGATCTTCAGTCACATTTGGATTTCAATTCAAGTCCTGCTGCCTCAGCACCCTCTATGCTTCTTGTGTCTCCTACAAGAGCTGAGCCTGCTGAGGCTGCTGAGGTCTTGCCTCCACTTCCTGATGACAGCATGCCTGAAGTATCAACACCTCCCTCTCCTAGGAGGTCCTCTAGACCAGCCAAGCCTTCTCTATGGATGAAAGACTACATTACCAAGGGAAAAGGAAGTGTTGCTTGTTGCTATCCCTTATCTGCTTGTTTGAGTTATGATCATATCTCTGCTAACTACAATCATGCCCTGGCTGCTTATTCCACTATCCTTGAACCACAAACTTATAATGAAGCTGTACAGGATCCAAAATGGATAGATGCTATGAAAAGTGAGATTACTGCTCTTGAGGAGAATAACACTTGGAGTATTGTTGAGTTTCCCTCCGGGAAGCATCCTATTGGCTGTAAATGGGTGTTCAAGGTCAAATACACATCTACTGGTGCTGTGGAAAGATACAAAGCAAGGTTGGTAGCTAAGGGTTATAGCCAACAGGAGGGGCTTGATTACACATACACCTTCTCACCTGTTGCCAAAATGGTCACTGTGAGGTCTGTCTTAGCTATTGCAGCTTCTAAAGGGTGGTCTATTTCCCAAATGGATGTCCATAATGCCTTTCTGCAAGGTGACTTAGATGAAGAGGTATATATGTCTGTTCCTCAGGGATTTGCTAGCCAGGGAGGGACTCACAAAGTATGCAGGCTTCACAAATCCCTTTATGGGTTGAAGCAGGCTCCCAGGCAATGGAACAAGAAACTTACTGATGCTCTAGTCCATTTAGGATTTACTCAGAGTCACTTTGACTATTCTCTCTTCACCAAAGTAGTTGAAAGTGAGATAGTAGTTATACTTGTCTATGTTGATGACCTGTTGGTTACAGGAAGCAATGTTGATCTGATAACACAGGATAGGAATGATCTGAAACTCAAGTTTAAAATGAAGGATCTAGGTGATTTGAAGTTTTTTTTGGGAATCGAGTTTGCAAGGTCATCCAAGGGACTGGTTATGAGTCAAAGGAAGTATGCTCTAGAGTTGATTGCTGAAATGGGACTTGGGGGAGATAAACCAGCTGCAACACCACTAGAAGCTAACCTCAAGCTTTCCTCAGTTGAATTTGATACTTTGATTACTCAAGGTTCTAACTCATATGATCAACCATTGGTGGATGCTGGGCAATATCAGAGGTTGATTGGTAGACTTCTCTACCTAACTATGACCAGAATTGACATCTCTTATGCAGTACAAGTACTCAGCCAGTTTATGCATCAGCCTAAGCAATCACATGGTAAGATATATCAAAAGTGCTCCTGGTCTTGGTCTTCTGATGCCTGTTGGGAGTTCAGAGAAGCTAGAACTGTTCTGTGACTCTGATTGGGGAGGTTGCCTTCAAACCAGGAGGTCAGTCACTGGGTATTTGGTTACCTTTGGAGGTGCTGTGATTTCTTGGAAGTCCAAAAAACAAGCTACGGTGGCCAGAAGCTCTGCTGAGGCAGAATTCAGAAGCATGGCCTCAGCAGTTGCTGAGGTAACCTGGCTATTAATGTGTTTAAGGAACTAGGAGTGAATGTGAATGTGCCTGTTCAGGTGTTTTGTGACAGCAAGGCTGCAATCCAAATTGCAGCTAACCCCATCTTCCATGAAAGGACTAAACACATTGACATTGATTGTCACTTTGTTAGGGAAAAACTGCTGGAAGGAATTATCAAAACATATCATGTGTCTACTAAAGAACAAGTTGCTGATCTATTAACTAAGAGCCTAGGCAAACAACCGCATGACTACTTGATGTCCAAACTGCTGTTAAAAGATCTCTTTCAACCATCAGTTTGAGGGAGGGTGTTGAGCTATAGTGCCAGCTAAAAGTGACAGCTGTCCAAATATTGTAATTAGTTGTAATTAGTGGTGTGTACAGAGTTAGTTAGGTGGTTAGTTAGGCGGTTAGATCATATCGGTTGATAGCAGATTAAGTTGGTATAAATAGAGTAGTCTGTACTATAGTTACATACTTTTCAATCAATGAGAAGATATTTTCTCTGTTTTCTCTAACTGCTTTACTTCCTCTCTTCATCTAACCTCCATTAATGGTGATGCATGGTTGAGATCTAGAATTCAACAGAAGGCATAGCAGTTGCGGCTAAATGCCACCTTTCTAGGTTCGAAAGTTTAGCAAGACGGAGGAATTCAAGCTGACCAAAACTGTCATCGTTGCAGATAATTTCTTTTCCTTCATAAGCTCTTACTAAGTCGAGGTTCCTTAGATTTGGCAACATTCCCAAAATAGGCATTGGATCTTCCGCGAGTCCTGATTCCCAAAGTACCATCATTGTGATGGACTTTGGTAACTGATGTGAAAGAGGTAGTTTTTCTATTCTCCCCTGTAACCATAATTTGTTGAGGTTTTCACAAGAAGAAAGAGGTTCGAGGGGTGGAAATGGTTCACCATATTCGCAACCCAACATGAGAGTTCTAAGGTTTTTCAAGCTGCCAATGGCATTTAGTGAGTGAGAGTTCATAACTTTTTCCATGACTAATTCTTGAAGATTGAGAAAACCAACAGCATCATGATCTTTCATAGATCAGAACGAATGTATTTAAGAGTTTGTAGACTTGTAAGCCTGCTGAGTTGCACGTGTTCTTTATATCGAGCAATTAGATGTCTTAAATTTATCAGGTTAGACATCTGGGGAGGTAGTATGCATGAGCTATGACCAGGGTTCGAGACTTCGAGTGTTTGCAAGTTTATAAGTTTGCCAATGGAAGATGGGAGTTTAAAGTCATTAGCACCTAGCAAAACTAAGAACTTTAGATGGATCAGATTGCCTATGGCATCAGATAGTTCAGGTTGCGTGAAACGGATTCTCTCCAAATCTAGCACATATAGATGTTGGAACATATTACAGTAAGAAAAAAACTTCTTACTGTCCTGGCTACCTAATTCTACATCATAGAACAAAAGTGACCTTAACTTCAGTTTCGAAAAATCAAGTGAGAGGTACCTCTGTGCTTGAGCATGAATGGCATGTCGGTGACTGGAGAGGGGCACAGAGTACTTTCTTGGATCATAAATATCGAACAAGTTTACCTCTGTAGCCTTTTTCACAGGAAGATCCCGAAGTAGGTCATGGATTCTACATCCAATAATGTTCTCCCAAAATGTTTTTGCCACTTGAATCAAGCTTCGTCTAACGAGCTCATTCAGGAAGTCCTCAGCGACATCCTCCATTCTTTCTTCCACTCTAGGTATGAAGCCCTCAGCCATCCACAAGCGCGTCAACTTTTCCGTGTTGATCACACTGTCTTCTGGGAAAATACCAAAGTAAAGAAAACATTTCTTTAGCTCAGTTGACAAATCGTTGTAGCTCAATGATAAAATGTGAGAGATCTCAATAGAGTTATTCTGCATATGACGCCAAAGGTGTGCCTTCACCTTTTTCCATTCCTGTAGTCCTTTTTTATGGGAAAGCAAGCCGCTTAGTACAACAATGGCAAGCGGTAAGCCTCCACATCTTTCCACCATTTCTCTAGCTATCCCGTCCATTGCTGGAGACCACCCGATTTTGTCAAACTTGTTGACATGACGCAGTTTCTTGCAGAAGAGATCCCAACTTTCTTCTTGTCTTAGGAAACGAAGTTTATGGGCGAAACCATTGTCATCGCACTTTCAGCCACATCCTCCTTGCGCGTGGTAATAATAACTCTACTGCCCTTCTTGCTATCTGGGAATGCTCTTTTCAAACTTTCCCATGCTTCCTTATGCCATACATCATCAACCACCACAAGGTATTTGCGTTCTTTCAATAGATCACGAAGGTGAAATTCTAGATCTCTCTCTGTCATCTTCTCCAACAAATCTAGAGTTTCTTTGGTGCAACCTTTGACGGATTTTATGATACTTCGGAGGAGATCCGATGTGTTGAACTCTTGAGAAACACATATCCAAGCGCGCGTTGGGAAACTAGTGATAAGACTAGGGCGGTTGTAGAGGTTTCTTGCAAGAGTGGTCTTGCCTATACCGCCCATACCATAAATGGAGAGGACACTTCGGCGAGGCTCTTCTTTGAGAAGTTCAACAGGAAATCTTTCTACAACATCCTTAAAGCCAACAAAAATCTGATCCTGGTCATCCACATAGGAGGTAGTTCTCCTCAGTGTTCTAACCAGGTCGGACTGTTTGTTAGGCCTATTACTTGGCCCTTCTCCTGCAATTATATCGATATTTCTAATACCACAAGTCTCTCGTCTGCGAGAGATATCCATGACTCGTTGCTTGAGGGATTGGATCTCCTTGCAGACATTGTAGAGTTTGGTCTCCTTCCTACAGATGCAAGCGCAAGCCTTAAGACGACTAGCAAATCCATCGTCACTACCTTCTCCTGCCACGGAACTGTAAGTCTCCAGTATAGCGATAGCGTCATTAGCAACAGAGTTGATTTCAAACGCCCACTGTTGAACTCTTTGATCTTCACTTTGAATTTATTCTGCATCTTTGAGGAAAGATTGCATGAAGAGGAGCTCATTCCGCAGCCATTGCACGTTCACTCTCAGACTTCTGCGCAGGGCAACTTCTTGTATGAGGAAATCGCCCAGCTTTTGAACTGCAAATGACACAACAGCATCAGCCATATTAAGGAGGCTTAGTTTTCACTGTTATGAAGAAAAGAAGTGTTGTATGTTCAATTGGTTTCATTCCTAATGCTATATATATGCAACACACAATAACTAAAACTTGTCCTCAGCTAACAAGTAAACGTTCCAACTTTAAGTATGCACATCTAGACACCTCAACTCGTCTTCACCGTGTCAGTTGAACACTCCAACTTACAAAATGATCATCTACACACCTCCAACATTTATGTGTCACATCAGCATCCGGTGTCTACGAGACACCATGAGGACGAGTTGGAGTTTTTAGTTGTTAGCTGAGATCAAGTTGAGGTATCTAGATGTGCACGTGTTTACTTGTCAGTTGAGGCCGAGTTTGAGTGTCTTGTTATGAATTATGCCTTATATGCAACTAATATTAAACCATGTTCTACTTTTCACGTTTTCTTTTTTTTATGAATGTTATTATAAGCTTTCTTGTGTTTAGGGAAAATGCCAGTGAGGAGGAAAGCATCTTTTGACTTAAACATCAAACAAAGAATGTAAACCTTAGTACTGTACTAGCTGTTGCTCATGAGGTGATTCCAATATAGTGGTGGATTTTCGCCCCTAAATTCATTATTCAGATAACTCTCTAACTATATAAAGAATTTTCTAGTTCATTCAGAAGAGAATGATCGTTGTTAGTCTCAAGAATCTGATTTTCAATATTAAAATAGATGGAAGAATTGTCTCTATTCTCATCACTAACTAAAAAAGTGTCATCAGAGATGAAATTTCGAATGTTTTTAACATTGAATAACTAATCATCATTACTGTAACTACAAATGATTCCTTCAACTATGAATGTTTCTCACTTTTCGATTTGGATCTTCATTGGTATTTTCAATATGACAAAAACCGCCCTATGATTTATTTAGCGTACATGTGTTCGAACTCCTACATCGAATTAAACCATCATGTTTCGATAGAGTTTTCATGCCCTCCATTTGCATGAAAATACAGTAGATGAATAGTCATTCGCTATAAATTTATTTTTATTGAAAATCCTATTTATTGACTAAGCAAGGATTATTAACTAACAAGGACGGTGAGTATTGAAAAAAATAAATCTGAATCCACTCTAGTTGTATTATTTTATTTACTTACCATTTCTTTGGCTATTAATTTCACTATTTTTCAAATAATCAAAAATAAAGTAGAGAGAACCAAAATAAGCTCTCTTTTTTTGGTTTGTATCCCATTGATCTCGGTAATCGATGCTATTTATCCAAATATTGTATCCATCAAATAATAAAGTACAATATTATAATACAATGTAATATGATACATTATGAAACAATACGTGACAACCATCCAAACAGGCTGGTGTTTCCTTCTCCCAAATCCACTCACTCATGGTTTTGCATGCCAATGAAGACATGAAGGATCCATGAATATTATTAACTCAAGTAATTTTTTTTTATATAATTTAAAACCCAAATCTGTAAGAATTATTTGTACTTTGTAGAAGTTTAAATGAATATAACGAAGCAACATTAATAACGACGACTCATATAGAGGTGTAATAGTAGAAATAGTATTATCTTCAATTGTTGGAAATGTTTTTTCTCAACAAATACTTGTAATTACCAAAAGAGGAAAATGACTGACTTCATTTATTAATGTAAGTCATAGGAAAAGTCAAACCAAACAGGAAGTGAACTCAAAGCGAGTCCGTCAAAGAATAAAGGCTAGCTTCAAAAGAGAACAAGAATCATCCATTGCGAGAGAGATCCCAATTTCAAATATGTGATTTTATGTCACTCGATAACTTGATTGGGAATAGCTTTTATTCATATTGCTTGTTGATTTATTCAACATTCTGACCGTATGTGTTACCAATATTTAATACTCAATATATCACTATAATCTTATTTTCCATTTTATACAATTAAGATATCTCAACCTTACATTTTCTCTTGTTGTCTCGTTGTAACAATCCAATCCACCAGTGATAGTTTCCATTCACGGCCTTAATAAAACGTCATTAGGAGCTGATATGAGATTTGTCTCGTGTTTTATATATATCCTAGATCCTTAGCGACTCAGCATCCTCACTGAAAGATGTGGGATTGGCCTAACCTCGATCACTTGAACTCTAAGGTTTGCCCTACTATCGCCCAAGGTTGCATACAAATTGACTTTGATACTTTTTATAACAATCCAACCCATTATTGATATTGTCCCATTTTAGACCTAAGTTCACACAACTTTAAAATATCTCACTAACACTAAGAGACTTGTTTTATATATTCAGTATCTCTTTCGTTTTTTGTCGATATAAATTTGTCTATGGTGTTACACTTGCAACGAAAGGAAAATCTCTCAACAAAGAAAAAGAAGAGAGAAGACACTTTCTTTAAATTAAAAAAGATAAAGAATAGGATGAAATGTTCTACGTTTCCTTTAGGACCTAAAGCTTGATATTAATTAAGAAAAGCAAATTCTAATCAATCCACTCAATTATGAAAAAAAAAGAAAATCATATTCTTGACCCCAAAATAACATTTATTTTCGAAAAATATATTTGAAAAAAGGCAACGGAATTGAGTAGCAACCAAACAATGAATCCATGAAAAATATTAAAAAGTTGTTATTTAAAATTGTAAAAAAAAAAACAAAAAAAAAACAGACTTCATGGAGTCTTCCATTCTCCCTTTAAAATAATATAAAAATGAGAAATGAAATAAGACCAAGAAAAAAGGGATTTTCACGTGAATAGCCGGACAGATTTATTGTTTACTTTTCTCTAACTGATATACATTGATTATACATAATCATACACATATATACATAAATTGTACATATATTATAAATTGTACATATATTATGCATTTGTTGACTATTTTTAGTTTAATTAATGGGTAAATTACTTAAATACACATACCTCCTTATCATATTTACTAACTCTCCCACTACTTTATTTTAATTACCAAAAATCCCACCTGTAAAAACACGGATACATCGCCCATCCCACCTGTAAAAACACGGATACATCGCCCAAGGCATGATACATCAAAAACACGGATACATCGCCCAAGGCGTGATACATCGCCTCTTCATGATACATCGCGACGATGTATCATGTGGTGAGGCGATGTATCACGCCTTAGGGCGATGTATCCGAACTGGGCGATGTATCCGAGCGAGCTTGAGTGGGAAAAAGAGTAATTAGCTCCCAAACATGTGTGTTTTATGTAAGTTATCTTTAATTAATTCAGTAGACAGCTATTTAGGTTAATTCTTCGGCACGTGAGACCAGCCAAAACAATGAACAAACGGTCATATTAATCTAATTTGCGACATTAAAAGAATTAATTTTAAGAAACAGTTTAATAATTGTGATGAAATTGCAAATCATACTTTTTTTTTAGTTGCAAACTTTTTTTTCCTTCTATTTCTTCTTTCAAAATCACATCACATGTACATTTGGTTATGCATGTAGGGATAAATATAGAGATAATTAGCAATGCAAAAATAAAAATATATGGATCATGCTTTTTTGAATATTTACTTTAATATGTGTTGTAAATTAGCATACAACACATAAGTAAAATATGTATTTATTGTTTCAAAAGAATATATAAAAGTTTGTTTATTATTATGACGATTGTCATTGAAAATACTTGCATTCTTGCATTTTGTCATTGAATATCAATTCCATATATATAGTCGACTTCAATTTATTTGGGACTGAGGCGTAGTTATTGTTATTGTTACCAATGGAAATACCAAGATCTTCCAAGTAGGATATGTAATACGTCCTTAAGGACGACGTCACACCAAACGTCCTGCTTTAACTTCCCTAGCTCCAACTTAGCAGAAGGGGCACCTTCTCCCCCCTTACTCAACATAGGGCCCGCCGCTCATGCCCTTTTTGATCTGATTCGATAGGGCTCTGGTCCCTTTCCGCTCCGAAGAAGAAGGTTTGGATCTTTGAATCTTATGTCGTGAGGTATGTGACCTATGTTAGGTCTATAAGATACCACAGTTTTTGGTGTTCTATGATTCACCTCCGAATAATGTTGTTATAACTATGTACAAGACCTAATTTTAGTTAATTAAATCTAAACCATTGATATTAAAAATGAGATATGTATCGACCATCTAAGTAAGAATTTGGGACATTGGGATAGGGGGAGACGTAGAGGAGCTGGATCGGTGATTCTCAGCCCAAGGGATGGACAAGTTGAAGACGGATTCAGAGTTTGAATTTTACAAAGCTGAAAAAGGGAAAATCTTAGAGAATAAAAGAGCTGTTTAGACAATTCTCACAATCTTGCAATAATGTTCATTGATTACACAAGTTAAAAGTTTATGTTAAACTAATTATCCATGTTTATTAAGTCCAAATAGATGTATAAAATGAGAAAAGATATCCAATGTATTCTGATGTTGTTTTGAAAAGTCGATTTCACATTCAAACTAATTTGGTGACCTATTACACTCATATACATATGAAAAGTGAATATAATACCACCCTATAAGCTCATACGGCACAAAAAATAAAAATATTTACAAAAGAGGTGTGTTTTTGTTGAATTTAATATGACAAAATTGATAGTGATGAATTTGGTGGTGCATGATAAAATTGGTGGCAGTATAATTTCGGTGGTGATGAATTTGGTAATGATGGTGCTATGTGGGTAATAGGTTTGGTAATGGTGATGCTATGGTGGTAATAGAAAATTGGTGGA
The DNA here is from genome assembly GCA_003996215.1 of Jaltomata sinuosa. NCBI lineage: Eukaryota > Viridiplantae > Streptophyta > Magnoliopsida > Solanales > Solanaceae > Jaltomata > Jaltomata sinuosa. The sequence goes on along the minus strand of QJPP01007196.1, from coordinate 767,513 downwards.
GGAGTTTGGTGGTGGCCTGTAAATTTGAGATTTTGATGGTAATTCGTAAAATTAATGATGATGATGACATGGTTTCAATGATGGTGGGTTTGATATATAATGGTGGTTCTATGTTGATAGTGGAAGATTGATGGTGACAAATTTGGTGGTGATTGATAAAATTGATAATGATGACGATTTCAATAGTGATGGCTTTGGTGGTTGAGTTTAGTGATGGTGATGATATGGTGGTAATGAAATTTGGTGGTGGGTATGGAAGCTTAGTGGTGGGTTTGAAAGAAAATAAAGGAAAATGTATATAAGAATAAAAAAGAGAAATAAGAAAAATAGTAAAATTAATACAATAATTATATTTCTGATGTGGTGTTGATTTGGCAGGCGAGTGTAAAATATTATACTGTGAGAGTGGTGTTTATGTCGCAGGATGGCATTAAATTTACTTTTCATATGTATAGGAGTGTAATAGGTCACCAGATTAGTTTGATCGACTTTTCGAAATAACTTCAAGATGCATTTGAATGCGGGATACTTAGTGCATCAGCTGTCCTTACCAAGTTCTTTTGACTTAAAATTTTATTTCCTGAGAGCACTCTTTTCTTTTTTTGTTTAACAAATAGACTTAGAAAGAAATGCACCTTATCAAAGTGAGTTATAGAGGATCCTATTTTTATATAAGTGGCTTAAGTCCTACTTTTCTCCAACAAGAATGCTTCATTAAAAAGTGACAATCAAATTAAAAGTATTTAAAACAAGTTGAGAACAAAAGGTGTGTTTGGTCTGAAGGAAAATATTTTCTTGAAAATTAAGTGATTTTCTTACTCATTTTTTTGTGTTCGTATGTAAGCAAAAAATCTTGTCCCAAACGCATTTGTATGTAATCTAGTCTATGGGGGTGGGGTGAGGGTAAGGTGTGGGGTGGTGGGGATGGGGTGCGCATAAGGTGTGTTGGAGGGTGAGAGGAGACAATTAATATGGAATGCCATTTGTGGGACTTGTTTTCCCTAGTTCTGCCTAGAAAAGTCATTTTCCTCGTTTTTAAGGAACTTGGTTTCCTAGAGAAAATGTTTTCCTAGAAAAAATGTTTTCCAAGAATCTTGACGAATCAAACATGGGAAAATCGGAATACATTTTCTGGTCATACCAAACACACCCCAAGTTTTAGGAGATACTAAAATCTTGACTTTGGGAATTGCATCATAGTCAACTTATCATGAATAAGTAATAATCAAGTTAAACTATTTTAAAACAAGTTGAGAACAAGTTTTAGCAGATTCTCAAAAGATTGACTTTGGGAATTGCATCATAGTCAACTTGTCAAAAAAAAAAGAAACACAATTAGTCATTTATGCATTTGCAAGATACAAGATGACTAGTCAGCTGTTGGCTTAATTAATAACAGCATTTATTTTCTATACCAACTTGTTCTATTTGTATACTCATACTAAGCTGTTTAGCCGGAGGCGGAGCTAGAATTATGAGTTTATAGGTTCTAGATTCTAAAAAACGAAAATTACTGGGTTCTTGATAAATTATTTATACATATTTAACATAAATACAGGATCTATGCCAAGCTACTGGGTTCTGCCAAATCAGTAATCAACATACTAGCTCCACCCCTGTGTAACTTGCTAGCCTCCTCTATATATTCCCAAGTGTTCAGAGGCACCACCAAATTTGTTATGCTTAAGAATTCACATATGGATTCAACATTCTTCTCCTCCAATCTTGGAGTAAATAGTAGTAGTTCTCTTCTATTCTTCATTACAAGTTTTGTTTGTTTTTCTATGGCATTGTGTCATGGCAATGACACAGACCAACAAGCACTACTTGCATTCAAGGGAGCTATAAAGGATCCTTTTGGATATATGAAACCATGGAATGCATCCACACACTTTTGTCATTGGCCTGGTGTCACTTGTGGACGTAAACACGTCAGAGTCATTCAACTAAATGTCGCGAACCAAAACCTAGATGGTCCACTGTCACCCTTCATTGGAAACATGAGTTTCCTCAGGTCTCTATACTTGTCAAACAATACCTTCCATGGTGAAATCCCCTCGGAGATAGGTCGTTTGAGAAGTCTACAACGATTGTATCTCGGTAACAACTCATTTCATGGAGATATTCCCTCAAATTTATCAAGGTGCTTGAATCTTGTATCTCTTGTTCTTGGAGATAACAAGTTTGTTGGAAGCCTTCCTCCGGATCTAGGCGCCTTGTCCAAACTAGAGTACTTGTTACTCACTCGAAACAACTTAACAGGTGAAATCCCTTCTTCTTTTGGAAACTTAACATCATTGAGGGGATTCCTTGCACCATTGAATAATCTTCAGGGGAAAATCCCTGACTCATTTGGGAAGCTGAAGAACTTAGAAATTATCGGAGTAGCTGCAAACCATTTGACAGGTACTATCCCTTCTGCAATGTTCAACATATCTTCCATTAGGACATTTGATGTTGGAGTGAACCAAATCCAAGGTACACTTCCTTCAAGTTTGGGAATCACCCTCCCGAATCTTGAATTATTTATCATCGGTGGGAACAACGTGTCTGGATCGATTCCATCTACATTGTCCAATTCATCAAAGCTAGTGTATTTTCTTGTTGGAGATAATCAACTTACAGGAAGTGTACCAAGTCTTGAGAACCTGAATGAGCTTCAACAGTTAACAATTTCAGGAAATTATCTTGGAACTGGAGAACCAGATGATTTAAGTTTCATTGCCTCTCTGACTAATTCGTCTCGTTTCAGAATCTTGGAGATTCAGTTCAATAGTTTTGGAGGGGTTCTGCCTGCATCCTTCAGAAATTTCTCAACTGAGCTTCAGGTTGTGCAGTTGTCATACAACAGAATACGTGGTAACATACCGGATGAGATTGGAAATTTCATCAACGTGGAAGAGTTTCAGGTGAGGGAAAACTTACTAACTGGTACTATTCCAATCAATTTTGGGAAAGTTAACAAACTGCAGATTTTGGATTTGGCTCAGAATAGATTTTCAGGGAATATTCCATCATCTCTAGGAAATCTTAGTGTAGTATCCATTCTTCTTCTTCACGATAATAATCTCACCGGTGAGATACCAGCAAGTTTAGGAAATTGCAATTACATGATCGAAATATATGTAGCTGAAAATAACCTGTTAGGACAGATACCTAAGGAACTTTTTTCTCTCTCTTCCTTAGTTGCTGTAGACATTTCTGAGAACCATCTAGATGGTTTCATTCCTCTTGAAGTCGGACGTATGATAAATCTTGAATATCTTAATGTTTCCGTAAATAACTTGACCGGTAAAATCCCAAGTACTATTGGTAGCTGTGTGAGACTAGAAGCCTTAGACATGAAAGGGAACTTCTTTCAAGGGATTATTCCTCCTTCTTTCATTTCTTTGAGAGGTCTCCATGTTTTAGACCTTTCTAGGAATAATTTGTCTGGGCAAGTACCAAAATACTTGGAGGGATTCAAGTTTCAACTCTTGAATTTATCGTTCAATGACTTCGAAGGAGTGTTACCAAATGAAGGTGTATTTGAGAATGCAAGTGCAATATCAGTAATTGGGAATCCAAAACTTTGTGGGGGTGTGCCTAACATACATCTTCCGGGATGTGACATAAAAAGATCGAAAAGGTATGGTTCGAGGTTTATCCTCAAGATTGTCATCTCCGTTATCTTTGGTATACTAGGACTTGGTATGCTAGTCACTTTACTATTTTGTTTCTTGTTAAAGAAACCGAAAAAGGTGCCTGTTTCAAGTTCAATTGGTGAGTCACTCATAAATGTCTCTTACCAAAGTTTGCTTCAAGCTACTAATGGATTCTCTGGAGACAACTTGATTGGTGCTGGTAGCTATGGATCTGTTTATAAAGGAACTCTCGATGGAGTAATAGTTGTTGCGGTGAAAGTATTAAACCTCTCGAGACATGGAGCTACCAAAAGCTTTATGGCTGAATGTGAAGTCTTGAGAAACATAAGACATCGGAATTTGGTCAAGGTTCTAACAGCGTGTTCAGGAGTTGACTATCGAGGGAACGATTTTAAGGCTTTGGTTTATGAGTTTATGGTTAATGGCAGCCTCGAAGACTGGTTACATCCTACTCCACTTGATGAAGATACAAGTCAGGCATCTGAAGCAAAAAAGTTAAATATTCTTCAAAGGCTCAACATTGCTATCGATGTTGCTTCTGCAATCGATTATCTTCATCACCACTGCGAGACTCCAGTAGTTCACTGTGATCTCAAGCCAAGCAACATTCTTCTAGACAATCGATTGGTCGGGCACATTGGTGATTTTGGTTTGGCAAAGTTCCTTCAACCAACTGCACAAAATTCTTCTATTTCAGAAGGAAGCTCTAGTCTTGTTAGAGGAACTATTGGTTACACTGCTCCAGGTAACAATTTTTTTTCCTCATTTCTTTCATCCTACCAGAGTAACTTACACGTCGTGCTTATTTCAACGTAATCTTGTACCACACTGATTAACCATAACTTGCTTTGACATCATAAACTATCTCTTAATTGTTACACACATACTGCCATTACTTCTATAAAATCAAGCCATACTAAGTAATGTTCCTTGTTTTTTGTTTTTATTTTTGAATTGTAGAATATGGGATGGGAAGCGAACTATCGACTTGTGGTGATGTGTACAGCTTCGGGATCCTCTTGCTAGAAATGTTCATCGGAAAAAGACCTACAGATGGAATGTTTAGGGATGGTTTAGATCTTCCAAGTTTTGCTAAGCAGGCATTGCTTAACGGAGCTATGGAAGTCATAGATCCGTCACTTATATATGGAAGTAACGGAGACAAGAAAGGTAAAAGCACAAGTATCTACCAGAATAAGGAGTATCTGGTCTCTGTTCTTCGAGTGGGGGTTGCTTGTTCTGCATATTCTGGAGCTGAAAGAATGAACATCACTGAAACTGTTTCCCAATTGTACTCTATCAAGGAAGCTCTTCTGAAATCAGAAATAATTTCAGGAGCACGTTGAAAATATCTTTTCTTCTCTAGTTATAAGTTAACTGTCTGTGTTGTAGTTACCAGTGAGTATAATAAGTTCTCTTCTTCAATACTTATGTCATTCATCACCTGATTGAATGATGTTAGAACTACAGAATATCTTGTAATAAGTACTCCCTCCGTTTCAATTTAAGTATCGTACTTTCATTTTTAGTTCCGTTTCAAAAAAGAATGACTCTTTCTATATTTGGTAACTCTTCCATTCCAACATCTCCGTACCTAGTCAAGTTAAGACACTTAAAATGAAACGAAGGGAGTATAAGCTTTAATGTTCAAAGAGTTCTCTTCTATAAATCAATTCTTGAATGCTTTACAGGAGAATCAAAGCAGACTGTATAAAGACCAGAAAGGGAACTTTAATTGAACTGATATTTCACAAGGTGGAAAATTGTTTTGGTTCTCATTACAATTTTCAAAAAAGGAATAATAATCTACAAACAGGTTAAAAAATTTAAGCCACTATTTAGCAGTACTGCTTTATTTTTTTTTCATATTTCATTTCCACTGGTTTGCAACAATGTCAGCAAGATCAACCACCCTCTGTGAGTAACCCCATTCATTGTCATACCAAGCAATAACCTTAACCATGTCATCTCCCATGACCATTGTGAGTGAAGCATCAACGGTTGATGACACATCACTGCACCGGAAGTCAACTGACACGAGTGGTTCATCGCAGACAGAGAGAATGCCATTGAGTTCCTTGTCAGCAGCCTCTCTGAATGCAGCATTCACTTCCTCAGCAAATGTCTTCTTGGAGACTTGAACAACAAGGTCCACAACTGAGACGTTAGGGGTGGGCACACGGAGGGCAATGCCGTTGAGCTTCCCCTTGAGGCTTGGGAGGACAAGGGCCACAGCCTTAGCAGCACCAGTTGAGGTTGGAACTATGTTAAGGGCCGCAGCTCTTGCACGTCTAAGATCCCTGTGGCTTGCATCAAGAAGCCTTTGGTCACCGGTGTAAGAGTGAGTAGTTGTCATTGTTCCCTTGATAATGCCTATGATAGTAAAGATAATTTATTGATGAATTTAAGTTACGTACACTGACAGTAAAGAACAGTTTTGCTCGCGTGTATAACTAGATCAAGATGTATTACCAAATTTTTGGTCAAGAACCTTGACGAAAGGAGCAAGGCAGTTGGTGGTGCAAGAGGCATTGCTGATGATAGGTTCATCAGGGCTGTAGAGGTCAGCATTGACACCAACAACATAAGTAGGGATGTCACCTTTTCCGGGAGCGGTGATGAGCACCTTCTTGGCTCCGGCCTCGATGTGTTTCCCAGCTCCTTCTCTGTCGACAAACACTCCGGTACCTTCTATCACCAAGTCAATCCCAAGATCTCTGAAAAATGACACAAACATTTTTGAACAATAGTAGAATTAGAGCTTGACTAGGTATCTCAATCTAGTACTATATGTTAGACACCACATGAGCTAAATTGTAATGCTGTAATTCAGAGTTAATGGTCAAAAACACACCTAAATGATCACTTTTTCGCGAGATTCATACCTCAACTATCCATGTTCTCTTTACCTACCAAAACTATCACTCCTTTGTATTAAAACACACTTCGATGCTGAGTTGGCCAAATATTTTTTCTCAATCAACAACAGGCACGTGTAGGCTAACTCAGTATCGAGATGTGTTTTAATACAAATGGCTTGATATTTGAGGTATAAAACTTGTAAAAAGGTGATAGTTTAGGTATGAAACTCACGAAAAAGCGATAAATTACCATTAACTCTACAATTCATGACTATTAAAACTTAGAACTACTGTTTCTGTTTAGACAACTGATAATATGAGTTCCCTGAATCATAAGACAGAGTTTTCATTAGTCTTTTCTTCCCTCAATATATTATAATTAACTAATAATACTGGTCCAAGTTGAGCTTGGACAACATGGACAACACATATTGCACTAAAGTGGATTGCTATTTCGTGAAAATTTGAAATTTTATACGTCGAAAATTTGAAAGTGTAAAGATTTTTTTACACTAGTCGTCCTTAAAGACCGATTATAGATAACAACTGATAGTAAGGTCAAGCTACAAGTTATAATGTAAATTTCGTTACACTATACGTGAACATATACAACTTAAATCCTTTTGTTACGTGTTAGTATGAAAGAACTTACCCCCAGGGGAGGTTGGAGGGGTTACGGTCAGAGACAACTTGGATGACCTTTCCATCGACAGAGATGCCATCAGTGCCAACCGGCTTGACGTCCGCATCAAAGATACCAAGGGTGGAGTCATATTTGAGAAGGTGAGAGGCTTGTTTGACACCACCAGTGTCATTGATGGCAATGACATCAAGGGGAGAGTCTTTTCTACCATGCCAACACCTCAAGAAGTTCCTACCAATTCTTCCAAATCCATTGATGGCTACTTTCAACTTTGCCTCAGTTACTCCCTTCTTGTTCTTTCCCCCTCCAATCTACATTTTATAAAATCCAATTCCATGTAATTATCACAAGAAACATCTTCTTATACAATGACTATAAGTGTTGGAAGTACAATTTAGATGTTAATGTTACCATTTATTTTGTGGTTGATTTCTGAGATGGTCGCTCAAGTAATAGTTATTATCTCACAAAATCATTTTTCTTCTTGATTTCAAATTTCTTCAACAATTTCTCAGATGGTCACTCAACATAAAAATTGAAGCACACTAGACAACAAATGAAGGATACATACTCTTCTTTTCTTCTTCTATCTCTTACTTTATAAGGATTTGAGTTACATACATCGACAGTATGCAGATTTCTTACACTATTAATATAATTAACCTATTGTAGCTAGCAGGTCAGCTAACATTCTCAAGGTAAATTTACCTAAGTTTACCTTATAACTGACCTGATTATGTAAATGTTTTTTACATCGTCAGTGCATAAAACTTAACTATCTTTGTTCACTAAACTCAATTGCTCAGAGAGCAAGTCTTGGTCACAACTAGACATGAAGGATACATATTCTTCTTTTCTTCTTCTTTCTCTTATATTTTATGGATTTAAGTTATAAACACTGACGACACTGTGTAGATTTCTTACACTATCAACATAATTTATCCTGTTATAGCTGGTCAGTTAACATTCTATCGTGTTACTAATTAATAGCTATTACGGAAGATTTACCTATATTTACCTTATAAATGACCTGATTGTGTACACATTTGTTACACTATCAATATAATTTAACCTATCATAACAGGCCAGATAACATTCTGATCATGTTACTAATCAATGGCTATCATGGAGATTTACCTATATTTACCTTATAAGTGACCTGATTATGTACTTTTTACACCGTCAATGCACAGAACTTAACTATATTGTTCACTAGACTCAATCAAACTCATAGATTTTGATGCAATAGCAGTAGTAATAGTAGTACTTACAACAGATGTCTGGAAGGCAACAACAGAGAGAAAGTCATCATTAGTTTTCCTCCCAAATGAAACAGCTGATGAGGTCCTCAGACCAGAGAATTCAGAGAATCCTTTGTTGCTGACCTGCAAGTCCATCAATTCAATTAAAAATCAAACAACAACTCAACAAACATATTCATAACTACGCCTCAGTCCCGAACAACTCAACTAACATATTCATAATGAGTGACCTGGAGAGAAGAGTTGGCTACTGAGAGAGCAGCCGAAGCCATTGTAGTTTTAGAATTGCAGCAGCAGCAGTACAGTGATGTGTAGTGATGAAGGGAAGTATATGAATGAATGAATGGAGGGAAGAAAATGGATGAGATTATGGATGATAACTAGACAGATAGCCTCTCACTCAATGTATGGCTCAGATTGTCTACTTGTTTGTATGTTTCTTTTTTTCTTAAGTGCTAGACTTTTTGGTTTTTTGCATCATATGTTCCCTGTGTATTTTAGGCATACATAGTACGTAAGCAGACATTCAAATTTGGTCTCAACTCGTAAGTAAATGCTTCAATTTTGAGTATGCACTTAGACACCTCAGCTCGTCTTTATTATGTCAGTTGAACACTTCAACTTACCAAAATGGTTGTCTAAACATCTCTAAAATTTATGTGTCACGTCAGTGTCGGGTGTGCACGAGACACAATGAGACGAGTTGGAGTGTTTAGTTGTCAGCTGAGATAAGTTGAGATGTTTTGATGTACACTCTCAAAGTTAGAGTGTTAATTAACTTGCCGGCTGAAGCCAAATTTGAGTATTTATATATGTAATTATTTTATAATCGATATTCGAAACTCAATGGTCCGACTGATATAAGTTTGATCATATGTTTCATTTGCTTCTTTTATTTAATAAATGAGTTTTTACTTCTAATTATCGACGAAACAAACAACTTTTATACTATCATCTAAAAGATAACTACAAATAATTGTCTATAAGAAGTAAATTTAATATAACTACTGTGGAGAAACCATTAGTCTGACTAATTTGGATTCGATTTTATGTTCCTTTTACTGCTTTTAATCAATGTAAAAAGTAACTACACATATTATTTATAAATAGTGAAATTAATCTATATCTATCTATCTATATCTATATCTATATCTATATCTATCTATATCTATATCTATATCTATACTATATTAAAAGTGTGAAGCACCTTATAATGTGATTTGAACTTTTTACCCTTCATTAAAAGTATTTGCAATAGACACAATCGTCTTTTTACCATTTTTCTAAACTTATTATTTAATTAATTTTAGTAAAAGTAAATTTTTATATGACATAAAAGGAAGGAAAACAAAAAAAGCAGACCAAGTTTTTTTATATGACAAAAAAGGAAGAAAAAAAAAAAGCAGACCAAGTTGTTTTAGAACTTTAACGAAAAAGTTTTTCATAAATTTTGATTTGACGGGAAAAGGAAAAAAAGATAGAAGAACAAGTTATTTTACACTCTCATAAATAATTTAATATTATAATTAATTTTTACTATTTTTAAAAAATAAATAAAAAGCTTTAATATTTAGGTAATAAATAAAAATTCTCATATTTAGGTAATTCTTTTAGGTTTTCAACTTCTATAAATTGAGGATCCTTCCTTTTTACAATGACATAATAGCCTCCGGGAGAGTATTCTCCCAATTGTTATACTACTGCTCTTCTATTTTCAGATATCCTTTTGAATTTGAGAAGTTAAGATCCTTCTAAATTGTTGACCTGATAATTTATATTAGTTTGTATTAAAATTTATATATTATCATGTTCATAATTATAAATTGTCATTCTTTTTTCTCTTTTGCTTTGCCTATTAGTGTGTTTAAATGTGTTAGTAATTAACAATAACTTTGAATCTAGATTTTGGGGTTTATCTCGCCTGTTATTTTAATATTTTTGAAATTACAGGTGGTAGATCAATATTTAATCGGGCTTTGAAAAAATTTATGTGTAAAGATTAGGTTTAATCGTATCGTCCTGATATCTCAATTATCATATTATTTTATTGTAGTTTCTGTTCCTATCTAATATGTTTCTTATTATCTGTATGTGTATAACCAAATAAATATATCATAGTTATTTTTTAATATTTGATTTAAAGTCTTAAATATTAGAATTTTTATTTTAAAATTGTATACTAAAACAATAACATATTTGAGTACATTATCTATTTATATCATTAGAAAGATATAACATTTAATTTATCGTCAATTGCTACTTTTTAATAATTTTATTTTTTAATATATAGTTTTATTGATTGACGTGAGACACACGTGCAAAAGCACGTACACTAAAATAGTAACATGAAAAACAAGGCAAATAACTTGTTAGGGAAAACAAGTTTCATAAATAAGTTTTTGCACTTGTGGTATTTCTCCACCCTATCCTCACCCTCCGGGCCCACCCCCTCACCCCACTCCCCTCCACCCCACCCATTCTATCTCTATTATCATAGTATTTACGTAAATTATATATAAATATTTTTAAAATAATATTTTTTATTTATTTAACAAATTTTAAAAAATAAATAAGTAAATCACTTATTTTTAGGAAAATATTTTTCTTTCATACTCTACCCACCCTCGGAGACCGAATAAACTTGTTTCATCTACAAAACTAACATTTTTTATGTGCAATTTCATTATTCTTTTCTTCTACTATAAAAGGTCTATATAAATTGATGACATGGCAGTTATTTGCTATCCATAAGAAATTTGGACAGCCAATGACTAGAAATCCTTTGTCCATATCCATCTTATATATATTTACTTCATTATAAAAATGTTTTTTTTTCATTTGGTCCCAATGATCTTTATAAGGACTTCAAATTACATTGAAAGAAACATCAACACCTTTGCAAATTTGTGGCTTCAAAAAAATTTATTTCTTTTTATGATATCTACCCCTTATCCTTTGTGTTTGGTAGGAACGAAAAATGTTTTTCTATGATATAAATAATTATTTTTATTATTTTTTTTATGTTTGATAAGTAAATGTTATATCTTATTTGCTTGATCACATTAAAATGTTATTATTTGATTAAGTGTGAAAATTAAACTATTTGATTCACGATTATTGATAAGAAGGTCATCACGAACGAAAAGTAATTTCCTTCATCTAAACTTATTGTAAGATTTCTGATATGTGCAATAAAATTCAGAGGCAGTTTATGAATTCATCAAAATTTTCAAGAATTGTTGTTAAAGTAGGACATGGAAATCACCTTTGATCTACCACCGTCAGCTTGTAACCATGTCGCTAAGAGCCTTCTATCTTATTTCTGGCTTGACTGATGGAGTCACATGCGTTTATATAGTTAGATTAGGGACTGCTAGGTAAAAATATAATCATAGTAGGGACTTCTAATAAAAGTTACCTTTCCATCAAGGAAACTATCGGATGTGCATAACAATAGAATATCAGATATATACAACTGTTGAATATTATCTAATATATTATTTACTTAAGAGACAAATTAAATAATTAATTACATAACATGTGAGTCGCATTAAATGTCTCTAATTAAGATGGACTTTTTATACAACAAACAATAATTGCGTCTCAATTCCAAATTAATTGATATCGACTACATAAATCCTCTAACGATTACTCGAACATTAGGTTTAAGCAATTCTTATTTTCATGAAATGCATTATATAAATTGTGAAAGAAGATACTATGAACTGCATTTGTCAAAATGATATTTATACAATGGTTCTCATAATATAATGTGTAGATGTGTATTTCTAGGTAATTTGATCAAACAATCAAATTGATGTACATATGGTTTTGATGATTGACAAAACTCGTGAGGCGACCTGGTACCAGATATGTTGCCTATAGAACTTAATCCATTACTCAGAGTCAACTGTGTGAGAATATGGTTCTTAAAGAGATCTTGTTTCGTAGGGACCAGGTTCATATTATGGATGTACTCATAACCTTGTTAACTGGTAACTTCTGAAGCGGATTTCTCCTGGTTCAAATATGTCAGGTGATATATGACATGGAAATATTGAAGTGGCACATGGGACATCTGTTCCTTATGATTGACAAACTGCTTGAAGGGACCTGATACCCGAGATATATGAGTACGTGGTCAATTGGTGTCTGACAGTATTGCACGAGTATGTACGAATATCTTTTGGAAAAATCTGGTTCTCAAGAGGAACTATTTCTCTGAGGGATATTGTTCCATAGGGACCAGATGAGGGACCAGGTCCATCGGACGTTGAACTTTCTGGCAGTCAACAGTACAGCTAGCAGCTGTACTTTTTGCAAGAAAGTTGGTGCACAGCAGCAGAGGAGCATCAGCTGTCCAATCTCGACCAATGAGAAACTTTCTAGGTTTACCCTCCCATTTGCCCCACATATATAGATCATTATGTGGGAGGAAAACCTTTGCACATCCTAAAATTCACATTCTCTCAGCAAAAGTCTCATTGTTCTTCAGTTCAAAGCTTCTACAACAAGGGACCTGGTCTTAGCCTACGACAGTTGCTCTTAGTTCATTGTTGTTTGAGTCTTTGTACTTTGTGCTAAATTGTAAATCTACTCCTATGTTATAAAGGATAGTAGATACTGAACTTGTCTATGTTCTTAGGTTGTGTCGCATTAACTAGAGTTAGTTAGTTGCATCAACTAAGTTTAGTCAAGTTTTCTTTTCATCTCTTTTTTGGTGTTTTCTTGGGTAGAGTTACCTAGGAGTGTCAACTAGAGGTAGTTGATAAAGAGAGCTAGAGTTAGCCAAGTTGTGGTCAACTAGAGTTAGTTGACATTGGAGACTACAATAGAGTTATTGTAGTGTTGCTCATGTTGAAGCTATCATAAGGGAATGGGTTTAAGAGGTTAACCATAAGATTACGACAATGAGTCTGTAATCAAATCATTGCTCTTGTTTTAGTGAAGTTGTTGGTGAAAATCCTACGAGATAGGTCGTGGTTTGTTCCTCCCTTGAGCAAGGAGGTTTCCACGTAAACATCCTGTGTTATTACTTTACTGCTTCTTGTGTGTGTGTTGATCGTGTTCTTATTTAGTGTCTGAGGACCAAGTAAAGAACCTGGTTCCTAACTTGGAAGTGGGTCATACAAACCTTCAATTGGTATCAGAGCGGGTTCCTCCTAAAAGGTTAACACCTAGGAAGAATCCTGCTACGATGGCTGCTCCACCAAATCTCGAGGAAGGGAAATCAACCACAAGACCACCAAGGTTCAACGGAGAGTTCTATGGATGGTGGAAAACAAGATGCATGATTTTATCATGGCTGATGATAGCGAGCTATGGGATGTTATCTCTGATGGACCATATGTTCCATGAAGACTGTGACTAAAGAAGAGAGTAAGAGAACAATTGCAAAGACCATAAAGGAGTATAATGATGCGGACCGCAAGCTCGTTGAGAAAAATTACAAGGCCAAGAAACTCTTGGTGTGTGGGATAGGTTCGGATGAGTATAACAAGATCCCAGCCTATGAGACTGCTAAAGAAATCTGGCAGGCCCTTCAAACCGCTCATGAGGGAACAAGTCAAGTTAAACAATCAAAAATAGACATGCACACCACTTAATATGAGCTTTTCAGGATAAAAGAGGGAGAACCAATCCAAGATATGCACACTCGATTCACCTCGATTATTAATGAATTGCATTGTTTGGGAGAAATCATCCAAACCAACAAGCAGGTAAGGAAGATTCTCAGTGTTCTTCCTGAGTATTGGGTAAGTAAGGTAGATGCCATCACTAAAGCCAAAGATCTACTGACTCTAACCATGGATGAATTGATTGGTAACCTGAAAACCTATGAACTCAAAAAACAACAAAATCTGGATAGAAAAGAACCAAAGAATGAGAAGAGCTTGGTACTCAAGGCTGCTAAAAGTGACTCCAGTGAAGATAACACTGATATGGCCTATATCACTCAAAGATTCAAGAAAATGGTGATGAGAAATGGAGGGTTTCCAAGAAAAGGAAGTACAGTAAATTTACCAAAAGGAATGTTTGTTGTCATAAATGTGGAAAGCTTGGACACTTCATTAAAGATTGTCCACTTCACAAGCAATACTACAGGGAGTACAACAAAAACAACCCTGAGAAAGGCAACAGAAGGGACCAGGTCCCTGATAAGGACAAAAGAAAGGAAGTTGCTGACAAGTTCGTTAAACAAGCATTGGATGCTTGGGGAAACACCTCCAGTGAATCAGAAGAAGAAAGCAATCATGTTGATGCCTCTTTTCTTGCCTTTGAAGATGATCATTCACCCTTCAACTCCCTTCTCTCCCTAATGGCTCAATCAGACGACGAAGAAAAGGACGAGGTAAGCTTTCATGAAGTTCAAGAAAATTTGAAAGATTACTCTAGAAAAGAATTGAGGTCTCTTGCAAATGTGCTAATTGATGCTTATTATAGTATGATTAATGAAAATGAGTCCTTAATTGATAGTCTTTCTAAAATTGAGGCTGAAAAATTGTCCCTAGCGAACAAAGTTTCTTTTCTAGAAAATAAAATTAACAAAGTGTCCACTGATTATGAGATTTTAAAACAAAGCTCTCAGGAAGACAAGGAATCTGTTTCTAAAGGGAAGAAGATAGGTACTGACATTCAATTTGATCTTGAAAGAGAAATAAACAAAATCAAATTGGATCTCAGTCTCTCACTTGAGAGAAACAAGGAACTGCAAGAGAACTTGAACAGAACCAAGGCTGACCTCGAAAAGTCTCTTCGATGGACTCAGTCTTCAGAAGTCTTAGCTCATGTAAACACGTTGAACTTCAGCTCCAGGGAAGGGATTGGGTTTAGAAAGAAAAGTGCTTCATACAATCTCATAGCAAGTATGTCTCAGATCCTGACAATTGGCTTTGTTCTCACTGTGGAAACAACGGATATTATAAAGATAGTTGCCAGAAAAGAATCACTACTGAAAGAAGAAATCACAAATTCATGAAAGACAAGAAAAGTACTAAAGAACCTGGTCCCACTATGAAGAAATCACCTCTGCCTGCTTGGACTAGGAGGAACTTGATTCATCCATTTACCCACTCCAGGGGACCCAAATTTGTTTGGGTTCCTAACTCTAACAAATAACTATGGTTGCAGGTAAGAGTGAGAGGATGCAGCCAAAAATGGTTTATGGATAGTGGCTTCTCAAAGCACATGACAGAAAGGATGGAAGAATTCCTCTCACTCAAAGCCTTCCAATGAGGAAGTGTGTCCTTCGGAGATGGAAATAAAGGTTACATTCTTGGAGTCGGGAAGATTGGGAGATCTCTTGCTCATGCAATTGAAAATGTTTACTACGTAAATAGGTTAAAGTATAGCCTACTGAGCGTATCTTAAATTTGTGACAAAGGAAATGAAACTTGACATATCTCAGTGTTGTGAATGATGATGCAATCCTGTGGCACAGAAGACTTGGTCATGTCAGCTCCTCTCTTCTGAACAAGCTGGTCTCAAAGGACCTGGTTCGTGGTTTTCCAAAGGTGAAATTCACAGACATCAAACTGTGTGATGCATGTGTGAAAGGAAAGCAAGTTCGTTCCTCCTTCAAGCCTAAGAAGGGACTTGGTCCCCTAGTGAATGAAATAATGCAACAAGGCATCATTGGATCTTTGCTCTTCTTGACGACAAGTAGACTCGGCATCATGTTCAATGTGGGAGATAAGTATGATTTGATTGAATGTGCAACTATGTCGGGTACTTGGTAGATAAAGAGAACACGTGACTAGTGACTCATTTCCTTGAATCTTCCAGGATCTCATGGAGGACCAGGTACCTAAAAGTTTCACAAATGCACTAAGAAGGGTACAGTTTGGACAGAATCATCTCCTTCATCTAAATCTCCCTCCAGTGGCTATGATTAGACTGCAGGTATCCAAAGAGTTTGTTGACCATGTCTAACACAGCTCTATACTGTTGTAGGTATGCACGCATGGCAAGATGGGAGAAAATAAGAATTGGAGATCATCTAGGTAGCTCAAAGTATGCTCTCAAAAGTTCAGAAGAGGGACCAGGTTCCTCTTCATAGGTTAATACCATTAACTGCACTTATAAAAGCTTTGAATTGTCTTGAAATGCCACATAGATTTCCTTTTTCTTTTCCACTCTTTCATAATGTTGTCATGTCATTCGAAACTCTATTGTCATCTCCTTTCCTTGACATGACACGTTGATTTTTCTCCTCATAAGGCATAATCTGTCACGACCCAGACCGCCGTGAGTGGCACCCACCCAACCACCCCCGGGTGAGCGAACCGTCAACGACCCCGAACTTAACCGTTCTAACAGCTCAAAACCAGAATGCAAGAAATAAACTAGCAATTCAATACAGTCTGACATGGAGCTACCAAAAGCTTTATGGCTGAATGTGAAGTCTTGAGAAACATAAGATTTCGGAATTTGGTTAAGGTTCTCACAGCTTGTTTAGGAATTGAATATCGAGGGAACGATTTCAAGGCTTTGGTTTACGAGTTTATGGTTAATGGAAGCCTCGAAGACTGGTTGCATCTTAGTCCACCTGATGAAGATACAAGTCAGGAAGCTGAAACAAAAAAATTGAATTTTCTTCAAAGGCTCAACGTTGCTGTCGATGTTGCTTCTGCAATCAATTAGCTTCATCACCACTGCAAGACTCCAATAGTTCACTGTGATCTCAAGCCAAGCAACATTCTTCTAGACAATCGATTGGTCGGGCACATTGGTGATTTTGGTTTGGTAAAGTTCCTTCAACCAACTGCACAAAATTCTTCTATTTCATAAGGAACCTCTAGTCTTGTTAGAGGAACTATTGGTTACACTGCTCCAGGTAACAATTTTTTTTCCTCATTTCTTCCATCCTGCCTGAGTAACTTAAACATCGTGCTTAGTTCAACGTATTCTTGTACTACACTGATTAACCATAACTTGCTTTGACATCATAAACTATCTCTTAATTGATACACACATACTGCCATTACTTTTATTAAATCAAGCCATACTAAGTTATGTTCCTTGTTTTTTTTTGTTTTTGAATTGTAGAAGATGGGATGGGAAGCGAGCTATCGACTTGTGGTGATGTGTACAGCTTCGGGATCCTCTTGCTAGAAATGTTCACCGGAAAAAGGCCTACAGATGGAATGTTTAGGGATGGTTTAGACCTTCCAAGTTTCGCTAAGCATGCATTGCTTAACGGAGCTGTTGAAGTCATAGGTCCGTCCCTTATTTATGCAAGTAACGAAGACAAGAAAGGTAAAAGCACAAGTATCTACCAGAATAAGGAGTATCTGGTTTCTGTTCTTCGAGTCGGGGTTGCTTGTTCTGCATATTATTGACCTGAAAGAATGAACATCACTGAAACTGTTTCCCAAATGTACTCTATCAAAGAAGCTCATCTGAAATCAGAAATAATTTCAGGAGCACGTTGAAAATATCGTTTCTTCTCTAGTTATAAGTTAACTGTCTTTGTTGTAGTTACCAGTGAGTATAATAAGTGTTTTCCTTCAGTACTTATGTCATTCATCACCAGATTGCATGATGTTAGAACCACAGAATATCTTGTAATAAGTACTCCCTCCGTTTCAATTTAAGTATCGTACTTTCATTTTTAGTTCCGTTCCAAAAAAGAGTGGCTCTTTCTATATTTGGTAACTCTTTAATTCCAACATCTCCGTACCTAGTCAAGTTAAGACACTTAAAATGAAAGGAAGGGAGTATAAGCTTAAATGTTCAAAGAGTTCTCTTCTATAAAATAATTCTTGAATGCTTTACAGGAGAATCAAAGCAGACTGTATAAAGACCAGAAAGGGAACTTTTATTGAACTGAGATTTCACAAGGTGGAAAATTGTTTTGGTTCTCATTACAATTTTCAAAAAGGAATAATAATCTACAAACAGGTTAAAAAATTTAAGCCACTATTTTTTTTCCATATTTCATTTCCACTGGTTTGCAACAATGTCAGCAAGATCAACCACCCTCTGTGAGTAACCCCATTCATTGTCATACCAAGCAATAACCTTAACCATGTCATCTCCCATGACCATTGTGAGTGATGCATCAATTGTTGATGACACGTCACTGCACCGGAAGTCAACTGACACGAGTGGTTCATCGCAGACAGAGAGAATGCCATTGAGTTCCTTGTCAGCAGCCTCTCTGAATGCAGCATTCACTTCCTCAGCAAATGTCTTCTTGGAGACTTGAACGACAAGGTCAACAACCGAGACGTTAGGGGTAGGCACACGGAGGGCAATGCCGTTGAGCTTTCCCTTAAGGTTTGGGAGGACAAGAGCCACAGCCTTGGCAGCACCAGTTGAGGTTGGAACTATGTTGAGAGCTGCAGCTCGTGCACGCCTAAGATCCCTGTGGCTTGCATCAAGAAGCCTTTGGTCACCAGTGTAAGAGTGAGTAGTTGTCATTGTTCCCTTGATAATGCCTATGATAGTAAAGATAATTTATTGATGAATTTAAGTTTCGTACACTGACAGTAAAGAACAGTTATGCTCGCGTGTATAACTAGATCAAGATGTATTACCAAATTTTTGGTCAAGAACCTTGACGAAAGGAGCAAGGCAGTTGGTGGTGCAAGAGGCATTGCTGATGATAGGTTCATCAGGGCTGTAGAGGTCAGCATTGACACCAACAACATAAGTAGGGATGTCACCTTTTCCCGGGGCGGTGATGAGCACCTTCTTGGCTCCAGCCTCGATGTGTTTCCCAGCTCCTTCTCTGTCGACAAACACTCCGGTACCTTCTATCACCAAGTCAATCCCAAGATCTCTGAACAAATTACACAAAACATTTTGAACAATAGTTTAGATGTTGACTAGTATCTCAATCTAGTGCTATATGTTAGACACCACATGAGCTAAATTAAGCATGCTGTAATTCAGAGTTAATGGTCAAAAGCACACCTAAATTATCAATTTTTCGCGAGTTTCATACCTCAACTATCCATTGTTCTCTTTACCTACCTAAACTATCACTCATTTGTATTAAAACACACTTTTGTTGAGTTGGCCAAATATTTGTTCTCAATCGACAACAGGCACGTGTAGGCTAACTCAGTATCGAGATGCGTTTTAATACAAAGGGAGTGATAATTGAGGTATAAAACTCGCAAAAAGGTGATAGTTTAGGTAGGTAAATAGAACAACAGATAGTTTAGGTATGAAACTCACGAAAAGCTGATAATTTAGGTGTGTTTTTTACCATTAACTCTATAATTCATGGATATTAGAGCTTAGAACTACTGTTTCTGTTTAGACAACTGATAATATGAGTTCCGTGTAACATAATACAGAGTTTTTATTAGTCTTTTCTTCCCTCAATACAATAAACTAACTAACAATACTGGTCCAAGTTGAGTTTGGACCTCCACTAAAGTGGATTGCTATTTTGTGATAATTTGAAGTTTTATACATCGAAAAATTGGAAGTGTAAGGATTTTTTTACACTAGTCGTCCTTAAAACCCGAGTATAGATAACAACAAATAGTAAGGTGAATTTGAAACTCGAGAAAGATGATAATTAACCTGCTATAACCGGTTAAGCTACAAGTTCTAATATAAATTTCGTTACACTATCCGTGAACGTATACAACTTAAATCCTTTTGTTACATGTTAGTATGAAAGAACTTACCCCCAGGGGAGGTTGGAGGGGTTACGGTCAGAGACAACTTGGATGACCTTTCCATCGACAGAGATGCCATCAGTGCCAACCGGCTTGACGTCAGCATCAAAGATGCCAAGAGTGGAGTCATATTTGAGAAGGTGAGAGGCTTGTTTGACACCACCAGTGTCATTGATGGCAATGACATCAAGGGGAGAGTCTTTTCTACCATGCCAACACCTCAAAAAGTTCCTTCCAATTCTTCCAAATCCATTGATGGCTACTTTCAACTTTGCCTCAGTTACTCCCTTCTTGTTCTTTCCTCCTCCAATCTACATTTTATAGATCCAGTTTCATATCATAGGATATATATTGTTATACAATGACCATAATTGTTGGAAGTACAATTTAGATGTTAATGTTACCATTTATTTTGTGGTTGATTTCTCATATGGTCACTCAACTAATTGTTAGATCACTACTAAAAATCACTATTTTCCCACTGAAAAATATAGAGTGTCTATTTCCACGTATATTTTTGATTGAATCGGTGGGAAAAGAAAAAATAGTAATGTTTTCATATGGAAAATTTAGGAAGTTTTCAATTATTTCAGTGAAAATCTGTTTCTCACCGTGCATTTTCCCGATGAATTGATTCGGTAGGAAATGAGCGGGAAAATCATGTTCTACGGCACAAATTTCTCACCGACTTGCGGTGGGTAAAATCTTTATTTCTAGTAGTGGATGGTCACTCAACTAGTAGTTATTATCTCAGAAAGTCGTCTTTCATCGTGATCTCAATTTTCTTCAACAAAATGACTTTCTTAATAATACTAAGTAACTATTAGTTAAGTGACCATCTGAGAATTACCTATCTTGTTAGTAAAATCAATCACTCAGATTTTTAAATCAATGGTAGTAGCAGACACAACAGAGAAATTACCTATATTTACCTTATAAGTAATCTGATTGTATATATATTTTTTACACCGTCCGTGCACAGAACTTAACAATCTCAATCAAACTCAGATATTAATGCAATAGTAGTAATAGTAGTACTTACAACAGAGGTCTGGAAGGCAACAACAGAGAGCAAATCATCATTAGTTTTCCTCCCAAATGGAACAGCTGATGAGGTTCTCAGACCAGAGAATTCAGAGAATCCTTTGTTACTGACCTGCAAGTCCATCATCAATTCAATAAAAAAAAAACATAGTCATAACTACGCCTCAGTCCCGAACAAGTCGGGAATTAGCTAATAATAGATAAGAGTAGTGGAGGGTGAGTGAATGAGGGACCTGTAGAGAAGAGTTGGCTACTGAGAGAGCAGCCGAAGCCATTGTTGTTTTCTTTTAGAATTGCAGCAATAGTACAGTTATGTGTAGTGATGAGGGAAGTTTATGAATGAATGAATGGAGGGAAGAAAATGGATGAGATTATGGATGATAGCTAGACAGATAGCCTCTCACTCATTGTATGGCTCAGATTGTCTACTTGTTTGTATGTTTCTTCTTTTCTTAAGTAAATACTCCGATTTTGAGTATACACTTAGACACCTCAGTTTGTCTCCATAGTGTCAGTTGAATACTTCAACTTACGAAAATGATCGTCTAAACACCTCTAAAATTTATGTGTCACGTCAGCATCGGGTGTCAACGAGACACAGTGTGACAAGTTGAAATATTTAATTGTCAATTGAGAGCACGTTGAGGTGTCTAAATATACACTCTCAAAGTTAGAGTGTCAACCTGCTAGCTGAAGCCAAATTTGAGTATTTGTTTATGTATTATGTCTTTATTTTATAATCGATTTTCGGAACTCAATGGTCTGACTGATTGATATAAGCTCGATCATATGTTTCATTTGCTTCTTTTATTTAATTAATGAGTTTAACTTCTAACTATCGACAGGGTAAACAACTTTTATACTATCATCTAAAAGATAACTATAAATAATTATCTATAAAAAGTAAAAGGTAATATAACTAGTGCGGAGAAACCATTAGTCTGACTAGTTTGGATTCGATTTTATGTTCCTTTTACTGCTTTTAATCAATATAAAAGTAACTACACATATTATTTATAAATAGTAAAATTAATAACATGAAAACAAGAGCGAAAACAAGTTTCATAAATAAATTTATGCGCTGCTTGTCTTTCCCATCCTATCCTCACTCTCCGGGCCTACCCCCTCCACCTCCGCCCACAATCTTTATTATTATAGTATTTACTTAAATTATACATTAAATATTTTTTAAAATAATATTTTCTATTTATTTAATAAATTTCAGAAAATTACTTATTTTTCGGGGAAATATTTTCCTTCCTACCATGGAACCGAATAAACTTATTTCATCTACAAAACTAACATCTTTTATGTTCAATTTCATTATTATTTTCTTCTATAAAAGGTCTATATAAAATTGATGACATGGCAATTATTTCTATCCATAAGAAATTGCCACCCTGTCACTAAGACTCCCTCCCATTGGACAGCTAATGACTAGAAATCCTTTGTCCATATCCAACGTATATATATATTATATTATACCTCATCATAAAATGTATTTTTTTTTTCATATTTGGTCCAAATGATCTTTATAAGGATTTCAAATTACATTGAAAGAAACATCAACAACTTTGCAAATTTGTGGCTTCAAAAAATATTCTTTCTTTATATGATATCTACCCCTTATCCTTTGGATTTGAAATAGTGGTGTGTTTGGTAGGAAGGAAAATGTTTTTTATGATATAAATAATAATTTTATTTATTTTTTGATGCTTGATAAGTATATATTATATCTTATTTGCTTCATTACATTAAAATGTTATTATTTGATTAAGTGTAAAAATTAAATCATTTTATCCACAATCGTTGATAAGAAGGCCACCAGGAACAGAAAAATAATTTCCTTCATTTAAAATTGTTGTAAGAATTTGTGGCATGTGCAATAAGATTTTTAGGGTGTGTTTGCTATGAAGGAAAATGTTTTTCGCAAAAAATAATTTCTTGAAAAATAAGTAGATTTCTTACTTATTTTTCAGAAAATGTTTTCCTTCATACCATACACACCCTTAGAGGTTGTTTATGAATCCATAAAATTTCTCAAGAATTGATTTCATAAACTACTCGCAATGTGATTTTGTTTGAATCGATCAATATGGTGTATTTCTCCCGTAGGCGGAGGAAAAGGAACTATCTATTTTAATGTCACCATAACCAAAATATGGATCGTTTGTCTCCTACACACTCGTTCTGTAAGTAAACGTCAGCTTTAATTTTTATGCTTAATGATCTTACACTTCATATTATTTGGTCTAACAATAAAGTTTTCCACAGATATAGTCTCAATTCTTTTACTTTTATTTTAAATTTATGAATAACAGATCGTCCAATAATTGCATGAATCTAATCTCCTTAAAAATTATTTATACCATTCCTGGTTATAAAAACGAAAAACCTATTTCTTTGTACTCTCATCTTTCTAAGCTGACTTAGAATCTAGAATTATTGCAAGGTTCCAAAGTTGTTATGGTTAATCATGAAGTGTAATTAACTTAATTTTATTTATCAATTATTCTTTATAGGAAGATCGAATTCATGCAACTATTGGACGGTCTATTATACCTATAAATTCAAAACAAAAATATAGAAACTGAATTAATTATGAAAAACTTTGTTATTGGACCAAATAATATGAAATTCGAGACCAATAAGCATAAACTGAAGCAGACTCTTATTCATAGAACGAAAGTTAATTCCCTAGATAGTCACCCAAGTTTTAAGAATTGCCTTCAAGTATCATTTTTGATTCATTTAGGACAAAAATATCACTCAACTATCACTACTTTCCTCAAAAAATACTAAACACCTCAAAAATCTTCTTCTATCCTAGTTGGTATGCCATGTCATTAAAACCTCACTTATTTTAATAATAGACTTATTTACCTCATCAAACTCATTTAATCAAAATTATAATCTTATTCTTTTTCTTTTTTTAAAAATAGATTAGTTTATTAAGAAGCAATTCTCATGCTTAGAAATTCTTTCGGGTACTTAAACTTTTTTTTCTAGAGTTATTTTCCTAAATAGTCACTCATGGTTTGAGGATTGCCTACACAAATCACTTTTATTTTTTTAAAGATAATAATATCAATCAACTATCACTATTTTTCTCAAAAAATATTAAATACATCAAAAGTCTCCTTCTCTTCTAGTTGGCATGTCATGTCATTAAATCATTATTTTTTTAAAAAATAATAGACCTATTTAACTCATCAAACTCATTTAACCAAACTCATATCTCTACAAAAAAATATTTAAATAACCTAGAAATTTATCTGAAAATTATACAAAAAAATCACAAATAATCTAATTTCCTACAGATTTTTCTACCAAACAAAATTCAATGAAATAATCTTTGTAGGTAATTATTACCTGGAGATTTTTAAAATTACTAAGTAAGTTATCTGAGAATTTTAAGTAAGTAATTGCCCATAAAAATTATTCAAATAAATTCGTAAGGTTGACATAGATAAAAGTTTGTAAAAAAGAGAAATTTATTATTTAACTTTTATTTTAATTTAATTCTCCATTTTTATTTTTTTGTAATTGTTATATTATATTTTATCTTATCATATAATTAAACATTAATATTTATCCTTAGATCATCCTAAATCACGAAAAGCAAGTAATAATTTGCTGAGTTGCTTACTTTAATTTAATAACGCATGCATTATATGAGATTAATTTGCTCACTAATAAAAAATAAAATTTTATTTTTTTTAGTCGATGTAATATAATAATCTTTCTCCTACTTCACTGTCCATTAAATAAAGATACGAATATTATTCACTTTTTTTAAATAAAAAAAAAAAGTTACTGTAAGTATGGGTTTCAAAGTATACAATTAATTTTTTTTTAATGATTATTTGACCTTTAAAATCATTGATCCATTATACAATAGTATGATTAAATAATGTAAGTTAACGTTCACGAAGTGTTTTGTATATTATAGTTCAGTTTGAACTTATTAAAACTGCTATATAATATATATATATATATAT
Organism: Jaltomata sinuosa; assembly: GCA_003996215.1. Taxonomy (NCBI): domain Eukaryota; kingdom Viridiplantae; phylum Streptophyta; class Magnoliopsida; order Solanales; family Solanaceae; genus Jaltomata; species Jaltomata sinuosa. The sequence continues at coordinate 742,419 of QJPP01007196.1, read as the reverse complement.
ATATGTGTGTGTGTGTCCATAACTATATATAGTGTTAAAGTGTTATTTATAGTAGAAAAAATATATAATGTTTAAGTATGGTAAAGGAATCAAATGATCCACATTTTGATTATGACGGCATTAAAATAGAATGTTCCTTTTCCTCCACTTGTTGGAGAATCTATCAATTATCATATTGGTTCAAACAAAAATCACAGCATAAATAGCTTATGAAATCAATTCTTAGAAAATTTAATGGATTTTATCAACTAATTTTGAATTTTGTTGCACATATCACATGATTTTATGACAATTATTGTAGATGGAGAAAATAATTTTCTATTCCTTGGTGCCCTCCTTTTTTATCAGCGTCGTAAATCAAATGGTTTAACTTTCATAATTGATTAAATAATAATAATTTAATACGATCAAGCAAATATTTTTAAGTTTAAACTTTTGAATTCAAAAGTTGACTTCAAAATTAGTCGTATTTTTCTATAGAAGTGATTATAACTTAGCAACTTTTAAATTATGATTATTTTTATTATAACTTATTAATATACAATATTTATTTTACGCGATTTCATTATTTTTTTGATTGAATATTTTATTGTCATCACTTATTTATATTTAGTATTATTTTTTTTAGAAATACCTTAGGTAATTGTATCTTGCTAGGACTAAAGAAATATTTAAAGCACAAGTTAATTATATGTTCGTATGAAGACTTTACCGAAAAAACCCCGAAAGATCCAAAAAAAAAACAGGAAACCAAAAAATCCGAAGTTGGAAAACTCAACTTTTATAGGTTTTGTTTGATTTATAAATTTACAAACACGACACTAATAGTTTGGTTTGGTATTTAAAAAATTCGAACCAACCTAATCCATGTACACCCCAACAAGTTAATTATTTCTTTCTATCAAATAGAAATATGTTACAGCCAATCCTAAGCACACAATATATTAGAAAATAAAAAATCAAAACTGTCATTTTGCCGTAAATTATCTAGATAATCAACTAAAATAAAATGTTGATTAATTTCAAGCAAAATGTATACAAACACAATGCATATATAGTCATTAATGCTAATTCTTATAATTACAACAACAACATACCTAATTCTTATAATTAAACAAAATATTATAAGAATTTCTTAAATATATTGGCAAATATGTGTATCACAAATATAACAGCGAAAGGGGTTGGACATTGCTTCGAAAATATTAAAGCATGTGATGTATATACATAAGTACATTGTACTGCTAATATGGGATGCTTTGTACACGTATATACACAGTCACGCAGCGGAAAATTAAATCAAAAGTTACCTTAAGTCATTGTTGTTCAAGTAAAGAAGATACATTGAACAATTACACTTTATAAAATCACTTGAGCTGAAAGTCTATCGGAAACAGTCTCTACCTTCACAGGGTAGAGATAAGGCTGCGTACACATCACCCTCCGGCCTCCCCAGACCCTACTTGTGGGATTACACTGGGTATGTTATTGTTGTAAAATCAAAGTTTTGTTGATGTTCTACTAGTTTTTGTCGATGATCGCCATACCCCATTAGTGGTTCTGGCAATCTTTGGAGGGTCCTTCAGAGATGTTGTAAGCTGAACTTCCAGTTTTGAAGGGTCCAAAGACAGCATGACGCGGATAAAATCATTTAAATCAAAGCCGCTTCCGGTATCTATGTTATTGTCATTGACGTTAGCCGAGGAGGAGCCAGCTGATTCTTCTGTGCTCCCCTCAGCGTCGTCTCCAGCAATAGTATTAGAAGTAGACTCTTTTACCTTGTAATAAGAATTTTGATCTAAATTCAAGAGCCTCTTTATGCTATCAATCGCTGGATCAATGACGTCTAAGAAGCCCATTATCCATGACTCATCATCGACAACTTCAGTACGCTGTTACACAGGGAAATGAGATCATAAAATTTGTCTTGCTTCAAGTACTCTGAAGCTAAAAGTTAGTTTGCTATATCCAAGAGAGGTGACCAATGCCACAATAAGCGTCAAAGTGTAAACAAAAGCGTCTAATGATGTAAAGATGGGGGAAGTGTAGCTATACGTAACATTGATTTAATTAAGAAGTAACAATGAATATCGAAAACGATGCTTACAATGTGGTCATTGAAGGAAATGACTTATATTCATGGAAAATTCTCATTTACCTGTTGAAAGTAGAGGTTACGAATTTCCTCTGCACGGACAGAGTTACCTTGGTCTTCCTCTAAATTTGCCCATGTCATCCATGTTATATAGCTCTGAGAGTTTATGTTCAGGGACGATCTAAATAATCTTCGAGCAGCTGATAAGTTTCCAGCTCTTTGCTCCAAAACACCCCAAGCCTATAAAGCACATTAGTAAACAATTATCAGTACATTTACTATGGGAAAAGATTACATGTAACCAGAATTTACTACTTGTTGGAGCAAAAGACAGATTAAGATGCACGCCAGAATTACGAGTTTGTATTAATGATTTATTAGTGTTCATCAATTATAGCCTCCACAATTTGCATCAAAATGTTGTACGAAAAACAAACTATAGAAAATTATTCTTATCTATTTGAAATTAACATTACCTGAAGACAGCGTGCAGCACTTTCAGTTGTTGAGTTGATCGATAGGGCTCTCTGGTACAGTTCCCGAGCAGTGGAAATGTTTCCTTCTTTCCACTCCATCCAACCCCAAGCCTAAATCACTACCAAGTTAGTTATTCGGTTGTTGATTGTTCCTTTTTCATGGTTGTCAAAGTTACAAGTTTTATTATCTTAAGACTGTTGAGAACAAATCGAAAAAGCAGTGATGAGTTCATCAATTGTATTCAGCTCTTTTAGTCTTTCATCTTCTATTTACCATGTCAAGAGCTTGATCTATTCGAGTGAGTCTTTCATTTGCCAAATGTTGTAAATGAGTCCAGTCGATTATTCTATTGCAAATTAAGAACTTAGAATGGCAGAAAACAAAAAGTGTAAGCATTTTTTTCTTAACTTCTGTAGAGATTTTACTATTAAAGAGAGAGGTCTTACAATCCAAACTGGTTGATGCCTTGGATCCAGTTGAGATGCTCTCCGGAATAAAACTCGTGCGAGGTTCGCACTGGAATTCTTGTATTCTATCAAAGCAAGTGACTGGAGGAGAACAGGATCTCTAGGATTCACCATGTGCCCTATTGTCAGAAGTTTCCGTCCTTGGTCAATATTTCCCAGATTAGCTTCAAAAACTCCCCACACATGCCACGCAAACCTATTTTTCGGACTGGCCTGAACTGCTTTCTGCTTTGTCAGGAGTATCAAATACAAGAAAAATAAATAAAATTGAAAATAAAGTGACAAAGGCATCAAATAAAAAGGAAACGCATAATGCATAAACATACACTCAAACTTGGCACATCGAGACACCTCAGCTCGTCTCTATTGTGTCGGTTGAACACTCCAACTTACAAAATAATCATCTAAACACCTCCAAAAATATGTGTCATGTCAGTGTCGGGTGTCCACGAGACACCGTAAGGACGAGTTGGACTGTTTAGTTGCCAGTTGAGACCAAGTTGAGGTGTCTAGATGTGCACTCTCAAAGTTGGAGTGCTTACTTTCCGGCTGAAGCCACATTCGAGTGTTTGTTTATTTATTATGCCAAAAGGAAATGCTCAATGATGATAGCAAAGGATCAACTTCAGAAAATACAAACCTCAAATAGCTGCCGAGCCGCACGGTTATTCTCTAATTGAGCCTCTAGTTGAGCCCATGCCTACATAAGAGAATACAGAACCACTATAAGGAATCCACCAAAGACATGCGCATAAACCACTCGAAAATAGTCGAGACAGATTGAAGTTTTTGGATAATTCTTACCAGCCAACTAGCACAACTTTTTCGGTTACACCTTGTCGCCTGCTTGAACAAATAACGGGCTCTTTCATATCGTTTTGCTTTAGCTTCGAGGAGTGCAAGAGTTTGGTATACGTACTCATTACCTCCACAAAACTTGAGTCCTTTGCCAAGAAGATTTCTTGCCTTCTTTATATTCCCTTGCTGCAGCTCTAAAACTGCCCAACCGTGCCAGGCTGCAATATGCTTCTTGTCAGCAACTGTCGCAGCATCAAATAGTTCTCTAGATCTCCGTAAATTACCCATCCTATTTTCCAGAATAGCCCAGCACTAGTCCAAAGGAGTAAGTTTGGTGAACTTTCTGATACAAAAAAGATAGGTTGCAAGAAGGCATGTAGTATGTCATATTGTTTTCAATGGAGTCGCATCATCTACAAATGCATATTCTAACCTCGAACCCAGTATCTTTAAGGTTATCTTTCTTTCCACTAAGAATGTATGTAACAGACTCAAGGACCAATCCACCAATACATGTTAAGATACGGTCAATGATTACTGATCAAATTCTCTTTTTTGATGTCTGAAAATTTGAACTTCACTCAGAGAAGTATAACACAATGACCTTAGACATGATTATGGAAAGTAGCAAGGTGAATAAGATCAATCCACTGTTCCACATAACCCGAAAAAAATTATATACGGGGTTAAAGATCACTAGGGAACTGCACATAATGTACTATAATGATCGTTACTGCATTTGGGAATATGACATTTTTTTTAGGTTGCCAAATCATTAGAACTAAATACTATGTGCTTAAACAACAGATTCGATAAACTTGAAAATCAACTTATGCATTACACTATACTAGTAGAGAAACTTTGATAACATCAGATTCCTATTCAAGCTCGAGATTGATGTGTTGTACGGAAGCGTAGGAGAAGACTAAATGCACTCATAAACACTGTTACAACACTAACCTGCCAAATGTAAGGATTTTCTCCTTGCGTTGCCTGGCAGCCTTTCTCGTAAACAGTTCTGGCTTCATTTAGTTTTGATTGCTTACTCAAAATCTTTCCCAAAGCAACATATGATCTCCCATCTTCTGGCCAGACATCAATACACTCCATGCGTAAAAGATCCAGAAATCAGTAACATTATTAAACGAATAATGAAGTGTTTTTCTGAATATCAAGAGAAAAGAACAAGGAATGGTAATATATTTTGGATCCACGAGTGACTACCTGTTGCAAAATTTCCTCTGCATCTGCATACTGAAACTTTCGAGCCAAAATCTTTGCCTTATACAGAGCTAAGTCTAAATTGACTTTAAGTGGCTTCTCTTCGGAACCAGATTCTAGCCTGCTTGGCTCAAAAATTGGCACCTTTTTTGCAAATTTCCTAAGGCCAGCGTCAAGCGGAAATGATGAGGAAGATCGTCGGTCTTCCAGAAGATCATTTCTCTCTTGAGAATCCTCTATGTTACTCACTGCTTCCCCTTTTTCATCACCATTTTCCCCGAAAGGCTCCTTCACTGGCCTACGAACAACAAGTAACTCTTCCAAGGACTTCTTCGTAGTACTGATCTCATCAGAAACTTCATCATTGTAACTTCTATCTTGAGGATCAAACTTAGAAGAAGATTTTGATGTTTCTGGCTTTTCTTCAAGAAGTGGTGATGAGGAAGACGGCTCACGGGAACATAAAGGATGTAAAATAGGATGCGAAGGCGATGGTTGGGATGTTCTAAAGGGGGGGGAAACATGAAACTTTGAAGGATTGTGGTTCTGAGAATGATAGAAGAGAGTGAAATTAGAGCTCGAAGAAGAAGTAAACGAAAATTGACTCATTGCTTACTTGTATCTACACTTGTTTGGTAAAACTGTTATATACTCTATGGAAGACAGTGGTGATTGAATGTTCTATCTTCACAGGAGACGAAAGAATAAGCCGATAAACTTCAAAGCCTAAGAGAAAATTGATGTGGAATGACTAAAACTTTTCGATAGTTCAACGGATTCTGAGAAGCAAGGCTTATTTATAAAAATTCAAGACTGCACTTCCTCATAGAAAAGATTATCCCGTCAGGCATGTATTCATCGGTATCGATCCAAGAGTATCCTGTTACTCTGAAATAGAAACAAGACAAGATGAGATGGGAAGAAAGTAATTTTCTTCATCCTATGACACACTTCCTTTTTCAAAACCTCGAAGAATGTTATACTAACTTCTTTAAGTAGCAAATCGATATACTATTCACAAGGATTCAAGATCACTAAACATTACACACGCCAAATTAGTCCATAATGGATGTTTTGTTACCAATGGAACTTCATGACAAACAAAAATCGCCTTATAAACAGTGTTGACAGACATAATTAAATAAAATAAAAGTGTGCTCTCTCTAACAGCTTTAACTTTTAGATGAGATGGTCACTCACTTCAACATGGTTTTAGGGTAGGCAGAGATCCTAGGTTCGAGTCGCACCATCATCCATCATCAAAAAAAAATCTACATGCTTGACCAACTAGGTTGCATATGAAGGGCATGTTGAAAGACATAATCAAATAAATAGAAATGTATTCACCGCTAACAACTTAAGTTTTTGGTACGCTAACAACTTAAGCTTTTGGATGAGATGGCCGTACTTCAACACGGAGTACGTAATGCCTTCTCAGACTACTATGCTAAAATGATGCAAAAGGGCTTAAAAAAGAAACATGATTCACACCTTAAACCTTACACAAATCAAATTACATCGAAATTAAATTAATGTTCACAGCTTAATAACTTACACAAATCAAATTACGTCGAAATGTGCAAATGCATAAGACTAATTTCCAAGAACATGACATGAAATATCTCAGACCAGTTAAAATAATTTGGATAACCTTCAAATGTTGAAATTCAACTAACATGCAGCTGAAACTTCAAATGTTAAACAAAAATTATGTTCTTGCAAACTACTTCCAATTTACCTTTAGAAAAAAAGTTGTACCGACAAGTATATAGTCCACAAGAACGTATCTATGAATATGAATAGAGGCAGAGCCGGAATTTCTATTTTATGAGTTCTGAATTTTAGAATAATAACTTTGTGGTAATAATTGGGGTCTAAATTTGATATTTATAGGTATTTAGGGGGCGTTTGTCCATGATTTTTTTTTTATACCTTTTTCCAGAGTTGAACTCTTGAAAACACATTTAGCCATAAAATTCTAGAATTCAATCAGGACTTTGAAAAACATTAAAAAGCTGTTTTCATTTTTTTCGCACCAAATTACTCACGAAAATTCAAAACCAACTCTTATTTGTATTCATGGTCAAACACAACTCTAATTTTCAAATTTCATTTTTCACTTTGAAAGCAGAAACTACTTTTTTTCAAATACTCACAATTTTCATGGCTAAATGCACCCTTTATAAATTTCTTAACAAAAATACACTATTTGAGCGAATACTACTCCCTCTATCCCAGTTATATGATTCACTTACCTTTATATTCAGTCCAAAAAAAATGACAAATTTCTATATTCAATAACAATTTAACTTTAGAATGCATATTTTACTCTTAGTAAAATGATTTATATCTACACGAACATCTGTGACTTATTTTAGACTATAAATTTCAAAGTAACTCATAAATTGAAACGGAAGGAATACTAGTTCAGGCCGAACCCGTATCCCAGCTTCTAGCTCTGCCCCTGACTGACTATCAGCATTTGGAAAAAGAAAGTGCAAGTAACATGTAAGACTTACTATTGTTGGCAAAATCCAAGAAAGATCCACTACTGATTTGCCACCAAATATGAGAATTCCTTGTTTCTTGATGGGGTTCAAGTGTTGGGGGTGGGGGGTGAAGCAGGTGAATATGTTAGTGTAATTAAAAGGGGTGAATGGAACTATAGAACTTTTTCAATGTTGTGCAGCAGTGTGACAGAAATGGATGAGATTGTTGATGACTTGGAGATTGCATTTGGCTTTACTCTTTAACTGAATGGCTGTGCTAGTTTCTACCTACGTGTATGCACCTTCACCCCCTACTGATTTTCTTTTCTTTCTATTTTCTTTTATAATCCCTTCGTTTCAATTTATTTGGCCTAATTTGACTTGATATAGAGTTTAAGAAAGTAAAAAAAACTTTTGAATCTTGTGGTTAAAAATTAAGAATATGTCAAATGTACTAAAATGTTCTTTAATCTTGTGGTCTTAAACATGTCATGTGAAAAGTTGCAATTGAAAGGTTGCTAAAAAAGGAAAGAGACATTTTTTTTAAACGTACTAAAAAGGAAAGTAGGCCAAACAAATTAAAACGGATGAAGTAATTATTTTCGCTGTTACTTTGGGAGTTAAGTTATATTGACCCTAATGTAAAATAAATAAATAAATTTTATTGTTTGTATCATTCAGAAATATCATCCAATGTTTTTCGTACATTATGCATTTTTGAAAGATCCAATCAACATAAATTACAAATTAATTACTCCGTATTATTTTTTATAAAGTTATTGGTTAATGTTTATTATAAAAATTTACTTATAATTATCTTATAAGTGTCAATTTCAATTCAATAAAAGAAAATTTATCTTATATTAGTTTACATCTGATGTGAAATCTGTTAGCTGTGAAGGATGTATTTGCTCCATTAGGCTAACGTTAAATGCATTTTTGTGTCCAAAATAAACAGATGGCACGCTTCACTTAGCTAACAATAAGGGTATTTTTGTGCTAAAAAGTAATTGAAGGCATAATTTCTCTATTTTTGACTCTAATTCTATGGGTAACTTTTACGCGTATAAAATGAGATATTTCATGCTTAATATTGGAATATTTCATGCTTAATATTGGAATATTTCATCTTATCTCATTCAACTTGGATTATTTTACCTCACAAGTGGGAAAAATTAGTCCAGAAACTATAGTCCCAAATAATTTAATCTGCTTATCAAACGATCCCATGTGGTTACAAGAAAAGACTGGCTATTTATATCATTATAACAATGTTCACTACCAGAAACAAAGGTTTTTTCCATCACGAATCAGTGAAAAATTTGTGCTATAGAACATGATTTTTCCCACTCATTTTCCATCGAACCAGCTCAGTGGACAAATGCATGGTGGAAAATAAATTCTCACTGAAATATTGGAAAACTTCCTGACTTTTTCAGGTAAAAGAATTTCTATTTTTTCTTTCCCCATCCATTCAATCAAATATCTGTGGGAATATTTTTCACTGAAAAAATAGTAGCAACTTTTTAGTAGTGAAATATCAACCAAAAGGGCCTTAGAAAGACTGAAGTATAGTAGAATGAATGTTAGGCAAAAAGGCTTGCATATGCCTATTTCAAAAACTACACGAGAATAATCCACAACTTTCAAACCATCAAAGTATATATGAACATTTTATCTATGACAACAAATGCTTATTGGTACAACATTTTCCTGGTGCAGATCTCAGCACTGAAACTAGTTCAATACAATGTACACATTTGGCTTCTCTATGATAGAATCAAAGTATACCTGCAACGTTTAACGAGCAAGAACGTTAAAAAGGCATTTCCCAACCCATGCTCACATTGTTAGTAAAGTTGTTGTCATGTGACCAGCCGTGGAAACAATCTCTTCCAGGGTAAGGCTGCGAGTACAATAAACTCTTGTGGTTAGGCCTTTCCCCAAACCCCATGCATAGCGGGAGCTTTAGTGCACCGGGCTGTTCATGCTCACATTGTTGGTGAAGAATCGCGTAGAATGATTGTTCACGACTTGTTAAAAGTGGTGTTAACCTGTAAATTTATGCCTGCTTCTTTTTCTCCTTCAGATAGAAGTAGTTCCTCTGGAAGTCTATAATTGCCCATACCAAGTGCCAAAAACCTATCTCTGGCCATAGTGCCCGAGGAGAATAAAAAAGACAATGCGCACTCTGCCACAAAAGGAAGTTGCTTAATCGAGTTTCTCCAGAAGTTCGGATTATAACATCAGGATCAGGAACAACTGCCATGTACATATGTCTGTCAATATCTGTCACTCCAATAGGATGTTCAACCTCGTAATTTCCATTTATACTGAGTTGTTCGCTCAAACTTCCAGCATTACTTGCATTTCGTTCTCTGATCTCATCACGTTTTTCTTCACAAGATTCTTGAACAGCATGCACTATCTCGTCTGTTGAAGTGTAGGCAACACAAACAGATAATACCGCTTTTGAGTTACAAGCTGTCTTTGCCATAGCCATCTCAACTGCTGACCTGACAGGGTCACTCAGAAGCTTTAAGTTTCCTTGAAAGTAAATCCTAATACCGAGGCGGTTCACTATGCTCTCCTCTTCAACTAATTCATCAATCTTCTCCTGCATCAAGTTCATAAGGGATTGAACTTCTTCAGGGCGTCGTTTAAAGTTCTCAATGCTGAAGGCGTAAACAGTTATATATTTCACACCTAGCTCGTAACAATATCTTAGCATGTTCGTAAGAGCAGAAAATCCATCCCGATGGCCATTCCCTTCAAGCAAATTGTTCTTCTTAGCATATCTTCGATTCCCATCCATAATGAATGCAATATGACTAGGAACAGGACCGACAGAAAGCACAGAAAATATACATTTGCGAATCAAACCACTAAACTTTTCGGATAATCCTGCTTGTTTACAATTCACTCTTTCCATATCCACGCTTGAAACAAGTATTGGATCCAGCAGCAAATCAACCTAATGAAAACAACAGAGAATTTAGTCTCAACTAATAGGACATGGAGCAACAGAACATAATTATTCACTTGCCATTCGTAAATCAGTAAGGAACAAACTGACAACAAAAGCAAACACAGAAAGAAGTTGATGCTATTATAAATATTCCAAAAAAACTAGCACTTGTAGCTACATCTCGACATTTTGCACCAAACTACAAGTTTGCAGATAGAAGGTGAGCCTTGAAGTAACTAGTAAAGTTGTTGCCATTTGACCAGGAGGTCATGGGTTGAAGCCATGGAAACAGCCTCTTGCAAAAATACAAGGAAAGATTGCATATAATAGACCCTTGTGGTCTGGCCCTTCCTCCGACCCCCCGCATAGCAGGAGCTTTAATGCACCGGGCTGCTCTTTTTTACAAGTCTGCAGATAAATTTGGCAAGTAGACAAAATGTTTCCTGATGCTAGCAACAGAAATCCAATCCGAACCAACTTATACAGGATTTTAGGATATACTTTGGTGTAAAAGATCCAACTTTGTCTACACTAGAGGACTTCACCAAAAAGCTTACACAAACAAGATTTTCTTCAGGAAAGTATTAACTTATGAATACAAACCCATTAAAAGTAATTTTCATCACAAAATCCGATTAAGTTTCTTTTGCATTACCTATCTCTGGAAACTACAAAGCTACGTGGTTTAGATAAGAGGTCACTGATAAATAAGTGGATCATATACCATTCATCTTTTAAGCTATGTTGCTCGGACTCTTCAAAAATGTTGTTGGGTGTGTGTTGGATTTTCCAAAAATAGTGTTTTTTTGGAGGATCCGAATAGGTGCACCAACATTTTTGGAGAGTCCGAGCAAAATAGTTTTTAAGCAGAGATAATGGCATGTAGATAGGATAGGACATGATTTAGCAACTACAAGGATAAAAGAGAAAGCAAGACTAAACAAGTATCACAGATGTATCTCACAGAGCAACCAAGTACCTGTGTTGATGGGAGGTAGCAGGTACCCTGTGGAATTAGTCGAGGTGTGTGCAAGCTGCCCCGGAAACCACAGTTATAAAAGAAAAGAGTATCATCTATGTATCTTTAACAATTTAATTCAGTCCATTGTATTTGGAAAGAAAGAACACTTGTATACAAAACGTAGCACCCTAAGTTATATGATCAACCGGAGATACTTTATCAGAACCAATATGATCAACCGGAGATACTTTATCTGAACCAGTATTTTGTCTTCAAAGAATATGATTATGTAATAGACACTTCATAACCCACCACTAACATGACTATTCTGGAGTTGTGTCTACCTCTACATCATACCAATCGCACACTAAATGATCTCAAAATTTCTAACTCATAGATACTTTAAAGTTGGTAATCTCAAACTGAAGAATTCAAAACAGACAAAAATGAGTACAGTTAAGTGAGTATAGTTAACAGAAAAATTTCTAACTCATACCTACCACCTTTCTATGTCTGATATCTAAGAAGGAGGCATTTGACATGCAAGATTTCAGACCAATCAGCCTTGTGGGGTGCTTCTAAATGTTACTTATCTCAAGAAATTTGACAAATCAATTAAAAGATCTCTTTATATTTGGGAGCTCCACGGGTATTTCGTCATAAGGCACAGTAATAGTGCAGCTTTAATTTAAGGGCAAACAAATCTTCCAGACAGCAAAAGTTGAAGGAAGGGGGGAATCCATCAGGTATTATGTGATTTGTATGTACTGGAGATGGCTAACAAGTAACAATCATGTCTCTTGGGATTCTCACAGTACATCTTTGAGAGAAAAAAATCAAAGGGCAGATGCAGCTTTATGTTACCTGGTTCATCTGATCCAAGTAATTTCAACGCAGAGCATAAATTTATGTGTAAAAGTCACTAAAACAAATAGTAGATTAACTTCAAGATTATAACAGGTTCAATGCTAAGAAACTTAAAGATTGAACCCATAAAGCTTAAAATCCAGAATCCGCCTCTACCCAAAGCCAGATATCATAGGGAGCTTTAAAGGGTGTGTTTTTTCTGGGATTTTAGGATTGGAAAGAACCCCGGGTTGATCAGCATCAGAGCACGACATACAAAATCATAATTGATATCATCAACACAAATTAACTAGCACATTAAGCATGCAAAAGCAACAGACAGAATCAGCAAGCTGATTCCAGAAACAAAAAAAAATTGCAAGTCCCAAAACAAAATTGAACAACAAAAATCATAAGAGAGAGAAATACACTTTATTGTGCAGTTCAATGTAGCATAGCATAGAATTGAAGGTAAAGATCTCCATTGTGTATACAGTAAATATTATGCAATCTAGTTAGGATTAATGGTCAAAAACACATGGAACTATTACTTTTTCGCGAGTTTCACACCTCAATTATCAGATGTTTCGTTTTCCTGCTTGAACTAATAGATGGTGATAGTTAGGATTAAAAAAAAAAGGAACAAATGATAGTTAGGGTGTAGTAATAGTTCTGTTTTAGACCATTATCTCTTATTAACACATATCAAGACGCATAAACAGATAAACCCATGAAAATTTTAGGACATTTGTGCACATAAGACGAAAAAAGTTTGGATCTTTACAACTTTAAGCACAATTCTAAAGGGACCCAATTCAAGATACAAGATTTGAGTTATTGTGACCTTACCTATGGTGAGTTTTAATAATGGTTCCTCAGTGAATCAATAGCTCAGCAGCACACCAAGAATCCAACTGTTGCATACATAAGCTAGACACCTCAACTTGGTCTCGATTGGCCATGAAATTTATCATCTTGAAATATTTTCAAGTTTTTGGGACTTCCACTCACGAAACTTCAAATTCCAAAATGACAACTCCAAAACTCAAATTCAAGTTTCAAATTTCTAGAGCGTAGAGTAAATAAAATGCAATTTGGTTATTGATATAGTATAAAGAATTGCATAAGCAGATAAACCCATGAAGATTTTAGGACATTTATGCACATAGGACTAAAAAAGATTGGATCTTTACAACATTAAGCACAATTATAAAAGACCCAAATCAAGAAACAAGATTTGAGTTATCGTGACCTTACCTATGGTGAGCTTTAATAATGGTTCTTCAGTGAATCAATGGCTCAGCAGCACACCAATAATCCAACTGTTGCATACATAAGTAATTTATAGATACAGAGAAAGAAATCTAAAAGACTGACAAGTAATGATGCATCAGTATCACTGGTCCATCAAAAAGTTTGCCTCACATACGTGTAAAAGGTAGAAATTGGCCAATGAGGTGAAGACATTGGTTGTTTGTGGGGCTTTTCTCGTAAAGATGCATCAATGGTGAATGGTCAATCATAAAAGCAGGTTTTGTTAGGTTCTACTCCCTATATTTCATTTAATTACTCTCGTCACTTTACTTGTCACATTTTTAATTTACACATCCCTTAAAAAAATGTGTTTTAATTATTATACCCTTATTCATTACTCCTTCTGTTCATTTTTAGTTATCGTGTTAAGACTTTACACAATTAATTAGAAGTGTAATTTGACTCATATACCCCTTATTAGACTTTATTTATTCAGGTGTCTCTTAGTTCTAGAATAATTAATGTTAAGGGCAAAGTTGGAAGAAATTAATTAATTTTCTCTTGATTCTTTAAATTGACAAATATTTTGAAACAACTATTTTTAGTGACAACTAAAAAAGAACGGAGGGAGTATCTTTAATAATTAATCCAAGCTATCATAATATTAAGAGTATATATAATGTACTCTTTACTTAGATTTTTTATGTTAAATTGTTAATTAGTCAATTTTTACAACTTTCAAGAATAATTATTACTCACTTTGCCTCAATTTATGTGAGGTAGTTTGGCTTGGCACGAAGTTTTAAAAAAAAAAGGATGACTTTTAAAACTTATGGTCTAAAATAAGTCATAGATATTTGTGTGGCTATAAATTATTTCATTAAGGAAAAATGAGTATTTTAAAGTTAAATTGTTAAGAAATGTATCATTATTTTTGAAATCGACTAAAAAGGAAAGTGAGTCATATAAATTGGGACAGAGGGAGTACTAAAATCAAAATGAACGAAGATACTCAATTATATTTTGATTTTCATGAACAACTATTTTGAATCATCTATTTCTAATAACGATGACAAGTAAAATGATTTAAAGGAAATACCTTTTAATCTACTTTAAAATGCAATAAATTCACTCTCAGCTACTGAAGTGAAAACTCATTCCCAAGGCATGTGAAAAATGAAGAATAACTTAAAGTTTGATTAATACTAATACATGTTATTTTTTAATTGGAAATTTTATAACTAATTAATATGCATAATTAATCAATATTAAAACGTAAGCTGATATTTTTAAAATTATTCTTGTCAAATTTTATTGTAAGTTATAAATAAGAATATTTATATTTAGCTTATATGTCAAAATTATTTCTTTCTTTTTAAAAAATCATTGTCTAGCTAAATATCGAGAGAGTATTTCTCGTAGTAGAATAAATAACTCATCTCACACTTTAGAAACCAAATAAGGAATTACACGTAGACGAACATGAGGGATTCTCTAATTCTATAAAGTCCTTTAGAGTTAGAATTAGGGTTGCATGTTGCTCTTATTTTGTCCGCACTTTATCCTTGGATAAAAATGACTGACTTTAAAGGCAAAACACAAATTTATTTTCACTATTTCGCATTTAAAAGCACAACGAATCAAGATTGATGATAAAACCAGTTCTTTCAAATGAATTGAATTACTTTAGTTCTAGTGCATTTTATCAAATAGAAGATTGGATGTTCGCCTTTAGCGACTTCAAATTCCATAAAAACAAATTAACCTAAATAGTCATCCCTAACGAACAAGTCATTCACTTTTATTTGATCAACCAATGATTATAATGACCCTCAGATTCCCCGTCGTGTTCCAGGTCACATTAGTTAAATCTAAAGGGGAAACTTACTCATCTATTCCTATCTCTCACAGATCAGTATAGTTTTACAAACCATCTAAACACCGTTCACTCACATTAATTATCACTACTCCTTTAGGTTATTTGTATATACATAATGTATAATCTATGCATACTAGTTAGAAAAAAGTAAATAGTGAATCCGACCAACTTACAGAAAAAGATTCCATTCATAAATGAGCACAAATCCTCTTCTAGCCCAATCTCCTCGGCCTTCAACAAGCCCAATCCATAAGGACTGTTTGGGTGGACAACCCTAGTCCCACTAACCTAGTCCAAATTAAAGGCCCATTTCAAAATACCCGTCTACTTCACCTGTGCCACCCAAACACACCCTCTCCATTAGCTGAAATTCCGATCTCCTTCTCCGGCGAAATTGATTTGTAGGTTCGTTCTATCTCCCTCAATCTCCATAGTTTGTTTTATTATTAGTGAAAATATATTTTTTTTCTTCATATGAGTATTTATATTCACTTTGTGAAATCCGATTTCCTATATATTTGTTATTATTACGAGTTAATTTGCAAATTTATTTTCTTCCATATGTGATAATGATTCCAAAGTTATGATCTTTTACCAATCTGGAAAGTATTACTAGTCAATTTTCTGATTTTTTTTTTAAAAAAAGATAGGAATTTTACTGATAAATGATTTTTCAGTTCTCACTATGAAAATCAGACTTTTTATTTTGTTCATATTGATGGTGTTTGGACATGATGTTAGATAGGAGGGTGGGTAGAAGGATAGTAGGTAGCAGTGTATTGTCTTGCACTGTACTTCCGTTACTTTTTTTTGGACTGTTTTTCCTTGAGCCAAGGGTCTATCGGGAACAGCCTCTCTACCTTTGAGGTAGGGGTAAGGTTTGCGTACACTCTATCCTTTTCAGACCCCACTTTGTGGAACTACAGTGGGTATGTTGTTGTTATTGAAGATGATGATGGTGTGTGGACAAGCTTGCTTGCATCTCCACTAATTCGTGGGTAGCTTGTCTAGCCCACAAGTACAAGTTCAGTTTAGTGTTGCAGTTGTGATTCGAACTTGGGATTTTTCAGGTTTTTACTCACATGCCACAATCACTAGGCCATCCCCTTGGGTAGGGGCGGATTTATAGGGCAATTTATGGTACCCGTGAACCCATGGTCTCTCCACCAAATTAGATATTTTATATACATATTTCTAGTTCCTAGAATTGATCTGAAATTATCTTCTGGCATCCATGCTCCAAAAAGACTAAATGGTGGACAATTCCCACTTGATACTTCTTTTTTTCTCCTTTTTGAGTGGTGCACCCATGTTATAGAAGTCCTATATCCGCCTCTGCCCTTGTGGACTCATGATAGAACTCAATTTTTGAGTCATTTACCAAATTAGTCTGATGATCCGTGCCATATATTTCAATTTCTAATATAACCTTTTTTATTAAGTTGCCTTATCTCAACTAGTCTCCAATACAGCCCTTTAGTTGATATTAGTTCGTTAGAAAACGTGATAGTTAATCTCTAATAACTTGTTATTTTTTATGATTATTAAGTAGTAATGGAGCATTAAAGTGCTATAACAAAAATGTGCCCGAACGAAGTGAAACGGTTAGGGAGAATTCATATAGTGCACCCCGACTAGTTTGGAGACTGTTATGATGATTGATTGATTATTAGAGAGACTAATATCTAAAGCTCTGTACTGACCACAAAATCCCATTGGTGACGTTTGACAAGGAATTATGAGAGCAAGGGGATCACTAAGATATCTAAGCTTACGTAGAGTAAGAGATTGTATAAGCTGATATTGGAGACAAACTGAGAGTGAGCTTGTGTATAATGCACGTATAGAATCTAAGTTCTGTAATCCCCTTTAATATGATGTCTTTGTTCCTGAATGTTGCTCATATAAATTTGCAGGAAATGTCATTCTTAAAGGATATTCTCGTTGATTCTGAGGCTCATTTTTTGGTGCTAATTGTACAGAGCTCATCAATATTTTCAGGTTTGGAGTTGAAATTTGAAACATAGCGTATCATGATTTCAAGCCTTTGATGACTCAGACTGACATCTCATTTTAGTAATTTTAACAAGAGAATTGTTTGACTTATTCGCGTGAAATGGCAGAGCTTTTTGGATATACAGCATGCAGACAATTATTGCAAATGTTCATTTCAATTATATTCTTCCACGTTTCCGAGTACATCCTGGCACTTGCCATTCATGGGAAGTCAAATGTATCTCTTAAGTCGCTTTTGATAAGCAAACATTATCTACTGGCGATGATTTGCTCTTTGATAGAGTACCTTATTGAAATCTATTTCTTTCCTGGCTTAAAGGAATATTGGTGGATAAGTAATTTTGGCCTTGCAATGGTTGTTCTTGGAGAAATCATAAGGAAGTTGGCAATTGTGACAGCAGGCCGAGCTTTCACTCATCTAATAAAGGTTTATCATGAGGAAACTCATCAGTTGGTTACCAATGGGATCTATAGATTTGTCCGGCATCCTGGTTATTGTGGATTCTTCATCTGGTCTGTTGGTACTCAGATAATGCTCTGTAATCCAATATCAACCGTTGGATTTACAGTTGTTGTGTGGAAATTCTTCTCGGGAAGGATACCTTACGAGGAATTTTTCCTCAAGCAGTTCTTTGGTTCTGACTACGAGGAGTATATGAGAAAAGTTCCTTCCGGTATTCCACTTGTGAAGTGATTATTCAACCAATCCTCTTCAGGGCTCCATATACGTGCCCAGCAGCCAGCGTCCTTGTTCATTGTGGTTTCCTCATCTGATCATCGGTGCTGAGATAATGTCGTTTAAGAATTTTATCTTCTTAGACACTCTTACGGTTCTCATAATGTGAAGTTCGCCAGAGGTGATGCTTCTATTAACCTTGTAGAGTGCGTTAATCTTATTTGTATCATCATGTTTTCGTCGTATCATGTCATTGTTAAGACTTAGGTAACTAGATGTTCCTAACCTTGTCCTAAGATCAGGTTCTTTGCTAGTTCTTATGGGCAGCTGTAAGTTTAATTTGGTCACTTCACGCAAGACATTGCTTAGGACCAACGGGTCACACAACAGGTGCACGATCTACTTTGCACGTTCCATCCGTATCATGTAGTTATGGCTGGTGGTGCCAGTGTTTTATCATACTCTTAAGGAGAAGAAAGGCCTTGTAACATTTTCTGTAATTTATCAAATTCACTTGATCTAAATTATGATTAATTTCTTTCTGTTGCCTTTTGTTCAAGCACAGGTTTTGGCCACTTTGTATAACAGTATTAGCTAAGACGAGAATACTCGCTTTATAGGCAGAATGTACACATGCCTTATTCGTATCTTGTGGAGTTAGAAAGTTTGTTTTCGAAAGACGAGTTTGGGGCTAAAATTGTCCCCATCTATTAGAGTAGGTTCATTTTGGTCCCTCAAATATAATCCTGAGCATATTTAGTCCCTTAACTTTACTAAAGTGAAGCACTTTTGGTCTTCCTAACATAATAATGTTAAAAATTCACAAAACGGATAATTTTCTAACGGTGTAAATTTGACAGTGTTATCTCTTTCTTAATTGATATACATTTTCTTTCTTTCTTGTCTTCTTAATTTTTTAGGATTAATGTAGTAGTAGCTATTTATATTTAAAGACAATACTTTAGAACACAATAATCTGCCCACTCGAAAAAAATAACCATTTTCTTAATTGCAGTAACAAAATGGTCTTAAAATCAGTGACGTAGCTAGTAATTTGGTGAAGGGTGTGCAAATTTCTTCTTAATTGTGTTTAAGAGCGTGCAAAATTAAATATATACTCATAATAGCTAATACTTAACCTCTATGAGTTTGTATTTTACAAGTCACGTGGGTGCCACATGGGTTTAACACTATTATTTTTAAACGGATTTTGTTACGGAGATCAAAAGTGCTCCACTTTAGTAAAGTTAAGGGACTAAATATGCTCAGAGTTATATTTGAAGGACCAAAATGAACCTACTCTAATAGTTAAGGGACAATTTTAGCCTCAAACTCTTCGAAAGACCTTCGCTCAAATATCGCAATTGGGGGCAATATAAAAAAGGACATACAAAATGAAGAAGATATAACAAATAATAGAGAAAACAATTATATAGCATTCAGAGAAAAGGAGCAAAATAATGCAATAATTGAAGCACAAAAAATAACTAGTAAAAACATCACAAAAGATGTTGCTATAACCAAATCACTTTTTTTTATAAATGCACTATTTTGAACAACGTGCCTACACTCTATACTTTACTCCATTCGTTGCTAAATAAGTGATTGTTTAGCTTTTTCATTTTGCTCCTAAATAAGTGATATTTTAGATAATGAAGAAGACATTAATGATGTTCTTCCAGTTTTACCCTTCCATAAAGAAGTTTTCCAAATTCAAGAAACTACTAAGAGTTACATTTTTTTTCAAAGTACTCCCTCAGTTCATTTTTATTTGTCACATTTCGCTTTACGAAAGTCAATTTGACTAAACTTCAAAGCTAAATTGAAGTATATTAATTTTAACATTCCAAATTTAAAATATAAATGGTCGAAAACTATACGAAAAATGCTATAAGTTACAATCTTTCTCATATTAATACGATAAAAAAATATCTTAAAATATTAATTAAAATTTATGTATCTCGACAAGCGAAATAATGACAAATAAAAATGAACATAGGGAGTATTTATTAAGCCAGGGTTAGATATGTTGCAGAAGTTAAACTTGCTGACATGAAATCTCTACTTATTCTCTTCAACTGATGTTCTAACAACATGCCCATCAATCAAACTTCCTTAACAAATCCCATGTCAAATGACAAAAGACACTTATTTATTCAAAAAACTCATAACTTTTTCCCTCTTCTCCCTCCAAAACTCCACCCCCTTCGCGAAAATCCTAGATTCTTGCACCAATTCCAAAACCCCACATGTCATCCCCACTCTCCATTGTCGAATTCTGAAAACCCATTTCAGCTCCGAGGTTTTCATCAACAACAAGCTAATTGACAGTTATGGGAAATCCGGGATGTTAAAGTATGCGGAGAAGGTGTTTGATAAAATGCCTGAGAGAAACACCTTCACTTGGAATTCGATCATAAATGCATATACATCATCAAAATTGATTTTTGAGGCTGAGGGGCTGTTTTACTTGATGCCTGACCCTGATCAATGTTCGTGGAATTTGATGGTTTCGAGCTTTGCCCAGTGTGAATTGTTTGATTCGTCGATAGAGTATTTTGTGAGAATGCATAAAGAAGATTTTGTTTTGAATGAGTATGCTTATGGTAGTGGTTTAAGTGCTTGTGCAGGGTTAAGGGACTTGAGAATGGGAACTCAACTTCATGGCTCAGTTGCTAAATCGAGATATTCGAGTAGTGTTTACATGGGTTCTGCGCTTATTGACATGTACTCGAAAACGGGCAGTGTGGATTATGCTAGAAAGGTGTTTAATGGGATGTGTGAGCGTAATGTGGTGTCGTGGAATAGTTTAATTTCTTGTTATGAGCAAAATGGGCCGGTGAAGGAGGCGCTCGTGATATTTGCTAGGATGATGGAATTTGGGTTTGCACCAGATGAGAAGACCTTGGCAAGTGTAGTAAGTGCTTGTGCGAGTTTGTGTGCCATAAGAG
Organism: Jaltomata sinuosa; assembly: GCA_003996215.1. NCBI lineage: Eukaryota > Viridiplantae > Streptophyta > Magnoliopsida > Solanales > Solanaceae > Jaltomata > Jaltomata sinuosa. Next base: position 721,321 of record QJPP01007196.1, on the reverse strand, counting down.
AAGGTAAGGAAATTCATGCACGAATTGTGAAGTCGGATAAGCTTAGGGATGATCTTATTATATGCAATGCATTGGTTGATATGTATGCAAAGTTTGGGAGAATTGATGAAGCTAGATGGATTTTTGATAAGATGCCAGTCAGAAGTGTGGTGTCACACACTTGTTTGGTAAGTGGTTATGCGAGAGTTGCAAGTGTGAAGACTGCGAGATCCATGTTTATGGGGATGATTGAAAGGAATGTTGTGTCTTGGAATGCTCTTATTGCTGGCTATACACAGAACGGGAACAATGAAGAGGCACTAAATCTCTTTCTTATGCTAAAAAGAGAATCCGTTTGGCCAACTCATTATACATTTGGGAATCTTCTCAACGTGTGTGCAAATTTAGCTGATCTGAAGCTTGGTAGGCAGGCTCATGCACATATTTTGAAGCATGGATTTCGTTTCCAGAATGGACCTGAGCCTGATGTTTTTGTGGGAAATGCTCTCATAGACATGTATATGAAATGTGGATCAGTCGGAGATGGTAGCTGTGTATTCACAAAAATGCTGGACAGAGACTGGGTTTCATGGAATGCCATAATAGTTGGATATGCACAAAATGGGCATGCTATGGAAGCTCTTGAAACTTTCAAGGTTATGTTAGTATCCGGAGAGAAGCCAGATCATGTGACTATGATTGGAGTTCTATGTGCATGTAGTCATGCAGGATTGGTTGAGGAGGGGCGTCAATATTTCTATTCCATGGGCACAGAGTATGGGTTGGCACCGTTGAAGGACCACTATACATGCATGGTCGATTTACTAGGCAAGGCTGGTCGCTTAGCAGAGGCAAAGGATTTGATTGAATACATGCCAATGCCTCCAGATAGTGTGGTATGGGGGTCTTTGCTTGCTGCATGTAAAATTCACAGGGAAATTGAGTTGGGAAAGTACGTGGCTGAGAAGCTTTTGGAGATTGATCCTACAAATTCTGGCCCTTATGTTCTTCTATCAAACATGTATGCCGAACAAGGAAGATGGCAAGATGTCAAAATGGTCCGTAAACTTATGAGACAGCGAGGTGTTGTTAAACAGCCTGGTTGCAGTTGGATTGAAATACAAAGCCATGTTCATGTTTTCATGGTAAAAGATAAGAGACATGCCCAGAAAAAAGAGATATATCTGATATTGAATACACTAACTAAATTGATGAAGCTCTCTGGCTATGTCCCGAATGCTGGTCATTTGGATGCTGATGAGGAGCAAGCCATGTCGGATTTTTCCTCATCCGAAGAGTTTGAAGAGCCTTTAATAGCTGCCACCGCATGACGTTCAAGGTGACTTGTGGAAATTGCTACTTCCCTATACTTGTCTAGAAATGTATCTCCCTCATCTACCAAGGAAGACCGAGGCCGTAACGCATTACAACAATATACCTAGTGTAATCCCACAAGTGGGGTCCAGGGAGGGTCTACCTTTGCGGCGCAGAGAGGTTGTTTCCCCGGAACACATTAGCAAATGTAATTTACGAAATGTCATCATAATGTATATCACTTTAACAAATATCACATATTCATCTTTGATTGGATCACTTTTTCTCTCAATGACAGTTTAATTGTCTGCTAAGCTTAAACTTTCATCTGTCTGTTTCCATTAATCCTTCCTAGAGAAGGAAAGCCTAATGAAACAATATCGGTGATTTCCGTCGGTGCATGCTTGTGTTAGGGTAGGCTTCCTACATTACATTTCTTTGGGGTGTGGTCCTTTCTCAGACTGTAAATACGGGATGCTTTATGCACCGGACTGCCCTTATACCAGTGCATCATGATTTCGTGTTGAGTTCCAAATACTAGGCCTTCTCCTTTCTCCTTTCCCTAGCTTAGGTCTCTTGTACCCCCAAGAAACATTTAAAGTAAGAAGAGAAATAGTTTTATTGTTGAAAACCAAAGCCAAATTGAACCTATTTGAAAGTGTTGGATGTATTTGTTTTCCAAATTCCAAAAGTATTGTTAAAAACTTAATTCTTCCCAATAGAAAGCCAAAATAGAACCAAAATGCCAAAAACGAAGGGGTGTTTTCCCTTTTCTCTTTTCATTATACTCGCACAATGTAAGACTAGAATAAAAACAAATTTACAGTACTACAATAACTAAAAACTTCAATCCAAAAAATTGCAAAAAAAAAAAAACGTAAATGTATCAAAATATTTTTTAACTTTGTAATCTTAAACATGTCATTAAAAAATTACAAGAAGAAAAAAGATACACTTTTTTGAAACAGATTAAAAAGAAAAAAATAAGCAAGATAAAACTAAAATAATATATATTATGTATATTAATTAGGGAATATAAATACTTTTTACCGAGCCCCCAAATGTTCGAATATGTAGTGTAAACTATTCTGAAGGAAATATGAAATTGAATCCAAAATGGAGAACTAAGTCACCATCAGCGCGGTGTGGCCTAGTGGTTAATGAGGTGGGTTAAAAAATTATGAGGTCAATTTATTTATCTGGTGGGAGCTGACAGGAAAGGGTGTTCACGATTTAGGTAAAAACTGACCCAAATCAAAAAACTGAACCAAACCAATTGAATACATCGATTTTTGTTTGGTTTGGTTTTACATGTTTAAAAACCGATAATTTTTGGTTTGATTTTGCTTTTGTTCAAAAAGATCGAAGAAATAACCGAACTGAACCGATAAATTATATATATATTTTTATAATTATATATACATAATATATTATTTTTTATGAATAATTTTAAATATCATATATATGTTTTCATAAAAAAAAATTATAATTTAAATATATTGTATTAGATGTAAGTCATTTACAACTTTACGTGGTAATTTCAGGATTTTTTCTCCCCTTTTGAATGAATCATTTCTTTTACTTTTGTGTATGGTTAATAATCGAACCGAACCAAACCCAAGCAGATAACAACCAAACCGATAAATATATATATTATATTTGATTTGGTTTGATTTTAATAATTTAAAAATCGATTATATTGATTTGGTTTTAATTTTGACCAATAATCGACTCAAACTGACCCGTGAACACTCCTACAGTGACAAGTATCTGTGGTCCCGTGGATATACCCTTTGTTTGGATGGTGTTTCCCATGGTATTGTATGGTATGGTTACTAGCAGTATCGTGTTTGTGTTTGATTGTTACTTAAAATGTATGATATGATATGGTTTGATTCCATGATTAAGTAACCATGAAAAAACCCATTTTATATAACGACAAATTTGGTGGTTTTTGTTAGAATTAACATAAATTTGGTCATAAAAAAGAATTAACATGAATTTAACAACTTGATATATTTATAAGGCATAATTTGTGATAATTAGCATAAAAATCATTGTCTTAATTATTTTATTAGCAATTATTGATAAATTTAATATTTATAATAATTTAGGGCATTTCAGTAAACTTACCCGTTACCATATCATAGATACACTCAAATCAAACACTAAAAATATTACCATTATAAAATCATGAATAATAACTGCCTAAATAAAGTGTTAGTCAAAGTGCACGAAAGCTGATTCGGACACCACGGTGATAAAAATGGAGAACTATAAGGAAAGAGAAGAACTCCAAGAAAGCAAAACTATCGATCCAAATACACCCACGCGATAGGCTTTTCATTTTTGTAGGAAAGAGAACAACTCCAAGAAAACCAACCAAAAAAAATGCTACATATATAGGCCGAACCCATTTCCATCTTCTTCTTTTTCTTCTGATGAAAATTGAGAAATGTTGGGTGGGTCGAGGTGTAGTATATCTCATCACTCTAATTTTCACCAATTCTCCACCATTTTCGTTGCTTTTCCATTAACCTCAAATTCTTCTTTCAAGAATTTCACAATCAGATTGAGGAACAAGAATAGTAGCAGTAGTATCAGTTCTTGTTTGAGCAATGAAGTTAGTGATTTTGGGGTCAATTGTATTCAACCCAAATCTTCAGATACCCAAAGCTCTTTACTTTCTGAAAGTTTGAGGTAATTTATCATGAATTTTGAGCTGTAAATGTTGTGATTTTTGAGGTAATTTGTGGTACTTATCATACATGTTCTTGTTTGGGTGGTAAAATTTTAGTTATTTTTGGGGTAATTTATCATAATTTTCTTCATTGAGCACTAAATGTTGTGATTTTTGGGTTAATTTTGAGGTATTTATCATACATGTTTTTGTTTGGATGGTAACATTTTAGTTATTTTTGGGTAATTTATCATAATTTTCTTCTTTTGAGCAGTAAATGTTGTATTTTTGGGGTTAATTGTGTTCAAGCAAATCTTCAGATACCCAAAGTTCTTTACTTTCTGAAAGTTTAAGGTAATTTATCATAAATGTTCTTGTTTGGGTTGTAACATTTTAGTGGCTTTTGGCGTAATTTTGAGGTATTTATCATACATGTTCTTGTTTGAGCAGTAAATTTAGTGATTTTTGCAGTAATTGTGTTCGACCCAAATCTTCAGATACCCAAAGTTCTTTACTTTCTCAAAGTTTAAGGTAATTTATCATAAATGTTCTTGTTTGGGTGGCAACATTTTAGTGATTTTTGGGGTAATTTTGAGGTATTTATCATACATATTCTTGTTTGGGCAGTAAATTTAGTGATTTTGTGGGTAATTGTGTTCGACCCAAATCTTCAGATACCCAAAGTTCTTTACTTTCTCAAAGGTTAAGGTAATCTATCGTACTTTGAGCAGTAAATGTAGTGATTTTTGGGGTAATTTGAGGTAGTTATCATACATGTTCTTGCATGTGGTAAAATTTAGTTATTTTGGGAATCTTTCGTCAATTGTGTACAACTTAATAAGTCTTAGATACCCAATTATCATAAATTTTCTTCTTTGAGCAGTAACTGTAGTGATTTTTGGGGTAATTTGAGGTAGTTATCATACATGTTCTTGCTTGAGCAGTAAAATTTAGTTATTTTATGTGCAACCTAAATCTTAGATACCCAAAGCTCTTAACTTTCTGAAGGTTTGAGGTAATTTATCCTGACTTTTCTTCTTTGAGCAGTATCTATAGTGATTTTTGGGGTAATTTGAGGTATTTATGATAATGTTCTTGTTTGAGCGGTAAAATGTAGTTATTTTGGGATTATTTTTTCATCAATTGTGTACAACCTAAATCTTGGATACCCAAAGCTCTTAACTTTCTGAAAGTTTGAGGTAATTCAACATGTCTGTTCTTGTTTGAGCAATAAATTGAGTGATTTTGGTCCCGCAGGCTTTAGTCAAAGTGGTAAGAGCCCAACACGTGACGTTGGGTTAGGCGCACGACACGGGTTAGAACAATGTCACAGTCAAAAGCCTGGTAATTAAGTGGAGAAGAGTAGAGGGGCGGGCCCATCATAGGGCAAGTTTCGAATAGTGAGCCACTAGCAATTGAGTGATTTTGGGTCTGTTTTATCAGTTGTATTCAACCTGAATATTTAGATCGCCAAAGCTCCTTACATTCTAATAGTTTGAGGTGAATTTTATCTGTTTTAACTTGTTTTTCTTAAACCCTTTTGTCATCGAAAAGACAAGTGTAGAAAAGGAAGCTCTTGTGTTAAACCTTGATTCATAAGCCTGTGATTGCTGGAACTGGAATGGGTGCAAGAAAGGTTGGAAGGAGACCTTTATAATTGCAATAAGATGCAAGTGGAAAGTTAGTTAAAACTATAAGCTTGGATCACATTTTTGACGAAAACAATATGTAAAGTTTATTGGAGTATCATATTAATAGGGGGGCGGGTATGTCTTTGTGCTAACTAAACTGTGGTGTGTTGAGTTTTTATTGTAGATCTAAAATAAATAGATAATGTTATTTCTCTCTTAACTGCTTAAAGTTTAGATGAGAGGATTCACACACTTTAACAGGGCAATTGAGTAGAGAGTAGATGGAGTCTTGTTTCCCGTCATCTACAAAAATAGTTCCACATGCTTGGCTCAATAAAAAGATTCAGGCGCTGCACGAGAGAGCGCGTTGTGACCTAATACAAATATATAGGAGTGGCCTTCCTTTAACAATACAAGTTTTTAGATGAGATGGTTACACATTTGAATAGTTTCATCTGGACATAGTATTTGGGTAGTTTACATTTTATGTTTAAATGAAGCTTACAAAGGTCAGATTTCCTTAAAATCTAAATGAGAGTTTTTCATTCCATTGCATAGACATTGTAACGTCTTTTTGTATTTAGGTATGACTTGTTTTAGAATCCCAGTGCTTAAATGTGTGTTCTTCACAATTTTCATGTAAAGCCAATCTGGAACAGATGAGGAGCCTCCATCAGAAATATTGCCCATTCTTGCAGGTTTGCTCTAACCCATATCATATACTACTTGTAATAAAATATATCAAATGCTGAATTTATATTAATACCAATTTTCATTTGTTCATGAAGTTTCTTCAATGATTTAAAATGCTACATAGATACCTTGTTCTACAATTGTTTTCAGCTGTTCTTAATTCATTATTCTTGGTTACATTGCTATTCGCTCTTATGCTTATTCTTTCCTTCCGTAATCTTTTTTTTTTCTCTTCCTGGTTTCTTAAGAAAATGCGGGAAATAGGTAACAACATTTAGTCATTTCTGTTAGTGTACATATTTATATGCGTTACAATCTGTATACTTCAGTCTTCGGTTATACTGCAAGGTCAAAGAATAGCCTCTTAATATAACAGCGTAGTGTCTTCCTCCAGCAGAAATTTGATACAAGATCAACAACAACGACAACATACCCAGTATAGTCCCACAAGTGGGGTCTGGGGAGGGTAGTATATATGCAGACCTTCCCCCCCCCCCCCCAATCTTTGTGGGGTAGGGAGGCTGATTCTGATAGACCCTTGGCTCAAAGGAAATTTGATACAATATCATAGAAAAATTTTAGAAAAAACATGTGAAAACCTATGAAACACGCTCCAATACATGAGGCATCACAAAGTCCATTCTCTCATCAATTTGTTTTGCTAACACTTCAGACCTGTTCTGTCCATATACCTTATACTTCAATTTTGTATAAGAAGATCAGGGTTAATCTAGCCGTGAATAGTTGAAGGGTCAATCTTCCATTTTATTCTATTTACTTAGGACCTTCAATTACGTTTTTAGATATATTAAGTTTCAGTTCTACTTGTTGCTTATCCACAAATCCTCTATTCTCATTTACAACACAACTGTAACAAGTGGAATTGAAACTCTTTTCTTCCTTTTTTTCCTTTTTTTTTTCTCAAAAAAAAAAGGAAAAAAAGAGTTTCAATTCCACTTGTTACAGTTGTGTTGTAAATGAGAATAGAGGATTTGTGGATATCATTTATGTGAAAAAATTCAATTATTATTTTCATTTCAATAGGTGGGATAGTAGCTCTGGGGAAGTTTGATGCACTCCATATTGGTCATCGTGAGCTTGCAATTCAAGCAGCAAAGAGAGGAATTCCTTTTCTTCTTTCATTTGTCGGAATGGCACAAGTACTTGGATGGGAACCGAGGTATGACTTCTGTTACTCTCTTTTTTTTACTCTACTGTCGTAAAATGTTAAATAGGGAAATATTATCTCCTCAAAAAACCAAAAAAAGGGAGAAGGGTGAACTTCGACTCGACTCTCACTGCCACACCCGAGCCTGTTATAGTACCTAGGTTCAGCCAGATTTAAATTCTGAAAATACAAAATAGATCAATAAAGAGGATTATCACATTCAGGGAGTTCCATCTTGCATTCTCTAAATGTGTGTGTGTGTGTGTGTGTGCGAGAGGGAGGGAGGGAGGGAGTGAGGGAGGGAGAGAGAGAGAGATATGCCTCTTTGCAACCTCTTAATTTGTACCAATATTCCACCCTAGCTCTGTTTAGCATAACTCTGTGGACCCTGTTGACGTTCTTTTTCTGAAGCACTAGATTTGTTAACTGGCACTCTTGACTTTAGAAATTTCTGTTAATAGGATGATCTATTCAGAATATGTGCAAAAAGGAAGAAAATATATCCACACATTCTTTTTTGAGGTAATCCATGTACCTTTTAGTTCATTCAAGGTTTTAATGGAAAGGAAAAGAAATAAATCAATCAATTCCCACATCAGTATATTTTTCTACCAGAAAACTTAAGTTAATGGTCTCTCTTATCCCCACCCCCCCACCCCCTGCATCCCCCGTCCCCCGTTTTTAGTGACAAGTGGAAGTTCTTGATGATACCATATAGCTTTTTCTCGCAGCATCTTGTCCGTCTAAAATTCAAAAGATGTCCTTATCAGCATGTTACACAATCTTGATTTTGCTCCTTGAAAATAAAATATTTTCAAACTTTATTCTACTCGTAGTCCCTATTTTGTGGGATTACACTGGGTATCTTGTTGTTGATTCTACTTGTAGTATATAGGATTAGTCATGGTTTAGAAAATTTGGTCTTTAAAACTGGAAGGTGTTTAAAATCTGTTGAATGCATTCCCCTAACCTTACTCAAGCATATTGAGGAGTTCCATTTTTGGTTAGTGATTTTTTTTGAGAATGAAAATGAAAATCTTTTGTTGCCATTGGACCAAAGAAAATCTTTTTTTGGTTAGTGATCTTTATGAAGTGAGAAAGAATCTTTGTGTAATCATGTGTGTATTGTCTACACAGGACTCCCATTGTTGCTGAATGTGATCGCAAAAGGATTCTTTCATCTTGGGCGCCTTATTGTGGTAATGTAATCCCAAGGGAACTCCAGATAGATTTTTCCAAAGTCCGATATCTTACGCCATGTCAGTTTGTGGAGAAGCTGTCCAAAGAGCTGGGAGTACGAGGAGTTGTTGCTGGTATGTCGTAACATCCTAACTTGACATAGAGATTCCATAGAAACTAAGAAAAGATAAAAAGATGATGATATCTTGATGATCTCAGGCGAGAATTATCGTTTTGGATATAGAGCTGCTGGTGATGCATCAGACCTTGTGAAGCTCTGTGAAGAGTATGGATTGGAGGCTTATATAATCAATTCTGTCATGGACATGAATCAAATTTCTGGAGCCTTAAACTCGCGTGATGGAAAGGAGAGAGGGCAAGTATCATCTACTCGTGTTAGGTATGCCCTTGACAAAGGAGACATGAAATATGTGTCAGAGCTGTTAGGTCGCAACCATCGTCTTGTTTTAATGATGGAAGACCAAGAAAGGTTTACTAGTGAGAGAAATGGGCTGTCAGCTCCAAAGTCTTGTTTGTTGAATCTTGCACCCAAGGAAGGTCTTTATGAGAATTGTTCAGTTTTAATTGACAAGAATGTTATACCCTGCAGAGTAATAGTTGATACAACAGATATTCATTTGGAATGCTATGAGGTAGCTAATTTTTCCCGTGTTACTTCTCAGGACTTAAAGATATTGGGTATTGACTTTGGTAGTCCAGAGTTAGATGGGGTTCAAATTTTGTAATTCATTCCCTATAATTCGTTAGGGCAACCATTTTTGAATGTCCTTCAGTCTTTTAGTATGAGAAATCCTTACTCGATACATTTCTGCACAATTCACATACTTTTGGCGGGAACATAACTGAGTTTACTGATATTCTGAATGCTAAGAATCTGATAGTATGAACTATGAACAAAATCGAGATGATAAATGTGCAACGAAATAGCTAATATTTATGAAATGACTTTTGATCATTACCATGGATAATGGATTTTGTTCTATCACTATAAGTAGATTGGTTAGCAACTTGGTTACTGTTACTCTTTCTTTTTTTGAGTGTTTAGCAGCTTGGTTACTGTTACTCTTTCTTTGTTCGAGTTTTCTTGTATTTGTTTTAATTAGTGACAATCCCTTGACTACAATCCTGTCATACTTGATTGGCTATTATCCTTTCCGCCATTATCTTTAGTGCTTGAAGTCCATTTCCTTCAATTCATTTGTAATTGTTGAAATGTGTGAACCATCTCATCTAAACTTTGGACTGTTAAAGGGGAGACATGTCTTTACTCATTTTTAACTTACAAGATTTTTCGTCTCATCTAAAATCTTAAATAACTATAAAAAGGAACACTTTGTTTTTACTTAATTTACTCTCCAACAGTAGTGAATGCAATATTTCCATAACCATTGTTTGTGACCACTTAGTGTGAACATGTTTGGATCTTTATAAGGAGTTCTTCTTGTAGACTTCTGCTCTCCCATTCATGTTAGAGTTGTTTTACTTGATTTGCATTACCGTTCCCTCACTGCTTATGAATCTTGTTCATCATCATCAAGTGGGTGGTCACTGGTCATCTGGAATGTTTTGTTTCACGGATAAGGAAATCTTGCTGTAATCTTTAAGCATGTTCTTTGATAACTGCAGAAGATCAAAATGATGTCTAGATTCAGACATGTATAAAGGTGGAAGCAATGTCTTATGGCACATTAATTTAGAGTGAGTGAGAGAGAGAGAGAGAGAGGAGAGAGAGAGAGATTTATTTGAAGGGATTGTAGAACATGATGAATGTTGCTTGGAAGTCATACAGATCTTCATATGTTAAATTCAAGAAAGTATAGTTTCAATTTTTCTTTGGAAGCAGGGATGATCTTGTTATACAAGGTCCTTGGTATTTGGGTTCCTGCAGTGACCCTTTGGGTTCATCTCGTGGGTCTCCCAAGGTATTGTATACTAAGCTATTGCCATTGAGACTGGTAAATGGTTCGCAGAATGTCACCATGGTTAGATAAGGAAGAAGCTCGGTGGTGGACAACTGTTTCTTCTGCGAGCGATGGAATGATCTTTGTCCATTTTGTAGGTGCATCAAGTTGTATGGTCCAGAAGGAAAAGTGGGGTTGGCCTTCCTTAAGTATGAACAGCTTCCTGCTATATGTTTCATGTGTCTTTTCTGTTTAACAAGTTGTGTTTCATATGTGGAGAATTGGTCATATATTAGAAGCTGCACATTGAAGGATGATCCAAGACCTACTTAATGCAAAAAGATCTTGCTTTGTGGGGCTTGGCTCTGCATCTTACTTGATAAATTTAGATTGATGGTGTTGTGCTGCCAAGAGCAGCTGCTGCCATTGTTGGAGATGTATTTTCTGGCTTATGCTTTGATTTGAAGCATATATAGGAACTTTTGGTGGGCTTAAAGAGGTCATGAAAGGAACCTCAGCTGCAAATCTTGGGATGATGCAACCCTGAATTTACATACTCATCGCCTGGGCCTGTAACCTCATTGCTTCAATCTAGAGATCTTGCAAGCAGGTATGACCATATCACTGAAGGCAGATCTAAAAGTTTAAATCAGTATGTGTAGATTATAGAATATCAACAACACCCATTACTCCTTTGTTAGAATGGAGAGACTAAGGTAGTAGCTGCGGGCATAGCTAAGAATCCTATTTGACATACTACCATGCTACTTATGTACCGGAACCCTATCTGACATAACTATTCATTCATGTGGCATTGTGCTGGAAGGATGCAACTTGTTATTAGGCCAGAGGGCCTGAGGCTGTGATCCTATTGTGCTGTATCAAACTATACATAATTTGATTGTCATTGAGATTTTATCGAAAGACTGCTCCTAGGGCCTGTGTTTAGTGGTAAGAGTGCAACATGTGATGTGTAGGTTAGGTACACATTACGGGTTCAAATCCTACTGGCCCATTATCGGTCGACTTTCGAACCGTACACCATTGGCCCTCGGAGATTTCTCAGTTTTTTATAAAAAGATTGTTGAAAGACTGAAGCTCAAGTATTATTTTTTCTATTCCTCTTTGTCCCTGATGATCCAGTGACAAGTTTATGAAGCATTTCAGAGAAGAACGGAAATCCCAATCCTGGAGCTCAATTATTATTACTTCTATTCCTCTTTGTCCCTGATGATCCAGTGACAAGTTTATGAAGCATTTCAGAGAAGAACGGAAATCCCAATGGAATTCCATGGAGGGTAAATTGGAAAGGCTGCATCTCTGTTAACTTGAGGTAACAATCTTGTTAACAGTTGCTATGGGAATTTAAAGGTACTTCCTGAAGTGAGGTTCTTTCTTTGAAAGATCGGAAGATATCCTACACTGTCGGCTATATCTGGTAAAGAGAAGGTGCTGTGGCTAATTCTTGATGTGAATTATGCAATGCGATTGTTTTCTCCTGCCCTTTTCCTTCAGGTTTTCTCCACCGAAGCTGTTATTCTCTTGTCGTCAGTATGAAGAGGCTGTTCTTTGTACTTCTGTATGGTCCTTTTGGTGTATAAGAACTTCATTGATCTTTCAAGAATCTTAAAAGTCCTGTGCAAATTTGCTTGACGGGTTGTCTATTTGCATCTGGAGTTCCTTGCTACTTGAATCAAGATTTCAGGTATTCCAGCAAATGTAGTAAGTTAGATTTAGGAACTTCTGCTGGCTGGTTTAGCTAAAATATATGGGGTCTTGAGATCCTCCTAGCCTCTTTACTTTAGAGCTTGCATTTTGCTTAGATGAATCATTTCAGGCAATGAAAATCACTCTGAATACTTTGTAGACATGAAAGTCTGCAAAGAGAATGAGATAGCTACTGTCCTTCCCTCTTTTCTTATTTGGCATTTCTAGTTGTAAGTTATGCTTCTGAATGACCCAAATATAGTGCATATAGTAAATATGGATTTGGAATTATCAGAAACTTAAGGCTGTGTTTAGGTGAATCTGACCAGCAAGGGATAGATTAAAGGTCTTTTTCTAGTTATGTTTGTTGAGATGCTTTTTGGAAGAAATGAATGTTACTTAATTTGTTAAGATACAAGTTTATTGTTTTGGACTGGTTGTCTCTAATGGTCCCTTTACATTTTACTAGTTACTAGTTATGGTCCTTATGCCTTTGCTCAGAGGTAACGAATTTTGCAGATACTTTATTTTTTTATGTTCATCGTGATGAGTTTGGTAACAACAACATACCCAAGTAATCCCACAAGTGGGGTCTGGAGAGGGTAGAGTGTACGCAGACCTTACCACTACCTCATGGAGGTAGAGAGGCTGTTTCCGAAAGGCCCTCGGCTCAAGTTAAGCAAATCCAAGTGCAAAGAAGAAGAAAACAATGAAGAAAACAATGAAGAAAACATAGCAACTAACAAAGGACGCAGTGCAAAGCTTACAAGAAAGGAACAAGAACAACAATATAGTGCCATAATCTAGATATCAAAAGCAAGAACTACAATAATACGAACAACACAACGACAAACACCAACAAGCCTAAACCCTCGAAAAACATGACAACACTCTACTACCTCTTTAAATTTATATCATGATGAGTTGGTGGTTGATATAAGTGTGAGCCATCTTGACATGAAGAGGGTACTTGTATTTGATAATGCAATGAAACTGTGGTCCAGAAAGGTGCTCATGTCTTTGCTTCTCAAACTAAGTTGGTCAAGCTTGCATTTCATCCTTTATCTTGGCTCATAATTCTTCCATTTTCATTCTTGTTTCCCGAGGCGAATTCAAGATTTGAAGTTTATGAGTTTTTATTACGCATTCAAGTATTCAAGTTAATATATGTAATAATAACTAGGTTTACTGTCAAATCAGCAATAACATACTTAGTATGATTGCACAAGTGAGGTCCGAGAGGGTAGAGCGTTGCAGATTTTACCCCTATCTTGTGTGAGGTAGAGAGGTTCTTTCAAATAGACCCTCAGTTCAAGAAAAATATTTTAGAAATTAGGTTATGAAAGATACAAGAGCGAAAGAAGCTTTGAGTTCACAATCAAATATTTATAGATATTTATTAAATATATATATATGAGCAAAAACTACTTAATTCACGTGAACCTACAAGTTATTAAGTAGATCCGTCTTGATGTCTCCTCAACCTAATGTTAGAACCATGTAGTGGGAACCCATCTATCATTGTCCCATAAACTTTTGACAAAAAAGTTCACTAGTACCTTAGGCTTTGTTTGGATGGTGGTTACCCATGGTTTCATAATGTATGGTATTGTATCGTACAGTATTGTACTGTACTATATTATTAATACAATGTTTGGATAGACTGTATGGTTGACTGTTGTTTCATAATGTACTGTGTTGTTTGATTTGACTATATCGTACTGTATCGTAGTTGGTAAGTTTACTAAAATACCCTAAATTATTATAAATATTAAATTTATTAATAATTATCAATAAAATAATAAAATAGTTTTTTTTCGTTAATTTGTCACAAATTTTGCCTTGTATATATATTATGTTGTTAAATTCATGTAAATTCTAACATAATTAAATTTTTTTTAAAAAATAATAAATAAATATACTCGAATTTAGGAAGAGAAGTGAACGCAAAAAAAGTGGAGAACTGAGCGTAGAAGACCTATAAAGTAGGATATTTTAGTGGAGTAGGGTAAAGGGTAAAATAGAATTATATAATACTTAAATAGGGAATAATTGAAAAGAAGAATTAGATTACCACGGGATACCACCAAATCGGTGGTACAATAAAATGGGGCTTTCCATGGTTAAATGACCATGAATTAAACAATACCATACCATTTATTTTAAGTTACAATCAAAACAAACATGATACTCATATCAACCATACAATACTATACCATAACTAACCACCATCCAAACAAGGGGTTAATGTTTACGTTAAATTATATTAATTTGTCATAATTAATTGACAAAAAGATATATAAATGACACATGGTATGCACAAGTTAGTATGGACAAGGTTTTTTTACTTGTGGGACCCTTGTACCAATTAGTGTCAACAATGTAGTTAAGAGTTATTGATCTTCCCTTTATCATAGGATACCAAAGAACAAATAATGAATAATAAGATATAGTACATAGAATAAAGATGGTTTAATGCGAATATACCATATGTTAATTGGAATTTCAATCATTTAATCAAACGCAAATGCTAGTTCTAAACTTTTAGGGGTAGTTTGATAAGGGTATTAAAAAGTATTAAATAACGCGTATTAATAATATTGGAATTGGTAATGTAAAATTCGTTATGCTAATATTATTTTTTATTAATTATTTAATTTATTTTATTAAATGAATAAAGTGTATTATAATAGAAATAATACTAAATAAAGTGCATTAAAAATTAAATACTAATACATATATTATTTTCTTTAATATGTCGTATCAAACAATCCCTAATGTTTAAGCCATTGTTTGTTGTTGTGCTTCAGAAGTTGGTAACCACCACATTCCAACTACTATACAAAAACTAGAGCCGTAAGCCAATTCATAAGTCTTTATGTTCAATTTATTCATATTCAATGTTTACGCTAAATTAATAAATACATAATATATATTTATATATAAATTTATCTCGCTTAATCATAGTTAGTTAATATATAATTTTACTATTAAACTAAAATAAATTAATATGATTAAATGTAACATATGCTTAGTTCTGTTTTTTTTTCATTTCAATTATTGTATTATTTTGTTATAATTTCTAAATTTTTTTTGTATGTTATGCAATTTTTAGCATGTTGTATTACTTCTTCACTCTTGTTGTTTTTATTTTTCGAGTTGTTTTGTAATACTTTTATTTGACTTGAAAAACTATCGAAAACACATTCCTACTTAATTTCCAACATAGGAATAAGGTCTAATACATATTATATTTTTCAAATTTCACTTGTGAAATTACACGAAAAATATAAGGTAAGATTCACGTACACAACTACGCTCACGAGATCTCACCCGTAAAATTACGGCCGAAAATATTATTGTGTTGTAAAATGAGCATAGTCCCAAAAGCCCTATAAATAAAACAAATCAAACACAAACAAAAAAAAAAAGAAAGAAAAACCCTCTTTCTTCCCCATTAGATCAGAACAATAAACTTCCCAGATATGGCCTGCAACGACTCTCTATAACGATGCCGTTTCAGGCCACCACTGTATACCGGGGTGGAGCTAGCAAGGGGTTCATCATTTACTATACAGGGGTTCTACCGACGTTGTTGTAATACAGGGGTACAATATTTACTATACAATATTCAAAGCTCTGAAGTTGTAATCCATTTCATATTAATATGATGAAAAAATATATTGCAAAAGTTGATCAAATTTTATGTAATTGAACTCTAAAAAAAATGTGACAAGTGAAAAGAAACATATAGAGTATTATAACAATATATCCACTATAGTCCTATTAAATAGGATCTGGAGAGTAGAATCTACGCAAACCTTATTACAACGACAATAATATACCAGTAAGGTCTGGGAGAGTAGAGCGTATGCAGTGCGTGCTACTACCTTTAGAGAATTTGAGGAGGGTAAAGTCTACGTAGTTCACACCATTACCTAGAGAAGTTATTTTCAAAAATTCCCGGCTCAGAGGGAGTATTAAATTACAATAAATTAATATGATTGGACCTAAGGGTGTTAATCGGGCTAAGTTGACTCGAAATCGGACCGACCCGGTAAAAACCTAGTTCAAACCGGCCCAATGCTAAAGGGTTGGGTTGGTTGGGTTAGATACTTTAACTGAAATCCAAACCGATCGGAATCGACCATCACATCAGAAATAGTATCAGGTAACCAACCCAGACCAATTAATCCGGTTTCTTATTCAACATTTTTTTGAATTTTTCCTGGATCGTTTTGTTTTCTTATTAAATTTTTTTTTAAAAAAATCCGGCTCATCCCGAATCGGTAATTCAGAACCGGATGTGTCACTTTAAATCCTTTTGGGACCAGACCGATTGGACCCGAAATGAGTCGACCCAATAACCAATCCAACCCCAAATTGTCCGGTTCAATTTTTTTGGGAAAAGATCACTTATGCCCCAAAAAAGAAAATCATTTACCCTCAAATGCCCCATTACTTTCATACCCCTTTTATCCTAAAATTGTATTTATCTAAAAAAAAAAAAAAACGCGGGCTAACATCAGCGTTCACCCTTTTTTCCTCTTGGATATCATCACAGTATATATATACTCTGATGGTATCAAAGATTAACTGGACAATGTCTTCATTGAAGGACTACTTCTTCCTCCTTGATACCATCAAAGTATAATATACTCAGGTGGTATCAAAGAGTGACTGAACAATGTTTCATTGAGGTTTGCTTCAGTCCTTCGATGAAATTACTCAATCACCCATGATACCATTACGGTATATCTTTATACTGTCATGGTATCGTTGAGGTATGTTTCAGTCGTTTAATGTTTTAATTTAAAAACAGTTAAAAAAAAGAATCATAATTTAGATATATTTTTTTTAATTTGCAAAAAGAGAATTTTTTTTATAAAAATATATTTTTACTAATTTTAAATTCAGTAAATAAGTTTGTGACTTTAATAATTTTTTCTTAATTGTTTCTTATTTATTTCTTAAAAAGAAGCTCAGTCCTATATGATATCGACATGGTACAATATACCGTTGGAGTATCACAGAGGATTAAGCTCAGTCCTATATGATATCGACAAGGTATCAATACACCAATGGAGTATCCCAGAGGATTAAACTCAGTCCTATATGATACCGACAGAGTATCACAGAGGATTAATTCAAGATAGTGATGCTGACGTCATGCGCGAAATAAAAAAAAGAGAAAGTGGGCAAGTGGGTAATTAGTTTGGGTTGAAGGTCTATTAAGGTAAATACTTTGGATTGAGTCTATTTTGGGTAAATAGTTTCACAATTGAGTCCAATTTGTATAGTTTTCCCTAAATTTTTTTCGATCCGAACCGACTCAGCCCACTAGCCACCCTTAATTGGACCTAACATGTGCATAGTCCCAAAGCCCTATAAATAAAACAAAACAAAAAAGAAAAACCCCTCCTTTCTCCTTCTTCTTCCAGTAGATCAGAACCATAAGCTCCCCAGATATGGCCTGCAACGACTCTCGCCTCCAAAACGGCGTCGTTTCAGGCCATCACTGTATAAACGACAACCTCGGCGACGACGATCTTCGGGCCGTACTATCAAGGCTCGAAAACGACAAAGACAAGGAAGTATTCGGTCTTGTATGTAAACGATGGCTTCGCATTCAAAGCACTGAAAGGAAGAAACTTTGTGCTCGGGCCGGGCCTCATATGCTCGGAAGAATCGCGGCCCGATTCACTCGATTGCATGAACTTGATCTGTCTCAATCAGTTTCTAGATCTTTTTATCCTGGTGTTACGGATTCTGATCTTTCAGTTATTGCTACTGCTTTCTCTTGCTTACGAGTTCTCAATCTTCAGTACTGTAAAGGTCCGTTCTTTTTTTTTTCTCATAAATTTCTTACATTGAATTTTGAGAGCCTGTTTGGATTTGCTTTAAAAAAAAAGTAGTTTTTAAGCAATGTGATTAAAAGTTGAAAATAAGTAGATAAGTGTTTGGATAAAAAGTGCTGAAATTGAAAAAAAAGCTGTTAATGTGTTTGGTAAGCACTTTTTTGTTGTTGGAGAAAGGGAAAGATGTAGAAGCGGGATGAGAATGAGAGAAAAGAGATTGCTTTTATATATTTTCCGGCTGAAAAGTGAGGGTAGCGTTGGAATTTGAGAAAATTACAAGGGATAAAAGGGTATATATTGGTCAAACTTAAAAAGAATTTTAAGGTAAAAGCAAAAAAGCTGCGGTTTCAGCTTTTAGCTTTTTAAAATCAGGTTTTAGCTTTTTTTAATTGCTTTATAGTTTTACCAAACACTCAATTAATCTAAAAAAAAGATTAAAATCTGGTTTGACCAGATTAAAATCTTATCCAAACAGGCTCGAATGCACATTACTGTTTTTTTTTGTTTTGTTTTAGGGAAGCGTTTGGCCATGAAAATTGTGAGAGGTTGAAAGAAAGTACTCCCCCTGTTCCTTATATAAATTTTGATCAATGTTTTAAAATGTAGTTTTTCATCACATTGATATGAGAAAAATTGTAATTTATAGTATTTTTCGTATAGTTTTTGAATATCTAAATTTTAATTTTAAAATATCAAATTAATCTAATCTAATTTAGCTTTAAAAATTAGTCAAATTGACCCTCGAAAAGCGAATCATGACAACTAAAATGGAATAGAGGGAGTACTCCCTTCGTCCCAATTTATGTGATGTAGTTTGATTGGATTTATGTGAGGTAGTTTGATTGGACATTGAGTTTAAGAGATATGGGAAGGGAAGACTTTGTAATGTTCCAAAACTACCCTTGAAATGAACTTTTAAGTAGAAGAGACACATTGAATTTTGAATGCCTATTTCCTTTTTTTTGTTTTGTTTTAATGGGGTGTTTGGCCATGAAAACTGTGAGTAGTTGAAAAAAAAAATAGTTTTTGTTTTCAACGTGAAAAGTAATACTCACTCCGTCCCAATTTATGTGATGTAGTTTGATTGGATTTATGGGAGGTAGTTTGATTGGACACTCGAGTTTAAGAGATATGGGATGGGAAGACTTTGTAATGTTCCAAAACTATCCTTGAAATAAATGAATTTTTAAGTAGAAAAGGACACCATAGTACTAAGACTGAAAGCCTGCCAGGCAGTCTACAGTCTACACAGAAGGGAAGTCACCAAACGTGGGAAAGAGTACCTTTTTCTTACTCGAAGAAACCGCTACCATAGGATTTAAGACAAGGATGCCTTATTGTTTGAACTTCCATTAAGGATAAACCTAGGATTGGAAGAGTCGCAATAGATGGATGAGAACTTGAGGTACTACTGCTGACTTAGACGTCCTGAAATTAGTGTATAAATTGAGTTACGATCTCAACCTATGATTTAGCACCTTTGTGGACTTTTTGCCAAATAAGTGAGACCCAATGTGAGTGAAATGTTGATACTGTCCTTAAATATTTGTCAGATGTGTCATATTTTTCAGGACCGATTAAAAAGGAAAGTGTCATATAACAGACAATATTGTCCTAGTTGACTTAACTTGCGAGGTTTTATGGTCCAAATTTTACAGGCATAACAGACAATGGATTGGCAGCAATTGGATCGAGTCTCTCTTCTTTACAGTCCTTAGACGTATCCTACTGCAGAAAGATCACTGACAAGGGGCTCTCAGCTGTTGCTAACGGTTGTCGTGACTTGAGAACCTTGCATCTTGCTGGCTGTAGATTTGTCTCAGATTCATTAATGAAAGCTCTCTCCAAGAATTGCCATAGTGTTGAAGAGCTGGGTTTGCAAGGATGCACCAACATTACCAACTCAGGTCTCTCTGTTTTGGTTGAAGGTTGCCGTAGGATAAAGCATTTGGACATTAACAAATGCAGCAATATTTGTGATATTGGGATATCTAGCGTGTCCGAAGCTTGTTCATTGACCCTTAGGACATTGAAGTTGTTGGATTGCTACAAAGTTGGCGATGACTCCATCTTATCCTTGGCCAACTACTGCAAAAATCTTGAGACACTCGTTATTGGTGGTTGCCGTAACATATCAGATGAGTCCATGAAGTCACTGGCAGCTTCTTGTAGTCATAGTCTGAGGAAACTGAGGATGGATTGGTGCTTGAATATTACAGACTCTTCATTGGACTGCATCATTTCCAAATGCAGAAAGCTTGAGGTTCTTGACATTGGTTGCTGTGAGGAGATAACTGATGCTGCATTTCAACAATTAGGAAGTGAGAACTTTATGTTGGGGATGAAGATTTTGAAGGTCAGTAACTGTCCAAAGATCACTGTTGAAGGAATTAAGAAGCTTCTGAAGTCATGTGAGGATCTTGCATATCTAGACGTACGGTCTTGTCCCCTTGTCACTAAAGCAGGGTGCGAGGAGGCTGGAATTCAGTTTCCTGAATCCTGCAAAATAAACTTCACTGGAAGCTTAGCAGAGCCAGATGTGTTACTTTGAGCAATAGTTGATTAAGCAATGTCTTTGAAGACCTGATGGGGTTAATTCAGTGAAAGTATCACATTCTTTGCCTAAGACCAACAATATGACATTGGAAGCTCCTTATGTCAGTCCTTTGTTCCCATTAATTTGCCTTTTGTTAAGCATCAAGTTTTTCATTGTAGATTATTTCCCTTCTTTTCAGTTATTTGATATCAAACTCCTGTATATCATCCTTGTAAATTGCTAGTAGGCCCCATTGTTTGCTGTAGTTGTTTTCAGATTGTGAATGAAATGACTCCATTGTTCCTAGCTTGATTGTGGACTTATACCAATAATGATGGTTTGATTGATTACATTTCTCGTACAAGCTGTCCAATTATTCTGTGGAATAGTTTCAATCATTGGAGTGGGATGTCTGTATTAGCTGGATGCCAGAACAAAGTTTGATGAACAATTCCTTCTCTTATCCTTCCATGCCTTACTGTTATCAACTGCTTGCATTTATATTTACTTGCTAGTTCAGGTTTTATGCATGCGTGTGTGTGTGTGTCTCTGTGTGACAGTGCTTATCCACAGTTGGATTGTGTTAGCTGTAATTGCTTATAGTTTGGATTTTGCAAGAGCCATATTTTAACTAAATGGCCAAAGAAGTTAATCAGACTGCAAGATAGGAACCAGTATTCTGATTGTAAAATGGATTTAATGTATATTTACTGAAAGGTATAGTTTTTTTTTTACATTGATAGTGTATTTTAGCATGTTGTAGTAGGTAAGTTGCCTTCACATTGACAGTGTATATTAACATGTCGTAGCAGGTAACTTGCCTTATTTTCAGGTTGCTAAATCCACTTTTTTAACAGTTAACTGTGGTTATCATTTATGTATAATTTTTACACTATCTATAGAAGTTAAACTCTTTACAAAATTTAGTATTTCAAATTGCTGGTGCATCATTTTCTGGACGATCATACCCGTTCACGATTCATGAATGGTGGGGTAGCATTCCATTGTGAGAATGGCTACAACCTTAAGGTAATTTGTTACTCCAATTATGTGAATTGTAACTTCTATTTATCTCAAGGTGTGAGGAAACTACAGCCCAGAAGATGATGATCACTTAGATTCTTAAATTGATATAGTGTGCTTTCACCTCAGCATATTGAATTACAGCATGGAAAACACAGGAAAAATCCCTCAAAATGACTTTATATTTTCAACTGAGGGTTTTTTATATCTTATATCATACTAAAAGAAACTTGACGGCAGCAAAGCTTGTGAATGCAATATTAAATTTGCATATACACAATCTAAAATGCCAATCCTATAACTAGCATTTGGTTCTTGTTTTCATATCTATAACTTGGGTCATAATGTCTACTCTAAGGACAAGTAGAAAGCTAGATTAATCTATAAAGAAAACCCATCTACTTGCATACGTTTACAATAAGTATACATTCACATCTCTTACTATCTCAAAAAAGAAAATAAGTCTATACAGTCACATCAACTCATAAGGCACAAAGCTTAAACCTAAAGCCTCCTTTGAGCAATGGATCTTGTTAGTTGTTACAAGTTTTAACAGATCTCTAAATTCGTTTTTACATGAACATCTTACATTGAAGAATGAGCGTATCGGAAAACAAAATGAAAATAGGAAAAAAAGTTATCTTCTTAACTTGCTTGAGCTTGAGATTGCCCGCTGCAGATATCTCAGAGTCTTTTGATGATTGAGGAATCCCATAAACCAGAACTCAAAATCATCCTCTGTAACTAACTGTATATACTTCTGCGATGGCTTTTCCATATTTTCACTCTCTTTTGCTTTCTTTATCTTACTTATTGGGATCGATACCTGCAAATTATGAACATTTTAGATTATGCTTCACATGGTTAGAAAATAGAGGTAAAAGAAAAACTGAGCAGAGGGTTACCTTATAACGAATTCTAAGTAGCTTTCCAGTTGGAGATAAGAGCTTTATTGATCTCTCACTGCAGAAAGCAACCTTATCAGTAGAGATGAAGAGAAGGCCTGCCATTGGACCAGCTGTAGTTGATAAATAGCATTGAGAAACCTTCATTAGCTTTTCATCATCTCTAAGACTAAACTTCTGCTTGAATATTTTCTCCAATCCGCCTACTTGAAGAATTTTTGCTCCAAGGCTCAATTTTCCTTTCAAAGTTTCTGTTAGTTTCGGGCTCATGCTCACTGCACAATTAAAGGACATTAAAATCAATACTTTCTATCATATATACTTGTGAATTGTGCTAATTTACGCTAGTGTTTGGCCATGACTTCACTTGCAAATACTGAAGGTGAAGTTTGGCCATCAGTATTTGCAGTTAGTGTACCTTTTCGCATTTGAAATACTGGTGTAATACTGGCCATCAGAAAATTGTTTTTGCTCACATAACTTTTAACTTCTTTTTCAAGCAGAACTCATGTACGGACACAATTTCAACTCCCAAATACTCTCTCAACTTCAAATACTTTTTTTTTTCAACTGAAATAAAACATTATCTTAGTATTATTTTCAATAGATCGTTTGAAGTCTTTTATGGAGAATATAAGTGCTTACCATGCTCACAGATGCTTTGTACAAGGCAGTCCATCCTTTCTCCCAATTTGTTCATCTTAGCAATGACATATTTTCCTGCATATTCAAGAATATTTTTACTTTATGATCTCTTCATTCAAGGATCAGATCAAGTTGATTCTTCATTAAGAGACGGGGGTAAATACTCACTTTGCTTTATTTGAGATAAGTTCTTTGAAGTTGCATATGGAACAATATGGTCTTCGCAAGCAGATAGGGCCAGTAATCTGTTTGGCTGCCTTTCAAGTGAGCATACTGCTGAACTCATGGGAATACCTGCTATATTCATACCGAGTAAGTTCTTCATTGTGATTCTGATTTTGAGGTGGAATATTGCTGTATTGTGAAGGTTAGTGGGAAATATTTTAAGTTTTGGTTGATGTTTTAAGAACACCTCTTGTAGCATTATATATGGGGGTTTGAGGAGGAGTTGGTGAATCTTTTAACTGATTGTTGCATGAGTCAGCTATGGGTCATCAGAAACAACCAAAAAAGATCATGCATGTGCTTTTTCAGAATTTTCTTTTGTACCAAGAAGAAAAAGGTTGTCAGGAAAATGGGAGTGTCTTAATAGTCTTTTTGTTGATTGAAATTTAGAATATTCAAAAATCAAAGTGCAGTGCATGTTCAACCTCTCCCCTTTTTTAAAAAAAAATCCCCTTGCTTGCATCAATCCATTAATATATGTCTTTTTCTCTTGCTTAAAAGGATTTGAAAATGTCTTCTTATAGCTGTCTGGTCAATTACAGTTAACTAATCTCATGCTGACTCATTTTGTTATCAAGATTTGTGTGCACATGTGGTGTTTTCAACTTTTGAGTGGACAGATTAGCTTTATGATGCTGCCTGCTTTTGTAAGTTGAGCCAAAGTAAGAGAAAGTTTCGCATATTGAAGTCATCTTGTCAGAACTAGTAAGGTAGCTTATTAGGCTTAATTGACTTTACTTCTTGACCATGAAAATCGACTGATTATTTTATAGGTACTTATTTATGATTAAGCATTTGTTTAAACTAAAAATAATAATTTTTAATCTCTGGCGGGACATTGTTGAGAAGCATGTTGTTTCTATTATGCTAGCCATCTCAAGTTAGTTTTACCAGTCTTGTATGATTAAAGTTGACAAGATGAAAAATTCGAATTTGTGACATTACTGTACATCAGTGATGATCCATAACCACCACTTGCCTATCCCCCTAGAAATATGAGTGGGTCATCCATGAAGTGTTGCTTAATTAATTAGGCAAGGGAACATAGCCATTCAAAGATTTCAATCTGTTATGTAGGATCTGTAATTCATGTGCTTGTCTGGATTACATGTATTGCCTTCTCTTGTAAAGCAGTTATCTTGTCTTGCTTTATTTTTCTCCATCTCGACCTGAGGTGTCTAGGCAGGATATGTAGGCATTCATGCTGATTCTATGTGGAACACAATGCACATAGACATATGATTTAGAAATTTTTGGTAAACTAACTTATCTTTTCCCTAGTTTGACCATCTTTTATCTTTGGACACCAATACTTTGAAAAATCTATAGAAATAAAAATATTTAATAATGAAGCACATAACAATAATAATATTTTCTGATTCATTTTTCATATGTTTCTTTCAAACTACTTAGCTAGTTATTAAGAAGTTATTTTTAATACTCGTTAGTATTCCCTTTATTACATATTATTCGGCATTGTTCTTATTAATCCATTCCAAGAATGATGCCTTTTATTTGGGAATAATTTCATTTAAAACTTTTCATTTTACCCTTAATGCCGTGCTTTTATAGTCACAAAAATCTTATGGTAGGTTCAAGACCATAAGTCCAAAAGTTCTTTAAACTTCGTGTTGAGTAAAATTCACCATGTAAATTGGCCTCCTTAGAGTTTTGTAATGTGTTTTCATTCGTTTTTCAATTATAATATCTAGCAAGCTAGTTGGTAATATGAGCACCCGAGGGTGTGACATTGTGGTCAATTAAATGGATTGAGAACCATGAGGTGCGAGGTTCAAATTCCAGCGGATACCAAATGAGTTTCTCCATTTATTCAAACCGCCTGGCACCTGTGTTGGTAGGAGGTAGCAAGTAATCTTGTGGAATTAGTTGAGGTGCGCACTGCGCAAGCTGGTCCAGACACCACGATTATATTTTTAAATAAAATGAAGTAAAGCTCTATTATATGCAAAACGAGAAAAGCGATTAATGTTACTGAAAATATCTCAAGAAAGGTAGTTATAACTAAATCAAGATATGAAAAGTCTTATGCCTTCTTTTGGATTGTAGCATTTAGGGGTATGGTACCCTGCTATCATGGTTTCAATCTCTCCCTCTCTATATAGATATTATTTATGGTACTCGGACTCTTCAAAATCCTACTGGACCCGTGTCAACACAACATGAGTGTGGGTGTGGGTGTGAGATCCACACCGGATTTGGTCGACTTACCCAGGGTGCTTTAACTGCATCTATGATCGAGAAGTATAGATTGATTGTATTTGGTTTGATTTTGGGTTTATGTCATAATTATTTAGTCATATAAAGTATGAGAATGTTTTTCTTCTACACGAGATATCAAATGAATAAAATATTAGGTCTTGTTTATAAAGAATTGAATTTTATTAGTTTTAGTTTAATAACTTTTAACTAAAGTTGAATATATACTTTATGTCGTAATATACAGTTATTGGTTGTGTCCCAACACTTGTATCCATAATCAGATCCAATCCCGGGAATCCTAAGATGTATATGATGAAGAATCCAACGTCTAGATATGTACCCGTCTCAGATACCCGCACCCGAATCCAAGAAACCTAGGATATTAATTATTATGAACATGTTAGATACCGTATGAGAAGCGCGTGAAGTAGTGAGAATTCAATCTGATGATTTGATTGAGGTTGTAACCTAATTGTTTATACATCATCGGGATGTTACTATTTTACGGAGAATATTATAATGAACTTGTTTCTTTTCTATTCCTTTATATGCATTTAATAATGCCTATGATGTGTGAGAGGTTGGCTATGGATGGTTGCAAGAGAGGTAGATGTAGACCGAAGAAGTACCGCGGAGAGGTGATTAGACAGGACTTGGCGCAGTTTCAGCATACCGAGGACATGACCTTAGATAGGAGGGCGTGTAGGACACGGATTAGGGTAGAAGGCTAGTAGGTAGCAGTGCGTTGTCTTGCGACTCTTTCATATGAGTAGCCATATTATTATTTCTTCGGTAGTTTTTGTCCTTCGATTTCTGTTACTCTCTGTTGTTCCTTGTACCTCATTATCATATTGTAGTATTGCAACTTTTGTTCTATTACCATCTGTTTTTTTTTTGTTATTATCTGATGTTTCTTGTATTTTTGGACTACTTTGGACTGTTTTTCCTTGAGCCGAGGGTCTATCAGAAACAACCTCTCTACCTCTAAGGTAGGGGTAAGGTCTGCGTACGCTCTACCCTCCCCAGATCCCACTTTGTGGGATTACATTTGGTATGTTGTTGATGTGCGAAGTGTTAAACTTTTTTTTTTGATTTTTTTGGAACTGGCAACTTGCAAAAGTGTTAATTATACTTGTTGTAAATTGTATATGTCTATGTTGGAGGCATGTCGGATGCATGCTTGGGACTAAATTGAGTTAGTTGGATTGTGTGGGTATTCCCATGCTCTATGCGAGGTAATGGACTGTGGTTAAGAAAAGGGCAACATCTGTCAAAATGAAGTGGTGTTATGATCGTAATAAGGGGGCTGCGATCACAACATTCGGGTGAAGCAGTCTGAATTCAATCTGATGATTTGATTTGATTGAGGTTGTAACCTAATTGTTACAACTTCATTGGGATGTTACTATTTTACGGAGGATATATGCATTTAATTAATGCCTATGATGTGCAAAAGTGTTAATTATAAATTGTATGTGTCTATGTTGGAGGCATGTCGGATGTATGCTTGGGACTAAATTGAGTTTGTTGGATGGTGTGGGTATTTGCTTGCTCTCTACAGGGTTCAAAATGGACCGTGGTTAAGAAAAGAGCAACATCTGTCAAAATGAATTGGTGCTATGATGGCAGTAAGGGGTCCGCGTTCACAACATTAGTGATTTCTCCATGGTAACAACTAACAAAGGAGGTTGCGAGCACAACACATGCCTCACGATTGCAACAAGGCACGTTCTGGGAGGCAGTAAGCCCAAGCTGAAAAACCGCGATCGTGAGCCCGGTTACTTCAATCGCCACTCTATGGGGCTGCTGGGGTATTCAGCTCAGCTTCTCTCGAATACGAACCCCAGGGCCACGATTCTCGGCTTTCCTCCTGGGCACTCAAAGCTTCAATGTCGTGATTGTTGCACAAGACCTGTGGTTGCTTCAAAGGTATTTCAAATCTACAACTCTAAAATTTATCACTTTTCTCGATTCCCGCACCACAAACTCGGTCCAAGAAGATGAAATCACTCCCACTCCTTCCCATCATCAAGTATAATAACACATGATTTAACTCTCAAAGCTTAGATTTTTGGTTTGCTTACCTATTTGATCAAATTTCACCCAAGAACTAGGGTTTGAACTATTGAGGTAGTTTGAGCTATTTGACACTACCCAACTTTTAGGTAGACTCTTTATAGCCCAACAATGGTGTGATTATGCTATGGGGATGATGTGAATGGGGGATGAATCAAGATTCACCATGACACCATCGATGTCATGAAAATGGTTGGATGACTGGCCAAAAGATGAATTAGCCTCCTGTTTGCGTTAGTTGTACAATAAGTCTATGCATTCGTATTAACAACTAAGGCTCAAAGCAAAAACCTAAATCTCCTTTGAGCAATGGAGCTAGTTACAAGTTTGAACAGATCTGTAAATTCGTTTTTGCTTCAACATTTTACATTGATGAATGGGTGTGTTCGGATACAAAATGAACAAAAAATTATCTTCTTTGCTGGTTGAAGTTCTTGAAAGTTGAAATTGCCTGCTGCAGATATCTTAGTGTCTTTTGATGATTAAGGAACCCCATAAACCAGAACTCAAAATTGTCCTCTGTAACTAACTGTACATACTTCTTTGATGGCTTCTCCATATTTTCACTCTCTTTTGCTTTCTTTATCTTACTTATTGGGATCGATACCTTATAACGAATTCTAAGAAACTTTCCGGTTGGAGATAAGAGCTTTATTGATCTCACTGCAGAAAGCAATTTTATCAGTTGAGATGAAGAGAAGGCCCGCCATTGGACCAGCTGTAGTTGATAAATAGCATTGACAAACGTTCAATAGCTTTTCATCATCTCTAACACTAAACTTCTGCTTGAATATCTTCTCCAACCCTCCTACCTGAAGAATTTTTGCCCCAAGGCTCAATTTTCCCTTCACAATTTCTGTTAGCTTCGGGCTAAGGCTCACTGCACAGTTAAAGTTGAGACATTAATGAAATTAGAATTGATACTGTCTATCATATATACATGGTACATGAATTTTGGTAATTCATGACTCATTTGTCTGTATTCTTAAGGCTTATAATTTGTGTTTGGTATATAATTTTAATTCTAATACTAAAGTCATTATTTGCAAGTTGAAGTTTAGTCATCAGTATCATGCAAATAACACGTCAAATAATTTTGAGAAAGATTGAAATTTTTTGTTCGAGGAGTATTTGATTTTCAATCACAAAATTTCAACTGTTTTTTTCATCAGGCGAAATACTCTTTTTCAATTTCTAACTTCAAATACTCTTTCTTTATAATATATATCAAGGATAATATGAGTGCTTACCATGCTCACGGATGCATTGTGCAAGATAGTCCATCCTTTCTCCTAATTTGTTCATCTTACCAATGACTGATTTTCCTGCATATTCAAGAATATTCAATCTTAATGATCTGTTCTTCAATTGTTATTCTCAAGTTGATTCTTCGTTAGTAGACAGGGAAACACTCACTTTGCTTTATTTGAGATAAGTTCTTTGAAGTTGCATATGGAACAATATGGTCTTCACAAGCAGATAGGGCCAGTAGCCTTTTTGGCTGCCTTTCATGTGAGCATACTGCTGAATTCATGGGAACACCGACTACATTTCCACTGAGTAAGTGCTTCATTTGTGACTTCTGATTTTGAAGAGGATTGCTATATTGTGAAGGTAACTGAGGAATAATTAAATTTTGGTTGATGGTTTAAGAACATTGCTTGTAGCTCTCTCTATATATAGCAGTTTGGAGAAGTTGATGAACCTTTTAATTGCTAACTGTTGCATGAGTCAGCTATGGGTCATTCAAAACAGTATATTTCTCAATTTGCTGCAAAGGTTTTGAAAATGTCTTCTTTTAGCTGTCTTTTTAGTTACAGTAAACTAATCTCATGCTGCCTTATTTTATTATCAAGATTTGTGTGCACATGTGGTGTTGTCAACTTTTGAGTTGGCAGATTTGCTTTGTGATGTAACCTGCTTGTACAAGTTGGGTAAAAGTAAGAGAGAACTTTCCATTTCAAAATCATCTTGTTATAACTAGTAAGGTACTTTAATTCACCCTCAACGACCTTTTTCCTTTTCTATGCAAATCGATTGGTGAATCCATTTCTCTAGAGTCACATGGGATTTTTATTTTTGTTTTTTCTTTTACGTACCATAATCTTATTTAGTTTCTTCAAAAAGTTAATAGCCGGTTTGGCCAATCTTCCGAAATCTGTTTATTTTGAAAATTGCTTTTAGTCAGAAGACTAGCCGTTAAATTTGAGCAATCAATTTAAAACACGCTTTTGCCAATAGTGGAGCAGCAATGACTGCTTGGGCCAAAATACCAAAAGTGCTTCCGCGAAAAAGCTATTTTTTTCAACTTCTGAAAAACTTCTACCACTGTCAAAAGTGCTAATATTTTTACTAGAAGTTTTTCCAAACATCTCAACCTCTTAATCATAAAGGAAGCATTTTTTTTATATTATAAAAAGATTAGACGTTTTTGGTTTCCTAAAAGCTTGGCCAAATAGGCTAATTCTATCTATTTAATTACTGGCAGAATACCTCGTTACCCCATAAATTTGACATGGTTTATTCAACACATTCTTAAACTTTTCGCAAATCGTAATCCTTATTACCCTTAGATTCTTTTCACAAGCTTTTGGTGCATAATAATTTAATTATCTCAAGTTGGTTTTATTAGTCTTGTCTGATCAAGGTTGACAAGATAATGGCATTAAAGTTAAATAGTGGTTGTGGATCATGAATGAGTCATCCAAGAACTTTGATTTGTTGCTTAATAAATCAGGCAAAGGAAAAAAGTAGCCATTCAAATATTTCAATCTGTTACATAGCACCAACAATTCTAGATTATATTAACTTCTCTTTTAAGGTAGTTACCTTATCTTGCCTTTTCTGTCATCTCATCTTGAGGTGTAAAGGCAGGATTTGTAGGCCATTTATGCTGACTTTATGTGGAACTCACCGTACATGCATGACAAATGATTTAAATTTTTTGAGTAAACTAACTTATTTTCTTCTTGACTTACTTTTGCCTTTGAAAATTCTTAGGAGAAATGTTAACGTATTTTTAAAAGGTAATTTAAGGGCAAAGTTATTATATTTTCTGTTAGAAAAATAGGAAACAACGCCGAAGAAGAGAGAGTTTGCCATGTGATATTTACTGTGCTTATAGTGCTAACCAACGGCAAAAGCTGCTCGGCCGACACTGACTCTGAGAATTTTCGATATTCCCTTTTATTTCTCATCAAACGTATGTCATCTTCTTCTGCCTTTCTGTCTGACTCTTTGGTCTTAAGAAAGCTGGTTTAAGAATGAGTCATTTCCCTTCTCCAACCCGGACTGCCCAACGTGAGAGCGGATAGCTAATGCGTTCCACTTATTGAACAGGGTTCTATGGTCGGTCTGTGACCCCTGGATGCCGAAGGTGTCCTTGGGGTGATCATAATTCCTATGTGGTGGAGATGATGGGGTTCTTTTGCTGCATTTCGCTCAGAGGGTTGAAGGGAGATAGTGCATCAAGCTGTTCGCAAGGGCCAACTTGATCCTCTTCCCAAGAGATCTCAGATGAGGGAACGGAGAGCCCCGACTCCAACTACCGTTCATATACGATCCATGTTCGCATGGGCCAACTTGATCCTCTTCCCCAGAGATCTCAGATGAGGGAACGGAGAGCCCCGACTCCAACTAACGTTCATATACGATCCATACTAGATCTAACCAATCTCAATTCATGATCGCACCAGAGGAAGGTTTGGGTGGCCGTAAACCCAAGCCCAAAAATCACGATTATGAGTTCGGTTACTGCAATTCCCACTCTATGGGAATGCTGAGATATCGAACTCAGTTTCATAATCGTAAACACGGGGCCAAGGACCGCGATCACAGCTTTCTTCGTGGGCTCTCAAATCTTTAGTGTTGCGATCGCTGCACAAGGTTTGCGGTCACAACACAGGTATCTCAGATATACAACTATAAATTTTATCACTTTTCTAGATTCTCTGTGCAAGAAGATGAATCTCTCACCACTTCTTCCCATCATCAAGGTAAGTCATTTTAACTTGATTGAAGCTACTCCTAATATAATAACACATGATCTAACTCAGAAATCTTAGATTTTCGGTTGGATTCCCTATTCTACCAAATTTCACCCAAGACTTAGAATTTGAACTATTGAGGGATTGGAGATATTTGACAGTACCCAACTATTAGATACTCTTTGTAACTTATGAGTGGTGTGATCATGTTATGGGGATGATATGAAGTGGATGGATAGAAAAAGGCCTATGAATGTTTAGTTCATGCATGTAGAGGAGTGGAACACTTTTCGCGTTACTGTTCCAATGTTCAGATGGAGCGTTGCTAGGGGAGTGCAGAATAGACCATCTTGAAGATGGAAATCTCCTTTAGTTTCAATTGGTGCCAAGGGTTAGATGCTAAGTGCTTCTCCAATGGCAAAATTATATTGATCAACCACCTCTTATATATTCTGAATTTACAACAACAACATACCAGTGTGATCCCACCTGTGGGGTGTGGGGAGGCTGGGGTGTCCGCAGATCTTACCCCTACCTTGTGTGATGCAGGGTGACTGTTTCCAATAAATATTCTGAATTGAAAAAAGGTATTATCTTTTACAGAGAGATTCTCAGGCAGAACTTGGTTGTTTAATGGTAAACTAATTGGCTTCTGGGATGATTTTTGACCGTGTCACTCTCCTCAGAAATGCCATCCATAATTCATATCAAATCACAAGGTTCTCATGATTTCAAAGTGATTGATTACATTCTATATAAAGGAAAAAAATGATTTATCCCCATATTTAACAACCCATGCAAGAGCATTTGTCTTTAGAATACTTTCCTCTTTTTATTTTTCTATGGACTGCATATATCATATCTTCAAAGGAGGATAATCTCTTTTGAAAGCTCAATCCTCACGGTGTTAATTATGCAAATTTTGCCTAAAAATTTCTCCAGGTGAAAAGATAAATCAAGGGGGATTCCTTTGTTGGGAACTTAACATCATATTTTAAATATGCTTCTCGAGGAGCATTATGATCTGCCAAGTCCCAAATGATGAATTAGCCTTCTGACTGCATTAGTTTTACAATAATTCTGTACATTTGTGTTAACAACTACGGCTCAATGCCTAAAAAACCTAAAACCTCCTTTGAGCAATGGAGCTAATTACAAGTTTGAAAAGATCTGTACATTAGTTTTTGCATCAGCATTTTACATTGATGAATGGGTGTATTCGTAAACAAAATGAAAAAAAGGTCATCTTCTTAGCGGGTTGAAGTTCTTGAAAGGTGAAATTACCTGCTGCAGATATCTCAGAGTCTTTTGATGATTAAGGAACCCCATAAACCAGAACTCAAAATTGTCCTCTGTAACTAACTGTACATACTTCTTTGATGGCTTCTCCATATTTTCACTCTCTTTTGCTTTCTTTATCTTACTTATTGGGATCGATACCTTATAACGAATTCTAAGTGACTTTCCGGTTGGAGATAAGAGCTTTATTGATCTCTCACTGCAGAAAGCAATTTTATCAGTTGAGATGAAGAGAAGGCCCGCCATTGGACCAGCTGTAGTTGATAAATAGCATTGAGAAACCTTCAATAGCTTTTCATCATCCCTAACACTAAATTTCTGCTTGAATATCTTCTCCAACCCTCCTACTTGAAGAATTTTTGCTCCAAGGCTCAATTTTCCCTTCACAGTTTCCGTTAGCTTCGGGCTAAGGCTTACTGCACAATTAAAGTTGAGACATTAATGACATTAGATTTGATACTGTCTATCATGTATACATGGTGCATGAATTTTGGTACTTCATGACTCACTTGTCTATATTCTTAAGGCTTACAATTGTGTTTGGTATAACTTTATTCCAATACTAAAGTCATTATTTGCAAGTTAAAGTTTAGCCATCAGTATTATGCAAATAACACGTCAATAAATTTGAGAAAGATTGAAAAAAATTGTTTGAGGAGTATTTGGTTTTCAATCACAAAACTTCAACTTTTTTTTTCATAAGGTGAAATGCTCTTTTTCAATTTCTAACTTCAAATACTCTTTCTTTATGCTATGTGAAAGGATATTATATAAGTACTTACCATGCTCACGGATGCCTTGTGCAAGACAGTCCATCCTTTCTCCTAATTTGTTCATCTTACGAATGACTGATTTTCCTGCATATTCAAGAATATTCAATCTTAATGATCTATTCTTCATTTGTCATTAATACTATTTTCAAGTTGATTCTTCGTTAAGAGACGGGGGAAATACTCACTTTGCTTTATTTGAGATAAGTTCTTTGAAGTAGCATGTGGAACAATGTGTTCTTCACAAGAAGATAGAGCCAGTAGCCTTTTTGGCTGCCTTTCATGTGAGCATACTGCTGAATTCATGGGAACACCCACTACATTTCCATTGAGTAAGTTCTTCATTTGTGACTTTTGATCTTGAAGAGGATTGCTATATTGTGAAGGTAACTGAGAAATAATTAAATTTTGGTTGATGGTTTAAGTACATCGCTTGTAGCACTATATATATATATCAGTTTGGAGAAGTTGATGAACCTTTTAACTGTTAACTGTTGCATGAGTCAGCTCTGGGTCATTAAAACAATATATTTCTCAATTTGCTGCAAAGGTTTTGAAAATGTCTTCTTTTAGCTGTCTTTTCAGTTACAATAAACTAATCTCATGCTGCCTTATTTTATTATCAAGATTTGTGTGCACATGTGGTGTTTCCAACTTTTGAGTTGGCAGATTTGCTTTGTGATGTTACCTACTTTTACAAGTTGAGTAAAAGTAAGAGAAAGCTTTCCATTTTGAAATCATCTTGTTATAACTAGTAAGGTAGTTTAATTCACCCTCAATGACCTTTTTCCTTTTCTATGCAAATTGATTGGTGAATCCATTTCTATACAGTCACATGGGATTTTTATTTTTTGTTTCTTCTTTTACCATCATCTTATTTAGTTTCTTCAAAAACTTAATTAGCCGGTTTGGCCAATCTTCCAAAATCTGTTTATTTTGAAAATTTCTTTATCAGAAGTGCTTTTCAAGGAAGTACTTTTGGAGACTAGCCGTTGTATTTGAGCTATCAATTAAAACACGCTTTTGTCAATAGTGGAGCAACAATTTCTGCTTGGGATAAGGTACCAAAAGTGCTTCTGCGAAAAAGCTATTTTTCAACTTCTGAAAAAACAACTCCTGCCACTGCTCAAAAGCACTAATATTTTTCCTGAAAGTTTTTCCAAACACCTCAACCTCTTAAAAGAAATTATATTTTTTAATAAAAAAATAGACATTTTTGGCTTCCTAAAATCTTGGCCAAATAGGCTATTTTATCTAGTTGATAAATGGAAGAATACCTTGTTACCATAAATTTGACATCGTTTATTCAATGGACTCTTAAACTTTTCCTAATCCTAATTACCCTTAGATTCTGACAAGCTTTTGGTGCATAGTAAAATTATCTCAAGTTAGTTTTATTAGTCTTGTATGATCAAGGTTGACAAGATAATGACACGAATTTATGACATTAAAGTTAAATAGTGGTTGTGGATCATGAATGAGTCATCCATGAGCTTTGATTTGTTGCTTAATAAAAGAGGCAAAGGAAAAAAGTGGCCATTCAAATATTTCAATCTGTTACATAGGGCAAAAATTCTAGATTTTATTAATTTCTCTAAAAAGATAGTTGCCTTATCTGACCTTTTATGTCATCTCATCTTGATGTGTAAAGGCAGGATTTGTAGGCCATTTATGCTGAATTTATGTGGAACACACCATACATGCATGACAAATGATTTAATTTTTTTGAGTAAACTAACTTATTTTCTTGTTGACCAACTTTTGCCTTTGAAAATTCTAGAGAGAAATGTTTTAAGTACTTTTAAAAGGTAATTTAAGGACGAAGTTATTGTATTTTCTATTAGAAAAAATAGGAAACAACGCCGAAGAAGAGAGAGTTTGCCATATCAAATTCACTGTGCTTATAGGGCTAACCACGGCGAAAGCTGCTGGGCCGACACTGACACTGAGAATTTTCGATATTCCTTTTTATTTCTTATCAAACGAATGACATCTTCTTCTGCCTTTCTGCCTGACTCCTTGGTCTTAAGACACTGGTTTTAAGAATGAGTCATTGCCCTTCCGACCCTGACTGCGCAACCTGAGAACGGAGAGCTAATGCGTGGTTCTATGGTCGGTCCATGACCCCTGGATGTCGAAGGTTCCCTTGGGGTGATCTCATAGTTCCTACGGGGTGGGGATGATGGGTCGGTCAATGGATTTTTCTTCCTTTTCTTTTGCCGCATTCGCTCAAAGTTTGAAGGGAGATAGTGCATCAAGTTGTTTGCAAGGGCCAACTTGATCCTCTTCCCCAGAGATCTTAGTTAAGGGAACCCTGCAAGAGCCGAAGACTCCAACTTCCATACTAGATCTGACTGATTGCAATTCATGATCGCACCAGCGGAAAGTTTGGGTGGAAGTAAGCCCAAACTCAGAAATCACGATTGTGAGTTCGGTTACTGCAATTCCCACTCTATGGGGATGCTGAGGTATCGAACTCAGTTTCATAATTGCGAACAGGGAGCCAAGGACCGCGATCACATCTTTCTTCCTGGGCTCTCAAATCTTTAGTGTTGCGATCGCTGCACAAGGCCTGTGTTGTAACCGCAACACAAGTATCTCAGATATACAAATATTAGATACTATTAGTTAGTTGCTTTGGGACTGCAGTATCTATTTTTTACTTTCCTGTATTTCACTTTTCAGTTATTTAGGAGGTAGTTACCATGGTTAGCACCATGACTTAAAAGTAGGAACATGATCTATTTCAGTTTCTTTTTAGCATGTTTATGTATCTATCTTTTCTACAGAATTAAGTAATACTGCATATGTTCTTTCTCTCAGTTATCTTCTTCTTCTTTTACTTATTCTCCTTCTTCCTTTTCTGTTGCAATTTAGATCGTGTCTTCATTGTTTTATGTTCCCATTTGACTATTAAAAAACTAACAGATACTCTTTATTAACTTATGAGTGGTGTGATTATGCTATGGGGATGATATGAAGGGGACGGATGAAAAAGGCCTAAGCAATGTTTAGTTCATGCATGTATAGGAGTGGGGTATTTTTCTCGTTACTGTTTCAATGTTCTGATGGAGTGCTACTAGGGGAGGTGCAAAATAGACTAGCTGAAGATGGAAATATCCTTGAGTTTCAATTGGTGTTAAGGTTAGATGCTAAGTGCTTCTCCAATGGTGAAATTGAATTGATCAACCGCCTCTTAAATATTCTTAATTACGACAACAACAACAACATACCCAGTGTGATCCAACCAGTTAGGTCTGGGGAGGCTGGGGTATATGCAGACCATATCCTATCTTTGGGTGAGGTAGGGAGACTGTTTTCGATAAACATTTTGAATTGAAAAAGGTATTAGTTTTTATGGAAAGATTCTAGTGAACCCAAGGGTGTGGCCTAGTGGTCAATGACGTGGGTTGATCACCATGGGGTCTCTGGTTCAATTCCCAATAGAGATAGAAACACTAGGTGATTTCTTCCCATATGTTTTAGCCTTGGTGGACAGAGTTACCTGATACCTGTTGCTGGTGGGAGGTGGCAGGTATCCCGTGGAATTAGTCCAGGTGCACGAAAGCTGGCCCAGATACGACGGTTTTCAAAAAAAAAAAAAGAACTTGGGCTAGACTTTGGTAGTGCAATGGCAAGCTGATTGTCTTCTGGGATGATTTTTGGCCGTGTCATGTGTCGTTGTCTCAAAGTGATTGATTACATTCTATATGAAGGAGAAAAAAATATTTATCTCCCCTATTTAACTACCCATCCTAGAGCATTTGGGTTTAGAATACTTTCCTCTTATTATTTTTCTATGAACTGCATATATCATATCTTTAAAGAAGGATAATCTCTTTTGACAGCTCAATCCTCTCGGTATTAATTATGCAAATTTTGCCTAAAACATTGTTCAGGTGAAAAAAAATAATCAAGGGGGCTCCCTTTATTGGGAACTTACCATAATATTTTTAAATATGCTTCATGAGGAGCATTGCGATCTGCTACTCAAGCGTTCACTTAGGAAGTGATGACTATGCCAAGTCTTGAAAGATGAATTAGCCTTCTGTCTGCATTAGTTTTACCATAAGTCTATACATTCGTGTTTTGAGCTACGGCTGAATGCCTAGAAAACCTAAAACCGCCTTTAAACAATGGAGCTAGTTACAAGTTTGAACAGATCTGTACATTCGTTTTTGCATCAACATTTTACATTGATGAATGGGTGTATTAGGAAACAAAATGAAAAAGAAAGTCTTCTTAGCTGCTTGAAGTACTTGAAATTGCCTGCTGCAGATATCTCAGTGTCTTTTGGTGATTAAGGAATCCCATAAACCAGAACTCAAAATCATCCTCTGTAATTACTTGTATATACTTCTGTGATGGCTTTTCCCTATTTCCACTCTCTTTTGCTTTCATTATCTTACTTATTGGGATCGATACCTGCAATATAATTGTGAACCGGCCTATTAGATTATGCTTTCGTGGAGAGAAAATCAGAGTTGAAAGAACAAATAGAGCAGAGGGGTACCTTATAGCTGATTCTAAGCAACTTTCCGGTTGGAGATAAGAACTTTATTGATCTCTCACTGCAGAAAGCAATTTTATCAGTTGAGATGAAGAGAAGGCCCGCCATTGGACCAGCTGTAGTTGATAAATAGCATTGACAAACGTTCAATAGCTTTTCATCATCTCTAACACTAAACTTTTGCTTGAATATCTTCTCCAACCCTCCTACCCGAAGAATTTTTGCCCCAAGGCTCAATTTTCCCTTCACAGTTTCCGTTAGCTTCGGGCTAAGGCTCACTGCACAATTAAAGTTGAGACATTAATGACATTAGAATTGATACCGTCTATCATATATACATGGTGCATGAATTTTGGTACTTCATGACTTACTTGTCTGTATTCTTAAGGCTTACAATTGTGTTTGGTATAATTTTAATTCTAATACTAAAGACATTATTTGCAAGTTGAAGTTTAGCCATCAGTATTATGCAAATAACACGTCAAATAATTTTGAGAAAGATTGAAATTTTTTGTTTTGAGTAGTAGTTGGTTTTCAATCACAAAATTTCAACTGTTTTTTTCATAAGGTGAAATACTCTTTTTCAATTTCTAACTTCAAATACTCTTTCTTTATAATATATATCGAGGATATCATAGGAGTGCTTACCATGCTCACGGATGCATTGTGCAAGACAGTCCATCCTTTCTCCTAATTTGTTCATCTTACCAATGACTGATTTTCCTGCATATTCAAGAATATTCAATCTTAATGATCTGTTCTTCAATTGTTATTCTCAAGTTGATTCTTCGTTAGTAGACAGGGAAATACTCACTTTGCTTTATTTGAGATGAGTTCTTTGAAGTTGAATATGGAACAATATGGTCTTCACAAGCAGATAGGGCCAGTAGCCTTTTTGGCTGCCTTTCATGTGAGCATACTGCTGAATTCCTGGGAACTCCGACTACATTTCCACTGAGTAAGTTCTTCATTTGTGACTTCTGATTTTGAAGAGGATTGCTATATTGTGAAGGTAACTGAGGAATAATTAAATTTTGGTTGATGGTTTAAGAACATTGCTTGTAGCTCTCTATATATAGCAGTTTGGAGAAGTTGATGAACCTTTTAATTGCTAACTGTTGCATGAGTCAGCTATGGGTCATTAAAACAGTATATTTCTCAATTTGCTGCAAAGGTTTTGAAAATGTCTTCTTTTAGCTGTCTTTTTAGTTACAGTAAACTAATCTCATGCTGCCTTATTTTATTATCAAGATTTGTGTGCACATGTGGTGTTGTCAACTTTTGAGTTGGCAGATTTGCTTTGTGATGTAACCTGCTTTTACAAGTTGGGTAAAAGTAAGAGAAAGCTTTCCATTTCGAAATCATCTTGTTATAACTAGTAAGGTACTTTAATTCACCCTCAACGACCTTTTTCCTTTTCTATGCAAATCGATTGGTGAATCCATTTCTCTAGAGTCACATGGGATTTTTATTTTTTGTTTTTTCTTTTACGTACCATAATCTTATTTAGTTTCTTCAAAAAGTTAATAGCCGGTTTGGCCAATCTTCCAAAATCTGTTTATTTTGAAAATTGCTTTTTGTCAGAAGTGCTTACTTTTGGAGACTAGCCGTTAAATTTGAGCAATCAATTTAAAATACGCTTTTGCCAATAGTGGAACAACAATATCTGCTTGGGCCAAAGAACCAAAAGTGTTTCCGCGAAAAAGCTACTTTTTTCAACTTCTGTAAAACTTCTACCACTGCTCAAAAGCACTAATATTTTTCCTAAAAGTTTTTCCAAACATCTCAACCTCTTAAAAGAAGCTTTTTTTTATAAATAAAAAACTTACATTTTTAGCATCCTAAAAGCTTGGCTAAATAGGCTATTTTATCTAGTTGATAAATGGAAGAATACCTTGTTACCCTAAATTTGACATCGTTTATTCAATCCTAATTACCCTTACTTTTCACAAGCTTTTGGTGCACAGTAAAATTATCTCAAGTTAGTTTTATTAGTCTTGTATGATCAAGGTTGACAAGGTAATGACACAAATTTATGACATTAAAGATAAATAGTGTTTGTGGATCATGAATGAGTCATCCATGAACTTTGATTTGTTGCTTGATTAATCAGGCAAAGGAAAAAAGTAGCCATTCAAATATTTCAATCTGTTACATAGGGTGAACAATTCTAGATTATATTAACTTCTCTTTTAAGGTAGTTGCCTTATCTTACCTTTTCTGTCATCTCATCTTGAGGTGTAAAGGCAGGATTTGTAGGCCATTTATGCTGAATTTATGTGGAACACACCATACATGCATTACAAATGATTTAATTTTTTTGAGTAAACTAACTTATTTTCTTCTTGACCAACTTTTGCCTTTGAAAATTCTCGAGAGAAATGTTAGGTATTTTAAAAAGGTAATTTAAGGGCAAAGTTATTGTATTTTCTGTTAGAAAAATAGGAAACAACGCTGAAGAAGAGAGAGTTTGCCATGTCAAATTCACTTTGCTTATAGTGCTAACTAACGGCGAAAGCTGCTGGGCCGACACTGACACTAGGAGTTTTCGATAATTGCTTTTATTTCTCATCAAACGAATAACATCTTCTTCTGCCTTTCTGCCCGACTCCTTGGTCTTAAGAACGCTGGTTTTAAGAATGTGTAATTACCCTTTCGACCCTGACTGCCCAACCTGAGAATGGAGAGCTAATGCGTGGTTCTATGGTTGGTCTGTGACCCCTGGATGTCGAAGGCGCCCTTGGAGTGATCTCATAGTTCCTACGGGGTGGGGATGATGGGTCGGTCCATGGATTTTTCTTCCTTTTCTTTTGCCGCATTTCGCTCAAAGTTTGAAGGGAGATAGTGCATCAAGTTGTTTGCAAGGGCCAACTTGATCCTCTTCCCCAGAGATCTCAGATGAGGGAACCCTCGGAGAGCCGCAGAATCCAACTACCATACTAGATCTGACTGATCGCAATTCATGATCGCACCAGCGGAAGGTTTGGGTGGCAGTAAGCCCAAACTCACGATTGTGAGTTCGGTTACTGCGATTCCCACTCTATGGGGATGCTGAGATCGAACTCAGTTTCATGATCGCGAACGCGGGGCCAAGAACTGCGATCACAACTTTCTTCCTGGGCTCTCAAATCTCTAGTGTTGCGATCGCTGCACAAGGCCTGTGTTGCGGTCGTAACACAGGTATCTCAGACATACAAATATTAGATACTCTTTATTAACTTATGAGTGGTGTGATTATGCTATGGGGATGATATGAAGGGGATGGATGAAAAAGGCCTAAGCATGTTTAGTTCATGCATGTAAAGGAGTGGGGTATTTTTCTCGTTACTGTTCCTATGTTCCGATGGAGCGTTGCTAGGGGAGGTGCAAAATAGACTTGCTGAAGATGGAAATATCCTTGAGTTTCAAATGGTGTTAAGGGTTACATGCTAAGTGCTTCTCCAATGGCGAAATTGAATTGATCAACTGCCTCTTAAATATTCTGAATTACAACAACAACAAGAACATACCTAGTGTGATCCAACCCTTGGGGTCTGGGGAGGCTGGGGTGTATCCTTATCCTATCTTGTGTGAGATAGGGAGACTGTTTTCGATAAACATTTTGAATTGAAAAAGGTATTAGTTTTTATGGAAAGATTGTATTGCACCCAAGGGTGTGGCCTAGTGGTCAATAACGTGGGTTGAGCACCATGAGGTTTCAGGTTCAATTCCCAACAGAGACAACTAGGTGGTTTCTTCCCATATGT
The DNA here is from genome assembly GCA_003996215.1 of Jaltomata sinuosa. Classification (NCBI taxonomy): domain Eukaryota; kingdom Viridiplantae; phylum Streptophyta; class Magnoliopsida; order Solanales; family Solanaceae; genus Jaltomata; species Jaltomata sinuosa. The sequence goes on along the minus strand of QJPP01007196.1, from coordinate 679,249 downwards.
TCTAGCCTTGGTGGACAGAGTTACCTGATACCTGTTGCTGGTGGGAGCTGACAGGTATCCCGGGGAATTAGCCGAGGTGCATGAAAGCTGGCCCGGACACCACGATTATAAAAAAAAAAGAACTTGGGCTAGACTTTGGTAGTGCAATGGCAAGCTGATTGGCTTCTGGGATGATTTTTGGCCTTGTCGTGTGTCGTTATCTCAAAGTGATTGATTACATCCTATATGAAGGAGAAAATATATTTATCTCCCTATTTAACTACCCATCCTAGAGCATTTGGGTTTAGAATACTTTCCTCTTATTATTTTTCTATGAACTGCATATATCATATCTTCAAAGAAGGATAATCTCTTTTGACAGCTCAATCCTCTCGGTATTAATTATGCAAAATTTTGCCTAAAACTTTCTTCAGGTGAATTTTTTTTATCAAGGGGGATCCCTTTGTTGGGAACTTACCATAATATTTTAAAATATTTTTCTCGAGGAGCATTGCGATCTGCTACTCAAACGTTCACTTAGGAAGTGATGACTATGCCAAGTCCCGAAAGATGAATTAGCCTTCTGTCTGCATTAGTTTTACAATATGTCTATACATTCGTGTTTTGAGCTACGGCTGAAAGCCTAAAAAACCTAAAACCGCCTTTAAAAAATGAAGCTAGTTACAAGTTTGAACAGATCTGTACATTCATTTTTGCATCAACATTTTACATTGATGAATGGGTGTACTAGGAAACAAAATGAAAAAGAAAGTCTTCTTAGCTGCTTGAAGTACTTGAAATTGCCTGCTGCAGATATCTCAGTGTCTTTTGATGATTAAGGAATCCTATAAACCAGAACTCAAAATCATCCTCTGTAATTACTTGTATATACTTCTGTGATGGCTTTTCCCTATTTTCACTCTCTTTTGCTTTCATTATCTTACTTATTGGGATCGATACCTGCAATATAATTGTGAACCGGCCTATTAGATTATGCTTTACATGGTGAGGAAATCAGAGTTGAAAGAACAAATAGAGCAGAGGGGTACCTTATAGCTGATTCTAAGCAACTTTCCATTTGGAGATAAGAGCTTTATTGATCTCTCACTGCAGAAAGCAATCTTATTAGTAGAGATGAAGAGAAGGCCTGCGATTGGACCAGCTGTAGTTGATAAATAGCATTGAAAAATCTTCAATAGCTTTTCATCATCTCTAACACTAAACTTCTGCTTGAATATCTTCTCCAACCCTCCTACTTGAAGAATTTTTGCCCCAAGGCTCAATTTTCCCTTCACAGTTTCTGTTAGCTTCGGGCCAAGGCTCACTGCATAATTAATGTTGAAACATTAATCGTGTTTGTCCGTGACTTCAATTCCAAATACTAAAGTCACTACTTGCAAGTTGATGTTTCCGAAGCCTTTCAAGGAGAGTATAAATGCTTACCATGTTCACGGATGCCTTGCGCAAGACAGTCCATCCTTTCTCCCAATTTGTTCATCTTACCAATGACTGATTTTCCTGCATATTCAAGAACATTCAATCTTAATGATCTATTCTTCAATTGTCATTAACACTATTTTCATGTTGATTCTGCGTTAAGAGACAGGGGAAATACTCACTTTGCTTTATGTGAGATAAGTTCTTTGAAGTTGCATATGGAACCATGTGGTCTTCACAAGCAGATAGAGACAGTAGTCTTTTTGGCTGCCTTTCAAATGAGCAGACTGATGAACTCATGGGAACACCCACCACATTTCCACCGAGTAAGTTCTTCATTGTGACTTCTGATTTTGAAGAGGATTGCTATATTGTGAAGGTAACTGAGAAATAATTAAATTTTGTTGATGGTTTAAGAACATTGCTTGTAGCTCTATATATATAGCAGTTTGGAGAATTAAGTTGATGAACCTTTTAACTGCTAACTGTTGCATGAGTCAGCTAGTGGTCATCAAAACAGTATATTTCTCAATTTGCTGCAAAAGTTTTGAGAATGTCTTCTTTTAGCTGTCTTTTTAGTTACAGTAAACTAATCTCATGCTGCCTTATTTTATGTGCACATGTGGTGTTGTCAACTTTTGAGTTGGCAGATTTGCTTTGTGATGCAACCTGCTTTTGCAAGTTGAGCAAAAGTAAGAGAAAGTTCTGCATTTTGAAGTCATCTTGTCAAAACTAGTAAGGGTATTTTAATTCAGCCTAAGCGATCTTTTTCCTTTTCTTTGCAAATCGAATCAGCAATTCCTTTCATGGCCCACATTTCCTTACAGTCAGCATGCAATTTTTGTTTCTTGGTTTTTTTCTAACCATTATCTTATTTAGTTTCTTCTAAAATTTGTGTTTCAATTGGTATTATCATATGCTTCTCTAATTTTTATGGTTTCGAGTTCATAATTGGCAGAATATGTCGTTACCCCTAAACTTGACATGTTTTATGCGGTGCATTTTTAAACTTTCAGTAGTCCTAATTACTATTAGATTCTTTTCACAAACTTTTGGTTCATAGTAAAATCATCCCAAGTTATTAGTTTTATATGATCAAGGTTTTGACAAGATAATGATAAAAATTTATGACATTAAAGTTAAGTGGTGATCCACACTTGATTGTCCCCTTTGAAACATGAATAAAGTCATCCATAAACTTTGATTTTGTTGTTTAATAAATTAGGCTAAGGGAAAAAAGTATCCATTCAAATTATTGTGTTATGTAGGACGGGTCAACAATTGTGGATTATATTAACTTCTTTCTTAAGGCAGTTACCTTATCTTGCCTTTTTTTCATCTCATCTTGAGGTGTAAAGGCAGATCTGTAGGCCATTTTTTGCTGACTTTATGTTCCACCATGCACCATGCTTTGATGAAATGAAGTAAACCTCTTTTATATGCACAACTGGAAGAACAGAAAAAATCTCAAGGAAGTTTGTTATAGTTAAATCAAAATATATATAATCTTATACCTTCTTTTTTTCTCGGATTGTCGGGTTTAGGGGTATGGTACTTTACTCTCTTGGTTTCACTATCTCTCTCTCTCTATATATATTTTGAAGCAGTGGGAATTCAATCTGATAATTTGATTTGATTGAGGTTTCAGCATAATTGTTATAACTTCATTGGGATGTTACTACTTTTATGAAGGATATTATGATGAACTTGTTTCTTTTTATTTCTTTATATGCATTTAATTTTAATGCCTATGATGTGCAATAGTGTTAATTGTACTTGTGGAAAAATGTAACTGTCTATGTTGGATGCATGCTTAGAACTAAATTGAGTTAGTTGGATGGTTCGCTCACTCGCTATGGGGATCAAAATGGACTGTGGGTGACAAAAGGTCAACACCAGTCAAATGATTGGTGCTATGATCGCAATAAGGGAGCCGCGATCACAATATTAGTGATTTCTGTATGGTAACAAAGGAAGTTGTGATCAAAATGCATGGCAAGGTCTGGGAGGAAGTAAGACCAAGCTTCAAAAGCGCGATTGTGAGCCTTGTTGCTTCGAACGCCACTTTCTAGGGCTGCTGCGGTATTGAGCTCAACTTCATAATCACGAACATGGGTGCAAGGATCGCGATCTTCCATCGTGGGCTCTCAAACCTTAAGTATCGTGGCTGCCGCACAAGGCCTGCGGTTGCTTCAGAGGTATTTCAGATCTACAACTATAAAATTTATCACGTTTCTGGATTCCCGCACCACAAGCTCGGTCCAAGAAGATGAAATCACTCCTTCCCATCATCAAGGTAAGTCATTAACTTGGTAAGGGTGGAGGATATTTTTCCATATGGTGCAGTATGGATACCAAAGGTGCTGAGGAAGGTGTGCTTCTTCACGTGGTTAGCTAGTAGAGGGGTGATTTTGATGGCAGAGAACTTATGAAGCGAAAGATTGTCTACATGAGCTGGTGTTTCCTATGTAAGGAGGCTGGTGAGAACATGGAACATATCTATGTTACATTGCAAATTAGCCACGAGGTTATGGGAGAATATGTTTTGGTGTCACTCGGGTAATGCCAAGATCCGAGAAGGAGTTGATGTTCAGCTGGAAGAGTGGAGCTTGGAGAAGAAGGCACAAGGCGTGAAATGTTACTCCTTTAGCTCTAATGTGGGACATTGTAAAAAGAGAAAAGAAGAGCTTTTGAAGGGGTGGAGATGAGTTTTGCTCAATTGAGGAATAGTCTCCGATCTCTTATTGTCTTTTGATGCACCCATGTAGTTCTTGTTTGTACAGAGGATTGGGTGTCTTTTGGAAGGAACCATATTTTGTAGGTTTCTCCTTTTTCAGTATATCTCTTGTATATGGCCAAGTTGGCCTTGTTATTATATTTATTATCAATGAAAACCTTATTTGATGAACGAAATAATAAAAAAGAAGCTATTCCTGGTATACACATGATTTAACTGTCAAATCTTAGATTTTGGTTTGATTACCTATTCGACCAAATTTCACCCTAGAACTCAGGTTTGAACTATTCAGGTAGTTTGAGATATTTGACACTACCCAACTTTTAGGTAGACTCTTTGTAGCCTATGAGTGGTGTGATTATGCTACGGGGATTGTGTGAAGGCCGGTTGAATCAAGATTAACCGTTGCTGTCATGACAATGGTTGGATGACTGTGGCCATGTCCCAAAAGATGAATTAGCCTCCTTTTTGCATTAGTTTTTCAGCAAGTATAATACAAATGTATTAACAACTAAGGCTGAAAGCCTACAAAACCTAAAACCTCCTTTTAGCAATGGAGCTAGTTACAAGTTTGAACAGATCTGTACATCCGTTTTTGCATCAACATTTTACATTAATGAATGGGCATATTAGGAAATAAAATGAAAAACAAAAAGAAGAAGAGTTATCTTCGTAGCTGCTTGAAGTACTTGAAATTGCCTGCTGCAGATATCTCAGAGTCTTTTGATGATTAAGGAATCCCATAAACCAGAACTCAAAATCATCCTCTGTAATTACTTGTATATACTTCTGTGATTGCTTTTCCCTATTTTCACTCTCTTTTGCTTTCATTATCTTACTTATTGGGATCGATACCTGCAATTGTGAACCGGCCTATTAGATTATGCTTTCGTGGAGAGAAAATCAGAGTTGAAAGAACAAATAGAGCAGAGGGGTACCTTATAGCGGATTCTAAGCAACTTTCCAGTTGGAGATAAGAGCTTTATTGAACTTTCACTGCAGAAAGCAATCTTATTGATCAGTAGAGATGAAGAGAAGGCCTGCTATTGGACCAGAAGTTGATGAATAGCATTCAGAAACCTTCAATAGCTTTTCATCATCTCTAACACTAAACTTTTGCTTCAATATCTTCTCCAACCCTCCTACTTGAAGAATTTTATGCTCCAAGGCTCAATTTTCCCTTCACAGTTTCTGTTAGCTTCGGGTTAAGGCTCACTGCACAATTAAAGTTGAGACATTAATGACATTAGAATTGATACTGTCTATCATATATATACACATGTAAATTGTGCTTCTTGCATGGATTTTGGTACTTCATGACTCACTTGTCTGTATTCTTTAGGCTCACAAGTGTGTTTGGCCGCAACTTCAATTCGTGATACATAAGTCATTATTAGCAAGTTGAAGTCTAGCCATCAGTATTTCTATTTCTAACTTCAAATATTCTCTCTTTATATTATATATCAAGAATACTATATGAGTGCTGCTTAGTGCTTACCATGCTCCCGGATGCCTTGCACGAGACAGTCCATCCTTTCTCCTAGTTTTTTCATCTTATCAATCACAGATTTTCCTGCATAGTCAAGAATATTCAATCTTAATGATCACTCTTCAAGGGTCATTAATACTCTTTGTTAAGAAACGGGGGAAATACTCACTTTGCTTTATTTTACGTAAGTGTTTTGAAGTTGCAGATGGAAACATAGTCTTGGCAGGCAGATAGAGAGAGTAGTTTTTTTGGCTGTCTTTGAATTGAGCATACACCTGAACTCATGGGAACAAGTACCAAATTTCGACCGAATATGTTCTTCATTGCGACTTCTGATCTTCAAGGTAACTGAGGTATAATTAAATTTTTTTTGATGGTTTCAGAACATTCTTTATAGCACTATATATATACTCCCTCTGTTTCAATTTGTTTGGCTTACTTTCCTTTTTTGTACGTTTCAAAAAGAATGTTTCTTTCCTTTTTTAGCAACTCTTCAATTTCAACTTTCCACGTGGCATGTTTAGGACCACAAGATTAAAGAGCATTTTGGTACATTTGACATATCTTTAATTTTTAACTACAAGATACAAAAGTCTTCTTTACTTTCTTAAACTCCGTGTCAAGTCAAAATAAGCCAAATAAATTGAAACGGAGGGAGTATATCTTTAGGAGAAGTTGATGAATCTTTTAACTAACTGTTGCATGAGTCAGCTATAGGTCATCAGAAACAAGCAAAAAAAGAAGATCTTGTGCTTTCTTTTAGAATTTTCTTTGTTGAAGTGCAGTGCATGTTTAACCTTTTTACTTTCTATTCGTTGTTAACTTTGCTTTCAGTCAATTAATTAATTTCGTCAATGGGTGAAAATCATGGGAAATCAGAGGTTCAAATTTTAGTAAAATTAAAAGAAAGTTAGGGATTTCTTCACAGTATTACCCAATACTTGTGTTGGTCGAAAGTAGTGCAGTGATAGATTTCACATAGACTGAAAAGTGGTAGTTGAACACCCTTCGTCAAAAAATTATACTGTGTATATTGAAAATCATTACTGCATATATAGGTCAAAAATTACTTTTTATGCATGTATATTAAATCTTGAACACCCTTAACGAAATTTTGGCTTCGCTACTGCCATAACACATACTTGGTAGATTAGCACAAGCTGACCTGGACAATACCGTCATAGAAAATTGTATATTCCTCAATTTGCTGCAAAGGTTTTGAAACATGTACTTCTTTTAGCTTTCTTTTCAATTACAGTAAACTAAATCTCATGTTGCCTTATTTTTTATTATCAAGATTTGTGTGCACATGTGGTGTTTTCTACTTTTGTGTTGGTAGATCTGCTTTGTGATGTAACCTACTTTTACAAGTTGAGTAAAAGTAAGGGAAAGCTTTTCCATTTTGAAGTCATCTTGTCATAACTAGTAAGGTAGTTCAATTACTTCATATTTGCTATTCTTTTTGTTGTTTATTTTTTTTCATAATCTTATTTAGTTTCTTCTAAAACTAAAAATTTCAATTGATTTGTAGGCCATTTATGCTGACTTGATGTGGAACACACATTTTTTTTTGAGTAAACTAACTTATTAGAAGGTAATTTAAGCACAAAAAGTAATTGATTTTCTATTAGAAAAATAGGAAACAACACTTGAGAAGAAAGAGTTTGCCATGTCAAATTCACTGTGCTTATAGAGATATTTCCCATATATTCTTTAGGACTCAATAAGGCCTAGTCTACAACAGGCTATCTTACGCTACATCAAGAGAGTCCTTATATTTATAGAACTTGAGAGAGGATTCCATGTGTAGCTGGTTGTATTACACGAAGAATGATCGGATAAAAAAAGAGTTTTAAAAAGTTATATTTTATTGAGTTTAAGTGTTCAGTTGGCAAAGCCGTGAGTAGAAGGGTCTAGTTGACAATCCGAGCCAAGTACAGGGTCTCTCAGGTCATTCCGTCTTGAGTTATTGCTACTGACTATTTCTTATTATTTGTGTTCAAATGGTAGTAGATAAATGGTTCTAACTTTTCATATTCTTAATAATGATTAAAATAATTTAGAGCTGTTATTATCAATTCTAAAGTATGTCCCGTTATGCTATGGATTTATCATGTTCATTATTTCACATGAGTAGTACATTGTATTTTATGTGTTCATAAATTTTATGAGCAGTGGAAAAGACACAGTTTAATATGTAATACTTTTACATTTTTGTAATTAATATTGAAGATCAATTTATTTTTAGAGGGTATGGCTAAAAATGTCATTCAAAATTTTATATTATGATATCTAAAATATAATAATTAGTATTAATATAATAATATGATATGATTACTATTTAATATTTAATTAATTAATTATTTTATAATATGATTTTGATTTAGTGTAGGAGTAAAATGGTAATCCAACTTAGCACTTTGGAGCTTCTCACTTTTAATAATATTCCCTCCGTTCAATTTGTTTGACCTACTATTTTTTTTATCCATTTAAAAAAAATGAGCATTTCCTTTTGGTATAATACATAAATGTGCCCTTTAACTTGAACTTAGCTCACATTTATGCCCTCCAACTTTGGATGTGCACAAGTAGGCACTTAAACTTGTATAAAGTTGAACAAGTAAACACATGCGTCATACGTGACGTCCTATGCGGTAATTCGCATCCCTACGTGGCGTCCTACGTGTATTATGCCACTTAGGACGTGTGTGTCTACTTGTTCATGAACTTTATACAAGTTTAAGTGCCTACTTGTGCACATTCAAAGTTGGAGGGGATAAATGTAAGTTGAGGCCAAGTTAAAGGACATGTTTATGTATTATGCCTTTCCTTTTTTTTAGTAACTCTTTAATTCCAACTTTTCACATCACATGTTTAAACCACAAGATTAAAGAGCATTTTGGTACATTTGATATATCTTTAATTCTTATTTTCTTAAATTTTGTGCCAAATCAAAATCGGCAAAACAAATTGAAATGGAGAGAGTATATGATATGTCCAATTTGGCTTGAGACTTTGGTTATCGGAGATGTTTTCTTAGAAGTTTTTGATGTGCCCTTGCTTTTGTAACAATGGCATTTCTGCCAGCTTGTGCCATTTGGCTAATGTACCATGGTATTTTATTTTAATGGGTCCTATTTTTAATTTTGATTTTAAATAATATTGGTTGATTTGGATTTGGTGACGTGGACCTCTAATAAGAGGCTACATGAAAAAAATGGTTTTGCAAAATCACCGTTAAAAAATAATGGCATGAATGAATATTTTCTATAACGGCAGTGACATAAATGAACCAAACTTTTAACGAATGACATAGATGAGCCATTTCTAATAGTTTGATGACATATTTGAGCCTTTTTCCCTAACAACAATAATAATAAGAAAGCTTTTTCTTGAGCTAAGGGTCTACTGAAAACAGTCTCTTTACCTCCTAAGGTAGGGGTATACTGTGTGTATGTTGTTATTGTAATAATAAAGAAACATTTTTGAAGTGCTTATTACCTTATTGTAGCTTTCATTTAATTTTACATTTCCATGAGAAGACTTGCCTGTGTTGACTTAAATGTCCGTTTCTTCACTAAATTGTCCCTGTCGATAATTCAAAGTGTTCACTATGAACACATTAAATGGTTGATTTACCAAATCAACATTTCTTGACATTTTTGCAAACTTTGCAGCAAATGAAGACATTTGTGGCATGGGATGGACCTTACACTGTTCAGATATTTCCTTCACTAACCTCACTCGAATATTTTTTTCAAACACCATTAATTACGTCTTGATTAATTTGATTGAAACTGTTATCCAGCGTAATCTCACAAGTGGAGTCTGGAGAGGGTGGATTGTAGGCAAATATTACCCCTACTACTTTTGTGGGTAGGAGGTTGTTTCCGAAATAGCTATGAGTCTATGACACTGCAAACAAAATCATAGCATTTTCGAGATGATCACTCGTTGTCTTATATTATCAAACTGATTTTCACAAAAAATCATAGCATTTTCGAGAAGACCCTACAAGACTTTTAACATCCACCCGTGCTGTTTATATATCTCTCAGGAATTTTGATTTGGGATTAACACCAAAGCACATCTTTCTTTGTTGCAAAAATGGGTTAGGGGCACCTCCTATTTCTACTAGCATCGTTCTTTCTCTGTCAACTTGCTTTTTGTTCATCCATACCTTATTTGTGCTACAAAGATGAAAGCATTTCCCTCGTAAAATTCAAGAAAACGCTTACTATAGATCACTCAGCATCTGCTGATTGTGATTACTCTGGTCAGCCATCCTATGGAAAAACGAGTTCATGGAATACGAGCAGAGATTGTTGGTCATGGGATGGAGTGATATGTGACGAGATGACTGGTCATGTCATTGAACTTGATCTCAGTTGCGGCCAGCTTGTAGGGAAGATCGATTCCAATAGCAGCCTCTTCCAGCTCTCTCATCTCCAAAGGCTCAACCTTTCTAGGAATACCTTCTCTAATTCACATATTTCACCTAAATTTGGCAGGTTTTCGAGTTTGACACATCTTGATCTTTCCTACACGTCTTTCTCTGGTCAAATTCCTTCTGAAATATCTCGTCTTTCCAAGTTACAGTCTCTTCATTTACTAAACAATGATATGCAACTCGGACCTCACAATTTTAAAATTCCCCTTCAGAATTTGACAGAATTACGACAGCTTGATCTTAGACTCGTAAGCATCGGTTCCACTATCCCTCCAAATTTTTCTTCTCATTTAACAACTCTGAGACTGGGAGATACAGAATTGTACGGGATAATACCCGAGAGTATTTTTCACATGCCCAACTTGAAAGAACTCGATTTATCCTACAATGATCAGCCCAGCGGTTATTTTCCAAAGACCAAATGGAATAGCAGTGCATCTCTCAAGGAGTTATATCTCTCTCAAGTGAATTTTTCTGGTAATTTCCTTCCTGAATCTCTTGGCTATCTGACTTCCTTGCGGTATGTGATGCTTAATTCTTGCAATCTCTCGGGGATGATTCCGAAATCTCTTTGGAATCTCACCCGTCTGGAGCATATGGACCTTAAAGATAACCAACTTGAAGGACCAATTCCTCTGTTTACAAGTGGATTGCAGAATCTATCTTACCTTCGGCTATCAAATAACTTCCTGAATGGAGCAATACCATCCTGGATATTCTCCCTGCCGTTACTGAGTGAACTAGACTTGAAGGATAACCACTTCTACGGTCAGCTTGAGGATTTCAGGTATAATTCAGTACTAACCAATATTGATTTAGGTCACAACCAGTTGCAAGGCTATCTTCCCGAATCAATTCAGAAACTTGTGAACCTAGTCTCGATTCATTTAGGGAACAACCAGTTCCAAGGTCCTCTTCCCAAGTCACTTCAGAACCTTGTGAACCTAACGTGGCTTGATCTTTCATCTAACAATTTTAGTGACAATGTAGATGTTAGCATCTTTTCAAACCTCAAACAACTTTTCTATCTTGAACTTTCATATAATAGTATTTCGCTGATCAATGAGAACAAAGTAAACTCTACCTTGCCTGAATCTGTTGGATCATTGGGGTTGTCCGCTTGTGAAATAAGAGAACTCGATTTTTTGAGATCAGCAAAGCAGCTTTCGTACTTGGATCTTTCGAATAACAAGATTCAAGGAATAATTCCTGATTGGGCATTGTCTAGTTGGATGAATTCCATGTCAAATCTTAATCTATCCCACAACATGTTGACAAGTAGTAACCAGATTCATCTTCTTCCCCTTTTAGATATTGATTTGCGGTCCAATTTTCTTCAAGGGACGCTACCAATTCCACCGCCCTCTGTGGAATTGTTCTTCATGTCAAATAATAATCTCACTGGGGAGATCCCTTCTTCTTTTTGCAATTTGACATCATTACTAATTCTTGATTTGGCAAGAAATAATTTGAAGGGAGCAATTCCACGATGTTTGGGTAACATGAGTGATTACCTCGAAGTTTTGGATATGCAACACAACAGCCTTTCTGGGAATCTCGAAACAGGTTTTAGATTTGGAAGTGGACTTAAAAGCTTCAACTTGCATGGCAATAAGCTAGAGGGTAGAATCCCAAGATCCTTGGCCAATTGCAAAGAGTTGGAAGTTCTTGACTTAGGAAACAATCACCTCGATGATACATTCCCTATGTGGTTGAGCACTCTCCCACATCTACAAGTTTTAAGTTTGAGATCCAATAAATTGCACGGTCCCATTAGAACATCAAGGATTAAAAACTTGTTTCCTCAGCTGCGGATGTTGGATCTCTCTTGCAATGCTTTTACAGCAGAGTTACCAACAAGTCTTTTTCAAAATTTGAAAGCCATGAGGAGAATAGATCAAACAATGAAGGCACCAAGTGAAGAACGACTTGAATATTACCAAGATTCGGTAGTTGTTATAACAAAGGGACTAGAGCTTGAAGTTGTGAGAATCTTGTCTTTGCACACCACTATTGATCTCTCAAACAACAAATTTGAAGGACATATTCCTAGTGTTCTGGGAGATCTCATTTCACTTCGGGTGTTGAATCTGTCACATAATGGGTTGCAAGGTCATATACCACCATCTCTTGGAAAGTTATCTGTAGTCGAATCATTGGACCTTTCATTTAACAACCTTTCAGGAGTGATACCGCAACAACTTTCTTCTCTTACATCTCTTGAAGTTTTTAATCTCTCCCACAATCACCTTGAAGGATGTATCCCGAAAGGACGCCAATTGGGTACATTTGAGAGCAATTCATATGAAGGCAATGATGGATTACGTGGATTCCCAGTTTCGGAAAATTGTGAAAGTAGCTGGAGACCAGAGACAAACAACGCAGCCCGTGCTCTGGATGAAGAAAGCGATTCGTCGTTTCTGAGTGAATTCAGCTGTAAAGTGGTTCTTATGGGATATGGTTGTGGACTGTTTATTGGATTCTCCATTGCATATTTCATGCTTTCTTCCCCAGATCCAAATTGGCTTTCAGGGATCACGGAAGATTTAGAATACAAAATCATTATGAGAAGGCGAAAGAAGGAGCGAGGTCAAATGCATTACAGAAGAAGAAATAATGGTGTCTAGACAAGTTCCAAGAGGCACAAGATCATGTATGTTCAAATTTCTTGTTATTGTAGCTGGTATTATACATTTTCATTTGAATATTTCTTGTTTTATTAGCTTGCATAAAAAGGAAGAAAAGATTGCAAAATGTATCTTAATGGAAAAGAGAAGTGAGTCATTTTAGTGAGAAGTATACAGTTCTATTTGTATCTACTCTTAGGAAGAAACAAAAAGAAAAAAAAGGGAAGATGTAAATCATCAGGTCCTAATATATGCAAAACCATTGGAATCATTTTAGTCACCACAGAAAAATATGTTCAACCACCATACCAGTAGGAATATTTACATGCCTATATGCATTGTGATGTTTTCAAGATTTTGCATAACCAGTTGAATGTATTTTTATATATACCTTCTTGTCTAGGTTATGCAAAATCTTGAAGATGTTATGGTTACACGTTCTTGGATTATAATTCATAAGATCTCCTCTTATACATAACCTAGAAGAACCAGTTGGCTTTTGTGGAGGAGAAAGTCACATCACAATTGTTTCTATCCGGACGAACTAGAGTGAGAGGAAAAGTTGCTGTCCGTAGGTAAAGCAATAAGGTTGCCAAAACTCTGCAAGTTGAGAAACTAATTTCAGAGTGAATATTGAAGAAAGAATTCGTTATTTATATACTTGCAGATTCTATATTGAAAAGAGGAAAAAAGAAATATTTAGCCAAGAAGAATAGACACCAAAGATAGAATTTCCTCTGGTGCAGATAACATGAATTATACATTACAATTTTTATGAATGTGAAAACTTAGAATAGTACATAGACTCTCACATACAAGAAACAGTTACTATTTCTCAAGCCAAGTCGACATTTCATTCTTCACAAGCAGCATAACAGTACCTCAGAGCTCCGTTTGTCCCACAAGAGGGTCAAACGGATCGGATCAGTAACCTCATTCTACATAATCTTAGAATGTTTTTCTACTGCAAACAAATGCTTCCGTTTCTACTGTACACAAGGGATTCTTTCAGAGCAATGACGGGGTGCAGAAGCAATGATCAATATATACAAGAAATATATTACTTATTTTGAAAGGACCAACTTGGACCATCTACTGACTTAACAACAACTACATAAATCCCAATATTTTAGATCTGCGATCTACTTTTTGCAACTCAAAGAATTCTAACTAAGAACTAGCAAGTCGATTTTTGGTCTTTCTTGACTTATATTCTCTCTTTTCTCCAAGCATTTTTCTCTTTTCATTATTATCTACAAATATGTCCAATTTAGCCTTAATTCTAGGTTATTGGAGATGTTTTCCTATAAGTTCTTGATGAGCTGTGCTTGTACAACGATCTCGTTTATGCCATTTGGCTAATCTATTGTGGTAACCTACTATAGGTCTATAGCCTGAATTCCAGAGACATAAGTAACCTCTCCATAACCCAGTTTCCCTTTAATTTTATTTTCATAGTAAACAAGATGATATTTGATAACCGAGAAATCCCAATGGGCCAGCTGGCACATGGTTTGGAACTCGGTGGATGATGGGCTCATTCCTCTACCCTTCTCAATACAAGGTTTTTTTGTTTGCGACAAGGTTTAAACTCGTGACTGCACCTAACCCACACATCACGCGTTGTGTTCTTATCACTAGACTAAAATCCTTTGAGCAATGGAGGTAGTTACAAGTTTGAACAAATCTGTAAATTCGTTTTTTTACATTGATGAATGGGCGTATTAGGAAACAAAATGAAAAAAAAAGAAGAAGCAGCAATCTTCTTAGCTGCTTGAAGTGCTTGAAATTGCCTGCTGCAGATATCTCAGAGTCTTTTGATGATTAAGGAATCCCATAAACCAGAACTGAAAATTGTCCTCTGTAACTAACTGTATATACTTCTGTGATGGCTTTTCCATGTTTTCACTCTCTTTTGCTTTCTTTATCTTACATATTGGGATCGATACCTTATAACGAATTCTAAGTAACTTTCCGTTTGGAGATAAGAGCTTTATTGATCTCTCACTGCAGAAAGCAATTTTATCAGTAGAGATGAAGAGAAGGCCCGCCGTTGGACCAGCTGTAGTTGATATATAGCATTGAGAAACCTTCAATAACTTTTCATCATCTCTAACACTAAACTTCTCCTTGAATATCTTCTCCAACCCTCCTACTTGAAGAATTTTTGCCCCAAGGCTCAATTTTTCCTTCAAAGTTTCCGTTAGCTTCGGGCTAAGGCTCACTGCACAATTAAATTTGAGACATTTATTACATTAGAATCGATACTGTCTATCTTATATACATGTAAATTGTGCTTCTTGCATGAACTTTGATACTTCATGACTCACTTGTCTGTATTCTTTAGGCTTACAATTGTGTTTGGCCGCAACTTCAATTCCAAATATTAATGTCATTATTTGCTAGTTGAAGTTTAGTCTTCAGTATTATGCAAATAACACGTCAAATGTTGAAATAATTGTTTGAGGAGTATCTGGTTTTCAATCACAAAACTTCAACTGTTTTAATTTCTAACTTCAATTACTCTTTCATTGTAATATATATCAAGAATATTATATGAGTGCTTACCATGCTCCCGGAGGCCTTGCGCAAGACAATCCATCCTTTCTCCAAATTTGTTCATCTTACCAATCACAGATTTTTTCAAGAATATTCAATCTTAATGATCTCTTCTTCAATTGTCATTAATACTATTCTCAACTCGATTCTTCGTCAAGAGCAGGGAAATACTCACTTTGCTTTAATTTAGATAAGATCTTTGATGTTGCAGACGGAATATGGTCTTGGCAAGAAGATAGGGATAGTAGTCTTTTTGGCTGCCTTTCAAATGAGCATACTGCTGAACTCCTGGGAACACCCACCACATTTCCACCGTGTAAGTTCTTCATTTGTGACTTCTGATTTTGAAGAGGATTGCGATATTGTGAAGGTAACTGAGATATTATTATGCTTCGGTTAATGGTTTAAGAACATTCCTTGTAGCACTATATATATATACAGAGTTGAAGAGTCTTTTAACCACGAACTGCTGCATGAGTCAGCTATGGGTCATCAAAAAAAGCAAAAAAGAAGATCTTGTGCTTCTTTTAGAATTTTCTTTTGTACTAAGAAGAAAAGGTTGTCAGGAAGATGGTATTGTCGGCTGAGATTCTCCTTTCGTTTCTTTGTTAATTTTTCCCATCGCTTGCAGTCCATTATAACGATGGTGTTCAGATCAACTTGTGCGCATGCACCTTGACTGTTTCACTAGGTAACCGCGATCTTCCACTAGCATAGGTAATAAATTTCTTATTGTCAAAATCTTTCTCTTGGTGCAAAGGTTTTGAAAATGTGTTTTTTTGGTTGTCTGGTCAATTACAGTAAACAAAATTTCATGCTGCCTTAGTTTATTATGAAGATTTGTGTGCACATGTGGTGTTCTCAACTTTTGTGTTGGCAGATCTGCTTTGTGAGTCATCCATGAACTTTGATTTGTTGCTCAGTAAATCAGGCAAAGGGAAAAAAAGTAGCCATTCAAATATTTCAATATGTTACATAGGGCCAACAATTCTGGATTATATTAACTTCTCTTTTAAGGTAGTTACTTTATCTTACCTTTTTTTGTCATCTCATCTTGAGGTGTAAAGGCAGGATTTGTAGGCCATTTATGCTGACTTTATGTGGAACACACCATACATGCATGACAAATTATTTAATTCTTTTGAGTAAACTAACTTATTTTCTTCTTGACCAACTTTTGCCTTTGAAAAATCTTGAGAGAAATGTCAAGTATAAGCAGAAATTAATTATTTTAAGACAAAAATATCCTCACAAAACTGTCTCCATTTTGTCAACTTAGAGGATGTCTCGTGTCCAGTACAATATTAGATGGATGAAAGTGATTCTAGCTGTATACTTAAGGGACTATCTTGATATTTTTTTGCAACAGCTAGCACGTACGTATTACCAAGTGGTGATCCACATTGTGAACTACATAATATAGATAACCATATCTTCCTATGACTAAAAGTATAAGAAAATGGGTGTCTTGTCATATTCACAACCGCAATTGTTAATTCTTGCTGATGTATTTCTCCAATTTGAATGTCAAAGTCAGACAACAAATAATAGATTTGAGACTTCACATTTAACTACTTTTTGTTTGTGCTAGAAGTAGTCAAAGAGATATTTATGAGCTCTGCCGGGATTTGAATCCTTGATCTCTCATGCACTTTACCGACCATTAGATCAAATCATGTGTATTTATCCAGTTTGAATGTCAAAGACACAATACAAATTGTTAGAGTGGGTAAAAGTCTCACATTGGTTGGGAATGGACTGGCGGTCTGCTTATATGGACTTGGGCAATCCTCTCCTCATGAGCTAGCTTTTGGGGTTGAGTTAGGCCCAAGTGCTATATCTTTACACAAATGAACAAATTCCTATCTGATCAAACCATCAGTCAAACAGAAATAATAGAGTTGACATTTAATCTGCTTAAAGATTTGACAATCAATGATGGTTGAAATTCTGCTTCAATATCTTCTCCAACCCTCCTACTTGAAGAATTTTTGCTCCAAGGCTCAATTTTCCCTTCACAGTTTCTGTTAGCTTCGGGCTAAGGCTCACTGCACAATTAAAGTTGAGACATTAATGACATTAGAATTGATACTATCTATCATATATAATGACATTAGAATTGATACTAGCACTTCATGACTCATCTGTATTCTTTAGGTTTACAGTTTTGTTTGGCTGTGACTTCAATTCCAAATACTATAGTTATTATTTGCAAGTTGAAGTTTAGTCATCAGTGTTATGCAATTTTGTAAATTTTGTTTGAGGAGTATTTGGTTTTCAATCACATAACTTCAAACTGTTTCTTTCCCAAGGCGAAATACTGTTTTTCGATTTCTAACTTCAAATACTCATATCAAGAATATTATATGAGTGCTTACCATGCTCGTGGATGCCTTGTGCAAGACACTTGCATGCTCTCTCCCAGTTTGTTCATGCTCTAGCTTTTATGGGCGATGTTAAGAAGTAATATTTGTTGTAACTATGTAACACAACTGTTGACTGAGTGTTTCCTCATTATGCAATTTGTGTGTTGATGAGCTTAATATTGTGTCACACCTCCATTATGGGGTATGACGTGATTGACATCCAACTCTAACTGTCTGTCACCTTGACTCATGCACGATGTTGCTCTTGGGAACCAAACTCAAACTTTGGCTCTGATACCATTTGTTAGGATCAAGCACTTACCATCATGCCAAAAGTTATAGCTGATATAGCAAGAGCGCAACTTATTTCTTAACTAAATCCACCAATCAAGTGTCATGTTTAATCATGACTCCGTCGACCCGAGTCACCCCACTCCTCGTAGCCCTTGCCATAAACAAGATATTGACGTTACCCAACAGGAAGAAAGCAAGAGAAATAAAAGGAGAAAAAGAGGATGAATAAGCCTTTCATAATAATTTGAAAACTTTAAGGGTGTGTTTGGTACGAAGGATATCACTTTTCAGAAAATATTTTTCAATTTTTCAATTTTCTCATGTTTGGTTAGCTAAATTTCTTTGAAAATATTTTTTTTCTAGGAAATCAAGTTCTCAAAATGAGGAAAATGACTTTCTTAATGAAAATAGGAAAAACAAATTCATAATTATCTAATATCTATACTCCAACACCACACTCCCACTCCCAACTCCATATATAGCCAACCTCAATAGTGTACACACATACTTTTCAAAATATATTTTCAACTTATTTATCAAACATCAGAAAATAAAGAGTGAAATATCAAAAACACACCTAAACTATCCTCTTTTTTTGAGTTTCATACCTAAATTGGAAGTGTGAGTTTCATACCTAAACTATCACTCATTAGTTTGAGAAACACACATCAACACTGACTGGACCAAATGTTTGTTTACAAACACATTTAGGCGCGTTTGGCTATTAAATATTCTTATAACGTGGCATCTTTTTATTTTATTTTTAGTTGACACGTCATTTAAAAAAAATTAAATTGATTTGTTAAAACCCTAAATTCTCCCTTTTTTCTTCATCATTTCTCAACACAATGAATATTTAATTGTTAACCTAGTAATAATTTATTTAATTTTTGCTAAGGTGAAAATTTGTTTCCACGTTGAGTGCCATATGGCAAGTTTTTTTTAAATAAAAAAGAGAGTGTAGTACATACACCATCACATATTAGTTGAGATGCGTTTCTTAAACTAATGAGTGATAGTTTAGGTATGAAACTCAAAAAAAGATAATAGTTTGGATGTGTTTTTGATACTGCATAAGAAACTTACTTATTTTCCAGAAAAAACATCGATGTTTTCCTTTGTACATAACACACCTTAACTAAAAGTATTCTTCTTCAACTAAACGTGATATCAAATCCAAGCATAAATGGTGGCTTGAACATACCTAAAAGTGTTATTATATGACATGTTTTCTTAAACGTGAGGTCATCACACTTTATTCTATGATACTAAACTTTTATTTATTCTATGATACCTTTCTCAAAATGTACATTATTTTATGTTAGTAATGTAGGCCCGCTTGCAATCACACAATGACACAAAAGGAAAATCTATAAATAGTACTCATATAGTATAATTTTATATTTTTCATCTCTGATCTTTCACCTTCATAAAAGTTGAGCAGAGAAGAATTTAAGAAGAAACTCAAGTACATCCAACAAGTCCTTTTTGAATTTATGAACAGTCAAATCAAAAAGGTAATTATTTTAAATGTTTTATACCATATATATCCTGCCTTTAACACACCTTTTATGTATGTATGCTTAATTTGCTATCTCATGTTACATTATGTGTGTACACACAGTATATAAATTAATAAGTATCCCTTCCTGATTTTTATATTTTTTAGAGTGAAGTATGAAAAATACATCAAAATTATTTATTTTTTTAGTTTCATACTTAAACTATTGGAAGTGTGAGTTTCATACCTAAACTATCACTATTAGTTTGAGAAACGTAAAATAAATTGAATTTTTTTTAAAAAAATGACGTGTCAGATAAAAAAAAAAATATACTACATCATCAAAATATTTAATGGTCAGACACACCTAGATGTGTTTGTATACAAACACTTGGTCCAGTCAGTATTGAGGTGCATTTCTCAAATTAATGAGTGATAGTTTAGGTATGAAACTCACACTTCCAATACTTTAGCTATGAAACTCAAAAAAAAGGATAATTTAAAAGTATTTTTTATACTTCATTCTATTTTTTACAGATCAAATTAGTTTCTTTTTTATAGGTTATGACAAGACATGCGGGGTTCTTTTCATAAAGCTAGTAACATGAGAATTGCAATTAATTTACCTTTTTGCTTTGTCTTTTGTAGGAATTACAGTTAAAAAAAGAGGGATGGAACACTCCATTGAAATTACCTCAATAGATGAACAAATTCCACTGCTTCTTCAAACTGAAAAAGATCATGAGGTTTCTCTCTCTCTCTCTAAAATATTTATATTATTAAAATATACCATGAATAGTTACTTGTATCATCTATATTAATATTAATTTTTTTATGTGTGCTACTTGCACCCTTTGTAGAATATGATCATAAATTTTCAGTCTTGCCAAGTTTTATAGGACCATAGAATTTAACATATTCATCTTTACAATATTCATCTTGTGGATATGTTGAACTTTAACAATCTTAAATTCACTTTCATATAATAATACATGTCTTATGTTAACTATTTTATTAAATGCAAAATACATAGATAGAAACTCAAACTTGGCACCAACGATCAGTTCGACACTTAAACTTACCAAGTGATTAATCATCTAGACATGACCACAACTTAACAAAGGAGTGTCTCGTGGACACTAAGATATGATCTAGCAAGCATATATAGTGTGTATTATCTTCACATTTGAGCGCGTGAGATGTTATTCCAACCCATTTTCAGATTAAAATATATTGTAAAATTCCATTGTTACCCTTATAATCTACCTCTATTTCATTCCTAATGCCCATTTTTCATCTTTCTCCATTTTTATTCCTTTCTCTCTACACTCACTGTGACAAATTCTTTCTGCAAATAACTCGGCCCCTAATATTGCTAGGCTTAGTTCTCCCATTTTTATTATCTCTCTCATTTTTGAAGACTTGTAAGAACGAAAAAAAACATAGATATTAATTATATGAAATTGAACTAATTGACCAATTAATTTCTCTATGTATTTTGGAATTCCAATCACAAGAGTGATATTGTAGGAACAGATTTGGGAAGAAGAAGAATAGGGGGTGGAAGGGAGGGTTTTCTATTTTAAATATAAAAATATATATTTTAAAATAATACAAGTGTCATTTGTTAATTTTGTTCATTTGACACGTTATCAGCCATTAGAGTTCACGCGTGAGGAGTGCTAGACTAGGGTGTTCATGTGTTCATGAGGCACACCTACATTAAGTTGAGATGTCACACGTGTATCTCATGCGTTATACGTGCATTTTGTGTTTCTTACGTGCATCTTGTGCTTAGTACGTGCATCTCGTGAGTCGTACATGCATCTCTTGTGCTGCACGCATCCCGTCCATTGTACTTGCATCTCGTGCACCGCATGTGCTTCTCCATTGCATCTTATGTTTATGTGAAGATTTTACTGTTTGTGGACACACCTGATACGTAGGACCAAGTTTAAATGTTAATTTTGCCTTTACAAAACTTACATATTAACTTTGGTGAACATTTTCTTGTTACATAACATTATCATAATATTTTCCACTTCAACCATCTTATTTTAATTCGATGTAATATAGGATCTGACGGAAACAATCATCTTTAAACAAAATAATGAGTATTAAAAGAATATGTAATTGCTTGCTTGTTGCATAAGTACTTCTAAAAAATATTTTTAAATTTCTTTTAAATCAATTCTACGGAAACAAACTATTTCTCTCTAATCGTGTTATTTTCTCCAAGTTCCGATTATCCTTCTCTTTCAACTAGTTTCACCCCCAAACTTTTATAATTTAGCTTGAAACTCCTTGTATGACAAAAAATTACGGCTCTTTTCCATTGATTACAGATAGAAGAAGGAAGAAAAGTGGATCATTCGATCAAGATAAAGGAAACTAATGGTCAAGATCCATTAGGGTCGCAAACAAAAAAATCTGTAAATCAAATCTTTGATGAAAGATTTGAGAATTTGGACAACTCGTCTATCGAATCCACCACCATATTCAAGGTGATTGTGGGGTTGAGTGAATCAAATCCAGACGCTTATAAGCCAAAATTGCTCTCCATTGGTCCTTACCATAAACTCAATTCTAAACTTGTCTCAATGGAAAAGTACAAGTTGCGATACCTACAACAATTTCTCAAGCGAAAAAGGGGAATGGATGTGGAGAATTGCATTGGTGAAATGGATAAACTAAAATATGATGCACTTAAGTGTTATAATGATGCAGGGGACCTTGACAATGATATTCTTGCAAATTTTTCAGAAATGTTGTTGCTTGATGGTTGTTTTGTGGTTGAGTATATTCGAGAGCATTGTGGATTGAGGCCAAAAGGAGAAGGCATGATTATCATAAAGGGAGGTTGCATAGATAATCAAGTACGTCGAGACTTGTTGTTAGTAGAAAACCAACTTCCTTTCTTTGTCCTAACCAAGCTTCATGACATGTCAAAGGAAGTTTATGAAGCTCCATTTGTAGAGATGGTGAAGAAGACCTTTTTTCTTGCTAAATCACCGAAGGGAATCCGACCTACATCCTTTCAAGATGCGGAAGGTAATGAAGAAAATATCAAACATTTATTCCATGTAATACACATGTACATGTCATGTCAACCTTCAAAGATGAAACCTAGCCCCAGTGGGAATAGTATTCGTGGAAACGCATTAAGAAATTTCGCTAAAAGCTTAAGGGGGATCCCTTCAACAATAATCAGTAGGAAGACAGATATGCCAAGAGATAAAGACGACATGATGTGGCATAAGGTCATGCCAAATGCAACAGAGCTTTCTGAAGCTGGAGTTAGCTTCGCAAATGTTGGAAATATTTTTAGGTCGTTGGACAGAGACAATCATCCAGCTAGGGATAACACAAGTTTATTTGATATAACGTTCAAGAATGGGTCGATGACAATCCCTTGTTTTCGAGTCGTAGATGATACGGAAACCCTCCTGCGAAATCTTATTGCTTACGAGCAACAGTCTTCTGATGTATGTCTTAGATATTTTAGTGATTTTGCAGTTTTCATGGATTATCTAATAGACTCAGACAAAGATGTGAGTTTGCTTCGCCGGAAAGGAATCATTGTGAACAAGATAGGAGAGGACAAAGAAGTGGCTAGCCTCTTCAACAAAATTGGGAAAGGGGTTGCCGTTTCAGACGACTTCTATTACAAAGAAGAGTGCAAAAAAGCATTTCAACATTGTGAACAACCATGGAACCGAAAGATGGCAAGTTTGATGCACAATTATTTTAATAGTCCTTGGGTAGGAGCTTCAACTGTGGCAGCTATCATACTCCTCGTACTCACAACTATACAGACTATTCTAGCTTTTACAGGTAGTGTACTTAAGAAGTCATAATTGTTCTCTAATTACTATATAAATTAAAATGGTTGTTTGAATGTCTCGACTGTAGTGTTCTCTCACAACTCCATGCATGCAATTTGCATGCGTAGGGGTGACAAATGGGCGTGGTTGGGTCATCACCCAACTCGCCCAACATAACCCAAATAAGAGTCCCAACAAATTGGAAAGAGATTGGGTCATCAAATTTCACTTTGCTAATGACATGTTTTATATCATTCTTTTCAATTTCTGTTTTCTGCAATTTTTTTTAATTATTCTCCCTCAGATGAGAAAATAATTAAAGGAACTAAACATTTTGGAGTGTGATTTGTCATTGTTAATATTGTGAATTAATTATGAGTTGGTGATTGATTTGTTTTTAATTAAAAGTTAATTTACATTATGTCTCAAGTACATTATGAGTCAATCGTACGGTTCAAATGATTATTTTTAAAAAAATTATTACTTCAGCGGTCAAATTAGGCATCTTCTTGTTCTTGATCAAGATAATGATTTGTTCCAATATTTGCTGCAAAATTTAAAGTAGCATAAAATAAAAATACACACACTAAATATAAAAGAGCTTTTCTAGTAGATTAAGGATTTGATTTTGCATTTAATAATTTACAAGCTTTCAGCAGGAAAAGAAGAAAAACAATGTACAAGGAGAACTAAATA
Source organism: Jaltomata sinuosa (assembly GCA_003996215.1). Lineage (NCBI taxonomy): Eukaryota > Viridiplantae > Streptophyta > Magnoliopsida > Solanales > Solanaceae > Jaltomata > Jaltomata sinuosa. Next base: position 655,290 of record QJPP01007196.1, on the reverse strand, counting down.
ATATTTACAATCAAGAACGAGAACCACAACTATTCTAACATGTATAGGCTATCTCATACTAATATAAATATCAGATTCATGAGGATCACGACTATTCTAACATATACACGTTATCTCACACTGATATAGATATTAGATTCACTAGGGCAACGATTATTCTAACATGTACATGCTATCTCACATTGATATAGATATTAGATTCACGAGGGCAACGATTATTCTAACATGTACATGCTATCTCACACTGATATATATACCAGACAGAGATGAATTCAAGATTTAAATTAATTGATGGGTTAAACTTAGATTCTTATTTTTCGATTACTATTGTACATAATCAAATTTGGATAAACCGTCTCAATCATCTCGATTTCTCTTTGGTATTGATACGATTCGACAAATATACGATAATTTTGTTAAAATGCATCTAAGAGTCACGATATTTCTCATGACCAAGTGAGACTTATATGATTCTAAATTGCTAGTGACAATGAGAAATTGATGCAGAATGTACCTTATAGTGGACTCTAAGCAATTTTCAAGTTGGAGATGTTACTTTTACGCATTTTTGAACTACAATTCTAAAATCTTCTCTTATACATAACCTAGAGGAACTAGTTGGCTTTTTGTTTACTCTGAAAACGGTACAGTTAAACTTGTTTATGAGGTAAAAGAGCACGCGTCTTAATTTACGCTTTTTTACATTCGTTTATTAGTGGTTTGAATATTTAGTAGTGATTAAGCGAAAATAACAGTAATGAAGTTAAGTAAAGAGTCAGAGAGTTAATTCCGAGCGTCTCCGAGTTTTCGTGAATATGTCTGAGAGCTAAGATGTTTCCTTCGAGAGTATCGAATAAAATGTGGACGTAAACTTAATGCTTAAAAGAAATAGTATATTGCCTTATATAATATTCAAATGGAATCTCCTTACAAAGTGAATGAGATCAACTATTTATAGGGTACAAGAATGAGCGCGTTAAGCTAAAAATTTCATTTATGCCCCAAAAGTACAAAGACCAATAAAAACATTCCATGTGGCGATCTTGTCGTTGGTGATAGCCAATATTCCTACAGTGCTCAGTTCCGTACAAGGCTCGTCCACACCTTGGTTCCCTTTGTCTTTCTATTCACTTCATATACACTTCTTGAGCCCTCCCGAGCATACCTCTTCGTAGAGTCGGTCACTGAAGAATGCATGCCATCAGCACTTTCTCCACCACGTGTCTGCCACGTGACCTAGATACGTTTTCTCCCCAATACAATGATGTACATTAAACTAGTAATACTTACTATGAATCAATATAGAAATCATTCAAGTCTAAAATCACAAAAAGTTATCTATTACTTAGATAACTCACTTTGTAATTCAGTTAGTAATTCCTTAACAATAAAATAGTGAACTAAGTAAATAATGCAATTAATAAACCTCAAGATTTATAGACTAATTAGCATTCAACTACAAAACCCAATACAAAAGGGGGAAATAGAATATAATTAATGAAAAACTCATAAAGACATAGTAGAATTAATGAAAAAGCATAATTAAGCTCATCAACACACACATGCAAATTACATGCATGGAGTTGTGAGGAAACAATACAATTGAGACATTATTCAAACAACAGTTTTATATAATTAGAGAACAATGGCTAGCTACTTACTTAACACCACCTCTGAAAGCTAGAACAGTCTGTGTAGCAGTGAGTACGAGGAGTATGATGGCTCCTATAGTTGAAGCTCCTGCCCAAGGACTATAAAAATAATTGTGCATCAAACTTGCCTTCATTCTGTTCCATGGTTTTTCACAATGTTGAACTAACTCTCTGCATTCTTCTTTGTAATAGAAGTGCGATGACATAGAGACCCCTTTTCCGATTTTGTTAAAGAAGCTAGCCACTTCTTTATCCTCTCCTATCTCGTTCTTGATGATTCCTTTCTTACGAAGCAAACTCACATCTTTGTCTGAGTCGATAAGATAATCCATAAAAACAGAAAAATCACTGAAGTACTTAGGATGTACATCAGAAGATAGCTGCTCATATGCTATAAGATTTCTCATGATGGCCTCCGTAGTATCAAAAACATCAAAATAAGGAATTGTGATCAATCCATTCTCAAATTTAATGTCAAATAAACTTGTATAATTATCTCCAAGGCCATCTTCCTCCGAACTTCTATTATTTTTTTCAGCTTTCGAAAATCTAACACCAGCTTCGTGAAGATCTGTTGCATTAGGCATGTTAGCATCCCATGTTTGGTGGTCCTTATCTTCTGGTATCGTTTTCATCAATCTCTTCTTTTCAAAAGGATTCCAACATAACCTATTCCAGCAATATTTCGGCTCCAAATTAAGATCTTCAGTTTGGCTAGTCTTTTTCTCGAAAGGTTGACATGACATGTGTACTAGTTGAAGCAAATGTTTGATGTTTTTGCGGGCATCACCTTCAGTCTCAGTAGAGGATAAAGCGCCCATCTTCAGTAATGAAGAATCAAAGATCTCCTTCACCATTTCTATGAACGGCCTTTGATCCATAGTCATGTCATGAAGTTTTGTGAGGACGAAGAAAGGAAGTTGGTTTTCTAGTAACAACATGTCTCGAACCACTTGATTATATATGCACCCTACATCGATAATCATGTCTTCTCCATCTGGCTTCATTCCACAACGCTCTCGAATAAACTCAATCACAAAACAACCATCAAGTAATAATATTTTCAAAAATTGATCAGTATTATGGTTACTATAAAGGTCCTTTATACCATCATAACACTTTAGTGCGTCATCCTTGAGCATTTTTAATTCCCTAATGCATCTATCCACATTAATCCCCGTTTTCCTTTGGAGAAACCGTTGTAGGTAACGTAATTTATAATTCTCCATCGAGCGAAGTTGTGGATTATTACTATGGTAAGGACCAATGGATACCAACTGTGGCTTATAAGCATCTGGATTTGACTCACTCAACCCCACTGTTACTTTGAATATGGTACATGATTTGTTAGCTGAATTGAGCAAATCGATATCTATTTCAATAAGGATTTGATTTGTCTCGATTGAATGATCCATTTTCCTGCCCTCTTCTATCTGTAATTAATGGAAAAGAGTCATAGGTCGATTTGGTTCAATTTTTTCATTTATCAAACCAAACGAATTATGTCAATTCACTAAATCTAGAAACCTAATCAAATTACTAACAAAAGTCAATTTTTTCGATCTCGGATTTTAAATTTTTCAGTTTTTATTAGGCATGGTCTGCACAATATTAGAAACCATGAAATTGGTGCTTCCTAGTATGTATAACAATTATATGATGCTTCCTAGAGAAATAACACATAATGTAAGATGTGTCATTACATTTACTAAAATATAATCTCATCAAGTTATGATAATCAAAACCCATAAAACAAGTACTGCTGATACACAATAATGAAAATGAACATTACCTAAAAGAACAAAGCCGTACTAAAACTAAGGGCATAATATATAAACGTTTCTTTTAACTTGGCCTCAGCTAGCATATATGCTCTTCAATTTTGAGTGTGCACAAGTAGACATTTAAATTTGTATAAAGTTGAATAAAATAGACACACACGTCCTACGTGGCTACGTGAAATAATACATGTAGGACACTACATAGGACGCCATGTGGCATAATACACTAAAGAAGGTACTGCCAAGTATAATCTGATCTGATAACCAGAACAATGGTGCAATATATCCAGATATGTCAAGATCTGGTCAGAGTTTATAATAGGAAGCAGAGTACAAAAAGTTGCCTAATCAAGATTGATTTTGAAGAAAGCTTATGACTTAATGAAATGAAAATTAATTTGCGTCAGTGAGAAAAGAAAAAATAGTACTCCCTCCGTCTCATATTAGTTGCACACTTTCCTTTTTATACGCATATTAAGAAATCATAAATAAGAAGATTATTTTACTAATATACCCTTTAAAAAACTTCTTTGTAACTTTACAAACAAACGTGAACACTTTCAAAATATGAAAAAAAATTAATTAATGCTTTCTTTATTTAGTAAGATGGTCAACTAATATGGGACAACTATTTTTAGTATAGTGAGCAACTAATATGAGACAGAGGGAGTAGTGTTTTCACACCAAAAAGTTAGGAAGTCTCCCAGTAATCAATTTTTCACCATGCGTTTAACCGGTGAGTTGGTTCGGTGAAATCGAAAATCATGATCTATAACAAAAAAAATTCATTAATTCTCGATGAGAAACACCTCTTTTCTAGTAAATATGGACCAAAAATATAACGGAGACGCAAATATGACTCCTTTCCCAATATAAAATGATTATCCATCTGACTCATGTCCTTCAACTTAAAGTATAAAATATTATACTAGAAAAAAAAGAAGGTATAAAATAATATAATTAATTGATCGTGTTTAGATAGAAGGAGAAAATGCAGAAAATTACCTCTTTCATTTGGTTGTTTCTTCTTTTGTTGGTCACTTCAACTTTTGCTTCTCCTGGATTTTTCATTGCTATGGAGTATCTACATTTATATTACATAAAAAAGGGAAGAAATACATATAATTGAAATTAATATCTGATAGTAACATGTGTCTTAGGATCACCTTTGGTTGAATTATACGTAGCTTTATTTTGACCTTTCAACACAAAATATTGTCGACCAATGATAGAAAAGAATTAGAAATCCATTGACTCAACAAGTCAATGATTTTTTAATTTCATCAAATTATTTTTCAGATAATCTTTTAAAGATGGACTGAATAATTTTGATACTTTAAATTTGTCAAAAATCATATTTTTCGTCTCGATATATTTAACAATTTCATTTATTAGATTTGATGAAAATAGCGAGAGAGAAAAATTAACTATAAACATCAAAAAGTTTCATCATATTCTAAAATATGCAACATAAAATAAAATGAAACAAACACAAAAAAGATTTAAAAAATAATAACAACTATTATACCTCAAAAAGTTACATCAAATTCTTAAAATAAATAATAGTAACAAATAATTTTTGGTGAAGGAAATTATCTAAAAGTATACTAGAGCTTAGATATTAACTAATCGGAAAGTATTGTTGTGATCAAATATTTGAGTAGTAAAAATTAAAAATAACGTTTTTCTTTTAAAAAAAACACAGAAATATAGACTATCCAATAAAAAATAGGCTAACAACACAAAAAACCAACTTATTGCCCATCACTACTGCAACAAGAAGAGAAGCCTAACTAACAAAAGAGTTTTCCCTATAAAATTTAGACCAAAAATTGATGAACGTGAACTCGTGATCTCTTTGTAAAATTAGATATTTTATGAATTTATTTTTTGAAATTAGTAGTATAATAATATTTGGTGCCACCCATATTATCTGTTGGCACCCATATTTCGAGAAGACTAAATGATGCACTTGGTTGAAGGTTAAATTATTTACCTTAAGATTTAGTGATCATTTTTCACTAAATATATTTTTTCTTCTTTTTTTTTAGTGGTGCACCTGTATTCTAAAAATCTTAAATTCACCATTGACAGAACATATAACTCAAGTCATCAATGTACAATTCAGGAGTCAATTATTGTCCTATTTCTACAACTCATTAGAAAGGGACATTTAAAGTCAACACACACAAGTCTTCTCATGGAAATGTAAAGAAGGCTATAGTATTAATGTTGATGTGTAAACTGATCCCCACAACTCGTTAGCAAAACATTGCTAATAAATTATAGATCATTTTAAAACTCTGTTCACTAATTATTTCCAGGTGTCATTAAAGGAAAAATTATTTGGGTGAGTACTTTCTAATAAAATAATTATTGTTTTTAGCGATACTTTTTATTTATTACCATCTATAGCAATACATAGCAATACTATGATAAATTTGCATTATGCATTAAAAGTGACAATGCATGCAATATAGATGTATTATTAGTGTTTTAAAATAAATACTATGCTTGTTTGGTGAGAAATTAACACAATGTATTATAAGTATATTAAAGTGTGTGATAAATATATTATTCATGAATAAAACTTGTATTATATGTGTTTTATAAATTGTTCTCTGCAATATATATTAAAATTGTATTATAAATATATTATAAGTGTCAAGTGAAAAGAAAAAAGTCAATGAATTCATGAAATAACATATCTTTTTTATAAACGTTTATCACTTAAGAACCACTCATTAATATGTATTCTAAAGTTAATTTGTCACTTAATTATGGTAAATTCGTATGATCATTTGATATAAGCATCACGTATGAGTAAATTTTTGGATATTAACCGAAATGCTATAGAATAAGAATTAAATATATAATTCATAGTTTAACTCAAGTCGATGCATAAGTCTCTCTATGGAAACTTCAAAGAAAGCTACAATGGACAAAAAATTTCAAAAGTGGCACATGCATATTTTTGTACTTGAAAAGTGGCACTACTCCCCTAGATGCTGACAACCCCATGAAAAGTGGCACATGCATATTTTTGATAATTGCAAGAATTTTTTTTCAAAAAAAAAAAAGTTATTTACTAAACAACTGTCAGAAAAAGAATAACCGGCAAATTGTGAAGCTAACAATGGATCCAATCTGATAATCTGATTGGATTGAGTTTGTATCCAAGTTGTTATAATTTTATATAGTTTTTACCCTTTACTAGGGACATTTTTTTTTCTCTCTAGTGATCTTTTTTTCACAATTTAAAAGTTATTTAGTTTGTAGCCAATAAGCCAAGTTGTCAAATTTATCTTTTAGTACTAACGCAATGCATTTAAAGGGGAGCGTAGTTTGGTGGGAATACGGGGACATAAGAGATCACTATGTTTTATATTACTTGACTCATATTAACTTGATATTTTTCTTACAAAAAAATTTACTAAATATTTATTAAGGATAATATGAGAAAAATAATAATAAAATTCTCTTAATTGATTAAAATAGATAAATAAAATATTTATTTTTAATATAAGGATCAAATAAAATAAAACGAAACAAGTACAACAAAGAGGACGTAAACATTTAAAAAACGTGCTTGATTATTATTTAATGATGGAATTCGGGACATACGCAGCAGTGCATGAACTGTATAAGTAAATATAATAAATTTATTTTTCACCTAACTTTCTATTTGTACTGATGAAAGTAAAATATCTGGGAATATAATACTATAGGTTTTTACCTTGAAGTATATACTTCTTCCGTTTTATTTTACTTGATTCCTATTGATTTGACATATTTTTTTAAAAAAATATAATTAAAAATATATTTTACTAAATTAATGTTATTAATAATATTTTAAAACTTTAAATGTAACCATTATTATTTTATATTAAGAGTAATATGAGGAAAAAAAAAACTCTTTTGATTTATTAAAATGGGCAAATATATTAAAATATATATTTTTAATATAATAGTCAAGTAAAACAAAATGAATAAAATATTTGATTTGTCTATTTCGAATCCATAAAAATCCACAACATTAATTTTGTTCTGTATTTAACTCCCTTTTTTAATGACTATCCAACTTGACTCTGACATTTGCTAGGGTAGAGCCACATAAATAAACAAAAAATTCAAAATTTATATCTAAACTATCAAATTGATTTATACATTACCCTCTTCAATAATTCGTGATCAAGCTACAATATAAGCAAGTAGTGCATAAATTTTGACAAAATAGCTAAAATATCTTTGATCGTCCTTCACCTACTCATATACTCCTTCACCTACTCATATACTATACAATTAATTTACCTAGATGATAGACATTGAAATAAAGTGAAAGAGGAAGCTTTAATATTTGGTTGACCTGACCACTTAATTTTAAGTCGTCTTGAACCTACAATAATACTCCCTCCATTTCATATTCTCCCATTTTTTTACATGTTTTTTAAAAAATCATAAATAAAAAGTATTTTTTTATTTAATTTACCCTCAAATCTTTTCAATATAATCAACATTGATTGTTTATTTTCAAAGACGATTAATTTTATGGGCAAATGAAAAAAAAAAGTTAATTAGTTTTATTTTGTTACTATCTCTTAATTTTTTAAAATAAACAAGTAAAAAAGAATATTTATTTTATACTTTGTTGTTGTGATGTTTGTGTGAACTGTACGTGTATATTAAAGAACCTACTCAACTACTGTAAAATTAATTTTTTTTCACCTAACTTTCTATTGGTACTCAAAGTAAAATATAGTCATTGACTTGACTCAACTGATTTCTCTTTTTTTTTTTTTCTCCCTATCATCAATTTGTGTTAGAATGGTCAAAAAAATAAATTGAAAAAGTATCCTGAACAAATTTATATGTATAAAATATATTTTATATTTTAAATTTAAAAATAATAAAATATTGAGTAGGCATTGATCACAAAAATCAAATATAATTTATTTAAAAGGTGCCTTTGTGGTTCAATCTAAAATGTGTATTTTCTCATTTTTCATTCACATCTCAAATCTCCAACATAAACTAGTGAAAATATATCTTTATTCTTGTCGTTTTTCATGTTTGTCATTCATCATCTTTTTAAACTGTAAAATTGTCTCAAAAGTTTTTGCCAAAGTCCTACAGAATTATGCATATAATATCATGTTCTAACTTCTACTTATGACTCTTACATAATGTTTTAACAAAAAAAATTAAAAATTAATCGAACCATACCGATATCGATCTGATATAACGATTTCAAAAAATTTAATTTTGATTATACAAAATAAAATAACCAAAAATTTAATATAATATAAATTTTATAAAATAATCAATCGAACCATAACATTTACATGCCCTACACGTATCATATATACTCCCTCCGTTTTAATTTATTTGGCCTATTTTGACTTGGTACAAATAAAAAAGTAAAGAAGACTTCTGAGTCTTGTGGTTAAAAATTAAAGATATGTCAAATGTACTAAAATGTCCTTTAATCTTATGATCTTAAACATGTCATATGTGGAAAGTTGAAATTGAAGAGTTGCTAAAAAAAGGAAAGAGACATTTTTTTTGAAACGTACTAAAAAGAAAAATAGGTCAAACAAATTGAAACGGAGAGAGCACTATTTTCAGTTATCTGTATTTCTTCTCTTTTTCTTTATATAGATACTCCATAGCAATGAAAAGTCCAGGAGAAAAGCAAGAGTTGAATAGACACAAAAGAAGAAACAGCCTAAGCAAAAAGGTAATTTTCTCATTCTATGCTAAAAAAACGCTACTATTAATTTAGTTGATTATATTCTTTTGTAGGTTATCTGGTTCTCTGCTTCAAATTTAAAGTTTATGGATTCATACAACGACTACAAGTTTATGCTACCAAGAAAAATGTACATAAATCTTGTGAAATGAATGATAAAGCTTATAACAACAATAATATACTGTGTTTTTCATTAAATTGATAAGTGTATCTATGAATTGAAATTACAAAAAAATTGTCTTTTTGTAGGAATTACAGCTAAAGAAAGAAGGATGTCATGCTCCATTGATAATACCTCAATAAATAACCAAATTCCAGTCCCTCCTCAAGCTGAAGAAGATGAGGTCTCTCTCTCAATTATACATAATAGCAACAAGATTTTCGTAATAAAAAGAAAAAAAACATGTTAAAGAAAGGAGCTCGTAATAAAATGGAAAATAGTGAATTTTTGAAATAAATTTATGAGATAATTTTTAGCTAGAATTGTGGGCTTGACAATTTTTTAAAAGTAAATAAAGAAATTATTTGTTATTCTAATTATGGTTAGAACCTTGATTTAAGTAATTAAATCTCAGTCTTCAATTCTTAATTATGACACATGATTTTTATTCAAGTAGGAACCTGAGAAAATGAAGAGGAACTTCATCCATACTATTTGCTCAAGAGTTCAATTACATTCTTTGTTACCTCAAGTATAATAATATGTCTAGCTTGAATTAATATATTTCGTCTCATATTAGGGTTTGTTCGACACGAAGGGAAATATTTTTTTCAAAAAGAAATGATATTATTATTTATTTTGTGTTCGATACGTTAGCAAAAAAAATTAACCTTTAAATATTTATATATAACCTAGAAAAATAATATGAAAGGTGGGGTATGAATAGGGTGTGGGGTGGTGGAAACGGGGGCCAGGGGGTGGAGGTAAAAATGATGTGCGTTCGAGAGTGGAGATGACACAATCACTATCATATGCTACTTGTGAAATTTATTTTTTTTAGCTGCCTACTAGAGAAGTCATTTTTCTTATTTTTAAAAAATTATTTTTGTAAAAAATATTTTTAATTTTTTTTGACCAGTCAAACATGAAAAAATTAAAAAAAAATCATCCTAAACAAGTTTTGATAAAAAAGCATTGAAGAATAATGGATGACTTAGAAAAGAAAATTAAATGGACAATAATATTTATTTTGTATTTTTATCCATGCCATTTCATTGCACAAATTAAATAACACAATAATAAGATCGAGACATAGTGAAAAGTAATAGTGGGATATTTGTTCATGAAAATAAAAAAAATATTTTATTTAAAATGTTTAAATTAAAGTTGAAGTTGTGTTGATCATATTTTTGGGAATAAATATTTAAAATTAAAAAATTTCAGATAAATTCACGGATTATACAACTTTAAATTGTGACAATTTTTATTTTTATTTTCTTATTACATTAAAGTTATTTATCTTTAAAGTTTATCACACAATAATATTTTTTATCACATAAAAGTCATTCACTTTAAAATTTATCACATAATTTTATTTTATTTTAAAAAATTATTTATGTATTTTACCAGGGGCAAATTCATAGGTAGGTGGGTGGGGGTTGAGTGAGGTTCTCAGGAACCTAGTAACTTTTACACAAATACAGTATTTGAATTGAGAAATTTAATAAATATAAAAGAATTATGAATTAAAAATTCATAAACAAAGTGTGTTGATTTAGTGCCAGAAAAGGAACTTACTAATCTTTATGACCTCTTGATTGAAAGCTTAATCTCTTTGGTCACCACATAAGTTTTTTTTTATTTTTTTTTATTTTAGATACATAAAAATTCACACAAATTTTAAATTCTGAGTATGTTTCTGTATTAAATGGGTATATTAGAAAAAGTAAAATAGTCAATCATATTTTTAATATTAATGTTAATGAGTAAAAATTGTAATACAAAAATTAAAATAAGGCAAGCAAATATAAGGTGTATCACACAACGAGTTTAAAATTATAAAGTGAAATATTAAGAGAGATTTATAAAATTATCTCAAATGTAATTAACTTATTTTGATGCGCCATATAATTTTTTTGTACAAAATATCATAATTTAGGTAAAACTCACTTCAATTAATTTAGCTAAAGCTGAATGTCTTTTATGTGACAAAAAATTTGAAGAAAAGGAATTTTTATATCATAAACTTAAAAGTTGACGACTTCCGATGTATGAAAATATTAAGATAAGGAAGAAAAAAAAAATCTGAGTAAATAAATTAAATCTATTTAAATTAATTAATAAATAAATTTAAAAGCAATTAACCCCCCCCCCCCTCAAAAAAAGAAGAAGGAAGAAGTAGGGGGAGAGAGAAATAGTTGGGCACTTTGACCCACTTTTATGACACGAACCCTTATATTCCACTTGGCAAAATAATGAGAAGAATCCCACATAAATTTTGTCTGCCATCTAATACTTGTGTCTCTCCCGCCATAAATTTTTTCAATGAGTCTCTCTAGTGACGCCAAAGACTTCGAAAATAATTGAGGCAATTACATAATCATTGACTTAGCGATCTAGGTGCACAACCTACTCTATCCTATTATTTTAAAGAAATTTCTCTTATACTTTTATTCAGACTTATGTAATTTAATTAGCTGGAAATACCTTCAATTGCCTAAGAACTTTTTCCATTAATTACAGATAGAAGAAGGCAGGGAAATGGATACAGATCAAATTCTTGATGAAATAGTTACGAATTTGAACAATTTATCTATCAAAAGTTGTACTATATTCAAAGTAACAAGGGGGCTGAGTCAGTCAAATCCAGATGCTTATAAGCCACAGTTGGTATCCATTGGTCCTTACCATAGTAACAATCCACAATTTCGGTCAATGGAGAATTATAAATTACTTTACCTACAACGGTTTCTCAAAAGGAAAACGGGGATTGATGTGGGGAGATGCATTATGGAATTAAAAATGCTCAAGGATGACGCATTAAAGTGTTATGATGGTATAAAGGACCTTTATAGTAACCATAATACTGATCAATTTTTGAAAATATTATTACTTGATGGTTGTTTTGTGATTGAGTTTATTCGAGAGCGTTGTGGAATGAAGCCAGATGGAGAAGACAGGATTGTCGGTGTAGGGTGCATATATAATCAAGTGGTTCGAGACATGTTGTTACTAGAAAACCAACTTCCTTTCTTTGTCCTCACAAAACTTCATGACATGACTATGGAGGATCAAATTCCATTCATAGAAATGGTAAAGGAGACTTTTGATTCTTTATTACTGACGATGCGCTCTTTATCCTCTCTTGATGCTCGCGGAAACATCAAACATTTACTTCAACTAGTACACATGTTATGTCAACCCTCAGAGAAGATTCATAGCCAAACTGGGAATTCTAGTTTGGAATCGAAATGTTGGCGGATTCCTTTAGAAATGATTAGGTTGAAATTTGTTTCAGAAAATAAGGGCCACCAAACATGGGATACCAACATGCCTACTGCAATAGATCTTCACGAAGCTGGTGTTAGATTTTCAAAAGTTGGAAAAAATGATAGAACAAGTTTATTTGACATTAAATTTGAGAATGGATTGATCACAATTCCTTATTTTTATGTTTTTGACGATACAGAGACAACCCTGAGAAATCTCATTGCTTACGAGCAACAATCGTCTGATGTACATCCTAGATATTTTAGTGATTTTTCAATTTTCATGGATTATCTTATTGACTCGGACAAAGATGTGAGTTTGCTTCGTCAAAAAGGAATCATCAAGAATAACATAGGAGATGATAAAGAAGTGGCTAGCTTCTTTAACAAAATCGGAAAAGGGGTCTCTATGTCATCCAACTTCTACTACAAAGAAGAATGCAGAAAATTAGTTCAACATTGTGAAAAACCATGGAACCGAATGAAGGCAAGTTTGATGCACAATTATTTTAGTAGTCCTTGGGTAGGAGCTTCAACTGTGGCAGCCATCGTACTTCTCATACTCACAGCTATGCAGACTGTTCTAGCTTTCACAGGTGGTATTAAGTAAGCAGGTCATTGAATGTCTTATAATTGCAGTCCCATGTCATTTGTGGATGGGAATATTGGCTTTGGACAATTTTCTTTTCATGAGTTAGTTTTTGAGGTTGAGTTAGGTCCAATGTCCATTTCTTTATCATGTCTCAACTGTATTGTTTCCTCATAATTCCATGCATGCAATTTGGCGTCTTCGAAGAAGAAGTATATTTTCAATTATCAACCTCTTCTCTTTTTCTCTTTCAATAAAAATATAAATAGCTATTGCCTCAATCCCAAACTAATTAGGTCTGCTTTATGAATCCTCACTACTGGAAAAATGTGATTTAACAAGAGGCATTCCGTGAAATATATGAATGACATTTAAATTACTACACGAGCCGACAACTGCCCACAAGAGTTTTCTTCCAATCAAACTTTTGTTTTAAGGTAAAGCTTGTAAGAATTTCAATTAACATGGACTGTGGTGCATTGATGGGACTGCTTCACCCTTAATAAAAGGTTTCAAGTTCGAGTTTTGGGTATGGAGAAAATCTTGTTAGGAGCGCCACTCCCAGAATGAGCAAGAGGCTAAACATTTTATTGTGCAAAGTTATGTTTCCCTCATCTAGAGCAAGGCTAAACATTTAGGGTGCATTTGATAAGTAGGAAAACATGTTTTGTTTTTACGAAAATAAATTTCTTAAAATTCAGAAAAATAACTTCTCCAATAAAACTCAGAAAAAACAAATTTCACAAGTCAATGTCCTCCAGTACACCCAATCCCACCCCCAATATCCCTCTCTCTCCATCACTTCTATACTCCTAACCCCCTAACTCCACCACCATAGTGTTTGTATAAATTTTATAAACATATTTTCAAGATAATATATTCCATTTTACTCACCAAACACCAAAACATAAATTTAAAAAATCTCTTATTTGTCCGAAACAAAACATTTTCAAATATATTCTTAAAATATTAAATTTTTGTAGAACTAATCGTTAAGTGACAACATTTTGTTTAAATTTTTTATGATTTCTTTAGTGAGGTGTTATTATATATGTATATTGATATTTAATATTTAGTTCTCGTTAAGCTATTATAAATAAAAGTACACAATAAATTAGTTTAATAATTTTGTGTATCAAAAAGAATGAATATATTTATTAACCAATTTAACTAGCAAAGAAAGCAAAAAAGAGTATAATGTGAATGTAAACGAGACAAACATGAGTAGAATTTCCTAATTAAGTTATGATCATAACTGATGGACACCATTTAAATATAATTTTTTTTAAAAATATTTAAACTTACTGAAATTTACTGCATGACCTTAATGATAATTACCATAAAATTTTAATTTATAAATAATATATTTCTTGCAAAATATTATTACACAATATTTGAGTATGATTGTTATAATGGGGTAATTTTACAAAGAGTAGATCGCTATATATAATGGATGCAACAATTGTTATAGGTAGAATGCTGTTATAGAGAGGTAAAAAATATAACATGAAAAATCGATATATATATATATATATTTGCTTTTCTCCAGAACCAAGCTTTTGATCCATATAAACCTTAACTATTAGTTGTTCACTAGCCTTTTCTATCTAAATTATCATTATTGTTCTGGTAAAAAAAGTGAATAACTGATAGTTGAGGTGTGTTTCGATAAATATTTGGTGATTGTTCAAGTAGGAAACTCATACATTTAAGTTCTGATATGAAATTCACAAAATCAAAATACTTTAAGTGTATTTTTGACCCTTCACTTATTTAAAATTGATTCTTTTCCTAAATCTTCTACTTATAAATGTGATAAGGTTTAATTAGTTTAAGGTTACTCCCTTTACCACTTTACTTGTCATATTTTTTGCTTACACGTCCTTAAGAAAAATACTAAGTAGAAGATAATTTGACTAAATTATTTTTATTTATTACTCCTCTCAATTTAATATTTCTTTCTTTTGCACTATGTTGATATTTCTTTATATTTATAACTAAAAGTAAAAGTAAAAATAAACAATTAATAATATCTTGATTTTCTAAAATTACAATTATTATGAATCATCTATTTTAATAATGAATCTATTTATAATAAGGATGACAAGTAAAGTACTCCAACGGAATATCAAATTTTGTTATATGATCATTTAAGCATCTTTATTATTTGACTACTATACCCACCGGTGGGGCCACTTCCTCAATAGTGACTCATCATCACCCATTAATAAATTGAAGTACATAAGTCTTCCCTAACTTAATTAGTCCAAATGATAATTTGTTATTTCTGAAATTGACATGTAATCTTCATCCACACTGAACAAATGTTCAGTTCTACCTTTAGTATAGATTGGCCCTATAACCACTCACCATCTTCCCTAAAAATTTTACCTTAAATAAAAATATTTTGAAGCCACAGATCAATCTATAATCATAAATTTAAAGTTTAATTTATATCAGAATTTTAAACATGATAATCTTACGAGAAGACGTTAAAAAAACATACTTGAAGAGGAAGATATCATTATAGAGAGGAGCGAAAGCGTTAGTTGTAAAAATTAATTTCTATCTACTTGCCCTAATTTAATGTTATCACACCCGTCGGCGATGAAATTGTGTTGAGAATATATATGTGGTAATCTTAATAGACGGAGGGAGGACCAATTTATAGAAGTTAAGACTTAATCCGGTACGTCTATCAAATTATCGATGTATGGATAGAGAGGCGGCTTAAGCATATTAGTGGCCTAAGACGAAAATTGAAAGGAAACTTTAATTTGTTAAGAAAATTTAATATATATTTTTATAAAGTTTACTTTTTAAATTTCTTTAAATGCAAAATTATTTAATTATTTTTTAATACTCCCTCCGTCTCATATTAGTTGCACACTTTTTTTTTATACGCATATTAAGAAATCATAAATAAGAAGATTATTTTATTAGTTTACTCTTTAAAAAACTTTCTTGGAACTTTACAAACAAATGTGAACACTTTCAAAAAGAATTAATTGCATGGTTAATATAAAAAAAAATTAATTGATACTTTCTTTATTTAGTAAGGTGATCAACTAATATGGGATAACTATTTTTAGTATAGTGAGTAAAATTAACAGATGATCTTCATCCACATTGAACACATGTTCAGTTCTACTTTTAATATTGATTGGCCCTATCCACTCACCATCTTCCCTCCAATTTTTACATTACATAAAAATATTTTGAAGCCACAGATCAATCTATTACTGTAAATTTAAAGTTTAATTCACGATAAAATTTTGAACATGATAATCTTAAAAGTGAACATAATTGAAAAGGAAGATATCATCATAAAGAGGAGTAGAAGCGTTAGTTGCAAAAATTGGCCAGCTCCTTGCCCGAACTTTACATTATTATAGTAGTCAACGATGAAATTGTGTAGAATAATATATATAAGAAGGATCAATTATAGAGGTTAAAACTTAATCTGGTATGTTTATATTAAATAATCGATGTACAAATGAGATCTATTCTTTATTAAATACTAGTTATTAGCCATATGAAAGAGGGTTAAACTTAACGGAATCTTTTCACAAATTTGTTAGTTTTCACCATGCATTTTTCCAATGAATTGGTTTCGACGGAATCGAAATCATATTTTATTAAAAAAAAAAATCATTGGTTCGTGGTAGGAAACACCTCTTTCTCTAATAGTGTATGGACCGATAGCATAACATAAGACAATATTAAAAAAAAATTAATAATAAAGACACAAATATGACTCTTTTCCCAATATAAAATGATTATCCATCTGACTCATGTCCTTCAACTTAAAGTATAAAATAATATACTTGAAAAAAAAAGGTATAAAATAATATAATTAATTGATAGTGTTTAGCATATAGATGGAAAAAATAATAAACTATTTATACTATATATTCCTTTATATAAAATACCCCCTAACTAATTATAGAAAATGCCCCCTTTCCTTGTAGCTTTAGTTATTTATCTCCTTCTTAATTCTTTTTATTTTTATTTATCTACTTCTTCTCTTTTTTTCTTCTTTTTTAATTTATTTATTTCTTTTTATGTTTTTTTGTTCATTTATTTTTTTATTAAATTATTTTATTTTTTATTTTTTTTACACCATAAGCGAATTCATACTCAGTTTTATTTTATATACTCTTTTTCTTTTCTTTTTTTCTTTTTTCTCGTTTGTTTCTTCTTTCAATTTTTTTCCTACTTTTTTTCCTTTTATTTTTCTCCTTATTGGTTCCTTTTATTTTTGTGTTTTTTATTTTTTATTTTTTATTTTCTCTTTGTCTTTTTAATTTCTTTATTTCTTGTTCCTTTCTTTTCTTTTTCTCCCTTTTTTTTTGTCATTTATTTCTTTTTTTTATACTTTATTTTTTTTCCTCAAACCATAATATATTTTTTTATTTTCTCTTGATTTTTTAATTTTTTTATTTCTTGTTCCTTTCTTTTTCTCCTTTTTTTTTATTGTTATTTCTTTTTCTTTTTTATTTTATTTTTTTCTCAAACTATAATATTCTTTATTTTTTCACCACCATCTAATTTCATATTTTTGATTTTTTTTATATCTCTATATTTTTTTATTTCTTATTTCAGTCGATTCTCTTTTTTTTTTAATTTCTGTTTTTTTTTTCATTTGCTTCAGTCTATAATGATATACTAGCATAATATCATTCTTCAATGAGACATTCCTCAATCCTCAATGATACCATCATAGTATATCGATATATTGTGATAGTATCATGGAGGACTGTTTCAGTGTTTTTATGAGACACTCCTCAATATACCACCATAGTATATTCATATACCAGCATAGTATCATTCTTCAATGAGATACTCCTCAATCCTCTATGATATAGTATCTACATACTGACATGGTATCATGAATGACGACTTCAGTCCTCCAAATGAGACACTTCTCAATTCTCCATGATACTATCACATTATATTCATATACTGTCATAGTATCATTGAGGTCTGCTTCAATCCTCAATGATACCATCACAGTATATGAATATATTGTGATAGTATCATAGCGGAGTGTTCCAGCCCTTTAATGAGACACTCCTTAGTCATTCTTAATTTTTTTTTATTGTGGCTTACTTATTATTTATTATTTTTATCAGTCTAAAAATAGTTGGATAGTATCTTTATTTTTATATTTTATTTTATATTTATAAAAAAAGATAAAAAAGAAGAAGATAATTTAACCAAAAATAAAAATATATATATTTCAAATTATACTAATATGATATCATCTTTCAATGAGATACTCCTCAATCTTGCATGATACTATCATCGTATATCTATACACTGACATAGTATCACATAAGATTATTTCAATCATTTAATAAGAAACTTCTCAATCCTCCATGATACCATCATAATATATCTTTCATCTTTGAATTTTTATTTTTATCTTTTACTTTAAAAAGAAAAATAAACAGATAGAGATAATAAATAGAAAATGCAACCAAAATAAAAAAAGAAATAAAAAGAAAAGAAGACAAAAAGTATTTATCATTATAATTATTTTTTTCTTCTATATTTATTAATCTAAAAATAATTAATTAATATTTTACATTGTTTTTTTATTTTTATCCTTTAAAAAAAATTAAATAATAAAAAAGGAGAAGCCAAAAAAAGCAAGGAAAAGAAACAAAAACAATACTACAACACAACGTATACAAACAAAAAGATAAAAAAGGAAAGAGAAACTAATAAAAAAAAAAAGGAAGCTTAGGGATAAAAAGACAAAAAATAAAGGTGGCAGGAAAGAGGTACCGTAATATAAGGCTGAAATTTAAGGGGTATTCGGGTAATATTTTTAAGCCGCGTGGGTAGTTCGTATAATTAGTTTGGGAGGGGGCAATGTCCTGTAATTATTTTTATTTAGGGTCTATTTTGCGTACATTTTTCCATTAATATTTGATAGTAACATGTGTCTTAGGATCACCTTTGGTCGAATTATACGTGGTCTTATTTTGACCTTTCAACACAAATATTGTCGACCAATGATAGAAAAGAACGAGAAATCCATTTTCCAGATAATCTTTTAAATATGGACTGAATAATTTTGATACTTTAAATTTGTCAAAAATCATATTTTTAGTCTCGATATATTTAACAATTTCATTTGTTAGATTTGATGAAAATAGTAAAAGAGAAAAATAACTATAAACATCAAAAAGTTTCATCATATTCTAAAATATGCAACACAAAATAAATAAAACAGACACAAAAAAAATTTGAAAAATAATAACAACTATTATGCCTCAAAAAGTTACATCAAATTCTTAAAATAAATAATAGTAACAAATAATTTTTGGTGAAGGAAATTATCTAAAAGTATACTAGAGCTTAGATATTAACTAATCGGAGAGTACTGTTGTGATCAAATATTTGAGTAGTAAAGATTAAAAATAATGTTTTTCTTTAAAAAATAAAAATTCAATAACACCAAAGGTGTTGTATATCATATCAAAGGTTTATTTACAGCACATCAAAAAATGGGCTAACAAAAACCAACTTATTGCTCATTACTACTGCAACAAGAAGAGAAGTCTAACTAACAAAAAAGTTTTCCTTATCAAATTTAGACCAAAAATTGATGCACGTGAACTCGTAATCTCTTCTTAAAATTAGGTATTTTATAAATATATTTTTGGTGGCACCCATATTATCTGTTAGCACCCATATTTCGAGAAGACTAAGTGGTGTATTTGATTGAAGATTGAGTTATCTGAGGATTAGTGATCATTTTCCGCTAAATACATTTTTTTCTTTTTTTTCCAGAAATCCAAAATTCGCTACAGACAAAACACATAATTCAAGTCATCAATAATGCACAACTCTGGAGTCAATTATTGTCCTATTTCTACAACTCATTAGAAAGGTACGTTTTAAGTCAACACACACAAGTCTTCCCATGGAAATGTAGCCAAGTTGTTATAATTTGATTGGATTGAGTTTGTAGCCAAGTTGTTATAATTTTATATTTTGTTACCATTTACTAGGGACATTTTTGTTTCCTAGTGATCTTTGTTTCACAATTTAAAAGTTGTTTAGTTTGTAGCCATCAATTGTGCAAATTTATCTTGTAGTACTTGATTTGTATTAAATTTGTCATTTATTTATACTATGGTCCATGAAAGTCCCACACCATTAATCTCGAATTCATATTTGCCTCCCCAGTACGCTATCCAGCTTGACTCTAACAGTTGTCAAGGTGAAGCCAGCGCCACACAAATAAAGGCAAAGTAGATTGAGACATACCTTCTTACTATATTTGTTAACTCTCTCACTACTTTATTTTAGTTACTTAACATACCACATGTAAACACTCTAATACATCGCTCCAGGTAGTGATACCATTGTCTCACCTCGTGATACATCGTCCCGATATATCAAAGGTAATTATCCAGAGGTGAGGCGATGTGTTGAGAATATAAATTGTGTTGAGAATATATATGTGGTAATCTTAATAGACGGAGGGAGGACCAATTTATAGAAGTTAAGACTTAATTCGGTACGTCTATCAAATTATCGATGTATGGATAGAGGGGCGGCTTAAGCATATCAGTGGTCTAAGACGAAAATTGAAAGGAAACTTTAATTTGTTAAGAAAATTTAATATATATTTTTATAAAGTTTACTTTTTAAATTTCTTTAAATGCAAAATTATTTAATTATTTTTTAATACTTCCTCCGTCTCATATTAGTTGCACACTTTTTTTTTTACACGCATATTAAGAAATCATAAATAAGAAGATTATTTTACTAGTTTACTCTTTAAAAAACTTCCTTGGAACTTTACAAACAAATGTGAACACTTTCAAAAAGAATTAATTGCAAGGTTAATATGAATTTTTTTTAATTAATGCTTTCTTTATTTAGTAAGGTGATCAATTAATATGGGACAACTATTTTTAGTATAGTGAGTAAAAAATTAACAGGTGATCTTCATCCACATTGAACACATGTTCAGTTCTACTTTTAATATTGATTGGCCCTATCCACTCACCATCTTCCCTCCAATTTTTACCTTACATAAAAATATTTTGAAGCCACAGATTAATCTATAACTGTAAATTTAAAGTTTAATTCACGATAAAATTTTGAACATGATAATCTTTAAAATGAATATAATTGAAAAGGAAGATATCATCATAAAGAGAAGTAGAAGCGTTAGTTACAAAAATTGGTCAACTCCTTGCCCGAACTTTACATTATCATAGTCATCAACGATGAAATTGTGTAGAATAATATATAAGAAGGATCAATTATAGAGGTTAAAACTTAATCTGGTATGTTCATATTAAATAATCGATGTACAGACGAGATCTATTCTTTATTAAATACTAGTTATTAGCCATATGAAAGAGGGTTAAACTTAACGGAATCTTTTCACAAATTTGTTAGTTTTGAGAGTGAAGATCAAAATGATTCACCTTTTGCAAACATTAAGGACCATAGTTGTTATGGTGCATATATCAAGGACCAAAATAAATCAACTCTAATATATTAAATTAAGGACCATTTTGATCATTTTCTCAATTAAAATATGTTAAGTACGTACTTGAAGGGATCCCAGTCTATTCTGTCTTTAATTATTTTTCAATCAGTTATGTTTTATAATAATCAAATGTGCAAATAAAATTAACTCACCTTCTCTATTGGACACTTCCACTCGAATAACAAAATTTTAATTGTTACCCCACAAAAAAGAACAAAAATAAGTATTTGCACGGAGTTTATCATATATCATATATTTATTGATTTGATATAAATATCAAATACGAATAAATTATTGTCATATAATACTCACTACTGGTGCAATGCATTTAAAGAAGAGTGGTTTGGTGGAAATGCAGGGACTTACGTAAGAGATTACGTCACAAAGGACAAGATTGGCATTTAAAAAAAAGGTGCTTGGTTCTTTTGCACCTAACTTTCTATTTGTACCGTATATAATTAATACACCCTCCCAGCTCCGTTCCATATTATTTGTCAATTTTTTTTTACATTTCTTAGAAAATTATAAATAAAATAATATTTTTTACTATTTTACTCTCTCTTTAATAAATTGCACAAGATTAAGTTAATCTTATTTCAAGAATATTTAATATTAAGGGTTAAATGAAATGAAAATAATTAATTCTATCTGAATTTTATAAAATAACAAATAAATTGGAACAAGTATTTTTAGTAATCTTGATAACTGATATAAGACGAAAGGAATAATGGTGAACAACTTGTAAAATTAGTTTTGCACCTAACTTTCTATTTGTACTGAGTAAATTATCTAGAAAAGTAAAATATTGCTCACTTATTACTTGAACTCTGAATTTCAACAAATAACTCTGAAAATTTAAAAAAACACATGCTTATATTTACATATATAAATATCTTCATATCATTTTAGATTAATTGGTTCGGTGAGACAAGTAGGGAGATGGTGGCGTAATGGCACAGGGTTTGGCTTAGTTCCTTTGGCTGTCTACAATATGGTTTGCTACCTTTAGGTTGTACCCGTAGCTTCAAAAACGCATGCACAAAAAAAAAAGCTAGTGAATTTTGTTGATCATAAATACTCGATTGATGTGAATGACACATAATTCATCTCTGAATTAGCTCATGAATTGATGATGGCTGGTTGATAGATCATTTGAAACTTAATTAGTTCAAGGGGAAGATTGTTGAATTTATGTGAATAAAGTCCATATTTATAGCTAAAAGAAAAAATAAGTTGTATAAGTGTTGAATACTATTAATTGTGAGTGATCAAGCAATGCATAATTTTTGATAAAAAGACTAAAATACCTTTAATCGCCCTTTTTCTGCTCAACTACTATGCAATTAATTTACCTAAAAGGAGACATCGAAATAAAGTTGTCTGAGAGCTACAACAATATGTTTGTACGATGTTGTGATACATATTAAAGAGCCTACTCAACTACATTACTTTTGCAAAATTAATTTTGCACCTAACTTTCTATTGGTACTAAAAGTAAAATATCGTGGAATCAAAGACCTCCATAATACATGCATGATTGCATGGCGACAAACAATCAAATTAAACCTGTCCTTTTCCCAAAAATAAATATATTTTCTCATATATTTTAGTAGCCTCAACTCTTGAGTCTCATCTTGATATATAAATATCTTTTCACTCATATAATATAGATTTTTGTCTCATCTTGATATATAAATATCTTTTCACTCATATAATATAGATTTTTTGTCTTCGTTTAACTCCATTTTACACTTATGTAAAATAGAGGAATGAATCTCTATTTTTGTCCTCTTTCATATTTACTTGGTTCATTACTTTTCAAACTGTAAAATTGTCTGGAGAGTTTTTATCAAAATCCTACGAAACTATGCTTAGTATCGTGTTCTAACTTCTACTTGTGACTCTTAGATAACATTTTAACAAAAAATATTAAAAATTAACCGAACCATATCGATATCAAAGAAAATACAAGATGATGGAATGATTTCGAAAAATCTAATTTTGATTATATAAAGTAAAATAATCAAAAAATGATATGATATTTTTTTTATAAAATAACCGATCGAATCGTAACATTGACACCTCTACGTAGGGGTATTCACGATTTGAGTAAAAATTGATCAAAACCAAGAAAATCTAAATAAACCGATTAAATAAATCAATTTTATTTGGTTTTATCTGATTTTACATTTTTAAGAATCGATAATATATGATTTGATTTTAGTTTTGTTCAAAAAATTGAATAAATAATTGAACCGTACCGATAAATTATATACCTAATTTTTATAATTATATATACATAAATATATTGTTTTTTATGAATAATTTTAAATATCTTATATATGTTTTCATCAAAACTTATTTATATTTTAAATATTTTGTATTAAACGTACACCATTATGTTTTATGTGGCAGTCTCAGGATTTCTTTTGAACGAATCGTTGTCTTTTTTTTCTTCTTCTTTTGAATGAATCATTTTTTTAATTTTCCTGTATGATTAATAACTGAATAATCAAATCAAACCGAATCGAAATCAGTAATAACCAAATTGATAAATGTATATTATATTTGAGTTGATTTAATTTTAATAATTTAAAACTGATTATATTAATTTGATTATAATTTTGATTAATAACCGACTCAAATTAACCTGTAAATATCTTTACCCCTACGCGTATCAGATACTATTTTCAATTATCTGTATTTCTTCTCTTTTCTATATAATAGATACTCCATAGCAATGAAAAATCCAGGAGAAGAGACACTAAAGAAGAAAGAGCCAAACCAAAGAGGTAATTTTCTGCATTTTTTTGTTCAATGCTAGACACTATCAATTAATTATATTATTTTATATCTCAAGTTGAAGAACATAACTCAAACGGATAATCATTTTATTTAAAAAATTCTTAGTCAATCATTATTCTTTTAGAATTCAATTAATCTGAATTCGTGACAGAGAATCTCACTTTGGTAGGTGAGCCTATTTTTAGGACTTAAACTCAAAATCTTTAATCAACAAGGAAGGAGTAATTACCACTTAACTACAACTATTGCTGGTTACTCATCATCAATTAGTTGTGTTCTTTTAGAAATGGTGTACCACTACAATATGTTTTAAATATTTTTATACAATATACACCTTGTAGAAATGATTTGGATATGAAATATTGGGGTGTACAATATCCATTTTCTTAAAGAGTATCTCTTTTCTTCTTTTCTTTTTTTTCTGTGCAAAGAAACGTCTGATACTAAGGATGATATAAAAAAAAATTGCCATTAATTTAGGATGATATAAAAAAATTTGCTGAATACATATGCTAGCCTTTTAATTCTTTTATTTAAATACTTATACTAAGAATTATATCTATTGAATACTTGAATTATGATAAAATGTGCGTACTGAATATATTTTTGACAATCTTTCATCACGCATTTGACATGAAAATGGTGATCAGAATTAACTTCAAAACTCTTTTGTAGATTTTTTGGCTCTATACTTTAAAGGTAAATTCAGAATTTAAAATTTATGAATTCATATAGCGAATACAAGTTAATGCTACCAAGAAAAATGCACATATACTTTCCCTTTTATTGCTTTGTCTTTTCTTTCCAAATAATAATAACCATGACATCTATGAATTGAAATTAAAAAGAATCTGTCTTTTGTAGGAATTACAGTTGAAGAAAGTTATTAAAGAGGGATGGAACACTCCACTGTGATTACCCCAATACATGACCAAATTCCACTGCTTCCTCAAACTGAAAAAGATGAGGTATCTCTCTCAAGTCTCAACTATACAAAACAGTTTCCCCTATAAATTAGTTTTTGATTTCATTAGTCCACTTTCTTTTGGCAATTAACTATACATATCATAAGAATTAAAGTAAACATACTCATATGATTAAAATATATGAACAATTAATTGGTTTTATCTACATAGAAAAAATTTATCCTATTTTTTGCCAAGTCTATATGAATTTTAAGAGATTGTAAGATCTTTAGACTATTTCTTTACATGTAATTTTAGGTCTAACTCATGATACTAACATATTCACTAACCATGATTTTACACCAGCCTACGAACTAGTATATTTGTAGTTCGGCATAAGATAGGACCAAACCATCTCAAGTGTCCTTGTTTTCAGTTTATATGTGTTGCTTGCACCATTTGGTAGATGTGATAATTTTTAATCTTGTCAAATTTTATAGAATCATAGAATCTTAACATATGCATCAAATCTTTATAATATTCAACTTGTGGATGTGTTGAACCTTAACAATCCTAAGATTCACTTTCATATAATATTACAGGTCTTATAATTAACTATTTTATAAAAGGCAAAATACATACACTCAAATTTTAAATTTACAAAGTGATCATCACACCTCAACTTAACATAGGTATGTTTTGTGAACACTTGGGGTGTGTTTGGTATGAAGGAAAATATTTTTCATGAAAAATGTTTTATGGAAAACAAGTTGGTTTCTTACTTATTTTCTCATGTTTGGTTGGTGAGTGGAAAAATATTTTTCGAAAAATATTTTTTATTGTTTGATTGATGAGTGAAAACACATTTTTCAATTTTTTTTTTATTAGAGAGTAGAAAATATTTTTAGGGGTAGGTCGGAGGTTGGGGGAGGGGGGCTGGGTGGGGCGGGTGGATGGGTGGGGGACGGGTCACTAAAAATCACTAAAAAAATTACTTTTTTTAAGAAAAACTTTTTTTAAAAAAAAATTTAAACATTAAATTATTTTTTTTGGGAGGAGGGAGGTAAGAGGGGGAACAAAAATATTATTTTTTTAAAAAATAAGTAAATTTTTTGTACAAAAATTAAAAATTGAATTTTGGTGGGGGGGGGGGGGGGGAAGAGGGACGGAGTACCAAAAATATTACTTTTTTTTAAAAAATAAGTAATTTTTTTTTAAAAAAAATAAAAATTAAATTTTGGGTGGGGTGGAGGTGGTAGGGGGTACCAAAATTATTTCTTTTTTTAAAAAAAATATTTTTTTTTAAAAAAAAAATAAAAATTAAATTTTGGGTGGGGTGGAGGTAGGGTGGGGTGGGGTGGGGGGAGGGGCTGAGGGTTTGAGTGGGATGGGTTACAAAAATATTACTCTTTTTAAGAAAAATATATATTTATTTTGAAAAAAAAATTTTAAAAATTGAGTTTGGGTGGGTGAAAGTGATAGTCGTGGTGGTGGGGTGTGTGTTAAAGTGGAGTGGGCGGATGGATGAAGTGGGATATAAAAAATATTATTTTTCTTAAAAAAGTTAATATTAATTTTTTAAAAAAGAATTGAAAAAAATTAAAAGAAATTGATGCGGGATGGAGGTGCGGGTGGGGTGGGGTGAAATAGAAAAAATATTTTTAAAAAATTGTGTGAGGTAGAGGTGGGGGATGGAGGTAGGGGTGGGAATAGGAGGGTGGAGTAGGTGAGATTGGGTGTTATGAAGGTGAGGACTTGTTTTCCCTACTTTGATTAGAGAAGTCATTTTCCTTATTTTGGAGGAAAATATTTTCAATGTGGGGTCCATGCTTACATGGCATAGAAAATAATTTATTTTGCCATGTCATTTTCTTTTAAATGATAAGTGTAGTTTAATGATTTTAGACAATAAAAATCATAAGCTGAGTGATACTTTTGATACAAAGCAAAGTTCAATGTAGCGATTATATATATATATATATATATATATATACACGTGTCATTTGTTAGTTTGTCCAATTGACACGGCACCAGCAATTGGAGTTCACACATGAGGTGTTAATGAGACACACTTGTATTATGTTGAGGTGTCTAAATTACTACTGAATAATTGTTTTAAGTGTTAACTAATTGAAGTCTGGATCAAATTTAAGTGTTCGCCTATATATTTTGTCTTCATACAAAACTTACATTTGATTTTAATTCCATGTAACATAGGATCTTACAGGAAGCAATCAAATGTAAACAAAATGATGAATATTGCATGCTGCTTCTAATAAACATTTTAAAATTTCTTCATATACAACGGGAAAAAAATTATTTCTATGATCTAATCCTATGGTTTTCAAGAAGTTTCATTTATACTATTCTTCTTCCACCAATTTCACCCCTTGAAACTCCTTGCACTGCAAAAATAAACTATGACTCTTTTATACTAATTTACAGATAGAAGAAAGGAGGAAAGTGGATCATTCGGTTGAGATAAAAGTAACAAATGGCCAAGATCCATCAGGGTCGCAAACAAATAAATCTACAAATCAAATCTTTAATGAAATGTTTGAGGATTTGGAGAATTCGTCTATCAAATCGTGTACCATATTCAAAGTAAATGTGGGGCTACGTGAATCAAATACAGATGCTTATATACCAAAGATGGTCTCTATTGGTCCTTACCATTGGGGAAAACCTCAACTTCGTCCAATGGAAAAGTACAAACTACTGTACCTACAACGGTTTCTTCAACGGAAAGAGGGGCTTGATGTGGAAAGTTGCATGAGTGAATTAGAGAATTTGAAGGAGGACGCACTAAAGTGTTATGATGATATAGAAGACCCCAATAATGGCATGAGTCGCACTGGTCATGAATTCTTGCAAATGTTGTTGCTTGATGGTTGTTTTGTGGTTGAGTTTATTCGAGAGCTAATGGGAATGCGTCCAGAAGGAGAAGATAAAATTATCACTACTAGTGTTGGTTGCATATTCGATCAAGTGCTCCGAGACTTGATGTTATTGGAAAATCAACTTCCTTTCTTTGTTCTCAACAAGCTTCATGACATGACTTTGCAAGTTGATGAATTACCATTTGCAATAATGGCGAAGTGTTGCTTTCCTATTAACTTCCCAAAATTTGATCGTAAAGCCCTTCAAGAGATATATACTAATGCCATTGCAGGAAATATCAAACATTTACTTCATCTAATACACATGTCATGGCAGGCGAATCCTAACACAGATCGATCATATTCACGGAAAAGCTTATGTTGCAACCCTTTGCGAATAATTAGGTCAAAAGAAAAGCTCAAAGATTATAAGGACAACAAGGTCATGCCAAATGCAACAGAGCTTTCTGAAGCTGGAGTTAGCTTCACAAGCTTCGGAAATATTTATCGGTCACCGGACAAAGATGATATTGGGGATACAAGTTTATTTGATGTAAAGTTCGAGAATGGAGTGATGAAAATCCCTTGTCTTAAAGTCTTTGATAGTACCGAGTCCAACCTAAGAAATCTCATTGCTTTTGAGCAACAATCTGATGTACACCATAAATATTTCACTGATTTTGCCGCTATCATGGATCATCTTATTGAGTCGGACAAAGATGTGAATTTGCTTCGCCAGAACGGAATCATAGATAACAGGATAGGAGAGGACAAAGAAGTTACTAGAATCTTTAACAAAATTGGAATCGGGGCTTCCATGTCAGAAGACTTCTTTGACAAAGAAGATTACAGAAAAGTAAATCAATATTGTGAAAAACGATGGAATAGAATGAAGGCAAATTTGAAGCGCAATTACTTTAGTAGTCCTTGGGTAGGAGCTTCAACTGTGGCAGCCATCATTCTCCTCGTACTCACAACTATACAGACTGTTCTAGCTTTCACAGGTAGCGTTAAGTAAGTAATAGCTGTTCTAATTATCATGATTGTCTGAATGTCTCAATTGTATTGTTTCCTCACAACTCCATGCATGTAATTTGCATGATTGTAAATGTCTCAATTATTTCTATTTCCCCATTCTGTATTGGGTTTGTAGTTGAATGCTAATTAGTTTCTTTCAAGTATCTATTAATCTGGAGGTTTATTAGTTGTGTTTCTTTACTTAGTTTATTTTTTAACATTAAGGAATTATAGCTGGATTACAAAATGAGCCATCTATTAATTATTAATAGACAATTTCTTGTGATTTTTCAAATTAAATCCTTTGATTCCTATATTTGTAGTTGAACATTTTTATCGAAATACCCCTCCGCAGAACCATAAAATAAGTGTAACAAAACAAATTGCAAAATATAAAGTTTTCCCTTTTTGCTTGTTGTAACTGATCTGAACAATGGGTGATCACAAAATAACGAATTGTGGGTTAATTAGGAGTCCGAAGTTCTACTTAGAAAATTAATTTGTCACAAACGAACTTCGTTTCTGATGGGTAATATCTTAAAAGAATTGCAATGTCGAGGGGAGTTCGAGTCAGAAATTTGATGTTATTTGAGTAAGAGTGAAGCTAGTTAACTTTGTATGAATTTCAGTCATAGTTAGTTGAATTGTGAAGTTATAGTCGATTTATATCAAATTTGTATTATAATTATATGTTGAGTTATATGAAAATTATATTTTAAATTTGTATATTAATTATATCAAATTTTATACAAGCTATATACATATTTCATATCAATTTTATACAATTTTTATACACAAAAATTATGAGCGAAATTCTAAATCTTAATCGAAATATACATATTATCCGATGGGTCATACAATTTTCTGTTTAAAGAAACAAAAAACAATTAAAATGGGGTATATTTTGGGGACCCCCTCACTGTCTTTCTTGTCGAGACTTTTAAGTTTCTAACTCCTTGAAAATATCATTAATTAGCACTTTACCACATTGGATGTTACGTAAGATGCATGTCAATTGCACTACTTATTCAATTTTATACAAGTTTAAGTGATTATTTATTTATGCAAAATCAAAGTTAAGAAATATAGATGTCAATTGAGACCAAGTTAAATGACACATTTATGTATTATGTTTTTATTTTTCGCGTACCATGCATTGGTCGAAGCAATTTTTTTTAAAAAATTAACCTTATAGTATAAAATAATATCCCACCAAATGAACTCTCTTTCGCTCCTCTAGGTTCACCTTGATAATATGATATTACACAATAGTGGTTAAATGATCGCTAAAAGTTAAACTCGAATTCTTTTTTGGTATATTAGAAAATACTAAGTAAATTATTTAAAGTTGTTCATAAATCTTTAACTTAATCTTTTCCACTGATCAATTAGAATATATATATGTTCTCTTAAACTAATTAATATACATTCAAGAAAAGAAAATACAGAACGTAGATCGATAAAATTAAAATTAAAGCATAATTGATTGATTGATCCAGTTATTTCACTCTAATTGAAATAAAACTTTTTTACAAAATGTGGTTTAATGATAAAACGATGGAGGGGGGAATTAGATAAGTTTGTTGATGGCTTATTGAGAAAGGAAGAATGCAAAAGAAAGAAAGAAGGAAGGAGAAAAAGAGGATAAATAAGCCTTTCATAAGTAATTGAAAAACTTTAAGAGTGTATTTGGTCGAATTTTTTAATTTCTTTTATGTTTGGTTAGTCAATAAAAATTTAAAAAATATTTTTTCTGAAAAACAAGTTTTTCAAAAATCAGAAAAATGACTTTCTTAATAAAATTAGTGAAAACAAGTTCATAATTATCCAAACAAAACACACACTTATTTTTCAAAAAAAAATATGACATCTTCCTTCATACCAAACACACCCTAAAAGTGTTAGTCTTGAACTAAACTTGATATCAAATCCAAGAATAAATGGTGGCTTGAACACACTCCAAATGTTTTATTCTATGACAAGTTTTTCCTAAATGTAATCATGTCATTACACTTTATTCTATGATATTAAAGCTTTATTTATTCTTTCATACCTTTCTTAAAATGTACATTATTCCATATTAGTAATATTGGCACGCTTAAGGAAAATCTATAAATAGGACTCATATATAATTTTATCTTCATCATCTTCATAAAAGTTAAGCAGAGAAGAATTTAAGAAGAAACTCAAGCACACTCCAGCTAGTTCATTTTGAATTTAATAATAGCCAAATTAAAAAGGTAATTATTTTTAAATATTTTATACAATATTTCACATTTAACACACCCTTTATGTATGTATGCTTAATGTGCTATCTCATGTTACATTATCTATGTACTTGATATATATTAAAGTGTATTCCTTCCTTATCTTTTTATTTTTTATAGATCAAATTAGTTTCTTTTCTACGGGTTATGACAAAACATGGTATCAAAAAATTATAATTAAAAAAAAATGTTTTTTTGTAGAAATTACAGTTGAAGAAAAGGAATGGCACACTCCATTGATATTGAACTTACCTCAACAGATGATCAAATTCCACTGCTTCCTCAAACTAAGAAAGATGAGGTCTCTTTTTAAATTACTATACAAAACAGTTTTTCATGTAATTAGTTTTGATTTCTTTTTGTGGTAACCAATGTAAATATTACCATAAACCAAAAAAAATCAATGCACCTAAAGAGCACTCAATCCCTCAACCACCTTCCAGGAAGGGTGCTAAGGAGATTAAGCCTCCAACTACTCACTAATTACACAATCTTTGTATCAAACTGGTGTTCCTTTGAGCCTGTCTAGACATTCTAAGTATATCTATTCTATTGACAAAATCTTTCTTTATCTGGGCTATAACTATATCAGTGGTGACTGCAGTTCCTCTATACAACCTCCAATTTCTGGCCCTCCAAGTGTGATATATGGCTGCTCCTCACATAGCTGCAACCAGTTCCTTTCTAAATTGTTGTCGGTGCTTCCTTTTGACACTCTCTAGAACTTGCTTCACACTACCAGATGGGATGCGTAATCCTGTCCATTGCCTCAGAGCACATCTCACTCTCCTTATCCACTCACAAGCAGCAAATGTGTGAGTGTGAGTCTCTATTGCCAAACTATCACATAAACAAGTTTTGTCCCTAACTGGAATGTTAAACTTGGTTATCCTCTCCTTTGTTAGCAGTCTATCCTGCGTGGCAAGCCAGAGTATGAACCTGTGTTTAGGTTGGGCCAGCCTACTCCATATCAGCTCAGCTATCCCAAACCTCATTTGAGTCCTCTGTAGAGTATGATAACTCTTGGTGATTGAATATTGGCCTCCAAGTTATAATAAATAAACATCCTGCGCGTACCACCCTTGCATCTCAGACTTGAGTGCATTAACCTTCTTCCAGTACCAACTTGAGTCCAAAGGAGGCGTATGAGTCCATATATTCTGATCTTGCTTCATATAAACTCCATGAAGCCATTTTACCCATAGGACATCTTTCTTCATAGTTAGCTGCCAAAGCAGCTTACTCACTGAAGCCATATTCCATAGCCTACTCCCTTTCACGTTTAATCCCCCCAACTTCTTAGGAAGACATATCCTCTCCCATGAGACCAATGCCACTTTCCTTGCTTCCACCTTGCTCCCCCAAAAGTAATCCCTACATCTTTGATCTATTTCTTTCACTACGCTTTGGGGCAAAATGAACACTGAACTCCAGAAACTATCCCCAACTTCTTAGGAAGACATATCCTCTCCCATGAGACCAATGCCACTTTCATTGCTTCCACCTTGCCCCCCCAAAGGTAATCCCTACATCTTTGATCTATTTCTTTCACTACACTTTGGGGCAAAATGAACGCTGAACTCCAGAAACTATAGATAGAGAATAGGACAACATTGATAATTTGAAGCCTACCTGCATAGGAAAGCTGTTTTTAGTAGCCTGTAGAAATCTTGTTTGTGATCTTCTCAATGAGTTGTTTGCATTCCATATTACTCCATCCTATAAAAGATAATGGTAATCCCAAGTATCTAATAGGAAAGAAGCCCAGTCTAAATCCTGTCTTCTGTAGCAACAGTTCTTTAGTCTGATCATCAACTCCAACAACAAACAAGTTAGACTTGTCCATGTTTGCAGCTAGACCTGTAACATCACTGAAATGAGACTGCCCCTCCATTACTCTTGATAGTGAGCTCACATTTGCTTTGCAAAAGATCATTAAATCATCCGCAAATATCAAATGATTTAGCTTAAGGTTTTTGCACATTGGATGGTATTGGAAGTCAGGTAGCTCGCCCATACACTTCAAGGTTCTTGATAGGTACTCCATTACTAACACAAACAACAAAGGGAACAGGGAATCCCCTTGTCTAAGTCCCCTCTGTCCAGCAAAGAATCCATGCCCCTCTCCATTGACCTTAACAGTGAACATTGGAGAAGTTACACATGTCATGATCAAGTGGACAAAGTTGTCAGGAAAATTGTACTCTTTAAGAGCCTCCTCCACAAATTCCCAGCTCACCATGTCATAGGCTTTCCACAAATCAATTTTCATTAAGCATCTTGACACAATGACTAAATTCAATATCTCTTCTCAATATGTAACAATGATGCATTTAGTTATATGATGTAGTTTGACTAGGCACGTAGTTTAAGAAATATGGAAAGATTTTATAATACTCCAAAACTACCCTTAAAAGAGTACACTTTTATGGAGTTTTTGCCAAATAAGTGGGACTCAACATGGGTAAAATGTTGATAATGTCATTAAATATTTACCAAACAAGAAAATGTGTCATTCTTTTTAGACGAATAAAATGAAAAGTGAATCATATAAATTGAGATAGAGAAAGTAATACTTAATTAATTTACTTTTTAGGATACAAATTCTTCATGTTAACTCATATCAAATTTTAAATATTTAATTATAATTCTTATCAAAAAAAAAATTCTATTTTCACATGGTAAAAAAGAAATGATTTTTTGCACACTTTCCCACCAATTACAGATAGAAGAAAGGAGGAAAACGGACCACTTAATGGAGATAAAGGAAACAAATGGTCAAGATCAATTAGTGTTACAAAGATTTAAGGATTGGGACAATATATGCATCAAATCCACAACCATATTCAAAGTAAATGTGGGACTACGAAAATCAAATCCAAATGCTTATACACCAATGTTGATCTCCATTGGTCCTTACCATAAAAGGAATCCTGAACTTAGTTCAATGGAAAAGTACAAATTGTTGTATCTACGACGGTTTCTCCGGCCGGAAAGAGGGGCTTGATGTGGAAAGTTGCATTAATGCATTGGAGAAAAGGAAAGATGAAGCATTAAAGTGTTATAACGATGATCTTGATAATGATATTGTTGACAAATTTTCAGAATTGTTGTTGCTTGATGGTTGTTTTGTGGTTGAGTTTTTACGAGAGCATTGTAATGTCGAGTATTTAGAAGATGACCAAATCATCGACATGAAATGGATGACTTATCAAGTATATCGAGACCTGGTGCTACTAGAAAACCAGCTCCCTTACTTCGTGCTCACTATGCTTTATGATATGACAAAGCTTCCTACAGAAGAGAACTTGTTGTATATGGTGAAACAGACCTTACTTAGTATTTCCCCAAAAGAGAGATTTATATTCCCATCAGAGATTGACAATATTAATGCACAAGAAATCGACCATTTGGTCCATGTGGTACACATGTTCTCTCAACCATCATATGATGAGATGGAAACTAGACAAACCACCAATGCTAACATGCAAAATGAATGTTGCAAGATAAGTTTTTGTGGCAACAGTTTGCAATTAATCAAGTCAAAAGAAACCCCGAAAGTCCCGTATTTATGGGACAACTGTCATATTCCAAGTGCAACAGAGCTTCATAATGCTGGAGTTAGCTTCTTAAAAATAGGATATGTAGTGGCAAATAATGAGGATAAAACATCATTATTCGATATCAAGTTCGACAAGGGATTCTTGAAAATCCCTTGTTTTACAATCGATGATGAAACGGAAACCTTCTTGAGAAATTTGATAGCTTATGAGCAATATTCTTTTAAAGTATATCCTTATTTTTCAAACTATGTGCATATAATGACTCAACTTATTGGCTCACATAAAGATGTGAATTTTCTTCGCCAAAACAAAATCATCGTTAAGGAAACAGGAAATGACAACTTATTGGCCAGCATCTTCAAGAAAATTATAGATGGAGTGGCACTCCGAAGCTTTTATTACTTGGAAGAATACAAAAAATTGATTCAACATTGTGAAAAGCCATGGAATCAAATGATGGCAAGTTTGAGGCACAATTATTTTCAGAGCCCTTGGACAGGAGCTTCAACTGTGGCAGCCATTATACTTCTTATACTCACAATTATACAAACTGTTCTAGCTTTTATCGGTGATCTTAAGAAGTGATCTTTGTTGTAACTATGTAACACAACCGTGTTTCCTCATTATGCAATTTGTATGTTGATGAGATTAATATTGTGTCACACCTCCATATTTATAATAAAATCAGCCCATTTAATCCATACTTTCGTTACTTCACTTTGTACCCATGTCATGTTACCCTTCAGAGATGAAAACTAGCATAATTAGGAATATTCTAGCATGAGGAAAGTAGAACATTGTAGGAAAAGCTTATGCTGGATTCTTGTTATGAACCAGCTCCAGCCCATTAATGTTACACAACCAGTTACTGGGCCGAGAAGAAGCAATAGAACCGTCAGGCCTTCACAAAGGTTGATTTGGGACTCGGCCCAACTAACAACTGGTTAAAAGTGACTACGGCTTAGAAGAACGTTCATGAAAAATATTCTGAAGAATCTGAATCTACTCATCCCCTTCTCTAACTTCTCCCACTCGATAAAGAGGTAAATTTGACTCTAATAAATATGTAAATTTGCTTCTTCTAGCTTTTACGGGCGATGTTAAGAAGGGATCTTTGTTGTAACTATGTAACACAATTGTTCACTGATCAAGTGTTTTCTCATTATGCAATTTATGTGTTGATGAGCTTAATATTGTGTCACATCTTCATCTATTCATAGTTAATAATATTGTTATGTCTGAAACAATAAACAAGGGATAGGTTTGACAGCACAAACAAGGCACATGGCAAATAATGGACAAATGAGTCTACTCAAATCTCGTAGAGTTATGTTGGTTCAGGTCAGAGACAGATCTAAAATTTTGAATTTATAGATTCTATATTTTAAAAAATGCAACTTACTAGGTTCGCAATACTTTTTGAGTATCCTAATATGAATACAAAATTTTGATTAAAGCTACTAAATTCTGCAGAACCCGCAACTAAAATGGTAGCTTCACCTCTGATTTGGGTGTGTTCACATGATGTGCTTTTGCATTTCTCAAATTCTGTGCCATGCACAAGCTTTCCTAACTTTTTTTTCCCTTTTGTTCTTCGCTACCTCAAGTTACATACATCTATTATTACAACATATCCAGTGAGATCCCATATGCAAACCTTACTCCTACTTATATAAGGTAAAAGTTACAGAAAAATCTACCTTCAAGGAAATAATTGTTTGTGGCGCTCCCCCCCCCCCCCCCCCCCCCGTCTCCCTCTCTCTCTCTCTTCGAAATTAGAGAAGGAAATAAAGTACACAAACGAATAATATAGGCGCAAGTGAGATACCTTGTCATGACCCGAGTCTACCCCCTAGGTGTGACCGGCACTCAGAACCACAAGTGGCCTGAGCGGATCCTTGGCCTGGCATACTATTACTAAATCATATTTCTAAACATAAGCGGAAGCTGAAAGACATAGTGAGCAAATACTAATATCTCATGAATGATAAAAATAATCTTTGAAAGAACAATGTTTGAACTATCTGAAATAGACCGGCTAAGACTACATACTATTGTATGACGAAGCCTCTATTATCTAGAATGAAATAAGTCTACCGGGACAAGGCCTCCGGGCTACCTTTAATACTGAGTCTAAGAAATAGCAAATGTCTAAAGCATAACTAAGTCATCTGGATGCAAAGAGGACTCACCAACTGGAGTAAGGTGAGAGCTAATGGAGAATATGATCGCGAGTCTGAGCCTGAACACCGGGATCTACATCAATGATAAGATGTAGCGCAAAAGAGCGTCAACACAATGGAATGTATTGGTATGCAAGATCAGCTGAACATAAAAAAATATGACATATCTAGGGACAATAACATAGCAAGACCAATAGGTAAGCAGAGCCTATATGCATAAAGTGAAGGCTAAAACATGAGCAATGGTCATTTAAAACCTTTTCGTAAACTGATAACATAATAAGGGAGTCTTTGACCCCAAAAAAAACTAAATCACATGATGAGAGTTTCATATCTGAAGCTAAATCATATCTATATGTGCATAGGTAGTTAAAACCACATTCGAGTAAAGTAATTTAAATATCTTTAAGTTTGGGGGAGTTTTTCATAACCAACAATCATCACTTGAAACTTATGATGGCCAACCTCTAACCCGGTTGGATGGGCTACTCTATACCTTGCCAGGGTGCAGAGCCTATCTATACTATGGATTCATAAAGAGCCTCTTTGGCTAAAGAGGTTTCCCGAATCAACGGTGCAAGCCTAATCTATGGTGGCACGTAGTTTTGGGGCACACTACAAGATAATGCATATATAGCTATAGAATATGTCGTAGCTAAATCAATTTTATTATAGCAAAAAAGACGTGGCTATATCACTTAACTATTGCCCCAACTTTTTATAACTTGAAGCAAAAAAATGTACTTAGCTACATATTTTATTTTAAATAACTTATTGTGGTTAAAAAAGTTACTGTTGCTACAATAACTTTTATCGCGTGGAAAAAACTTATGATTAGCTACAAAATTTTATTGTAGCAATAAAATTGTAGCTATTTAGGCAATAATTGCCACAATTGCTAGTAATTATAGCAAAAATGAGAAATTAGCTTTGTCAGTTTGATTTTCGTGGCTAAGAAATTTTATGAATTTATAAATAGCTATAGAATTTAATTTTTTGTGGCTATTACTAAGTAATAGCTATGATTTTTAATTTTCGTAGCTATAGATACGTTGTCTTGTAGTGGCATGTGAACTTAATCCCATGCCCGTTCGGTGCTATATAGTCCTCCCAAAATAGTATTTCATGCTCATATCATATCTAAAAAAATGACCAAAGTTAATAATGAGTCTTTGCCCAAATCTATGCAATATCAAGGTTCAAGCCATCATGCTATCTATATCATCCTTTAGAAGAAAAACTATAACTCAAGTAACAACGGAGAAATCCAATGTAAATGAAAGATGCAACTCTTTGAAAGGAAAACCATTTTTCAAGGCTTCAAGAGTAAGATTCAAATAAATAACTAAACATGAGAAACATAAGAATGATTACTCATAAGATTCAAGTCATGATCCTTTTGTAAAATAGAGCAAGGCATAAGCAATTGAGTTTTGGGGTTTTGAGAATCCTAGCTTTGACATAACTAACAAAGACTAGAACTAAGGGCATGAGGATGAACCAATTTCCATCACTAAACTCTTACATACCTGAAAAGGAGAAGGAAACTTGAAGGAGAGACTCCAAGACTTTAGTTCTTGAAACCTTGGTTATATTTTCTTGAAAACACCCTAGGATTCGCAATTAGGATTTCATCATTAAATCCATAATTGGGTGTTAGAAACTAGTTAGAATTGCTAAAAATCATGGAGGGGACTTACCTTGGTGAAAGAGGATGAGAGGAGGAGAGAAAAACCAACTTAGGGCTTGAAAGAAAGAAAGGAGAATGAAAAATTTCGAAAAAAATGACCTTTGGTTGCTTATATAACGCTCCCCAGTGCGCTCAGTGGCGGAGCTACCTTAGAGTGAACTCCCTTCGGTGAAAAATTATACTATTTATGCATGGTTAAAATTATTTTTTATGTATATATAGTAGGTGTCGAACCCCCTTCATTTAGTTCGTGTGTTCACTTTTTTAGATTTCGAACCCCCTTAGTAAAAATTTTGGCTCCGCCACTGAGTGCGCTGGAGCTCAGCTTGGGAGCGCAGCAAGGCAGTAGCACTGCCTCCAGCGCGCTCCCAGTGCACTGGCGCGCAATCCAGCGTGCAGACTGCGTAGTACTCGGTAAAATGGGCATAAAGTCTTGCACAAATATCGGATTGACAAGCGGTCAGCGACGTTGAAAACTAGACTCAAAGACCTTTAATTTGGTCCCTGAGTGGGGTCTAAATACATATGTGGGGCGGTTCTAACCCTGATTTAAAAATTAAAGGCGTTACACACTCAACAATGACTAAATAGAAGAAATTGAGCAAACTAGAGAAAAGAGATAGGATGCTTTATTCAATAACTCAAAAGCTCATAATTCTCGCTACATGAAAGCCCTCACAACCTAATTAAGAAAATAGGTAGCAAGGGCCCTTATTTATAATAGTGCAGAACCAAATTAAACTAGGACAAGAAAACTTATTTCAATATGAAATAGGACAAATAAATCCTAACTAGACATAAATTAAATAAATACCAAATATGAAATTCTAAATAAATTAGAATTAAAGTCTTGATATAATTCCAACATACAGATTCAAGAAAGTTATCAGATTAGAAGAATATCACAACATATTGAGATTACCCAAATGGATCATCAAATGACACTTCTTGATCTAACTTCTATAAATGAAGCTATATAGTATGAGGTATCTCTCTCACACACACAAACAAGCTATATTCCATTTTAGTAAGTAGTTGATTTCATTATCCCCTACTCGTTTGGCAACCAAACAAACAACTTATCTTTGGCCAAAGAAAAATAAGTGTGTTTTTTACTTATTCTCGTATTGGTAGGTACGGAAAAAAAATACTATTTTAAAAATATTTATATATAATCTTAATAAATAGTCCCTTAGTTCACTTTTACTTGTCCACTTTAAACTTTGCACACTCCTTAAAAAAAAATATGAGTATTTTGGTAAAACACTCATATTACTTGATATATAGTCTTAAGTCCTGGAAAATGAGCTGAGCAATAAGTTATTAATATTGAGGGTAAAACGGGAAAATAATAATTATCTTTCCTTAATATAAAGTGAAAAGTAAATTATTATTATTTTTTTTAAAATACATGACAAGTAAAAGAGAACGGAGAGATTACGTACTGTGAGAGGAGAGGGTGAGGGATGTCTTGGGATCAAAATCGGTATGACATCATGCGGAAGCTAATAATTGCAAACCTTAAAGGCGATAGATCAGACAACAAAGAAGTTATACTAAAAATCATATTATTGATATGGTTTGGCCAATTGGCCTACATATTATGAAAATTAATATTGAAAATATAAAGATTGTTAGAGAGAAAATCCACCCTCCCCCCTCCATATTATGAAAACTAATATTAAAAATATAAAGATTGTTAGAGAGAAAATCCCCCCCTCGCCCTCTAAATAAAACTCTATAAACGACTACATTGTGGATGCTATTATGTTATGATATAAGAGGAAGGATCTTCAATTTATAGAAGTCCAAACTTCTCCTCCAAGAAAGATTAATCAATTATGGAAGAGACCTTTTCCGACAAGAAAATCTTTTTCACCAAGAAAATCATTTCGAGGTAAAACGCAGTTACGGTATAATTCAGATAAAGTAAAAAATTTAGGACAACCCTAACAAATCTCCCCTTGGCCTGAATTTTTTGGCAAAATAGTCTTCATCTTCGTATCATCTTCATCATTGTTGCTTGCTATGGTTAAAAATAAGATTTAAAATATTGTGATTAAAAATGGTTTAAAAAATATTTTATTTTTCTTTTTAAAAATGCAACAACAGGTATGTTGAAAATATGGTTGAAACTTTAAACTTCTTCTCCACATGTAGTATCTGGACAAAAATCTTCATTGTCATCCAATTAGCTGCAACTTTATTTGAAACCGTCTTAAATCTGTCTTTAACATCATTCAATTGTTGGACCGTTGAATCATTGGACCCGTTGGATAGATGAACCCATTGGATCGTTGGCTCTGATACCACTTGTTGGGATCAAAATCGGTATGACGCAATGCGAAAGGTAATAATTGCAAATCTTAAAGGCGATAAATCAGACAACAAAGAAGTTATATACTAAAAAAGCATATTATTGATATAGTTTGGCCAATTGACCTACATATTATGAAAACTAATATAAAAAATATAAAGATTATTGAGAGAAAATCTCCGCCTAAATAAAACTCTATAAACGACTATATTGTGGATGCTATTGTGTTATGATATAAGAAGAATCTTCAATTTATAGAAGTTCAAACTTCTTCTCCAAGAAAGGATTAACCAATTATGGAAGAGATATTTTCCGACAAATAAACTTTTTCCACCAAGAAAACTTTTTCAAGGTAAAACACAGTTATGGTATAATTCAGATAAAGTAGAAAATTCAGAACAAACTCTAATAGGATGGTGAGGATGGGGGCTACTACGGTGGGGATGGGGGCTACTGCGGTGGGGACAAGGGCTACTGCGGTGGGGTGAAGATGAGGTGTGTTGGAGGGTAGGAGAACACGATCAATGTGGAATGCTATTTATGAAATTTGTTTTTCCTACTTCACGAAGGAAGTCATTTCCTCATCTTTAAAGAGCTTGTTTTCCTAGAGAAGAAAATTGGAGAACATTTTCGAGAAAATATTTTCCTCCATATTGAATACACTCGACATCTCAGCAGCGCATCTTTTCTTGTGTTTGTTGTCCGTCCTTCTATGTGCTACTCTTCTTTAGATAGTATAGACTTACTATTATTTCTAGTCAATGTTGTGACTCTATTCCACTAATTACAAATCTTGCACCATATTTAGGGTAAATGTGGGGTTGGGTGAATCAAATCCATATGCTTATAAGCCCAAATTGATCTCCATTGATCTTTATCATAACAAAAATCCTGAATTTTGCTCCAGGAACGGAAGGATGAAGCACTAAAGTGTTATCATTACAACAATAAAGGCTTTTAGTGGCATTTAATATGCATTTTAGCGACAATAAAAATAACCTTTATTTATTTAATAAAAATTCTTTAGACAAAATCGCTCTTTAAACCTATAAACTAATTTCATACGTCATCCAAAACAATAACAAAGTGAAAGGAACTTAATATTATATCATCATCTATGTCTTAATAAATAAATGGAGCTAAAAAACTATCTTTTTTAATTTATGAAGCTAAATAAATTACTTATTTTATTCATTTTGTATTTCTTTTAAATAAAATTTACCCCAAGATCCAAGTATCAAGGTTCAACATGAATTTTTACTTACTATTTTATATCTGATATATAAAAAATTATATTTGATTTGGTTTGAAATTTTTCTGGTATTTTTTATAAAATAAAAACTTATCTTAATTTTCGGTACAGTTATAGATTTATATTGAAATCTTCATTTTTATTAAAAAAAATCTAAAAATTAATTTGGTGCGGTTCAATCGATTTCTTAAAAATTATTGACAACTTAGTTCAAGGGCTTTCAAACAACAAATTATGCCCCGTAAGTAAGACTTGACACTGCCTCATTGTATCTTGACTTATGAGATGCTCTATAACTGTTGTCATAGAGGCAAAACTTAGTTTAAAGACTTTCAACAACAAGTTACGCTCCATGGGCAAGACTTGACACTACCACATTAATTGTGTCTTGATTTATGAAATAATGCTCTATAATTCCTGCCTTAGAGGTAATACTTAGTCCAATAACTTTCAAAGAACAAATTATGCCCCATAGGGAAGAGTTAACACTACCTCATTGTATCTTGATTTATAAGATACTCTATATCTCTTGCCTCAGAGGCAAGACTTAGCCCAAGGACTTTCAAACAACAAATTACGCTTCATGGGCAAGACTTGACACTACCACATTGTGTCTTGATTTATGAGATGTTCTATAACTCTTACCTTAGGAGTAAGACTAATTAGCCCAATGACTTTCAAAACAACAAGTTATGCCCACGGAAAAAACTTGACACTACCACATTGTGTCTTGATTTATGAGATGTTCTATAACTCTTGCCTTAGAGGCAAGATTTAGACCCAAGGACTTTCAAATAACAAGTCACGCCCCCGTGGGCAAGACTTGACAATACCACATTGTATCTTGATGAGATGTTTTATAACTCTTGCAGGCAAGATTTAGCCCAAGAACTTCTAAAGAACAAGTTACGCCTCATGAGCAACAATTTACACCATTTTCACCAAGTCTAACTTATGAGGTACGTAGTAATTGTTTCCTTAGAGGCAAAAAGTAGCTTAAAGACTTTAAAAAATTAACTTATGCCTCATGAGTAACGATTTGCATGGGTTTAGGAGTTCGAAGTTCTAGTTCAAAAAATTGATTTGCCACAAACGAATTTTGTTTCCGATCGATGGGTCATGTATAACATTAATATATTCTATTATTTAATTTGCAATTTAGAAATTCGCATAACAAATACATGTATACGTTATGAATTAACTATGTATTATCTTATGATAGAAGGTGAAATAAGTAATACTACATGAATAACTAATACATGAATAATTCATTCTTGCATTAATACATGCATAAATATTACATAAACTATTTCATAACTAATTCTTACATTATTAATATTTGAATAACTCTAATCAGTTATCAAACGACCCCATAGTATCAATTGATGAAATAAAATAATGCTTAAAAGAAAAAAGTGCCGGTGCCGCCTCCCGTTTTCTATTAAAAACTAGTAGTTTAGTAACGTAAAAGGCAGCTAATTAATCCGTTGACTTTAGGATAATGCTTGTATCCATCATATGTCAGTTCATAGAACTGATCAATAGTCAAATATTATGCAAATGTTATTACTCCCTCTGTTTCATATTAAGTGACTATTTTGACTTGACACGAAATTTAAGAAAATAAAGAAGATTTTTAAATTTTGTGATTTTAAACTAAAAATATGTTAAATGTACTAAAATGTCCTTTAATCTTGTGGTTGTAAATACGTCATGTGAAAAGTTGAAATTAAAAAGTTGCTAAAAAAGGAAAGGGTCATTCTTTTTTAAATAGATTAAAAAGAAAAGTAGGTCAAACAAATTAAAACGGAGGAAGTAACTTTTTATAATCAAAACACATTTTCATCATTTGATAATTGGGAGGAGCTTGAAATTTCTCCTAGGACTTAAAATTGGAATCACAAAGGTAAGTTTTGGACCCCCTGAATCACTAAGTCAATCTTTAGTTTTGAGTTTAATTATGGGATTCAAAAATTATATATATATATATATATACTAAAAATAAAAAAATAAGTACCTTATAAGAGTGTTCACCCAAAAGGCAGAGGTTGTGGTAGAAGTTATGGGTTTC
Organism: Jaltomata sinuosa; assembly: GCA_003996215.1. NCBI lineage: Eukaryota > Viridiplantae > Streptophyta > Magnoliopsida > Solanales > Solanaceae > Jaltomata > Jaltomata sinuosa. The sequence continues at coordinate 610,617 of QJPP01007196.1, read as the reverse complement.
CGGAGTTTCAAAAAATAAATATAAAAAACACCTTATATATAAAATATAATTTTTAGACCCGCAAGGGCATATGATTGAATGGTTGGGAGGTGGGTCTCATATCCAACCTCCGTCTATTACTCAGCCATGAACTTATCGCATGAGGCTTGCCTAGTGCCATTTACATCTTTTGTGTAAAGTGCTCATCACAGAGTGCTCACTCAAAGGACAGAGGTTGTGGCAGAGATTGTGGGTTTCCCTGGGGGTTAAAAAAACTTTATATATATAATATAATTTTTTGATGAGGGGGTTCGAATGAACACCCTTGCCTTCTCCTGGATCAGCTCCTGATTGTGACATTATGATTCAAAAATACTATTATTTTTTTCGCCTCAATTTATGTGTCGCCGTTCTTTTCTTGTTAGTCAGTTCCCAAAAAGTGACATCGTCTTTTTATATTTAGTATTCTTTCTATTTCAATTTGTTTGGTTTGATTCAAAATACGAGGGCAAACTAATTATATAATATTTGGTGTAAATTCAGACATAAAATTTTCAATTTTTTGAAATAAAAATTACATATTTTGAAACTACATAAAAAATATTATAAGTCACAATATTTAACAATATATTTAGAAAATATGTTTTACCTGTCCAAATAGTAACTAAGATAAATAAATTGAAATTGAGGGAGGAGTAATAATTTAACTTTAAAATGTCAATTTTACTCTTAATAAAATGATTTATAGTCATATAAATATCTATGACTTGTTTTAGACTACAAATTTCAAAAGTTCTCTTTTCTTTTTAAAATTTTATGATCAGTAAAACACCATCACATCAATTAAAGTAGTGACAGTATCATCTAATTACAGTGGGTGTGTACGTTGTTCAATCTGTATTCGAAAATAAAGTGGAACAACAAAATAATTCTTTTGAAACAGTAAATTTAAAAAGAACAGAAGTAAAGATGAAGAAGATTAAATCGAGCCCACCGTATTCACAATGTGTCATTAAAGAAATTACTTCCCTCTATGTACTCGAGGTAATGAGATATATCCTCCCAGAAGAGAATAATTTACTCACCAGAATAGCAGTACCACAAATTTTGGTGAACAGCGAAGTCACTCAACGACAGTAAATCACACGAGATTTTAAGAAGAAGAAATGTAGAAGATCCAAAAAAATTGTATCTAATATCTAAGAAAGAAACAAATATATATAGCCAACAGGTACTGCTTCAGAAGAGAAGCGATGATTCCAAAAAGATGCACTGATTCGAATCAAATGGGCGTCAACGAAGAAGTGTGTAGTCCACATATCAGCTTGTGCATCCGCACATCACTCCGCACACCAAACCAGAAAATCTGAAAAAGATGCAGTGTTTCAAGAGGGGGGTATGCGGAGGAGGTGCGGTCCACACATCAGCTTGTGTGGTCACACATCCCTCCGCACATCCTATACAGAAAGTTGAAGGGACACAACCCTTCATTATGCGTTACATGTGTGGACGCATATCTTTTTATGCGGACGCACATGCGAGAAAATTTTGGGTAAGAATTTTTGGATTAAATAATTGTTAAACACTTAGTATAAATGAATTTTGTCCAAAAAGATAGTTTCTCTCGATTTCCCAAATTCATATCCAAATTTAAATTCAAAGTCAAGCGAGAGATGATGACAATGGTGTGAGACATGTCTTCTTCTCAACCCTTTAACAACATGAAATAATGCTTCTATATACTTAAACATATGAACTTTCATTTTAATTAAATATGAACTTTCATTTTAACCACCACTCTGAGAGAAATACTTCTTGTAAAAAATAAAAGAAATAATTCACTTTTCATTTTTTCTCCATATTTCTTTTCTCCATTTCTCATTCATCTTTTATTAGAACTCAACAGTGTGAATGTGACATGTGAAGATATTTGACATCATTTACTCTGAAGAAAGTTGATTTAGTATAAATAGTTGCTTGCTAGACACGGCTACTCATAGTTTAGCCAAGTTTACTTTTCTTTTAAGACTATTACAAGGTGTTATATTATATCTTGTAAGACTATTACCAAAATTGACTTGTTAATGATGTTGTGAACTTCTTTGGACATATGATTCTCCTCGGTTGGGGTGGAGCTAAACCTGTCAACTGGGCCGGTCTGACCCGGACCGGACCGGTTAGACCGGCCCAATAAGCAAACCGGATCGACGCTGGGACTGGCCCTTTAATGTTCACGAGTTGGTGGGCCGTGTTGCGGACTGGGCCGTCCAGGCCTGGTAACCCGGCAGACCGGCCCAGGTATGAGACCGTCTTTGGACCGCCGGTCCACTGGCCCAGACCGGACCGAACCGGATCGGACCGGATTATTTTTTATTTTTTTTTATATATATATGGCATTGGGGCTTGGGCTGACCTGTTGGGCTGACAAGGCACATGGGCTGCCTATCACTCCAGGCCTAGCAGCCTATTGGACTAGCCTTTTCAGGCTATACCTCTCCTCTCTTTAGTCATTCAATTTCAACAATCAACATTTAAGTTGAAATGTTGGATTGAGTCAGCAATGAACGTTGGGCCAACGGTTAAAATGCCGTTTGGCCAACGTTCATTTTCTCTCCCACTTTAAAATTTTTCATTTTACTCCATTTTAATTATAAATACCTATTAAATTTTTTCATTTTTACTACAAAAAACTTCTCATTCTCTCTCAATTTTCTCTCTTGATTTCTAGCAATATCTATACTTTATATTATTTTGCTATTAACAACATCAAGTTGGAGAAAGTTCAAGTGTTCAATTCATCAATTTACGGTTGCTTAATTACTTCTTTGTCTCCGATAATTTGGTACAATCGTTCTATCTCTTACTTTTAACTAGTATATTATTTGTCTACACTAGTATACTATATGATTATAAAATATAAATATATAATTTTAAATTTTAAATTTAAAACAATTATAATTATATCACACTTTAAAATTGATAACACTACATTACATGATTAGACCTCAATTTTTAAATTTAAAATTTAAAAAAAAAAATCAGCCCATGGACCGGCCCATGAAGGCCCGCGTAACAATAACCGGACCGGCCCGGGAAACTAGGTCCAAAAATGGGATCCGGAGCTGGGCTGGGCTGGCTGAGCAATTTGCTCAAAGCTGCCCGGGCCGGACAGGCCCATTTTTGCTGGACCCGAACCGGCCCACACCAGAAGATCGATGGACAGAAACTTTCACGAGCCGGGTTGACCCGGACCGGCCCGTTTGACAGTCCTCGTGGAGCCGGAGACCAAGGTATGAATTCGGTTGAATACGATAATTTTGGTTTAAATTTTATATTTTTCTTAAGAAATTAATTTAATATATATAAATTATTAATTTAAAACTCAATAACTTAAAAGAAAATTCTAAACCCTTAAACTTCAAATTCTGACTCTACCATACTCCTTTGCATCTTTTTCCTAGTTGACATTTGATTCTCTTTTTTAATAAAACACTTCTATAGCTTTCTTTTGACATAAAAATTGAAAAAAGATAGGGAAAATATTACTTTCGATTTTTATAGTAATCTAATTCCTCTTATAAATATGTTGCCACCCTCTCATTCTTCAACACAAGCAAGAGGAATAAGGAAAAGATCAAGAGACAGCTAGTTACACTAAAGAGCTAGGTAAAATTTCTTTTTCTTGCTTTTCTCATTCTATGATATATACATCCTTTGCTATTCAAGTTGAATGACATGCTACGGATAATTTTACGTGTGATTATTGAACTTGACAAATTATAAGATTTTTTCATTTTTATTTATGTAGCGATATATGATTGGACACAACATTTTTTTTTTAAATCACGATTTTCGAAATTTGTGGTCTAATTAGACATGTCATAGATATCAGTATGATTATATTTATCTCATTAGGATAAAAATGAGATGTTTAAAGTTAAAGTATTTTTAAAATAAGAAAGTAAATGGAAAGTATGTATATCACATATGTTGGGATCCCACGTCGGTGGGTCAAGGGACTCTCCTCATGATCTAATTTTTGGAAGTTAAGTTAGATTCAATGTATATTTTTTATTATTATGATAGCAAAGTCAGGTCCATCCCAATTTATTGCTTACAGATATTAGGGCGCCTCCATTTTATATTGTTCAGCTCCAAATATCTAGTAGCCCTAGCCATACCTCCCGTATAAATTGGGATGGAGGGAGTAATAAAGTCATAAAGCTATTTCTTATCACAGTAAATACTCCTTTCGTTCCTAAATACTTGTCACATTTTTTGTTTGCACGCTCTTTTAAAAAAAAAAAACTAGAGAGTAATTTGACTAAATTGCCCTTATTTATTACTCCTCTCCATATTTAATACTAGTTTGTGTTGTTAGCTTTAAAGGGAAAAAAGTAAAGGATGAATTATAAATACTTCTATAATATGATTTAATTACTGATTCATCCTTTGTATTTTTGAATCAAACACTTTTTTAATACAATGGAATTTTAATCTAATATTGTCTTTTGTTGAAATTATAGATCAAGAAGAAAGATTTGTAAGAGGGATGGCACACTCTATTGAGATTACTCCAATAGATCATCAAACTCCACTACTTGGTCAAAATACATCATATGAGGTCTCTCACTCTCTCTACTCTACACACATGCAATATATTTCCCTTTATACTTTTTGTTTGTGTTTTTGTATTACTTCTATACTCAGTCTTCAATTTCATTAGCCCACTTCTCTTTTTGCAATAAGCAAATCTTAGTTTTTGTTTTGTTTTTTTTTTAAAAAGAAATTATATCCAGAAATATGGATATGATGTATTATATCACAACATGAACTCCAGAAAAGAGGTATAGCTTTGTCATATCTCATTCTTAGAGAGGGGGGTTGATAACGCTCAAACTACACCTCAATTTAAGAAGCGTAAGCGATCGTTGTCAAAAATATAACCCAACAAGGTTGGGGTCGAATCCCACAGAGAATATGGTGATGATTAAGACTTTAGTGAAATAGATGACTAGTCGTCAATAGTTTCCGGTAAATAGGGGGGGGGTTTTGTGATCAACGTGAACAAAAGCAATAATTATGTAAGAGAAATAATCAGTAGGAGAGAATGAACTAGGGAAGTGTTCACCATGGCGTTGTAACAATGTCGATTCTAGGCTTAACCGGGTTCTTTCTATATGCTTGTCACGATGTGATTGCGTCAATTGTATCGTCTAAACGTCTCTCGACCAAATAAACAAATTTCCTTTTATCTTCTTTCGATCTCAAAAAGATGTGCTTTTTAGCTCTCAATCCTAACATCAAGTAGACTAATCCAGTTACGGCATTAATCTTTAAGACGAGAGTTGGTAGTCTCGAATCCTTGTCGTTAATCAAGTTTTCCCGGTTTTAATCTCTTTACTCAAGCAAATTAAACCTAGGCATGTTCTAATGTTTGCAACCACTAGAAAACGTGACATAATGTATGATTAACAACGTGACAATACATATATCGAACCCAACGCTACCCGGAATCTATATTGCTATGTTTGCCATGGCTCCCACAACCCTAGTTGCGGGAGTTTTAGTTACTCATGCTCGAAGATGAAAAGAAGAAAGTCATGTTCATAAAATAATAAAGAAACGAGATCCTTACAATATATTGAGGACAATCTTCAAGTATCCAAGGACAAAAGAAACCAAGAACTCAAGAACGAATCAAGAACACGAATGTTAATTCAAGAAACGTGTTCTTGCTCCCAAAAACTAACTAAAAACGTGTTTAAACTAATGGGTGAATTATAATTAACATAAACCTAACATAGGGTATTTATAGGAGTAGTAGAAACCAAATCCAAAACGGGCTAGGAATCCCCAAAACGCGGGTCGCCGACCAGTGCTACTGCCTTAGCGTGACGGCCAGGCTTGACGGACCGTCAGGGCAGTGACGGACCGTCGCCTGGGCCGTCACTGCTTGGCAGCAACACTGCCTTAAGTTGACGGTCCCAGTGACGGGTCGTCAGCCTTGTGACGGGCCGTCACTCAGGCCGTCACTCTTAGGCAGAATGTTGTTTTTCGCGTATTTTCTTCCGTTTCCGTGTTTGCTTCCATTTCCTACAAATACAACATAAAAACATCAAAAACAACAATGGTTGCTTGAAAACGTACGATTGTTCTTAGTAAAAAGGAGTCGAAAGTGACGTAAATTAGCGTCACATCAGGGGTAATTGCCATTTGTGTATCTGAAATGGACCTTTAGCATCTCAATTCACTATGATAATAAATGCTTCTAGCGGCAATAAATATGCACTTTAACAGAGAGTGCTAAAGCTTTTATCAGCATTAGTTAATTGTTATTGGATTCAATATCACTATATATAGGCTTTAGGTGCATTTACAAAGAGTGCTAAAATGTAATTGTCACTAATAATAATTGCCTCTAAAAATATAATTTAGCGGCAATTAAGCTATTGTCGTCAACAATTTGCCGCTAAATATCTTTTTTGGTGTAGTGATTCTTTGTTATGTCTATTGGTTGGGTGGGGGGGTTGACTGAGAATTGAGTTTAAAAATAAAAGGAAAACCTTTGAAATTTGTGATCTAAAGTTAGTGATACATATTCGTGTGGTTATAAATTATCTCATTAAGGATAAAACGAGAAATTAAAAGTTAAATTATTACTAAATGAAGAAAGATATCATCCTATGCGGATTTGAGTTATTTTTTTTTTTTGGAAAAATTATCGGTCTTAAGATTTTATTTTTGATCATTATTTGGTGACAATTTATGTGAGAGTAACTGGAAAACCTGAAAAAGAGAAAAACTATAGACTCTTTCCACTAATTACAGATAGAAGAACGGAGGGAAGCAATAAAATGTTATGACGATATAGAAGACCTCGGTAATGATAGTTGCACTGGTCGATTTTTGCAAATGTTATTGCTTGATGGTTGTTTTGTGATTGAGTTTATTCGAGAGTGCTTTGGAATGTGTCCAAAAGGAAAAGATAAAATTATCAATGTTGGTTGCATAGCATGTCAAATACTTCGAGACTTATTGTTACTAGAAAACCAACTTCCTTTTATTGTCCTCAACAAGCTTCATCACATGACAAAGGAAGTTGATGAATAATGTAATGCAGAAAATATCAAACATTTACTTCATATAGTACACATATTTTTATGTCACGGAAATCCCATCGAAAAGTCAAAAGACATAACGTGGCATAGGGACAACTACATAAATGCCATTTAAAAAGAGTGGCGTTGCATTTTTGCTCCTCATAAAAATAGCCTTCCTTGTTTTTCATGTATAGAGCAACTACATTTTTGTCCCTCTACACCTCAAATATTTTTAAATAACTCTCAATGCTCATTTATCTCTCAATTTTTATATATATTTCTTTTTCTCTCTTTTTTTTCTTTTTTTTATTTCTATTTTTTCTTTTTTTTATTTCTATTTTTTCATTTTTCTTTTTTTTTTCTTTTTTTCTCAACCTTTATTTTTCTTTTATTTTTTGTTTTATTCTTTCTTCTACGTTTTTTCTTTTTTCTCAATCTTTATTTTTTTCTTTTCTCTCTCAATTCTATTTTTTTCTCCTTATTTTTTTATTTTTTTATTTTTCTCAACCTTTATTTTTTTTGTCTTTTTTTTTTTTTTTTTTTTTTTTTTTTTTTTTTTTTTTTTTTTTTTTTTTTTTTTTTTTTTTTTTTTTTTTTTTTTTTTTTTTTTTTTTTTTTTTTTTTTTTTTTTGGCAACAATGTGAATATTACCATTAACCAATAAAAATCGCGAACAAACTAAAGAGCACTTAGGCCACCTCCCCCTTCTAGGAAGGTTGAGAAGTAGACTTGAGCCTCCTGATAATCAAAACAAAACAGCCACAACTAGAACAACTATCTAATTACAAAAATTTCAGCCAAAAACTTCTACATCTAAGGGCTTTCTTTGTGCCTCTATACATTTCGATCCTCTCAACTACGTCACATGTACTCTGCCCAACTATATCAGTATATAGTATCTGCTTTCCTTTGAAAATTTTCCAGTTTCGAGCCTTCCAAATATAATAGACCATAGCTCCCCATAGAGCAGCTGCTATCTCCTTTCTAAACTTCGACCAGTGCTTCCTTTTAATCAGCTCCAAACATTTCCTAGGATTTCCCATAGGCAATGTGGAGTTTGACCAAAGTGCAATTGCAGTCCTAACCTTTTCAGCATACGAGCAGTCGACAAACAAATGTTGACTAGTCTCCAGGGCATTCACTTGACAAAGACAACAGTTTGGATTCCCTACATGTATGTTCATTTGTATCAATCTGTCCTTAGTCAATAGCCTGTTCTGAACAGCAAGCCACATGATAAATCTGTGTTTAGGAAGGGAGACAGAGTTCCATACTAAGTCAGCAACTTCAAATTTTTCTCGAGAACCGATTAAATCAAGGTAACCACGAGTAATGGAATACTGCCCACTAGTAGTAAGGGTGAACTGACCCTGAACATACCAGTGCTTCATGATATCCTTCAAGGAATTTATTTTCCTCCAATACCAGCTACTATCAACTGGAGCTTTATGTGTCCAGATAGTGTCAGCTTTAATATATATTCCATGAACCCACCTCAACCACAAAGACTCTTTATTTACAGCTAATTGCCACAGCAGCTTTCCAATGGATGCTAAATTCCATTGCTCACACCCCTTAATATTCAATCCACCTTACTTTTTCGGGAAACAAACTCTGTCCCATGCTACCAGTGCCGGCTTCCTTTGACCTTCTTTTCCTCCCCACAAAAACTCTCTACATTTTCTATCCACCTCTTTGACAATGCTTTGAGGAAGAATAACCACTGAGCCCCAAAAGTTGTGAATGGAAAACAAGACAGCCACTACAATTTGCAACCTCCCTGCATATGAAAGTTGCTTAGCATAAGTGCTTTTAATCCGAGCTGTTATCTTATCCACCAGTTGGAAACAATCCAGTTTGCTCCATTTCTTAGATGACAAAGGAAGCCCCAAATATTTAATGGGAAGGCTGCCCTGTATAAATCCCGTGATCTCCAAGAGCTCCTGCTTCACTTGATCAGTCATCCTTGCTAAGAATAAACTTGACTTCTCCATATTAGCCACAAGGCCAGTGGTTGAACTGAAATGCAACAGTCCTTCCATAACTCTAGTTACTGATTTGGCATCCCCTTTACAGAAGATCATAAGATCATCCGCAAATATAAGGTGATTCAACCTCAACTCCTTGCACATGGGATGGAACTGGAAATCTGGCAAATGACCCATGCTATTAAGTATCCTTGAAAGATACTCCATTACCAACACAAACAAAAGAGGAGATGCAGGATCTCCTTGTCTCAATCCTCTTTTGCCTTCAAAATAACCATAACCTTCCCCATTGAGCTTTACAGTAAACTTAGGAGATGTGACACAAGCCATAACTAGCTGGATGAATCTCGGAGGGAATCCAAAACCAACCAAAGCTTCATCAAGGAACTCCCAACTCACCATATCATAAGCTTTCCTTAGGTCTATTTTCATAAGACACCTTGGAGAGGTCTTTCTACTATAATGTCGCAAAAGATCATGACATATCAGGATATTATGTACCATGGACCTCCCTGGTATAAAGGCAACCTGATTGTCTGCTACTATATAGCTCACAGCATCTCTTAATCTTGTACAAATCATCTTTGAAATACATTTATAGAGGACATTGCAACACGCAATGGGCCTAAATTGGCTAGCCAATTCAGGAGCCTCCACTTTTGGAATTAAGGCAATATTTGTAGCATTCACTTGTCTCAACAGCTTGCTATTTTCAAAGAATTCTAGCACAGCTTCTGTTATATCATCACCAACAATATCCCAGGCAGATTTAAAAAAACCACTACTGTACCCATCAGGCCCTGGGCTCTTCATCTTGTCAATCTGAAACATAGCTTTCTTCACATCACCAGCAGTAAAGGGATTAAGTAGTAGCATTTGTTGACCTACCCCTAATATAGGCCCATTCAGCAGTATGGCCTCCTTTGCATTCACCCTACCAGTGGCTTTCTTTCCCAACAACTCCTTATAGTAGTTCACAAAGATTTGAGCTATAATATCTGGATCATTCTGCCAACAACCTCTCTCATCCTTCAACTGAGTAGTAGCTAATTTTAACCTCCTGTGTTTGATCACTGAAAAAAAATATCTGGTATTATCATCACCCAATCTCAACCAATTTACCTTGCTCTGTTGTTGCAGGTACATTTCTGTTAGATAAGACTGTTGCTTATATACAGCATGTATCTCCCTTTCCTCCTTTTGCAGTTCTAAACTTAGTGGCTGAGTTTGTAATTTTAGCTGAGCCTGCTTTAGGTTCTCTCTGCTTTGAGCAACCTCCTGCATAATAGTACTCAACTGCTTAGTGCCCAGGGTCTTCAATGTCTTCTTCAGCAACTTCAACCTCTTGACCACTTTCAACATCTTACAACCTTGAATGTCTATATCCCATCCTTCTCTCACCATTTCCTGAAACTGTGGCATTTCACCCCACATATTACAGTACTTGAAAGACCTACATCTCTTCTTTTTATCATCCCCAAGTTCTACTTTGATAGGACAATGGTCACTAATGCCTTCTGGCAAGAAGATCGACTTACTTGGAGGCATAACAGTCAACCATTCATCATTGATCAAAGCCCAATCTATCTTGGAGTATACTCTCTCATCAGTCCCCTTGTCATTCCATGTGTATTTATTACCTAGGTGAGGCAATACAATCAATCCACACTCCTCCAAACAATTAGCAAAATCCATCACCTCAGTCAGTGCTACCGGGTTACCTCCAAGCCTGTCCTCAGGGTGAAGAATGGAATTAAAATCACCAAGAAGCAACCAAGGTTTTTTATGAGATCTATGTATTTCTACCAAAGTGGTCCATAAAGGTTTCCTCTCCTCCCTAGTATTGAATGCATAAACAAAAGATACTAAGAATGCTAACTTGAGTGGTATGAGCTCCACTTCACAGGTGATCTCCTGAGCACTCATATGAATTGGTACTACTCTATAGTAGTCCGGTCTCCAACATATCATAATTCTCCCATTGTAATGGTGATCTAGATTATGTATAGTATGCCAGCCTCCAAACATATTCCCACCAACCTGATCCACTTTGTTCCTCTTTAGTTTTGTTTCCAGTAGGCCTATCAAACCTACCCTTTCTTCATTGCAAAGGAGCTTAACCTCCTTCTGCTTATTTGGCCCATTGAGGCCTCTTACATTCCAACTTAGGAGACTAGCCATTCCCACCACTTGGAATGGTTTGACTCTCCCCATTTTCAGCACTTACACCACTATTACCTCCTTGCATAACAACACTTTGCACACCTTTGGGGTGGTTCCTATGAGCTGTCTTTTTTGGTGTGATCCACCCTTCTGCATCTCCTGGGAGAGTAACTCCCTCCTTGTTGTGCACATTACCAACTCCATTAGCTGCCCCTGCAGTCAGCTTGTTACGACTAGCTTGAACATCTACTTGTGGTTTAGTACTTCCATCTCTGCTCAACTCCCATGTTCCCTTAGCCAGAGTACCTAGTGGAGTACCTGGTTGACCTTGCTCTATCTCAGATGCCTGAGGGATTGGCTTAGGCACTAGCTTTGTTGCCATTTTCTTCCTACAAATAGCTTCTGAATGCCCATACTTCTTACAATGCTTGCAAAGGGTAGGCTTCCATTCATAGATTACCTTTTGCTCAATCACCTGCCCCCTTTCTGATTTAAACCTGATAGTTTCAGGTAGATTAGCGTCCATGTCAACCTCCACCATTAGTCTGGCAAAATTTAGACCAGCTTTCCTTTCTGTATTCTGATCCACCATCAAGGGTTTACCAATCAAACTCCCTAACTTACTCAGCCCTTTAGGACTCCAATATTTAAAATCCAGACCTGGAAATTTAATCCAAATGGGAACAGTGTGGAGCTCCTCCCTAGTAAAATCCATATCAGGTGACCAAGCCTTAACAATGAAAGGTTTGCTATCAAAATGATAAATCCCTACCTGGATAACTTCGTTCATCCCTACAGCAGAGTCAAATCGAACCATCACTACTCCATTTTTTAACATAACTATCTTATTGATACCATGCTTTGCCCAAATTCGTTGGACAAATCCCTTGATTACTTTGAAAGGAGGGTGGGCACCCAATACATAGCACACCACTGAGTTCTTCCAAAACTCTATCTCAGAGCTAATATCATCAACCTCAATCTCTACATACGTGGTCTCACCATGAATTGCTGGAGCAACATATTCCAGCTTGAAACCAGCATTTACCACCTTCCCAATGTCAAAATTGTCCCAAATCGAAGTTTTCTTCTCGAAATTCGGCAGCATCTCCTCGGCTTCATCTGCCCAGGACACTTTAGAACCACTGGATGAACCCTGCTTCTCGCTTGAGGTCGGGCCTAGGCCTTCCCATATTACCTGGGCTGCAGTTTGCTGGTTTTTCAGCGCATTAGCACTTTCTGGCACACAAACCCCCTTCATAGATCTAGAATTTAAAGGCGTAGTCATTTTCTCTTTCAATTTAGCTTGCGAATTGGAGTCTCCCATTGGCATAGTCGATATTACTGTTCCATGGATCTGTGAGTTCGGCGAAGTCAATCGAATTCCTTTCTTCCCTCGTTGAGTTGCTGCGTAGCCTGCCGCTTCTTTTGCCTTCACCGATGGAGCTCGAGTTCTCCTTCCCATGGAGGGCGCACGTTAGATTAACGTGCACCGAGAGAGAGAGTCCATTCGGTTTGGTTTTTAATTTTTCTTCTCTTTTTTTTAATCAATTTTTTTGACCTTTATTTTTTTTATGAGATGTTCTATAATTCTTGCTTTAGAGGCAAGACTTAGCCCAAAGACTTCCAAACAACAAATTATGCCCATGAGTAAAGGCTTGACACTAGTATATTGTGTCTTAATTTATGAGATGTTTTATAACACTTGCCTCAGAGGCAAGACTTAGCCCAAGGACCTCTCAAAAAATACAAGTTACGCTCCATGGGCAAGAGTTCATACTACTTCATTATGTCTAAATTTATGAGATACTCTATAACTCTTGCCTTAGAGGCAAGACTTAGCTCAAGGATTTTCAAACAACAAGTTATGCCCCACGAGCAAGGCTTGACATTACCTCATTGTGTCTTGATTTATGAGACATTCTATAACTCTTGCCTTAGAGACAAGACTTAGCCCAAAGACTTTCAAACAACAAGTTACGCCTCATGGGCAAGAGTTGACACTATCATATTGTGCTTGATTTATGGGATGCTCTATAACGCTTGCCTAAGAGGCAAGACTTAGTCCAAAGACTTCCAAATAACAAATTACGCCCATGGGCAAGAGTTGACACTACCACATTGTGTCTTGATTTATGCGATGCTCTATAACTCTTGCCTTAGAGGCAAAACTTAGCTCAAAGACTTTCAAACAACAAGTTACGCCTCATTGGCAAGAGTTGATACTAGCACATTATGTCTTGATCATGAGATGCTCTATAACGTTTGCCTTAGAGGCAAGACTTAGCCCAAGGGCCTCCCAAAAAATAAGTTATGCCCCATGGGCAAGAGTTAACACTACTTCATTGTGTCTTAATTTATGAGATGCTCTATAACTCTTGCCTTAGAGGCAAGACTTAGCTCAAAAAATTTCAAACAACAAGTTATGCCCCACGAGCAAGACTTGACATTACCTCATTGTATCTTGATTTATGAGATATTTTATAATATTTGTCTTAGAGGCAAGACTTGTTCCAAAGGACTTCCAAATAACAAAGCACGTCCTTAAATTTACTTCGATTTCAAATAAAGAAGATTCTCTTTGCGGATTATCCAACTTTTTGTTCATTAGCAAAAAATAATAGAGGTTAAGAAAAAAGAAAAAAAAAGAAGAAAGAAAGAGAAAAGGAAAAAATAAAGATTAAAAAAAAGGAAAAAACAGAAAAAAAAGTTGAGAAAAAAAGAAAAAAGAGAAAAAAAAATAAAGGTTGAGAAAAAAAAGAACAAAAAAAAAGTTGAGAGAAAAATAAAAATAAAGGTTGAGAAAAAAGAAAACGAGAATTAAAAAAAAATTGAGAAAAAAGAAAAAAAAAGAAAAAAGATAAAAAATTAAAAAGATAAAAGAAAAAAGAAAAATTAAAATTAAAAGTTGAGAGACAAATGAACATGGAGAGTTATGGTGTAGAGGGGCAAAAATGTATATGTTCTATACATAAAAAGAAAGGAAGGGTATTTTTTAAAGATTTTCTTATGAGGGGCATAAATTGAAGACCACTCACTTTTGAGGACACTCCATGTAATTTCCTACGTGGCATAAGGTCATGCCAAATGCAACAGAGTTTTCCGAAGTTGGAGTTAGCTTCGCAAAAGTCGAACATATTAATAGTCCGTTGGACGAAGACAACCTTCGTTTATTTGATATAAAGTTCAAGAATGGGTTGATGACAATCCCTTGTTTTCAAGTAGATGATGGTACAGAAACTCTCCTGCGAAATCTCATTGCTTATGAGCAACAATCGTCTGATGTATGTCCTAAATATTTCAGTGATATTGCAATTTTCATGGATTCTTATCGACTCAAACAAAGATGTGAGTTTGCTTCGCAGGAAGGGAATCATTGTGAACAAGATAGGAGAGGATAAAGAAGTAGCTAGCATCTTCAACAAAATTGGAAAAGGGGTCCTCATTTCAGATGACTTCTATTACAACGAAGAACGCATAAAATTAATTCAACATTGTGAAAAACCATGGAATCGAATGAAGGCAAATTCGAGGCGCAATTATTTTAGTAGTCCTTGGGTAGGAGCTTCAACTGTGGGAGCCATCATACTCCTTATACTCACCGCTATACAGACTGTTCGAGCTTTCAAGTAAATGATTATTGCTCTAGTTATATACAATGATTGTTTTAATGTCTCCATTGTATCGTTTCCTCACAACTCCATTGCATGTGTATTGGTGAGCTTATGAGTTTTTCATTAGTTCTACTCTCTTTATGAGTTTTTCATTAATTCTATTTCCCCTTTTTGTATTGAGTTTTGTAGCTGAATGTTAATAATTAGTTCATTTCAAGTATCTATTAATCTTGGGGTTTTATTAATTGTGTTGTTTACTTGGTTTATTTAAATATTAAGGATTTATAGTTGAATTACTAAATGAGTTATCTAATTAATTGAATTGTAACTTCTTGTGATTTTCAACTTAAATTCCTTCATTCATATATTTATTTCATAGCATTACTAGTTTAATGTACATCTCTGGTCGCAAGTTATTTTGTCGAAATTCATGAATTAGGCATGCTTGTTTGATCTTGACCGGGAGATTTCATCCAGTCGTAAGTTATTGAATTTAGATCAAAGTTCATGAATTGATTCGTTAGATTTTTTGATTTGACCGGTAAAAATTCATCCGGACTTTGCATTTTTGAAGAACAAGAGAACCTTTTATTTTTATACTTGTGAAGAGGACGTCTCATGTTTATTTTTGGTATCGAAACTTTTTCGTTTTAGATATTTTGATGATCCCTTATTGTCAATTGATGTAATAAAGTAGTGCCACCTCCCGTTTTCTATTAAAAACTATACTACATACATAGTAACGTGAAAGGCAGGTAGATTTGTTGACTTTAGAATAATACTTGTATGTTATGATAATGTCATTTATTTAACTTGACAACTCATCACATGCATGTCACTTTCAAAGAAATTGATGAATAGTAAAATATTAGGCCAAAGTCATTTTATAATCAAAACACATTTCCATCATTAGGCAATTGAGAGGAACTTTGAAATTTCTCCTAATATAAGGTCTTGTATATATCAACCTGTTAGGTTCATGCAAGACACGATAAAGGAGACAATGGAGCTGATCGATCAAGGAAATTGTACGGTTCAACGTTACTATAGAGAATCGAATTAAGTGGCGAATGCATTAGCTAAATGGAGCATTGAAAGACAGAACAAGATCATCTCTTCTCCGAACGATTTACCTGCTATTACTAAATGATAATCATCTCTTTTTTCTCAACCTTTATTTTTTTTGTTCTTTTTTTTCTTTTTTCTTTTTCTCTCGACCTTTATTTTTTGTTCTTTTTTTTCTCTTTTTTCTTTTTTTCTCAACCTTTATTTTTTTTCTCCTTTTTTCTTTTTTTTAAATCTTTTTTTTTCTCTTTTTTTTTCTTAACCTTTATTAATTTTTGCTAATGAACAGAAAGTTGGATAATCCGCTTAGAGGATTTTCTTTCTTTGACATCAGAGTAAACTTAAGGGCGTGTTTTTTTTGTTTGGAAGTCCTTTGGAACAAGTCTTGCCTCTAAGGCAAAAGTTATAGAACATCTCATAAGTCAAGACACAATGAGGTAGTGTCAAACCTTGCTCATGGGGTATAACTTGTTGTCTGAAAATTCTTGAGCTAAGTCTTGCCTCTAAGGCAAGAGTTATAGAGTATCTCATAAATTAAGACACAATGAAGTAGTGTTAACTCTTGCCCATTGGGCTTAACTTATTTTTTGGGAGAGCCTTGGGCTAAGTCTTGCCTCTAAGGGAAATGTTATAAAGCATCTCATAGATCAAGACACAATGTGCTAGTGTCAACTCTTGCCTATGAGACGTAACTTGTTGTTCGAAAGTCCTGAGCTAAGTCTTGCCTCTAAGGCAAGAGTTATAGAACATCTCATAAATCAAGACACAATGTGGTAGTTTCAACTCTTGTCCATGGGACATAACTTGTTATATGGAAGTTCTTGGGCTAAGTCTTGCCTCTCAGGCAAGCGTTATAGAGCATCTCATAAATCAAGCACAATGTGATAGTGTCAACTCTTGCCCATGGAGCGTAACTTGGTGTTTGAAAGTCCTTGGGCTAAGTCTTGTCTCTAAGGCAAGAGTTATAGAATATTTCACAAATCACGACACAATGAGGAAGTGTCAAGCCTTGCTCGTGGGGCATAACCTGTTGTTTGAAAATTCTTGAGTTAAGTCTTGCCTCTAAGACAAGAGTAATAGAGTATCTCATAAATTAAGACACAATGAAGTAGTGTCAACTCTTGCCCATGGAGCGTAACTTGTATTTTTTGAGAGGTCCTTGGGCTAAGTCTTGTCTCTAAGGCAAGTGTTATAAAGCATCTTATAAATCAAGACACAATGTGCTAGTGTCAAGCCTTGCTCATGGGGGGTAATTTGTTGTTTGAAAGTCCTTGGACTAAGTCTTACCTCTAAAGCAAGAGTTATAGAACATCTCATAAAATAAAAAATAAAAAGTTGAGAAAAATGATCCAAAAAAAAGATAAAAGAAAAATTAAAAATCAAAAAAAAAAGAGAAAAAAAAATAGAAGTTGAGAGGAGAAAAGAAAAAAAATAAGGATTGAGGAAAAAAAAAAGGAAAAACAGAAAAAAAAAGTCAAACAAAAAATAATGAAAAATTAAAAGTTGAGAAAAATGGAGAAAAAAAAAAGGAAAAAAAAATAGAATTGAGAGGAGAAAAGGAAAAAATTTAAGATTGAGAAAAAAGAAAAAAAAACGTAGAAGAAAAAATAAAAGAAAAAATAAAAGAAAAATAAAGGTTGAGAAAAAAGAGAAAAAAATAAAAATCAAAGAAAAATAAAAAAGAGAAAAAAAATAAATATAGAAGTTGAGAGGCAAATGAGCATGAAGAGCTGTTTAAAAATATTTGAGGTATAGAGGGGCAAAAAGGTAGTTGTTCTATACATAAAAAGAAGGAAGGCTATTTTTGTAAGACCTTTTTTATGGGAGGCAAAAATGCAAAGCTACTCCCTTTAAGGGGTATTTGTGTAGTCATCCCAAGTTTTCTTTACAAAAAAATAGCCCAAAAATGAACTAGTCACAAAAAAAAATTACAAAAAAAATAGCCGCATGTATATGTAATATATCGATGTTGTATAAAAGTTATGTAGTGTATCAATATTGTATAAATGGTGTATAGACATATATCTATATTATATAAATGATGTATAAATGTATATCGATATTGTATAAATGGTATATAAATATGTATCGATGTTGTATAAATGATATATACATGTGTATCAAAATAGTTATGTAATGTATAAATATTGTATAAATATTTATATTTGACATATAATATATATACTGCCTAGTTTTTCCAAAATTAAATAATATTAAATGGGACATGGTAGAGATTTGTTAATTAACCAGGGGACACAAAATATGAAAGTATTGATATTTGCTCAAGTATCTGTCATGTTTTTTATTTCCTGTCAAATGTTCCTTTAATTATGAGAAGTTGTATAAGTCCAAGTCCTAGCCTCCTAGCCAGTCTATGAAGCAAACAAATAACTCAAATTTGCTCAACTCTGTCTCTTCTTGAAGTTCACTGCAAGAGAATACAAAGCACTGTTTTACAATGTCCAGCAATAGACATTTCTCGAAAATATAGGAAATATTTGCAATGCGATTTTGATGTTTTTGAGGAATTAGGTCTCGTTTCTTTCCTTCATTTTCTTATTTTTCCTTTTCTGCTTGAAGCTAGGCTATAGTGACATAATTCAAAGGGAGAGAAGAAGAAGAAGAGAAAGAAGAAGGGAAAGTAGCGAAGGGGGATATGATCAAACGGTTAATTAATGTAATAAATGGGTGATAATTTTAAAGTGACTATTTTGAGTGTAAATAAGTTTAATGGGCTAACATTCTGCCTAATTTTTCCTATATTTATTATATTTGTATGAAAATTATATTTTAAATTGGTAAATTGTTATAGTTATATTAAATTTTCAGAAACCAACATGAACTTTATAGAAAATTTATACAAGCTATATACATATTTTAAACTGATTTTATACAATTTTCATACACGAATATTGTGAGCAAAATTCTAAACCTTGATCGAGATATACATATTATAATTCATACTTTAATTTTTAGGCTGTCAAAAAAAATGTCATATTTATATAAGGCAAAATTTCATAAATAGCTATAGTTTGCTAAATCATTCAGGGCCCATAGCTTAAGTTTCATTATTACAAACTGTAGCTGTTTTTAAGTTGAAAACAAGCGCACAATTGTATATGGCTCTCAAATACGTATATGTGATAAAAGAGAAACTCCAAAATTTTTGTTATCAAATATTTTTAAAAACGAAAAAACTCCACAAATCATGGGATTCTTACTCTTTCAAATATTCTCTCTTCATTATTTTTAAAAACGAAAAACTCCACAAATCATGAGATTCTTACTCTTCCAAATATTCTCTCTTCATTATTGACTGATACAACTGAAAATTTCAAATTCAGTTTCTTCAAATAATCTCGCAAGCTCTAGATAAAGTACTGATTCCTAAGACACAATGTATATACAAATACATATACAATTTCTTCATAATATATATGTTAGTTTCAGATACAAATTAACCATTCATAAACATTTTAGATGTATATACTGATATATATAATGTCATATACAAAATGAATCCCATAAATTTAAATCTCATATACATTTGAATCTCACATAGAAATGTATATCCAAAGTCAAAGCATTCCAAGTGCATAAACTGTAATTGTATATATTAGTTTGGGATTCAATTAAGTTGACTAAGCACATACATTTCAAAATAAATATTGTATTCAAAACTCAAATTGATATTCAATTATACTTTTGGATATATACGTTTTAGTTGGTATATATTTATATACATTTGAATCTCATATACATTTGAATCTCATATACAAATGTATAACCAAAACCAAAGCATTCCAATTGCATAAATTTGAATTGTATAAATCAGTTTGAGATTCAACTTAACTATGGATATATGTTTCAAAATAAATATATTGATAGGTATGAATCTCATATACAAAACTCAAAACTGAGATTCAACTATACTTTTGTGTATATACGTTTTAGTTGGTATATACTTATATACATATACAGACATCACCAAATTATAATCAGTGTAGTTCCAAAACAAACATGAAGATAGCTAAACTGGAGTGTACATCTGAATCATCGATATCTTCGTCCTCGACTACGGCATGAGTATCTTTGCCAACAATATCCTTTGGATCCTTGCTAGGTCCAACAATTTCTTTCGCTTTTTTTTTTTACTGTATCCGATACTTTTTGAATTGACTCTTTGAATTTGATGGACCTTGCCTGTAAATCTTCTCTGAGTTATTTCATTTTGACAGGGTCATTACGGTGCTTGAAACGCTCCTCGGAGTATAGCCTATCTTTTTCTAACTCCACTGCAGGAGAAGCAAATACAGATACAAAAACAATGAAAATCTTCAAAAATGTATTTTAGAGAAAAGCTCTGAAAAAACTACACTAAACCGCCATTGTAGTTACCTTATTTTGGAAGATTCTGATTTGGGGAGAGAATCGTGGATGAAATCCTGAGGAGATCGTGTGTAATGGGGGTGGGGCATGAATTTAGGCGGTAATTGAGTGAGAGGAAATTTGAGAATAGCCAATATACGTTTCTTTCCCCCAAATGTATATGTTGCTCAAAATAATAGCTATTTATGCTAAACTTACCTATACAATATAATTATGTGAAAGTTAACTCATATCCCGTAATTAAGCCTTCAATATTCTATCCCTCGTAATTTTTCCTTTATATAAAGGGTCAAATGGAACACAACAGTGAACTAGTACCCAAATAGCTCCCCGTAAGCAATTCAAAATTTAAAGGCATACACTCACATATGTACAAAGGACTTCGAGAGGTCGATTTTTGCAATTTTTTATTAAAGAAATCGACCTCTGCAGGTTAGTTTGTATTTTTTTTTTACTATTGACGCTAAAAAAACTTGACCTTTGAAGATTAATTTGTTAAGAAAAAATCGACCCTAACCCGAACTCGAAACCTAAGCCCTCGGTATCTACCTGAGACCCTACTCAGACTCGAGACACAAACCTACCCTAACTCGAGATATGGGACTCGACCCTGACACATAACTCTAGACCCGAGATCCAAACCTAACTCGGGACTCGAAACCCGACCCTGACTCTTGACTCAAATCCCAAGACCCGAGCT
This sequence comes from Jaltomata sinuosa, assembly GCA_003996215.1. NCBI lineage: Eukaryota > Viridiplantae > Streptophyta > Magnoliopsida > Solanales > Solanaceae > Jaltomata > Jaltomata sinuosa. Next base: position 589,616 of record QJPP01007196.1, on the reverse strand, counting down.
CCGACCCATAAAAAAATCAAAGTAAATCTCAAGTAGTAAATTCAAATTAATGTAATAAATCTTAAACATGCATGGACTGAATTGGGCTAGTATTGAGTTAAATTGAAGATAAAATTTTAAAAATGAATTGTGTTGGATTAGGCTAAATCAATCAAATATAAAATAGGAGGAAGACAAAAAGAGCCCCTGGGCTCAAAATAATTCCACGTGAATGGCCAAGGAATTGAAATTTCTATTTTTAGCCATTTCGCTGATTTGACCTTTTGGCGGCTGATCTCTTTTCTTTTTTTTCATTTTTTTTCTGTTTGTTACCTTTTGTATTCTTTGATGGTTGATGCATTTTTTTTTTGCTGCTTTGTTTTTTAAAAAAATTACTCTCCTATTTTTTTAAAAAATTTGTAATTTTTTTATAAACAATCAAATATAAATTTATAATATTGTAATTGCTATTCTTTTTTTATCAATCAAAATATCAAATACAAAAAGAGTATTTTTATTTTTTATATAAAAATAACATATTTTATGAAATTTTCTATACACATTATATACAGACACATATTTTATATAACAATGATACACTTTCTATACGCATTCTATACAGATACATATTATATACAATAATTATACAGTTTATATACACATTCTATACAATCTATAGCTATAATAATTATTCAGATACATATTCTATATAACAATGTATAGTTTCTATACACATTCTATACAACCTTTAACTACAATTATTATTCAAATACGTATCTTATGCAATAATTATACAATTTCTATATACATTCTATACAATTCTTATATATGTCTTATACAAATACATACTTTATACAAGAATTACACAATTTTTGTATAATTGTATTTAATTATTATTTTTTAAAAAAAATAAATTTTTTAGCCAAAAAAATTATAGCAAAACACACACACAAAAAAATTAAACTATTTAAAAAATGGGCTAAAAAAATTAAATATTTAAAATGTATAATAATTAGTGTATACACATTATACATTGATTATACATTTATGACACAAATAATATAAAAAAAATTAGTGCGAAGAATTATTTTTTTTCTATTTTAACTATCTTCATTTTATTGAAAAAAAAATAAGGAAAAATATAAAATTGTATTTGATTATAAAAAGAAAAACATAAATTAAATAAATTTAAATTAAGAAGTTATAGGCAAAGAGTAAAAGAAATAAATTTGTCCTGCAATATTAAGAGGTGGAGTTTATGTGTGAAAAAAATAAAAACATATGGAAAGTAAACAAAAAAAAACTATAAAAAATAGAAAGAGGAAGGGCCCGCATGCTTAGGAATATGAATCTGGCATTACTTTGAAAGTAAAAATGGCTAGTGAGTGAATATATTATACCCGACTTTATGACATTACTTTAAAATTGGCTATTTGGATGAAATTTATTTGGTCTAATGGACATGGGTGTCCTTTTTCCATATAAAATTGTCTTGTGCTCAACTCATAAAATTTTGAATAAATTGGACGAGTCGACAATTTTTGGGTCATATTTGACACCGCTACCCTCACACACATTAGCAATGAAACGTGGTGAATCCACTCGGGGGCATTCCGCAGTGAATATGATGCCATATGCATCTTCTTCCCATGAATGATTTCTTTACTCAGCAAAAAAATCCTTGCTTTAAGTTATGTCGTTCAAATTTTTCAAAAATGTATCGTATTCGTATCAGATTCAACAAAAATACAAACTCTTACAGAATTTGACACGCACCCGACAATAATTTTGAAGAGTTCAAACAATATAGGCTTTAGTTAGAGCCAACTCACACAAGTCTAGCAAGCATTTAGCAAAAGAATAAAGAATACTTCGAAAAGGTGGCACTAGTTCATTCACATATTCTCAAGGCTTAAACTATAGGTAAAAATCTCTTCTTTACATTTTTTAAACAATGTAAATTAGCATAATCTCCCATATTTACCAACCAAAAACTGCAATACTAAACGAAAACTGTAATTTAGTGAGGGACAATCCCTCCTAGCTAATTCAAAATTAATGTGTGAGGAACAGAAATCTAATATAAATCTTTCACTTAATATTTTCCATTGATCAAATATATATGTGCGCGCACGCACGCTCTCTTAAATTAATATACTTTCAAGAAAGAAAATACAGAGTATACATCAGTAAATTTGAAATTGAGGAATAATTGATTGATTGATCCATTTATTTCACTCTAATTGAAATAAAACTTTTTTACAAAATGTGGTTTAATGATAAAATGATGGAAGGGAAAACTGGATAGGCTTGTTGATGGCTTATTGAGAAGAGGAAAAAAAGAAAGAAATATGGAGAAAAAGAGGATAAATAAGCCTTTCATAAGTAATTGGAAAACTTTAAGGGTATGTTTGGTTGAATTTTTTAATTTTTTCATGTTTCGTTAGTCAATTTTTTTAAAAAAATATTTTCTCTAGAAAAACAAGTTTATCAAAAATGAGAAAAATGACTTTTTTTTAATAAAACTAGAAAAAATAAGTTCATAATTATCTAAACAAAAAATACACTTATTTTTCATAAAAATATAACATCTTCCTTTATACTGAACACACCCTAAAAGTTTTCGCCTTCAACTAAACTTGATATCAAATCCAAGAATAAATGGTGGCTTGAATACACACTAAATGTTTTATTCTATAACATGTTTTTCCTAAATGTAATCATGTCATTACACTTTATCCTATGATACTAAAGCTTTATTTATTCTCTGATACCTTTCTCAAAATGTACATTATTCTATATTAGTAATATAGGCACGCTTGCGACCACCAATACTAACATGTGGTACACATGTTCTCTCAACCATCATATGATCAGATGAAAATTAGACAAACCACCAACGCTAACATGCAAAATGAATGTTGCAAGATAAGTTTTTGTGGCAATAGTTTGCAATTAATCAAGTCAAAAGGAACCCCCAATGTCCCTGATTTATGGAACTACTGTCATATTCCAAGTGCAACAGAGCTTCATAATGCTGGAGTTAGCTTCTTAAAAATAGAATATGTAGCAAATAATGAGGATAACTACATTATTCGATATCAAATTCGAGGAGGGATTCTTGACAATCCCTTGTTTTAGAATCGATGATGATACGGAAACCTTCTTGAAAAATTTGATAACTTATGAGCAATATTATTTTGAAGTACATTCTTATTTTTCAAACTATGTGCATGTAATGACTCAACTTATTAGCTCACATAAAGATGTGAATTTTCTTCGCCAAAATAAAATCATCCTTAAGGACATAGGAGATGATGATAACTTATTGGCCAGCATCTTCAAGAAAATTATAGATGGAGTTTTTCAATCTCAAACTTTTATTACATAGAAGAATACAAAAAAATGGTTTAACATTGTGAAAAGCCATGAAATCAAATGATGGCAAGTTTGAGGGACAATTATTTTCAGCGCCCCGAAATGAGTCTGTTCTACGCTTTTAGGGTCGAAAGACTAAACCAAGACAAGTGAGCTAATGATGTCTCCTTCATCTGAAGATGAAAGCAGAATCTGAAATACATTGAGATCGCCGAAAAAGACACACAAAACTAGGAGAAGGAAGCAGCAGGAGCTTCAACTGTGGTAGCCATTATACGTCTTATACTCACAGTTATACAAATTGTTCTAGCTTTTATCAAATATAATTCATTGTGATAAATGAAGTGGATCTATTTAGTTTTATTTTATGTTTTAAATTAATTAGAAAGTGTGAATGTATTTTTTTAGATTTCTTCTTTTAATGGTTTTTGGTTGTCTTGTCTAATCTCTTTATTTATTTTTCTTCGAATTGGATCTACACAATTTTTTCGATATTTTCTTTGGGTTGCTAACTCAACGATAGAGTACTCGGCTTTTTAAGTGCGGCTAGTGTCTTTTACACATATGGATAAAGTAAGGGATTCGTCCATACTCTCGGTGATCTTAAGAAGTGATCTTTGTTGTAACTATGTAACACAACCGTGTTTCCTAATTATGCAATTTGTGTGTTGATGAGCTTAATATTGTGTCACACCTCCATTATGAAGAGCTGTCAATTTCATCCCATATTTATAATAAAATCAGCCTATTTAATTCATATTTTAATGAGTTAGATCATTCATACAGTCGGACCTCTTTATTGTGGCAACGCTTGTCTGAAGGTTTTATGGTTGCTATAGTGAGGTGTTCTCGGGTTAGAATAAATTATTAGAATGCATCTCCGCCTATGGATTAATCGACATTTTTCACAAATTTTACGAACGGGAGCTCTTATTAATTTAAATTTCAATATTGGAGAATTAAGGGAATTAATTAATATTATATTACCTTAACCATGCAATCATGAAAGAGATTGCAAAATATAGAAATTTTAGCCTATTTTCCCTTTTTGCTTCTTGTAACTGATTTGAACAATGGAGGATCACAAAAAAATGAATTGTGGGTTGAGGAGTTCGAAGTTCTAGTTCGAAAATTGATTTGTCGCAAATGAATTTTGTTTTCGATAGGTTATATCTCAAAAGAATTGAAATGTGAGAGGAGTCCGAGTCAGAAATTTGAGGCTATTTGAGTAAGAGTGAAGCTAGTTAACTTGGTATGAATTTCAGTCATAGTTAGTTGAATTTTGAAGTTATAGTCGATTTATATCAAATTTGTATTAAGTTATATTATAATTGTATGTTGAGTTACATGAAAATTATATTTTAAATTTGTATATTGTTGTAGTTATATTAAATTTCCAGAAATCAACATGAACTTTATAGAAAATTTATACAAGCTATATAAATATTTCATACTGATTTTATACAATTTTCATACACGAAAATTGTGAGCGAAATTCTAAATCTTAATTGAGATATACATATTATCTGATGGGTCATACAATTTTCTGCTTAAAGAAACAAAAAACAATAAAAGTGGGGTTTATTTTGGGGACCCCCTCACTGTCTCTCTTGTCAAGATTTTTTAGTTTCTAACTCCTTGAAAATACCATTAATTAGCAATTTATCACGTAGAATATCACGTAAGATGCGTGTATCTATTTCACTACTTATTCAATTTTATACAAGTTTAACTGATTATTTATTTATGCATAACCAAAGTTGAAAGACATAGATGGCAATTGAGCCCAAGTTAAATGACACGTTTATGTATTATACCTTTATTTTTCGCGTACTACGCATTGATCGAAGCAAATTTTTTTAAAAAAATTAGCCTTAGAGTATAAAATAATAATTTCTAGCAAATGAACTCTCTTCCGCTCCTCTAGGTTCGCCTTGATAATATGATATTACACAATAATGGTTAAATGATGCTAAAAGTTAAACTCGAATTCTTTTTTGGTACATTAGAAAATATTAAGTACTGTTTAAAGTTGTTCTTAAATCTTTAACTTAATCTTTTCCATTGATAAATTAGAATATAATATATATATATATATATATATATACTCTTAAATTAATATACATTCAAGAAAAATACAGAACGTACATCGATAAATTTAAAATTGAGGCATAATTGATTGATTGATCCATTTATTTCACTCTAATTGAAATAAAACTTTTCTTACAAAAAATGTGGTTCAATGATAAAACGATGGAGAGGAAAATTAGATAGGCTTGTTGATGGCTTATTGAGAAAGGAAGAATGCAAAAGAAAAAAAAGAGAAAGAAAGAAGGAGAAAAAGAGAATAAATAAGCCTTTCATAAGTAATTGGAAAACTTTAAGGGTGTGTTTGGTCAAATTTTTTATTTTTTTCATGTTTGGTTAGTTAATTTTTTTTTTTAAAAAAAATATTTTTTCAAGGAAAATAAATTTCTCAAAAATGAGAAAAATGACTTTTTTTAATAAAACTAGGAAAAACAAGTTCATAATTATCTAAACAAAAAATACACTTATTTTTCAAAAAAAACACGACATCTTCCTTTATACCGAACACACCCTAAAAGTGTTCGTCTTGAACTAAACTTGATATTAAATTCAAGAATAAATGGTGGCTTGAACACACACCAAATGTTTTATTCTATGACATGTTTTTACTAAATATAATCATGTCACTGCACTTTATTTTATGACCTTAATGCTTTATTTATATATTCTCTGATATCTTTCTCAATATGTACATTATTCTATATTAGTAATATAGACACGCTTGCAATTACACAATGACACCAAAGAAAAATCTATATATAGTACTCGATCAAATATAATTTTATTATCATCTTTCACCTTCATAAAAGAGAAGAATTTAAGAAGAAACTCAAGTACACTCCAACTAGTCCATTGTGAATTTAACAACATCCAAATTAAAGAGGTAATTATTTTTAAATATTTTATACAATATCTCCCACCTTGTAGAAATGGTTTAAATGTATGATGTAATTATTTTCTCGAGTAACTTTAAGGAAATAAAAATGTAAGGATGTTAAATATTAATTTTTTTGTCCTGATTCATGTGACACAATTCAAATTTGAAGTAGCAAACTTTTCAAAATCCGACCTTGAATTCTAACATGAAACAAGTGAAATGCAAATTTTAAAAAATTCTAGTAGCCAAAGGGGTTCTTGAAAGAAATTAATTAGCTTATCTTTTCAATTAGTTAAATTTGCCTACATTTAATTACATCAATTCTTCAAATTCTATAGTTTTATACTAACGATGAGATAAATATACTATTTGATGAAGGAATAAGTTACAAGGTTACATAGAAGATATGAATGTGAAAAGCTTGATATCAATGATTTTAAAGTGCAGCTAAAATTATTCATTTAATAGAAAGTTTTTTTTTTTTTTGGTGGAGGACAAAATGAGCATTACAAGGATAATTTGGTATTTCAATTTTGAAACTTTTCACTTATAATATTGTATATGCTATAATATGATAATGATAATACATATTTTGTGAGTTTCTTCATATAAATACAGAATTTTGACTAAAGCTACTAAATTGTGCATTTCTCAAATTCTATTTATGCCTTGCACAAGAAATTAGTTAGTACATTCTTTGCTAACTTTTTTTTTCCCCCTTTTGTTCTTTGCTAACTCAAGTTGCATAAATCTATAACAACAATATATTCACTGAGATCTCATACACAGACTTTATCCCTACTTGTGTGAGGTAAAAGTTACAGAAATCTATCTTCAAGGAAATTATTGTTCGTGGCACTTTTCCTCTCTCTCTCACTCTCTGTTTTCAGAATTACAGATTCAAGAAAGTTATCTGATTAGAAGAATGGCACATCATATTGAGATTACCCAAATGGATAATCAAGTTCCACTTCTTGATCAAACTTCTGTAAATGAAGCTATAGAGTATGAGGTATATTATATATCTCTCTCTCACACACACAAGGGCGTCTCTCGTTCGTTAGGCCATTTAGATAATTGTCTAGGCCTCATAATTATAGGGGTCATATTTTTATATATAAATAGTTATACATACTAAAAAAAATACTGAAATTTTTTAAGAAAAATAACACATATTTTTCAATGTCTATATTGCTTATAGAATAATGTTGATAGTTCCTGTTACGATTGTCTCAGCCGAAAGAAGTTTTTCAAAATTAAAATTGATAAAAGTTTTACCTAATATCAACAATGTCTCAAGAGAAATTGAATGGATTAACTATATTGTCAATTGAAAAAGAATTATTAAAAAATATTGAATATAAAAAAATCATTAGTAATTTTGCGTCTATAAAAGCTAGAAAAATAACTTATATATAGATATATTGAATGTAAAAAAATTATTAATAATTTTGCGTCTATAAAAGCTAGAAAAATTATTGTTAGATTTTTGCTTTAGGCCCCCGATATGGTTGAGACACTCTTGCTCTCTCTCACAGACACAACAATCTCACACACACACAAAACAAGCTATATTCCATTTTAATACTCCCTCTATTCAAAATTACTTGTCACTTTTTTTTACTTGGCACACCCATTAAGAAAATAATAATTGACAAAATAACTTTATCATATTACCCCTATTAATTGGTACTAGTTGAAATTGACCATTCGGAATTTCAAAAGTCTTAGTAATTAAATTAAGGGTAAAACAGGAAATTTTATTGTCTTTTCTTGATATGTCAAAAATGACAAGTAAAAATGAAAATAAAAAATAGAAATAAGTGACAAGTAATTTTGAACGAAGGGAGTAAGTAGTTGATTTCATTATCCCCCTACTTGTGGCAAGCAAGCAAACAACTTATCTTTAGCCAAAGGATCGAAAATAAGTTTGTTTCTTACTTATTCTCGTATTGGGTACGGGAGTAAGCAAAAAATATTATTCTAAAAGCATTTATATATATTCTAGACAAATATTATGGGAGGTGTCGGTGAGGTATAGTGGTGTGGGGTGGTGGGGATGGAGGGCTATTGGGATAGGGGTGAAGATGAGGTGTGTTGGAGAGTGGGAGAACACGATCAATGTGGTATTATGCTATTTGTGAAATTTGTTTTCCCTACTTCATTAAGGAAGTCATTTTTCTCATTTTTAATGAGCTTGTTTTTCTAACGAAGAAAACTGGAGAACATTTTTCAGAAAATATTTTCCGCCATACTGAATACACTCGACTTGTCTGTGTTACTCTTGTTTAGATAGTATAGACTTACTATTCCACTAATTACAGATGCAAGAAGGGAGGAAAGCGGATTATTTGTTTGAGATTAAGGAAACAAATCGTGAAAATCCATCAGGGTTGCAAACTAATAAATCAGCAAAACAAATATTTGATGAAAGATTTAAGGATTTGAACAAGAAGTACACCAAATCTTGCACCATATTTAGAGTAACATTGGGGCTGAGTGAGTCAAATCCAGATGCTTATAAGCCAAAGTTGATCTCCATTGGTCCTTACCATAACAAAAATCCTGAACTTCGCTCCATAGAAAAGTACAAACTTATGTACCTACAACGATTTCTCCGAAGGAAAGAAGGGATTGATGTAGAAAGTTGCATCAGTGAATTGGAGGAAGTGAAGGATGAAGCACTAAAGTGTTATGATGATGATATAGAGGACCTTTATAGTGACAGCAGCACTAGTCAATTTTTGCAAATGCTGTTGCTTGATGGTTGTTTTGTGGTTGAGTATATACTAGAGCGTTGTGGAATCATTCCAACGGGAGAAGACACAATTATCAATGGAGGTTGCATAGATAATCAAGTACGTCGAGACTTGTTATTACTAGAAAATCAACTTCCTTTCTTTGTTCTTACCAAGCTTCATGACATGACAAAGCTGGAAGTTGATGAAATACCATTCACAGCAATGGTGAAATATACATTTCTTCCTTCTTTACCGAAGATTACCCCGGCATCCTTTCTTCAGACAGAAGGTAATGCAAAAAATATCAAACACTTACTTCACTTAGTACACATGTCATGTTACCCTTCAGAAATGAAAACTGACATGACTAGCAATTCTAGCATGAGGGAAGTAGAACATCGCAGGAAAATTTGTTTATGCTGGAATCATTTACAAATAATTTGGTCGAAACAATTACCAATAGATATGTATGAAACATGGCATGGCATGATGCCAAATGTAACAGAGCTTTGCGAAGCTGGAGTTAGCTTTAAAAAGGCTGGAACTATTTATCTTCGTTTCGACGAAGACAACATTGGAGATACCACAAGTTTATTTGACATTGAATTTGACAACGGATTGATGAAAATTCCTTGTATAGAAGTCACTGATAGTACGGAGACCCTCCTGAGAAATCTCATAGCCTACGAGCAACAATCACATGAAGTACGTCCAAAATATTTCTCTGATTATGCAATTTTCATGGATCGTCTCCTCGACTCAGAAAAAGATGTGAATTTGACGCCTAAAAAGAATCATTAGAAACAGAATAGGAGAGGACAAAGAAGTGGCTAGCTTATTTAACAAAATTGGGAAAGGGGTTGCTGTTTCTTACAACTTCTATTACAAAGAAGAGTGCAGAAAAGCAGTTCAACATTGTGAAAAAACATGGAATCGAATGAAGGCAAATTTAAGGCGCAATTATTTTCATAGTCCTTGGGCAGGGATTTCAACAGTGGCAGCCATCATACTCCTCTTACTCACAGTTACACAGACAATTTTATCTTTCATAAGCACTCTGAAGAAGTCGCATTAATTGTTGATTAGTTTTGTTAATCCTTCTACTCTGGCTTTATTTGTCACTACTGATTCATTCATGCAACTTGTGTGTTTCATGGGGTTAATAATATTGTATTTAAGTTGTATTAATGGATTATAGATTTGACAATGCATGATATATATGTACTCCATCTTCAACATTGTGAAAAGCCATGGAGTCAAATGATGGCAAGTTTGAGGCACAACTATTTTCAGAGTCCTCGGGCAGGAGCTTCAACTGTGGCAGCCATCACACTTCTTATACAAACTGTCCTAGCTTTTACGGGCGATGTTAAGAAGTAATCTTTGTTGTAACTATGTAACACAATTGTTGACTGAGTCCAAGTGTTTCCTCATTATGCAATTTGTGTGTTGATGAGTGTAATATAGTGTCACACCTCCATTATGGGATTGACATCCAACTCTAACTATCTGTCGGGCGAACATTGTATCTAATTGTCCGTCGAGCAAACTGGTAGACTAATGAACTAAGCTGTTTGAATTCAATAGAAATCTATTCATAGTTAATAATACTATAATGTCTGAGTCTGCAATTATAGTATCGAGTCGGCTAGTTGATTCAGATCAGAGACGGATCTAGAATTTTGAATTTATGGGTTCTAGATTTTAGAAAATACAACTTATAAGGTTCTGAATATAATATTTATATATATTCGGTGAATTTCTTAATATAAATACAGAATTTTGACTAAAGCTATTAAATTCTGCAGGACCCGCAACTAATGGTTTGAGTGTTCACATGATCATTGTCAAGGTGTTGACTTCAAAATTTTGAAATAGTTTATTCGGTGGGTACGTTTTAGCTGCAGGGAAAGTCGTTCTGGTATTGAACGAGTCAAGGAAAGACAAGGCAAGAGGAACAAAGAGGTAAGTGCATGCATTTGCAATGCGAAGATTGTGAGTTCGAGTCACCAAGGGAGCAAAACGGGTGGGAGCTCCTAGGGAGGGTACCAAAAAAGCAAAAAAGAAAAGAAAAAGACGTAAGTGCATGCGTTTGACAAGAGGGAGTTGCTCGGATGGTAAGCACCAAGGGCGGAGCTATAGCCCATCAAAGGTGTGCAAGTGAACACTCTTGTCGGAAAATTATACCGTATATATAGGTCAAAAACTGTTAACTATTAAGATATATTTACTTTTGCACACCTTTAACATGTTGAGAGCATGTGGCGCAGCGGAAAAAAGACTTTGAAACTGGCTTGGAGGTTTCGAGTCACCAAGAGAGCAAAAAGGTTGGGGGTTTGAACCTCCTTATTCATTTTTTTGTTTTGTTTCATTTTTAGTTATTACTTGCTTCTTTAAATATTGCACACCCTTTATAAATTTTCTGGCTCCGCCACTAGTAAGCACCCCTCACCTCCAACCGTAAGGTCGTGGGTTCGAGTCACCAAGGGAGCAAAAAGGATGGAAGCTCCTAGGGAGGGATTAAAAAAAGCAAAAAAAAAAAAAATTTTGCTCCTGCTCTTTTTTTTACAATGCATGGTAAACTTTCTTTATTAAAATGTTCCTTGTCAATGAAATAATGAATCAAAAACATGGTCTGCCAACATACCGAATGTAACAGAGCTTTGTGAAGCAGGGTGTTAGATTTTCAAAAATTGGAAATATTTATAGAGACCTTGAAGATAGGACAACTTTATTTGATACTCTTAAATTTGAGAATGGGCAGATGAAAATTCCTTGTTTCGAAGTCGATGAGCAACAGTCATATGATGTGCTTCCTAAACATTTCAGTGATTTTGCAGTGTTCATGGATTATCTTATCGACTCAGAAAAAGATGTGAATTTGCTTCGCTGAAAAGGAATCATCAGGAACCAACTAGGAGAAGACAATGAAGTAGCTAGCATCTTTAATAAAATTGGGCAAGGGGTCATCATCTCACAAGACTTTTATTACAAAGAAGAACGCAGAAAAGTAGTTCAACATTGTGAAAAACCATGGAACCGAATGAAGGCAAATTTGAGGCGCAATTATTTTCATAGTCCTTGGGCAGGGATTTCAACTGTGGCAGCCATCATATACTCCTCTTACTCACAGCTACACAGACAGTCCTATCTTCCATAAGCCTTCTTAAGTAGCCATTTTAAGTATATGTTTGTTAATCTTTGATCCTTTGACAACATAAAAAAAGCACATGGCCAAATAATGGACAAATGAGTCGGCTCAAATCTCGTAGAGTTAAGTTGGTTCGAATCGGAGACGAAGTCAAAATTTTGAATTTATGCGTTTGAATTCTAAAAAATGCAACTTTATTGGATACCAAATAAATTACATATACATATTTAATGAATTTCTTACAAATACGAAATTTAGGCCAAACCTACTGAGTTCTGCAGAACCCGTAGCTAGAAATGTAGCTCCGCCTCTGGTTTAGGTGTTCACGTGATCATTGTGGAAACAAAAGATTACCTGGGAGATTAATGAGTGTCATATATTTCTGGTGGGATATATAACTGCCTTCCAATGGTCAGTTAGCCAATAGAGTTGTGAGACAGTTTATTATTGATAACCACTGGAATCAGGATTCACTAAGCCAAAATTTCTCCGTTTTAAAAATGGCCAAAATGTCCCTAGATGCCAAAGCAGGCACGTTGACAGCAGATAACTCCCTCTTATTATATACTAAACCGGCTGAAATAGTAGGTATTTGAGCAGTACTACCTACAGTTCTAACTTCATCTACGAGATTAGTACGTACAAAAGGTGTTATTAAAACAAGGGTTCGATCCCATACTTGAGTGGTTTACAATGAAGTGACTGTTTTGATGATCAAAAACTGATGGGAGGTCAACGATGTGCTAAGCAGTTTGCGACCTTGTTTTGCTCCCTGTACGTATGGCAAACAATTCTATGTAGCTTGTCGGAGGAGGTACCTGCAATCAAGTACAACAGAATTATGTGAGAATAGAGACAACCTCCCTTTCATCTACACAAACTTCTAACGGTATAAGTTGCCCTCTCCCTTCTTTTGAGTTTACGTGTTTCTGCTTAGTATGTCGTTTAGAGGCCCCTCTTTTTTGTAACTCATCCGCCCATCCAAGACCATGAAAAACAGCCACGAGTTCCAATTGTGGGATGTCATTACTTTGATTTTTCCCTGCAAAATTATGATTCTCAAAATAATTTGTATTCCTGGTCTTCCAAGTATACCAAAAAAGGATAGAGGGAAAAAAATACAATTAGGAAGAAAACCTGCACGTATTTTAGTTACCGTTTGATCATAGATTTTCAAATATTTTTGCCAAACTATCTTAGGGTGAAGTTTTAACACGTGTGTGATCATAGTTTTTGAGATACATATTTCACTCTTTAAAATAAAAAATATGAAACATAATTTATACCGACAAGTTCTAAGAATTATTAAAATAACACATAATTAAGTTTGACTCGAACTAATCATTTCTATAATGAACTAGTCAACTAGATAATACATTATTCAAAAATCATAATACGATATTTTAATAAAACCATCAATAATACAATACCAGCTATTGCAATTTGTCAATTACAGTTAGTTACGAAAATCCATCTATGCCAAAAGATAAATAATAACAGTGGTTGTAACTAGTTAATCATTAATATAATCTTCTTGTATCATACTAACAATCTTTTATTAATAAGAATGCGTTTAATGAGGAATTGGTTAGATAGAATTATAGTTGGAGTTATTATTAATGAACTTTTTTTAAAATAAAATATAAAAATTTGGAGCAAGTTATAAAATTTAAAAAAAAAAAAAAAAAAATTTTGACCCGAAAAATTACTTTTTTCTAGATTTTGAGATTTCGAGTTTTTTTTGTCAAAACTTAACAAATTTTATCAAAAATTCTCCCAACAACTACTTGCGATATCTATGGCCAAAAGGGTCGTTAGAACTTTTGGTTGTTACAAGACTGACACCTATAGTTTCGAACAATAAATGCATCAAGTCCAAGAATGTACTTTGCTACAATAATAAATGTATGAGTAGTGAAGTAAAGATCCCCAACGAACCAAAAATAAAAGTTGAGTACGACTATTCATAAATGGGCATTCGAGTAAATATTTTGGATTTTATGGGCATTTCAAATAAATAATATATAAGGAAAATTACATAACATGACAAACATTATAACAATAACATATTCAGTGCAATTTCATAAGTAAAATCTAGAGAGGATATGATGTATGCAAACTTTATCTCTGCCTTTGCGGGGTAGAGAGGTTGTTTCTGATAGACCCTCGACTCAAAAGAAAATGTAACCTACACAGGAAAATATAACCTATGTGGCAATTCGCATCCCTACGTGGCGTCCTACGTGTATTATGCCACCTGGACGCGTGTGTCTACTTGTTTAACTTTGTACAAGTTTAAGTGTCTACTTGTGCACGTCCAAAGTTGATAGGACAAGTTAAATGACATGTTTATGTATTGCCAATAAAGAGACAACAAAATAGTAAGGTAGAAAACAAATGTAGTAACAGAGATATTAGTACACATTGGAGAAAAAGAAACTACATGATACCTAAATCATATTACTAGAAATAAGATAACATTCGAATACCTACTAACTTTCTACGAAACAAGTGTTAGGGGTTTTATCAGTTGAAAAAAGAAAAAGAAGAAGTACATGCAGCTTGTGAGTGTGCAAAAAGAACCACAGAAATGAAATGATTCACCCTCTTTAAACCAACCTCAAGGCCTAGCTTTCCCCTATACTATATATATACACACATCAATATATTTACATGGTGCTATCAAGAAGTTGCTAAAACATGGAAATATTGGAGGATAAAAATGTAGTAGTAGAAGAAGATAACAGCAACAAGTACAAGGGGAAAGTATGTGTGACAGGTGCATCTGGTTTTGTAGCATCATGGCTCATCAAACGCCTTCTCTTTTCTGGTTACAATGTCATTGGAACAGTCAGAGATCCAGGTATATGAAACTTACTCATACTCTTATTAGTTACATTCAATGGCGGAGCCAGAAATTATAACAAAGAACTCAAAAAGATGCAAGAATTCCACAACCAAGATTCAAACCTGCGACTTAAAGCAATTCTTGAAATGCCTACTAAAGTTTCTCCTATGTCAAGGGGGTTCAACAATTTATATGTATACAAACACTCTTGTTAATTTTCCGACAAAGGAAATTTAAGTGGGATCAAGAAGAGAATTCTTTTTTCTTCAAGAATTTAGGTAAGGAGACGAGTAGAATCTCTTCATTCCATGATTCAATGAAATATCTTGAATTTTATGTTGAATTGGTAGGTGTAGGTACATGGATCAATTAAGTGAATTTTGTTCTGGTGGGATCAATTCAATAAAAGGAAAAAGGCAATTCCCCTTCATGGGGTTGAGGGCAACTTACTTGGTGACATCCCTGCCTTCTACAATTGAGGTGGAGGGTTCAAACCGTATCAGTTGCATAGCATCCCTTTAACTTTCCTTCTTCCCCTCGCCTGATGTAATTAGAAAAAATGAACTCCCTTTTTTACATGTAGCTCTGCCCCTACCTACATTTGTATTGATGTGTCCGAACTGGTATGCTAATGGTGTGAGTACTTGCAAATTCTTCTAAATAAACTAAATATTGGAGAAGGAAAAAGAACGAGATGCATTTGTATATATCCGAGAGTTACATCTATATTGGATACATACACATGAATGAATTCGTGTAATATAGCTACTAGTAATGGAGATTTATATTTGTTTCATGGCATTGAAGTTTTTATGTCAAAATCAGGGAACCAGAAGAAAGTTGGACATTTATGGAAGCTACAAGGAGCAAAGGAGAGACTTCGTCTGGTGAAGGCTAACCTAACTGATGAAGGCAGCTTTGATGATGCTATTATGGGCTGTGCAGGTGTTTTTCATACAGCCTCACCTGTCTTGGGAAAGCCTACTTTTGATGCCACGGTATCCAAATATATTCTGTTCGTTTCATTTTATATGACAATATTTGACTGAACACGCTAGTTGTAGTTAGTCGGACATTTTAAAACTTCTCAAAATGAAAAGACTACCATATAAATTGAACAGAGGGAATCACCTTCAAGTAACTATTGTGCATGCTGCAGGTTGAAATCTTGAATCCTGCAGTAGATGGTACCTTAAATGTGCTAAGATCCTGTATGAAAAATCCCAGACTGAGACGTGTGGTTTTGACTTCATCTTCTTCAACAGTAAGGGTAAGAGATAACATTGACCCTAACATACCCTTGGATGAATCATCTTGGAGCTCTGTTGAATTCTGCAAAAAGTTTGAGGTAAACACATCTATTCTGCTTACATTCCATTTGATATTATGGTATTGACTAAGCACGAAGTTTAAAATATTAATTTGACTTCTATATAAGAAAAATATTAAGGTGGTAATTGAGAAGATAGTTTGACAGAGAAAATATCACCTTACAACAACAACAACATACCCAGTAGAATCCCACAAGTGGGGTCTGGGAAGGGAAAAATATCACCTTAAACTTCAAAATTTAAATATTTTCTTGAATTTGGATTCTTGAAAGTAGTATCAACACTTCCACACGTCCAAAATAAGAAGAGTGTCCTATCAATTCGGATGGAAAGTATAAACAATAATCTCATCATTTTACTCTGTGCATGCAAGATTTGGTATGTACTATCAAAGACACTAGCTGAGAAGGCTGCTTGGGAATTCTGTGAACAAAACAACATTGATCTTGTGACACTACTCCCCACTTTCATCATTGGGCCAAGTTTACCTCCAGATTTGTGTTCAACAGCAGATGATGTCCTTGGTTTGCTTAAAGGAAAGACAGATAAGTTTGAATTCCACGGAAGGATGGGTTATGTTCACATAGATGATGTAGCTCTGTCCCATATACTTGTCTATGAGCATCCAAGTGCTCATGGGAGGTACCTTTGCAGCTCAAAAGTTCTAGACAACAATCAACTTGTCTCAGTTCTATCAGAGCGCTACCCGTCTTTGCCTATTCCTAAAAGGTTAGTATAATCCCGGGAAGAGGCAGGTCCATTATATAAGCTGTGGGTGCATTTGCATCTATTGCCTCAAACTCAAGTTACATAAATGTACTGGCGGATTGTATCAGGAATTGTTTGACATCGCTTCGCTAAAATGTCACTATATAATATTTTAGAGAAACATTTGTGTATATACAATAGGTTAGCTCCACTTCAAAATAATACAAAGTAGATATCAGTTTAGATTTTAGAACATGAAGTAACACCTCAAAACCCCTACAGCTGAAGTCTCAAATCTGAGTACAAGCCAAGTTCTGTTAATAGGTAGATAACACTTGCAGAAAATCCTGGAAACGTCACTGTATATATAGAAGTTAGAAAAGTGAACACTTTGTAATTATGCATATCTGTGTGTATGTACGTGAGTATAATAATAGATGCTCTCTACTGCTTACAGATCTTGGATCCGTCTCTCTGGTCTAGATAGATCTATAGCTACATACCATATCCGTTATTTCCGCTAAAAACAAATAATACAAACTAGAAAGAAAGGTAGTACCGTTTTGATGAAGATTCACATTTCCCAACTGTTATTTCAGGTTTAAGGAACTGGATCGACCTTCCTATGAATTCACCACTTCGAAGCTGGAGAGCTTAGGAATGAAATTCAAGTCCATCGAAGAGATGTTTGATGATTGCATCGCATACTTCAAAGAGAGAGGCCTTATTTCTTCCATCTAAGATCCAACATTTCTGCATAAAAGCTCTGTAATGAACCTTGGATGTTTTATTTTTCTGTATCTCATGTTCTGATCCTTCGTTATCTAATGATTACCTCATCACTATATTAGTAAAATGGAACGTGTCCTAGCATCAAGGCATAACAACCGATGTAGTAAAATGCTCCTAAAACCAAAAAATAAGTTAAAGCAACAAATACCTCGACTATCTCATCAATTTTATACAACACAAGTGCATACTGGTACCTGGACTATTTCACTGGTATCACCGTCCACAAATCTTATGTTCGTGCTTGATATCGGCAATATAAGCAAAGCTAAAGGAGGCAGACTTTAGCAAACTATGTATCATACATCAAATGTGCAGAAGTGTAAAAGGCTCAGGCAGATCAAACAATCAATAGAGCTAAAGCACTATTCCATCATAACAAGCTGAAAAACCAGCTTCAAAAGACACAGATGACAGAACACCAACTAAATATAAGCGTAATTCACCCGAGGCCCTTGCCACTCATAGAATAAATGAAGTATCAGGACATGCACCCCCTTTATAGGTAATTTTTGTTTCACTTGAAATACAGTCAATTTAACAATCATGTAGCAAGAAATCCTTTTGACCCTTAACCGACAAATGGATCTTTTAGCTTATGAATATAAACAAAGAGCCATGGAGACTAGTAAGATCAAATTTTCCGAGATAATGTATTTATAGATGTCTTGTTGAAGAGAGTACTTTCAACTCATACACTAAGTAAAACATAAACAGTTCCAGATTACACTTTATCTTTCAAGAACGGTATGCTCTGGACATAAACTTTGATTTACGATGTCTCTGCTCAGATAAAATGAAACATAGAACAGAAGAAAGTGATTTGCTGAAATAAGAAAAAGGAAAGGTTGATTTACTAATTATTCAACTAACTGCATCAATCAGCACCCAGAACAAGATTATTATATTTCTTGATACTGGCAGCAACCTTTGGAAGCTCTTCAGTCACTTGAAATTTGTTCAAGGGGATTGGTTGATCTGATAATTCCTCATAGGACTAGATTGCACTCGTTACTGTTTCCTAACAAAAGAAAAATATGAAAAGGACAGGCAATTTATATACATTCTTTTGCCCTCTTTGGGGTATACTTATCAATATTCTTATTGCAATGGTTGGAAATTTGAGTTATCTTTCTTCTCTTTTGGGTATACGTAGCATCACCAAGGTTAGTATTACTTTTCTACTTTTAGATAAGTACTTGTATGTTTTACAATATGTTATTAGTGGGTATCACCACGGATACTAACAGAAAGCTTGGTATACAGATAATGAAAGAGAATGATACTCGTGCTGGTGTTGCTTAGCATTTATGACAGTAAAAAGAAAGCACATACACAATCTACATATAAGATGTCATAAATCATCATTAGTTTTTCCTCTGCAGAATTCAAAACCAAAATTATCAATGCTTATAGTTTTTAAAACCTGAAAATATGAGCCATCAGGAATCAACTAAAGTTTATGGCTGCTTTTAAACCTGAAAATATGAGCGATCAGGAATCAACTAAAGTTTATGACTGCTCAAGATATTAGAGCAAAACTAACGCGTATAAATAGTTGCACTTATAACTTATAAGACACACAACAACTAGCTAAAATAGAAAAGGATGAAACACTGGCCTTTCGAGCACATGATGATTGAAACTATCACTTTTATCATAAATTGAACTGATTACACTGATAACACCAAGAAATATAACATTAGAATTTCCCACTTGAAACAACACTAGATCAAATCAGACAATAAAAGGACAACAAAAGGAAAAGAGAACACATTGTTGTATTCACTACCTAATAAGAACAAAAATGGAAACACTTCATCCAAATTTACCACAAAAAATAACATTTGATTGTGATCCTATGCGTCAATTACTTACGCGAACTTCTAGCTGGAAAAATATTTTGAAGAGCCAATATATCTCACTTTCTCTACTTTTTCTTCTCAGTATTTTCTCTTTGATCAAGCAAAGCCTCATAAACAGGCAAAGCCAATGAATCACTAAACTTCAAATGAAAAGCTCTAACACCATTCAATTTCTTGGGAACAAACTCAATAATTCCATCAATGGCAGCTAAAACATTCTCCATAACTTCATCATTCTCCATCCCTCCTCTCCCAATCTTCAAAACACTACATGTACCATTCCCTAAACACAACAAAGTCGACGAACACGCTCTTTCAATCTCCTCCTTCCAATTACTATTCCCCCTTAAATCAACTGGCACAGGTACTTTCCTCTTTTTCTTGTAAAATTGCTTCCCTAATAACCCCGGAAGC
This sequence comes from Jaltomata sinuosa, assembly GCA_003996215.1. Taxonomy (NCBI): domain Eukaryota; kingdom Viridiplantae; phylum Streptophyta; class Magnoliopsida; order Solanales; family Solanaceae; genus Jaltomata; species Jaltomata sinuosa. Next base: position 569,447 of record QJPP01007196.1, on the reverse strand, counting down.
AAATGCACCACTCTTTTATCAGCCAAAAACAGCTCATATGAACCATACAAATCCTGCTTCGAGTCAAAAGATTTATACTCAGCCTTCAACTTGGAAAACTTCAGAACTTTGTTAATTGGAATTCCTAAAGATTTAAGCTTTTTTTGCACTGTTTCAACATCAAGATAGATTTTTGAGTTGTGGGGTTTCTTGGGTCTGTTTGTTTCAGCATAAAGATTGGTTTTTGAGCTGTGGGGTTTCTTGGGTCTGTCATCAATGATGAGACAGATGTTGGCAAAGGATTCAAGAGGGTGGAAAAGGGGGTGGGGGAGGGTGATTTTGTGGGGGGTAGTGAGTTGTTTTGGTGGGATTTTCTTGAGGGTTAATTGAAGGTAGATGAAATTATCATCTACTTCTTCTTCATCTTCTTCTTCATATGATAGTGAATTGAGGTTTTGGGGTTCGTGGGTTTTCTTGGATTGAAGCTTTTTCCATTTGAGAAGAGCTTTTACTGCTTTGCGAACTTGGTCTTCGTTGATTTTCGCCATTGTTGTGGACGCCATTGTAGCTGAGTTGAAGAATTTTGGTGACGGCGACTGTGAGTTTGTTTGAGATGGTGTTTGGGGGAAGGGGTAATTTCATTTTTGGTTCATAAGGTTTTATAGAGGTTAGAATATTGACCTACTATTTATACCTTGTGCATGTAAGAATCCTAACTATGCAGTAATTTGGTACGCGGTATAAAGTGAAATATCTCATTCAATTTAAAAATATTTTATCTAATTTCTCGTATGTGATAAATTAGTTCAAAGATTATAATGGTATAATTTAGTTTTCGTACCAAATAACATAAAAATTGCAAATTTAGGACCTTAACTTAGAAAAGCTAAAGATGAGTTCAATTTATTTGTGTAGTATTATCAATAGAGATTGAGATGCACCTTGGATGACATCGCCTTAAAAGTAAATGACGAAATTCAACGAGAAAAGGCTTATAGTAGATACATAAGCACTCAGAGATGAAAAAGGATGTAATAATCGATAAAATATTTTGGAAAGTTTAAAATAAATATTGCTTTGAAGATTTTTAATCAAAACAATTTCTCAAACTGTTGTTGAATCTGTAAACAATAAGAAATAACTCGACGAACTGAACCATCTTATATCCAAATGAAAAAAAACCATATATTATCAATGATATTGTGCATAAGGTTAAATAAGCCAACAAAAGGACAAGCTTATTTGTTTCATTTTTCTTTTTTAAAGAAAATAATAATATTGTACTCATCAATCATCTTGCACGAATGGCTTGATAGGCTTGTGAAATAGATATATCTATAAAAATGTGAATGGCATGCACTTGAATGGAAAGATCATATTAAGCTTCGCATGTTCATTATTCTAAATTATTATAACGGTCATTTTTTTATAGCATTTTAATTGTTCTAATATTTTGACATTATTCTATTCATGACATTATTAAACAATGCTTTGAGTTTTCTTAATTGAATTAATTTTTAGAACTAATAATGTAACAGTATATAAACTAAATTATTTTTATTAAATTCATGTTTATGTTAGGGTTTGCCCTGAATTTCCTACTTTACTGAATTATACCATAACTGTGTTTTACCTTGAAAAGGTTTTCTTGGTGGAAAATATTTCCTTGTAGGAAAATAACTCTTCCATAATTGGTTAATCATTTCTTGGAGGAGAAGTTTGGACTTCTATAAATTGAAGATCCCTCTTCTCAAATCAAACACAATAGCATCCACAATGTAGTCGTTTAGAGAGTTTCGTTTAGGGGGAGATTATTCTCCCAATAAGTCTTTATGCTTTTTAGTTTTAGTTTTTAATATGTAGGCCAATTGGCCAAATCATATAATAATATTGTGTTTTTAGTATGTTTTTCTTTGTCATCTGATTTATCGCCTTAATGGTTTGTAATTAATAGCTTCCGCATGACGCCCTCTCGATTTCGATCCCAACAAGTGGTATCAGAGCCTGACAATCTAATGGGTTCAACGATCCAACGATCCAACGATTCAATGGGTTCAATGAGCCGATGGTTGAATGAGGTTGAAGACAGGTTTAAGGTGGTTTCAAATCAAGTTACAACCAATTTGATGATAATGAAGATTTTTGTCCAGTACTACATGTGGAGAAGGAGTTTCAAGTTTCAACCATATTTTCAACATACCTGTTGCTGCATCTTTAAAAATAGAAGCAAAATATTTTTAAACCATTTTTAACCACAATATTTTAAATCTTATTTTTAACCATGGCAAGCAGCAGTGATGAAGATGATGTGAAGAAGAAGAAGAAGAAGATTAAATTTGCCAGAAAATTCAGGCCAAGGGGAGATTTGTTAGGGTTTGCCCTGAATTTCCTACTTTACTGAATTATACCATAACTGTGTTTTACCTTGAAAAGGTTTTCTTGGTGGAAAATGTTTCCTTGTAGGAAAATAACTCTTCCATAATTGGTTAATCATTTCTTGGAGGAGAAGTTTGGACTTCTATAAATTGAAGATCCCTCTTCTCAAATCAAACACAATAGCATCCACAATGTAGTCGTTTAGAGAGTTTCGTTTAGGAGGAGATTATTCTCCCAATAAGTCTTTATGTTTTTTAGTTTTAGTTTTTAATATGTAGGCCAATTGGCCAAATCATATAATAATATTGTGTTTTTAGTATGTTTTTTTTTGTCATCTGATTTATCATTGTTAAAGTTTGCAATTATTAGCTTCCGCATGACGCCCTCTCGATTTCGATCCCAACGGTTTATATAGCTAGACAATGAATCAAACAGACTCAAGACCCAACTCAATTCAATTTGTTTGTCTTTAGCTAGTTTAACATGATTTATTATAATAAAATCTTGCTTTGGTTCATTTATGTTTTCTTTAAAATTTAACTTGATTTGAGTTATCTCGATTAATCCGTTTAAGTTATATATATAATTATCAATTCAAAAATAAATTCATTAACAATAAAAGAGTTTGGGGCTAAAATTGTCCCTTAACTATTAGAGTAGGTTCATTTTGGTCCTTCAAATATAACTCTGAGCATATTTAGTCCCTTAACTTTACTAAAGTGGAGCACTTTTGATCTCCCTAACAAAATCCGTTTAAAAATAATAGTGTTAAACCCATGTGGCACCCACGTGACTTGTAAAATACAAACTCATAGAGGTTAAGTATTAGCTATTATGAGTATATATTTAATTTTGCACGCTCTTAAACACAATTAAGAAGAAATTCGCACACCCTTCACCAAATTACTAGCTACGCCACTGATTTTAAGACCATTTTGTTACTGCAATTAAGAAAATGGTTATTTTTTTCGAGTGGGCAGATTATTGTATTCTAAAGTATTGTCTTCAAATATAAATAGCTACTACTACATTAATCGTAAAAAATTAAGAAGATAAGAAAGAAAGAAAATGTAGATCAATTAAGAAAGAGATAACACTGTCAAATTTACACCGTTAGAAAATTATCCTTTTCGTTAATTTTTAACATTATTATGTTAGGAAGACCAAAAGTGCTTCACTTTAGTAAAGTTAAGGGACTAAATATGCTCAGGATTATATTTGAGGGACCAAAATGAACCTACTCTAATAGTTAAGGGACAATTTTAGCCTCAAACTCACAATAAAACACCATGTCATTAAATTGGATCACCAAAATACTATACGACGTCGTTCCTCTCGTTCCCACTTCTTTTTCCTTCTCTTCTTCACACAAACAGTTCTCAGATTACTCAAAAACGCCGTCATCAATTTACTAACAATGGGTTTCGGAGCCCTAAGATCCATCATCCGACCCGTTTCAAGAGCACTCTTATCGATCCGAACCGTATCCGCCTTCGCTCCGGTCAGTTCTCCGGCGACCACTATCTCTCCGGCACCGGAGCTCCGTCAGTTGTTCAACACTTTCCGATCTAGGTTTCCATGGATTCCACCATCAAGTGCTGCTTTCCATAGTTTAACTGACACTCGCTTCCCAAAGCGAAGACACAGTAACAAGCCTAAACGTAAAAGAGCTAGCTTGAGACCTCCAGGTTAATCTTCATTTTCCGGTTTATTAGCATTTATTATTATTATAGTAGTTGATTTGCAAACTAGGGTTTATGGTTTTATGCCATTTTTAGATTTTGGGCATTTCATTATGCAAATTATTATGTTTTTTTGTGCTTTTGGTATAGTCTAATAGTATTATTTTACATAGGAAGTGTCTTCCATAGGAAATATTTTAGCTTGAGAAATCATTTTCTAGTGTCGATTGGGATTGTAATCCTACAAATTGGAGGACTGGACATGTGGATGGTGTTTTGATGATACATTAGGTATTTAGCTCCCGTTTGGCCATAGATTTTGAAGTTGAAACTTGAAAATTTGAGTTTTTGAAGTTGTGTTTGGACATGCATTTTACTTGGAAAAAGATTGAAGTTTTGCAAGTGGAAGTCCCAAAACCCCAAAGCCTAGTCTTAGCCAGTTTTTGGGAACTTGAAAATATGATGAAATTTCATGGCCAAACATATATTTGATAATAAATTTTCAAAATCTATGGCCAAACGCCAGCTAAAATTTAACAACAATGTTTAAGCTAGCGTTTGGCCATAGATTTTGGGAGTTGACTTCGAAAATTTATGTTCATATATGTGTTTGGCGATGAAATTTGATCAGTTTTGGGGTTTTCGGGACTTCCAGTCACAAAACTTCAAAGTTGTTTCCAAGTAAAATACATGTCCAACCAGAACTTCAAATTCCAAAAATCACAACTTTCAACTTCAAAATCTATGGCCAAACAGAAGATAACTGTTGGTTAATATAGAGTAAGAGTTGGTATTGTAAAGAAAAAAGACCTGTCATAATTGATGGAAGTCATTTTTACCTTCTTTTGGTGGAAAATACTTTTCTTGGAGAGAACTTTTTTCAATAATTTATACTAACCTCACACTAGAAATGAAAAACGTTTCCCCTAGAAATATTTTCTGCCAATCCTAAACATACTATTATCAGCTTTTGATTCCGGGAGAATGAAAATAATTTAGAAGCTTTTTTCTTTCGGAATTTAGGTCCATATGCCTGGGTAAAATATACTCCCGGTGAACCTATAAGTCCAAACAATCCCAATGAAGGAAGTGTCAAGCGGAGGAATGAGAAGAAGAGAATCGGACAGCGAAAGGCATTTATATTGGTATGTCGCTACAACTTTGATTCTCTTTATCCTTTTTGATGATGAGTTCTCTTTTGGTTCTTGAGGAGAATGTCTTTTTCTCTTTATAAGTAGATAAGTGGAATATTTTAAGATGTGCTTGCGAAAATTTAGAAACTGGATATTAGGATTGAATTTAATATGCAAAAGGCCGTTCATATTCTATTTTCTGGCTTAGGATGGTAAATTGATGTGATATTGTGTCGATACTGAAAATTCAAAGTTGTCTTTATAGTTTGAGGATCAGAACTAAATCGTTATAATGTGTGGTTCCTGTTCTTTTATTATCCTATTCTTTTCTTTTCCAACTTTCCCATGCATATTATTGTATCTCCCTTTTTAAACTCAACTGGTCTTCTCTATTCTTACTTGAGAGTATTCGTGTTCCTCGGGCTGTCATTTTTCACAAGTAAATTCTGTTAAACCTCAACAAACACCAACTTCTAAGACACTACATGCACTACCCACTTTCCTACTTTGGACTCATCAACTTTTAAGCGTATTTGTCATAGATATTTGTCATTTGTGGTTCAGATGTCACCGGTAATATTAGCAGCAACTGTGGTGACTATATATTACATTCAATGTCCACTCTACAAGTTGATCACCAAAGTTAGAAGAGTTTTCTTTGCATAGTATATATTTCGAGTTGAAATCAAGTGCCCGTTCGTCGATGCATTTGTTGGTGACCATGCTTTCCGAGTTCCATGACTGATACAATAAAATGAGACTATCCAACTTTGCCTTGTCTTGGTTGCCTGTATCGCAAAGCATAAAGTCAAATTTACATAGCCAAAAAAAACAGCACACAACAAGTTGTTAACACTAAACTGAATCAGCAGATGAAGCCTTGGATCTCTCTGCTAAAACTTGGGACTTAGCGACTTTTGAGTATCCTAGTAGTGATTGTATTGTGTAGCTGCAAGCGTATTGTTTGAAAGAAATAACCAACTATAAAAACACTTTCTTTACTTATCAATGCACTATCTATTTGCTCGATATATGTAGCACTCTCACCTAGGCCTGGAAATATCTACTTGCATGTTAATGGGGCCTGTTTTCATGTTTCAAAAATTTATTCTGAGGACCGATCTTCTTATACAAAACCTTTTTTTCCCTTCCTCTAGACTCATTGCATTTTCTTGGTTGGGATTTGTGGTGGCGAATGGGCAACCCTCCCATATTAATAGGGGTAGAAAAAGGGTTGGGTAAAAAAGGGTCCTGATCAATTTTTATCTCCTTAACCCTTTTTCCCCTTACTGTTGACTCATTGTATTTTCTCGGTTGGGATTTCTGGTGGCAAATGGGCAGGTTAACAAAATATGAGCTCATTTTGCCAGCACTAGTTTGGATCAAGCATTAAAGTTGGCAATTTTAAGTTTAACTACTGTTTATCCTGGTTTTATACGGTTTTTTGAGTCATTGTACATATCATTCATATGGTCATTCAGAAACTGAAGAACCTCCTTTCAAAGGACTTCCGCAATTCAGTCCATTCCTTGAATTTATAAATTTGAGTTTGCTTCCTGAGATCCTTGTCTTGTTAAGCAGTCCTTTGCTATAAATTTTGTTTGGTTTTGTTATTCATGTGCAGTCTGAGAAGAAGAAGCGTAAAGCTCAGTTGCAGGAGGCAAACCGGAAGAAAATGATTAAGCGAGTAGAGCGTAAGATGGCTGCAGTTGCTAGGGATAGAGCATGGGCAGAAAGACTGGTAGAATTGAAGAAGCTTGAGGAAGAGAAGAAGGCAGACATGGCTTGATCAGAGTTTCAATCTGCTAATTTCTCTCTTGTTTTTTGAGAGTGAAAAACTTTCAACCCCTTCTTTAATAGGCACAATTTCCTTCAACACATGACATGTTTTTCTTCAGGTTGATGTTTAAATCTCCTTGTCTTTTTGTTTTGTTGGTCTTTTTCTAAAATAAATTATTCTTAGAAGTTGAAAGGTGAGTTGCATAAACTATCAAGCAACCTTTTTGAAATGGGGCATGATGTTTTCTCAACAACAAATAGGTGTAATACCACAAATAAGTTTGGGGTAGAATAGAATGGACTACACCTTACCCCTACCTTGTGGAGGTAGAAAGGTTGTTTTCGAAAGAAAAGGACATGATGTTTTCTCATATAGGTTAACTGACAAAATGAGATTTGTATAGTCGATTTTAACTTATTTGGATTGAGGCATAGTTGTTTTTGCATAATGTTTTCTCTTACTACTTTTTTTCTTCTTCTAATTCTTATATTCCACCATCGAAGATCATAGCTTTAAAGGCTGGAAGGTAAAGAAATTAGACTTAGCTAGCGTTTGGCCATAGATTCTCAAATATTTTTGGCAAATATTATTTGGGTGAAATTTCACCATGCGTTTGGCTATAGTATTTGGGAAACATATTTCACTTTTTTAAGAAATATGATTTATACCCATAAGTTTTAAAAACTATCAAACCAAATCATAAGTTTGTATTACATAGCAAGATAAAAATGTCGACATAACAAGATTCATGATTTCCGCAACAAGTCAGTTGGATCTTCGTTGCAGCAAATAACAAGTAGTGAAGCACGACTATTGTTCCTTTCAAAGATAAAAGTTTGTGTAGAATTTGAATAAATAGAGGATGTTTTTGTAAAAGATAAAAGTTTGGTGTTGAATTTGAATTTTTAAAAGCTCTCAAATAATGAGATTTGGCCCAAATACTAGCTTTTTCTAGTATTTAGGAATTTGGGTTATTTGTCAAAAAAAATTGCCAAATAATGACAAATTGTATGGACAAACACAAATTTTCCAAAAAAATTGACTCACTTGGAAAAGAAATTATTGAAATTTTGATTATTCCTCCATTAATAAATATTTTTCTAAACAGATTTTCAGTGTAATATTTTTAAAATGAATATTTTTTGAGTAATTTATCTGTGCCGCATGGATACACGACACAAATTTCACTTTCTTTTTTCTTTCGGTTTCCTATTCGTTGTTTGATACTCGCATTGGAGCTTGACTAATTTAGATTCGCGTCAGGTAGGACTTTTTTGGGGATAGCACTTCCTACCAAGGCTTTTTCCACACTCGGGGTTCGAAATCGAGACCTCTGATTAAGGGGATAACAGCCTCATCCACTGCACTACATTCTTTAGTGGTGAACTTTATAGGAATGAGGATAACGACAATTATGTCCAAGTATTCATTATTATACGAAGAAATTAATGGGTCGTTTGGTAGGAAGTATTAGAGAAAACAATATATGTATTAACTTTGATATTATTTAATTCTTGTTTGATAGCTAGTGTTTCCACTCTATATATGACTAATGCATATATTAGTTATACATTTTATTCAGTATTATTCTTATACACAGTAAATTATGGCATTAACAATATGAGATACTATTTATTTTCTAATACACCTTATTCATTTAATACAATAAAACCAAACAGATAATATAAAATAATGTCAGATTGTCAGCATAACTAATTTCGACATTATTAATCTTAGTATTACTAAACGACTCGTTAATAGGATTTTCGTATGATATCTGGAGGCCCATATTTGGGACTTTCCAAGAAGGCCCATCTGATTCAGATTTTTCCAAGAAGGCCCACGGCTACTAATTGGGCTTCCCAAAAAAGCCCTATATCTCCGTCTCTTATATCATCAGAAGGAAAAACCCTAGTGTCTCATAAAGCAGAGAGTCGCGGCCATCAGAGTTCCCCATTGTGCTCACTGCTCAGAACTTGCTGCAACAAAAATGGTGAACAACAACAACAACAACTTAGAATTTGTTCATCAAATCTCAACATTTATGCTTAGTAAATGTATAATTTCTCTGATTTTGTGTGTGTGTGTGTGTGCTAAATTTGCAGACTTTCAAGAGAAGAAATGGAGGTCGTAACAAGCACGGACGTGGCCATACCAAATTCATCAGATGCTCCAACTGTGGAAAGTGCTGCCCCAAGGTCCACACTCACCAGTATCTTTGTTTTTGTCTTCCTTTTTATTGTAATAATGCCCCCAATTTGTGTTATGAAAGATAAATTATCGATTATTTGAATTAGTTGAGTCCTGATAGAGTCGATTGGGATACGGATAATGTCTGCGTACATACTATCCTTCCTCTGGACCCCACTTGAGTGATTAGGTTTTGTTGTTGTTGTTGTTAATCCTAACTAGCCTTGATTCAGACCTTGTAGCAAAATTATTTGTTTATATCATTCTGTTATATTTGGATTTTCGGAATTTATTTTATGAAGGAAGAATTTCATTAGTGATATCAAGCAGATGCAAAAAATTTACATAGATGAACAAAAATAGAAATAAAGATATTGTCAGTTATGGAAGCTAAGAGCTAGGATATGGCTAGGCTATATTTGGGTTTTAATCCATCCAATGCGTAAAGTTGTTATTAGATAGATATGTTTCACGCGATGGATTATTTGTTGGAATGTGATTTACTTGTTATAGGTTTGGGTGTCTGTTTGACCATTTGTTAGTGTTTTTTGGTTGGATGCTTATTTGATTTGTTGGTTATGAGATCCTTAATTTTGTTGATTGAGCTGTTATTTGTTGGAAGCTTGCAGATTGAGCCTGTATGATTGTTTCCTTGATTTTTAATTTTAGTCTTTTTTGTGGATACAATGGTTTGTGCTTTTCTAAAAGCAATTAGGTAAAGTCTTGTAATGTTTTGTACAATGGAAACTTGTTGTCGCAGCTAAGATTGCTTTATCAGTTCAACATCTGCTAACGTATGTCGTAGAGATAACCTTACTTGTTCCATCTTTGTAATATTTGTCTTTCCTCTAGTAGTAAAGCACCCCTCCACTTCTAACAATTATGCTGCGTGTGTTTAAGTCACCGGTGGTTGAAAAAATGCTGATCCTCCTATATTGTGGATAAAAGTATGTACATCTAGTTATATATTTATATATATACATGTGTGTATACGCATGTGTTTTTCCTAATTCAGTCTTAACATAAGAGACCATCGTTTGCAAGGATTTTGGAACTTAGGTTGTTGTGTCTCTTGTCAATTTATTGCAGGACAAAGCAATCAAGAGGTTCCTTGTGAGGAACATTGTTGAACAAGCAGCAGTGAGGGATGTTCAGGAAGCTTGTGCTTTCGAAAGTGAGATTCTTAGTGCAATTAACACTATGTATTTACATATAGTATATTAATAGCGAAACTAACACGAATATGATATATTTGCAGCGTACACTCTTCCCAAGCTGTACTTGAAGATGCAATATTGTGTCTCATGTGCCATTCACTCCAAGGTTGTCAGGGTCCGCTCTCGCACTGATAGGAGGGTCCGTGAGCCACCACAGCGCTTCAGACGCCCAAGGGTACTGAATTTTACTTGTGTTATCTTAAAATCTTTTCTGCAAAATTCTCTATTGGGATCACATTTTAGGTGGCAGAAGTCTATGAAACTCGTTCTTTTAACAAGTAGCATGGGTTATTCAGTTGGTTTTTCTAATTTTAATCTCTTCTTCGTTGCTCAGATTATATTCTACAAAATTATTTGCGTGCTATAAAATGTTCAATACCTATGTTTGCTGAATCAATGTTGTTTGTATGCTTACTTATATGGATTGTTTCTATTTCAGGATGATCTCCCCAAGGCTGGTCAAGCTCCACGCCCAGCCGGAGGTGCTCCACCTGCTGCTGCTCGTACTTAAGTTCCTGCTTTTTTATCAACTGCTGTTAGGCCTTTGGATTTTTGTTTAATTTGAGCAAATCTATGATACTTGAGATGTGTTTTTCGAATTGAATCGTTTAATTTAGTTTACTTGGACAATCATTAAATTTGTGCATGCAAATTTCAAGAAAACAGGCCTATGGTTCTACTATCTTATTGCTATATAGCCTTTGCAATTAAATGCTCTTTGCTTAAACTTCAATTTAGCGCTTATCTTATAGAAAGTTGGCTGCTTTGAGATAATATAGTAATGTTTCTGTACTTACTGTTGTACAGAAATGACATTCTGGGTTTATTCCCAAAATTAGAATATCATTAAAAACTGTTATGTTTATCAGTAAAGAACGATGTGCCTCTCAAACAGCAACATACCCAGTGTATTCCATAATGTGGGGTCTGGGGAAGTTAAAATGTACGCAGCTGTACCTTTACCTCAGAGGTGAAGTAAAAAGGTGGTTTTTGATAGACGATGGGCCTCTCAAGTAGTTTTTTTCTTAATTGTGTTTGTCTGTAGACAATAGACCAGGTGCACTACTCCTAACATATGATAAAATAGAAAATTAGCAAAACTCTCAAGTATATTATTGTTTCTATTGAGACAGAAACACCGCAAATAAATCAGGTTAACTTGTTTCTTCTTTGCGAAAACATACGTCAATTGATTTGATTGATGTGGCAAAAATAATAATTTTAGAATAAAATGCGAGATTATTTTATCGTGTGTTTGATTTGATATAGTTCATGTAATATATCCTTCTCTATTCCATTCCATTTCATCAATTAAACGACCTCTAAAGGTTTCTTTAAGAAGCTTAAAAGAATATAACAGTACGGAAAAATAAGCGATGGATGCGTAACCTAAGCACCTGTTTACCTCGGGTAATCAATATCAATATTAAAAAAAATATTAAGAGTTTTATAATGTATAACACAAATAAGTAAGTATGATATGTGTGTCGCCGAAATTCACCCTTTATATTAAAGCTTGCTTTGAAGTCTTAGAGCCTGTTTGGATTGACTTATTTTAAGTGTTTTTAAGCTAAAATAGCTTTTAAGCACTTTTGAAGTGTTTGGATAAAATGAAAAAATGTTTTTAAGCACTTCTTTTTAAGCTAAAAAGGCAAAAGTAAGCCAAAAAATAAAAGCTAATCCAAACACCCACTTAGACTAGTTTTGAAGTTGTAATGTCCCACATATTAATTAAGTAATTAATATATAATAGTGTGTTTTGATTTTCGTTATACATAGTGTTAAAGTATACTTATTTAAGGGTCTATCTAGGTTGAAGTAGAAGTTGACTAAATTTTTATTTCTTAGAAGAAAAAAAGAAAAGAAGTAGTGAAATAAATACTCTAAAATACTTAACTTTTTTGACCTTTTAATGTTTCTAAGTATGTAGGTGTTTGGCCATAGATTTCAAATATTTTTCATTTGTTTTGTGAAAATTTATATAATTGAAAATGAAGTTGTATTTGATTATATCTTTTACAAAAAATTTTGAAATAATATTTATGCTAGAATGTACTTAAATATAATTTCAAAAGTGAAAACTGAGTGTGAAAAATGGGTTATAAATTATTTTTTAAAATTTGTAATACAACTTCTTCAAGTTAAATCTCAAATTTTCATGGCCAAACATTAATCATCAAATAAAATAAAAAATTATTTCGTAAAAAAGTGAATAGTTCTTATGCCAAACAGGTTCTAAAACTTTGTTTCAGTTTATGTGACTTTTTAAAAATTTGTTTCGAAATGTATGACCTTTTTTAAATAATAATTTAATTTAAATTTTCATTTTACCCCTAATAACAAGTTTTTATAGTCACATAAATAATAAAATATATTTAATAACACAATTTCAGAACTCTTAATTTTGTTTCTTACACTGATACCAAAGAGCCCTTATCGTGGGCCATTAAAAAGAGTAAAGACTTTCAAATCCAACGGCCGACATTTAAAACACGTCATCGATCCAAGTCATTTTCACATCCCCAAATTCCCCACCAAAAAAAATCCACTGGCGGTTTCTATAAAAATTCAAAATTGGCGCTAAATTTCAAAAAAACGAAAACCAATTTTCCCCATATTCCCTCCCTTTCGTTTCTTCTTTAAACCCTCCAAATCCCCATTTTCATTTTTCACCAACAATCCCATCTCTCTGTTTTTTTCCTCTTTTTGATTTCTGAAGTTTTTCTCTGTTAAGGGTAATAAACAAGATTCTGAAAAAATGGGTGGTGGTGGAGCATCTAATAAGTCTTCGAATGGTGGTGGTCCTACTAGAGTAAGGAAGAGGGTAGAAGTTGAATCTGCTACTGCTGCTGCTGCTAGTCTTAAACGTGCTAAAGATGGTAGCGCTTTTGCTCGTTGGTATGCACTGATTCTATGTTTTTTTCTTACCTTTTTTGGGTGTTAAATAGAGTTAGATATCTGATTTTCTTCTAAAAAAAGTTATTGAAGGTAGTGGGTGTGTTTGAATTGCTGAATTAGGATCTGGGTTGGTGTTTTCTTCCCCTTTTAGCTGAATAAGGATCTGGGTTGGTGTGTTCTTCCCCTTTTTGCTGAATCAGGATCTAGGTATTTTTCTATTTAGTTTACACCATCGTGTTCCTATTCATTGTAAGGGTTATAATCAAGATTCTGAAAAAATGGGTGGTGGTGGATCATTGAATAAGTCTTTGAATGGTAGTGGTCCAACTTGAGTAAGGAAGAGGGTAGAAGTGGAATCTTCTACTGCTACTGTTGCTAGTCTTAAGCGTGCTAAAGATGGCAGTGCTTTTTTTCGTTGGTATGCACTCTATTTGGTATTTATCATATGGGTTTGTAGGTGGATTTGGTTTTTTGTTGTCAGGGGTTTCGATTTTTAATGTAGATATGTGATTTTCTGGTAAAAAAAGGTTATTGAAGGTTGTGGGTGTGTTTGAATTGTTGAAGATTACAGTTGCAGATTCATGATTTGGGTTGCTGTTTTCTTCCCTTTTTTGGGGGGGTGATAAATAGAGTTGCATTTGTAGGTGGATTGAGTTTTTAAAAGTCCCTGAATGCTAAGTACCAAGGCACCCATTAGTTACCTATTGATTAATGGGTGATTTTTCTGGTAAATTGAAGGTAGTGGGGTGTGTTTTCCTACCTGGGTTGTTGTTTTCTTCCCCCTTTTGGGTGATAAATGGAGTTGTGTCATAGTGTAAAGTGTATATAAATGTTGGAATAAGGTAGAGGTTGAATTGCTACTATTGCTAGTATTAAGCGTGCTAAAGATGATAACACATTTGCTCGTTGGCATGCACTGATTCTATTTTATTTCTTGCTATTTATTCTACGGGTTAGTAGGTGGATTTAGTTAATTGTTGGCATAGATATGTGATTTTCTGGTGAAAATTTTAATGGAGGTAGTGGGTGTGTGAGAATTGTTGAAGGGTTACATTTGCTGATTCATGAACTTGGTTGCTGTTTTCTTCCCCTTTTTAGGTGATAAATAGCATTTGTAGGTGGATTGAGTTTTTTAATGTCCTTGAATGTATCCATTATTTACTAAAGCGAAATGGGTGTGGATTTTAAATATACATATGTGATTTTCTGGTAAACAAAATATTGATGGGTAGTGGGTGTGTTTGAATTGTTGAAGGGTAACATTTGTTTATTTAGGATCTGGGTTGGTGTTTTCTTCCCCATTTTGGGTGATAAAAGGAGTTGCATCATAGTGTTTAAGTGTGTGTAAGTTTTTGAGTAAATCGAGTTAGATGTAATTTTCTGTTAATAAAATTATTGAAGGTAGTGGGTGTATTTGATTTGTTGAAGGTTACATTGGTGGATTCATGTACTGAGTTGCTGTTTTCTTTCCCTTTTGGGGGGCTGATAAATAGAGTTGTCATAGTTTTAAGTGTATGTAAAATGTTGAAATAGGTGGAGATTGCATATTTAGCTGTTTTTTCTCCTCTTTCTTCTTTCTTTAGTTATCAATGACAATACTTTTTGAAAGTTTTAAAATTTGGTAGAAGAATTGGTTCTGTGCTGTGTATTTGTGGTTCAATTGTGTATAAGATTTGACTGAACAACACTAGGGGATTTCTCTTTTCTGTTGACTATTGTGATGCATATTGAGTTTTTCCTTCCATTATTGCAGTGAGGAATGCAGCAAAGATGTACCCATTGCGTTGATTAGCTTCCACAATTGCAGCCTTGATGCAAAAATCAAGATGAACTTGGGTATTAACACTTTTGCATTAGTTATCCTTTTTCACTTGAAATCAATCTTATTGGGCATTTTATAGGGGTCATTCTTTGTACCCAATCATATGATGAAGCTTATATAAAAGTCTAATTTCACATTCTATTTGTCTGTGCAGAGGCTCAAGTTGTGGAAAATCAGACTGAAGTGAAGAAACCAGCAGCAAAGTAATTTTCTAGGATCTTTTGTTTTTGTTATTGTCGTTCTACGCTTGTTCTTTGTCTTTAGTTCTAACATATAATGTAACATTGCACAGGAGCAAGGAGAAAACAACAGAGCCAAAGGCTAAAAGGGAAAAGAAACCCAAGAACCCAAATGCTCCAAAACGCCCTCCTACTGCTTTCTTTGTGTTCATGTAATCTCTCACTCTGTCTGTGTGTACACTTCTTGTGTTTATCTTGTTTGATAAGTTTGACATGTTCAAGTCAGTGCATTGACATGAAGTAAAAATTCTTGCAGGGATGATTTTAGACAGACATTCAAGGCTGCAAATCCTGATTGCAAGAGTGTCTCCACGGTATTGTTGAATTTAACTGTTCCTGATGATAAAAGTCTCATGGCGCCTTTTGTTTCATTTCCTTTAGATAAAGTTAATAACTTTATATTTTGATTTCCCTCTAGGTTGCTAAGGAGGGTGGTGAGAAATGGAAGTCGATGACTGATGAGGTGATTACAAGTCTATGGTTTTTTACTGGTTTGTTGCAGTGATCCAAATGTGATTCTTACTCTTGTGATTCAAATGGTTTCGCAGGAGAAAAAGCCATATCAGGATAAGGCTGCAGAGCTCAAAGCAGCATATGAAAAGGCCTTGAAGTCCAACTCTGATGCTGATAATGCCAATGTGAGCTCTTGTTTTTTTGCTAATCTAAAGTGTTCAACTGTTATATTTTACCTTTCCGATTATAATATCCAAAATAATAATTTCAGGATGAAGATGAGGAGCCTGAGAAGGAAGTGAAGGTAGAGAAAGAGGTAGCAGAAGATGTAGAAGTAGATGAGGAATAGAGTTGTTGGTTTTTAAGCTGGTGTAACTATCTTCAAGATTTTTGAATTGACTAGTTTTGAGCTTATGTAAATCTTTGATCAATTGTCAACTTAGTTCTACTTGAAGTAATATATCGAAAATTATGGTTTAGTTTTTGGTCACAAATCTTTTTGGAAGCTAGTTATATTATCTCTTTTGAATTGTTGGTGATTTGTGTTTGCCACCAAGTGATAATTAAATTGAGTTTGTGATCAAATAAGCAATGAGAATCTGTCAAATGAATTTATTCATTTCATATTGAATATATGTGAAGTAACACTGACTAATAATGTGGGAATGATAGAGTTGTACAAGTAGTACTAGAATTTGAAAAAGAAAGAAAAAACTGTTTGTTTGTTAACAAACATAAATTCCTATGAATGGAGTCAGCAGTTACTGGCCCAACTTGTCTTGTTTCTTTCCCTTACAAGGCGGCAAAGGTTTGCCACACAAGCACAAATTGTGGGCATAGGCAGCAGCAGGGAAGATGTTGTATGGTCTGCCTTGTGGGATTTCTCCACATAATCTGTTGGCTCTGAAGTTTGCATGTCTCAATGCTTCAATCCCCAACAAGCTATCTGGTATTTTCCCCGAAAGTTTGTTGATTGACAAGTCTAACCATTGCAACTTCACCAGTGATCCTAGACCTATTGGAATTGTACCTGTAATCTGGTTTCTTGATATATCTAACCTCTCAAGCTTATCAAGATTTGAGATTGAAGTTGGGATTTGACCTGCAATCTTGTTGCTTCCTAGGTTGAGCACTTTCAGGTTTAAGCCACTGATGAACTCTGGGATGTTCCCGGAAACTTGATTGTTTGAGACGTCGATTGCTTCCAAGAATTTGCTTGTCTTGTTGCTTAACATCCTTGAAAGAGACCCAAAAAGATGGTTTGAATGGAGGTCAAGAGATGAAATCCCATCAGGCAATTTGATCCCAGCAACATCAGATTTCAACTGGTTGTTCGATATCTTTGCCTTTTGCAAGCTTGACATTCTTGCAAAGAAACTTGATATCCCACCCGTGAAGGCGTTATCCGACAGGTCTATGGAGTTCAAGGAATCAGGCCTTGTGAAATTCGGAAGCGTCCCACGAAGCTTACAACCTGCTAAGTTGACATCAGAAAGCTCTCTAGTTCTAAGCCATTCAGGCACTGTTCCTAACTTGAAATTGTTGTAAGACAGGTCAATTGACAAAAGAGAAGGGAGGCCTTTAGAGAAGGCAATAGGCAAAGGATCTAAAAGGGCATTTCTAGATAAACTAAGGTTCCAAAGATTTGGTAGTCCTGCAATAGACTCTGGGATTTGGCCTGTCAACTTGTTAGAACTCAATGACAGAGAAGTAAGTGCCTTTAACTTCCCAATTTGGCTAGGAATTCTCCCTGTCATTCGATTATGATCGAGTGATAAAAACGAAAGCTTGAGCATATTGCACAAGGAAACTGGAACCTCCCCTGACAATTGGTTACTGGATAGGTCTAGGTATGTCAAATTCTGAAGCTGTCCTAGAAAATCTGGAACCACCCCAGATAGTAAATTGTGGCTCAGATCCATAGACTGCAAACCAACAAGATTCTTGAAGCCAATTGGGATAGGCCCTCTTAGCATATTCCCTGCTAAACTCAGCTGCTGCAGATTCTTGAAATTTCCAATTACAGAAGGTATCTGTCCTGATAAATGATTCCCACCAAGTGAAAGTGTCTGAAGTGATGACAAGTGAGATAAACCAGAAGGTATATACCCTTGTAGAGAATTATCATCCAAGATTAGTTGCTCCAATCTTGTAAGATTTGAAAAACTCTCTGGGATTGTACCACCAATATGTTTCATCCCACTTATAATCAATGTCTCCAAGAAATGCAAATCACCAAGAGTTGGTGACAAAATCCCCTTCATGTAAACACTAGTATCCCTCTCAGAAGGTGTTTGCAACATCAACCTATTCACCCTCCCTGTAGAAGTATCACATTCTACACCTTCCCAACCTCCTCCACAACAATCTTTACCTGTCCATGAAGACAGAAAATCAGTAGTGTCCTTAAAAATCTTGTCTTTGAATCCAAGAAGTGCAAGCCTATCAGCCTCAGCACAAATTTGTTCTGGTGCTGCTGCTTGTGGTTCTTGAAGGGCTAATGACAATAGGTGAAAGAATGTTAAAAAGAACAAAATCTTGAAAACCAACTTCAGAAAATGCATTTTGGGAAGTGGGGTTTGATCTGTTTGAAGAGTTTTTTGGAGAAAAGTTATATAGGGAGTGGGGGGTGGGGGGGATTTTTGTGCTGTCAGAAAAAAATTCTTGAATTGGAAGAAACAGAAGGGTATATATGAGCTATATTTTATGAAGGATGGGTTTTTTCTTCTTTATTCATCACTTAGACAAGAAGGTACAATGATGAAAAAGATATTGGGGAAAATTCTGAGGAGAAAAGAATAATTTGGTCTGAACAATTGTTTCACTTATTTATAGCAAAGAAAAACCTTAAAGCAGCAACTGTAATTTAAGGTAAAAAGACTGCCTTTTTTCAAAAAAAATAAATTACCGACAGGGGCTGTGATGGAGTAGTAATCCTTCATTCTTATCCCGAGACTTTTTTTTAATACCGACAAGAGCTGTGGTGGAGTAGTAAGTACTCCTTCATTCTTAAATCGATGTCTTGGGTTCGAGTCTCCTTGGCTACGGATCGGAGTCGCCTTTGTTAGGGAGTGATTTACCCTCCAACGTGGAACTTCCTGACGTGAGTTCGAATTTTAATCAGACTATAATACGAATATCGGACACCGAATGGAAAATCCAAAAAAAATATTAGGGTGTGTGTGAATTTAAGAGGATTCACATGTATGTAAAAAAAAATTGGAAATTTTGACCGTTTGGTTAAGGCTCACTGTCACGAGGATTTTACAGCACATTCGAACGTTGGAGCGCACTAAATGGGTTTAAAATTCTTTCCCACCCTTTGGGGGAACATTCGATTAAGTTTTTTTTTTTTCTAGTCCACAATTTCACTTCTTGCGTAAATAGGGGCGGAGCTACCGTTCTATTTATGGATTTGTTATATTTGTGTAGTTTGGATTCAGTTCTCGTGTTTGTGTTAAAAAATTTACTTAATATGCATAGTAATTTATTCAAAACGTAATAAGTCATCTTTTATAAAAATCAGATGACTCATAAATTCGAAATTTTAGCTCTACTTTTGTGTCTATAGGAATGAGATTATAGTAATTGAAGTTATTTCAATTGAAGTTACAGTAATTGAAGTAATTTCAGTTGAGCTATAATTCTGTTTACGGGTTCGATATAAACCTAAAATGTAAGTCATCGTTTAAACCTATAATCTCTTGGAGTCCATTTCATCTATTGTATTGACCAATAAGCAGGAGCAAAGCTACGGTTCTATTTATGGATTTGAGATAGTCCTATAATTTTGGCTTAGATTTTGTGTTTGTGATAAAAAAAAAATACTTAATATATATAATAATTTATTCAGAATCCAAATAAGCCATCTTTTTCTAAAAATCAAAACTCATAAACTTAAAATTCTAGCTCCACTTTTATGCCCATAAGAGAGATTATAGTAGTTGAGTATGTTAAAAGGAAACGATGTAAACCTAAAATCATATCAAAGAAAGTCATCGTTTAAACCTATAATCTCTTGGAGTCCATGTAAACCTAGTGACAATATGACATTATGGAAGCAAATGATCCACAATATGTCATGTGGGTTCACGAGAACCTAACAACTTTTATCTAAATTCTGTATATATTAAGAATATATTAAATATTTATAAATTCTTCATTGTGAATTCAATTGCTTATTGAATATTAATTAATTTTATCTTATCAACGATTTATATACCAGTGGAAAAATTCTAGTGCTATAGAAGCTAATCTTATATTATATTGAACTAAAATAAATTTACATGATTCATATAACTAATTCCTATTTACTTGGGATTGTATATTACTAGTAGTTTTTTTTATAGTAATATTTCACCTCATTATTTCTCCAATTTTAAGTTTGGGTATAGAAAATCCCATTAATTAACTCTCTGAGTTTGGACATTGTATTTTATGCATTTAACTAAACAATTTTTGTTTACAGCTGTGAAATTTGACAATACCATAAATAAGAAATGAAAAGAATAAATTTTATTTTTGAAATTTTATGGCAGTTTGATTGACAACAATCTATGAGGTGAAGCAAATCTTCACCTTAATTAATAGAATTAATTTCTTGGATAGTCATCCAAGTTAGAGAAATTATTACTTAGTGAAATTATTTTTATATTTTTTGTGATAATAAATTCATCCAAATCTATAGTAATTTCAAAATGTGTCTTGTTTAATTATTGTTATGGAATAAAATGTTCTGAATATGGTAAATATAAATATATACTCCATTCGTTTCAATTTGTTTTGACTTACTTTTCTTTTTAGTTCGTTTAAAAAAAAAATTATTTCTCTTTTAGTAATTCTTTAATTTTAACTTTCCTCGTGACATATTTAAGACCACAAAATTAATGACATTTTGATATATTTAATATATCTTTAATTTAAGATCGCAAGATTCAAAAGTTTTTTTTATTTTCTTGAACTCCGTGTCAAGTTAAAATAAGTTAAACAAATTAAAATGAAGGAATAATAAAAATGAAGTCAACTATATACCATACTTGAGGATTACATCTCCTTAGAATATTGTCAAATATAATCAATGTTTATGATATTAACATTACTTGAATTTTTGATTACCTATGATTAGGGGTGTACATGGATCGAGTTGGTTCGAATTTTTTAAATATCAAATTAAATTATTAGTGTCGGGTTTTTAAATTTATAAACCAAACCAAACCAATAAAAGTCGGGTTTTCCAACCTCGGGTTTTTTCGGGTTTTCTCGGTTTTCTCGGGTTTTTTCAGATTTTTTCTGATAAAGTCTTCATACAAATATATAATTAACTTGTGCTTCAAATATTTCTTTAGTCCATGCAAAATACAACTATCTAAGGTATTTCTTAAAAAAACAACACAAAATATATTCATTTTATTTGAAATTTATGAAGTGAGTGATGACAATAAAATATTCAACCAAAAAAATAATGAAATCGCATGAAATAAATATTGCATATTAATAAGTCATAATAAAAATAATCATAATTTAAAAGTATTAAGTCATGCTAAAATAAGTCTAATAAGTATTAACTACATGACTAAATATTAAACAGAAAAATAAATTAATTTATGCATTTATGTAAAATTAAAAAATAAATATCTAACATGATTGTCATTCCTAGTGTTGGATTGAATAATCTTTTGTTAACATTCGTATTGATTTGAGTTTTATTTGAGTTACTAATATCTATAGGTTGTAAAAAGACTTATTGAACCATTTAAAATTCTAAGTTTAAACTTGAAATAACATATTGAAAGATAAAAAATATGAAGAAATATTTATAAATTACATCACAATAAATATTTTTATGTATAAGATATTTTTAAAAATAGTATATATGTAATATCGGGTTGGTTCGGTTCGGTTTGACTTTTTTTAGTTAAAACCAAACAAATTATAGTTGGGTTTTTTTCCCCAACACCAAACCAAGTCAAACCAAACCACTAGTCGAGTTTTTTTTGCGATTTGGTTCGATTTGCGGTTTGATTCAATTTACGGTTCGATTTTGTACACCCCTACCTATGATAGCATATTATTTGGTTCACATTAAAATACTACGTACTATTTTTCTTATTGTCAAGTTTAATTATTTCTCTTGCATAAAAATGGTAATTATTAATTTTCTATACATGTTATCTTCGTAAATTGTTTGAATAAATTGAATTATATTATAATTTTAATTAGCTTTTTGGTATTGTTTATTTGTATAGAGTATTATATATTTTCTGTAGAACAATGCTTAGCTTGAAAGAGCAAAGATGAGCTAAAAGAAATATTCTCTTTACCAAATTGAAGTATTTAATTAATTAGATGGTTACTTTTTTTTCCTTTTATGTTATGTTTTCTCATAATTTAAATAATGTCAATTGAGTTACAGAATGGAAAGTAATCTCACAAAGAGGTGTGGTCCTTTATGTGTGCTTCAAGAGAAAAGTTATTATAGAATAATGATTTTGATTTGAGTCAAGTCTTGTGTCACACCCTAAACCTATGTCGTCGTTTGATTGAGAATAAATTATCTCGAAATTAATTATTTCAGGATTAGTTATTTTGGGATAAGTTATTTAACCATGTATATGAGATAACTTATTTCATCACTACGGTATAAATGGTGGGATAAGTTATCACGGACTTGATAACTAAATAATACACCAAAATTTTATTCCTAAACTATTTATTTTTATCCCTCACACCAAACAACCGACATGTACAAACTACAAACCGATATTCAATGTCTTAATTTTGATCGAGCAAATTACTGACAATATTCTTTTTAAAATCTACATAATCTACCTTTTTTACTTATATGAATATGATTCATGCATGAACTGATATTAAATTTTTTCATAAAAACTTTTTCAAAGAATACGTCTAATCTTGGATATATAATACTAGCTTTTTAAGAAATATTTTTACTAAATTATCCCTACTTAAATAATATCTATTTAATATGATCTCTTCTTTATGTAAAAATTCACTTATCTAAATAAAAGTAAATTAAAAAAATAAATTCTTCTTGATTATATAAAATACTAATTATTTTGAACTAAACTTAAAAAATTATATAATATGAATTAGAGAAAGTATAATTTATCTTTCGCCTCATTTTTGAATTATTTCTAATACCGTTTTAAACTTTTTTTGGACTTTTGTCAACCCTACTAATTGACAGAGGCATGTTATTTCTTTATTGATTGGTTGAATTGTTGTTTTACATAATGAAATGATTATCCACTTTCCTGTTTTGGAAGTTTACTTGCAACTAGATTAAATGCTCCAATCATACAAAACAACTTTGAGATAAAATGGTATCTAAAAGGTGAAAACAAATTTTTGGGTTTCTTCTCTTTAACTATCCTTTTATGACTTTAATAATAAATACAAAAAAAAAATCACTTAGAAAACCTAATTTTGACTTTATATATATATTCTTATTTTTGAAATAATAATATTGTTAAAAATAGAAATAGAAAAGAAGAGAAACATTCCAACTTGATCTTTCGTTTTCTAGTTTGAATAACGTAAAATTAAAATGTAAGTAGGTGAGGAGACTGATATAATTAACATGGATTGTAAAATTTCATTTCTTTGCCATATCTATTTGTTCTATTCTAATTAATGTGAATTACTTTGATGTCTTATAGTTTAAACTACTAAAATTTTATATTTTTTAATTTAAATATCGATATCAATTGAAAGAATAAAATCATTGAAGGAAAAACAGGGGCAAATATATGTTAAGATTTCAATGAAGTAGTATCCCGTTATACAACTTGATAAAGATTTCAAATATATATTGACATCGCTTATGAATTTTCTTGTGTACGTCACTATATAAAGATTTCAAGTAGTAATAGTAGTAGCAGTACATTGGATTCTAAAAAACTAATGAATTTGTGACCCTATGACAAAGAGTTGGTTCAAATTAGTTGGCAATCATAATTCATAAATCTTTGTTGTTTATTTGGGCGTCACAAAAAATATTAATTCTCACATATGATCCAAATTAAAGTTTGTGAAGTTGATTTGAAATTTTTGTAGCTTAAAAAGTTTGTTTTTGCTATAATTTTGTACAAGCTGGAATTAGTACACATTCCCTCAAATCTATATATTCTTTGTGATACTAATAGTTGTAAAAACTGTTGAAATATAATCACAAAAATCCTTTTCAAGCTTGACGCATATCGTTGATGACATTCCTTAAAAATAATTTCCTCCGGTGTAGGTGACTCGTCTAGTATAAACTAGGAGTAGAACAATAGAGAATAATTTAGACAGTAGAAAACTTAGCTACTAGATAAAGAAAAAAGGAGAATATTTTTCGTGTTCGGGTCTTTCTCATAGGAAAGAATATGTGAACGTTATATGTACTGACTAAATAATTGTCATAACAATCCAACAATAAAAATTTATTCGAATTAAGCCTCACGTATATCTCAATGCACAAATCTACTACTTTTACCTTTATGCCCATTTCTAATGTGCGTGAGACCAATTTTTAAAGTGAAATTAATCTGATTAAAATAAATCATTTTTGAAATTCAAATATTCAAAATTTAGTTTCTTTTGTCACATGTCAAAACGGCAACAATTTATATTTTAAAATGTTAGTCCAAAGTTCACTTAGCTTAAATTGTGAGGTAAAAAGTGTCAAATGAGTTAACTCATACTAAACAAATATTATAGAGAACAAATTTAATTTCCAAATTTAAGAAAGAGACGTTGGAAACACTTATTAAAGAGAAGTAAGTACAACATACTAAAAAAAATATGATAAAATTAATTAATTTGGACCATATTGATTAACAACGTCCATTGGTTTTCACTTGTTATAATTAGAAAGATGATTATGACTTATGAGCAATTTGGATAGGCAATTTAGTGAACTAATGACTAATCAATAACATGTTCAAGTCTCTGTC
Organism: Jaltomata sinuosa; assembly: GCA_003996215.1. Lineage (NCBI taxonomy): Eukaryota > Viridiplantae > Streptophyta > Magnoliopsida > Solanales > Solanaceae > Jaltomata > Jaltomata sinuosa. Next base: position 544,721 of record QJPP01007196.1, on the reverse strand, counting down.
TTATAAAGGTCTTAACCTTTTTCTTGAATCCTTGAAACTTTCTTTGTGATCTGGACAACACCAATGTTACAAGTCACTAAAGAATACTTCTTCCGTCTCAACTTATGTGATATATATCGTTCAAAATTTAAAAATTCATCGAGTTTTTTTACCGTGATGGAATGACTTTTTTATTACAAAAGTAATTTACTGACTTTGATACAATAATATAAAAGTTTAGTGATCATTCGTGAAATTACTCTATTATATCAAGCACATCATCAAGCTTAAGGCAACTTCAATTCAAAGGATCTTGATTGCAATAATTCTCCATTAATGAATGAAAAGTTAATGATAATGTTAAAAATTACTATGATGAAAAGTGTGCGTTTGAGTATAGTGATTCGAATTTTTTGAATATTTGGTTTGGATTTTGAATTTTACTTTTAATTGGATATCGAATTTAGTATACTACGGATGTTCGGATCCAAAAATCTTAAACTTTTATATTTTATATTCAGTCCTACCTATATCATATGTGCTGAATGCTAATAAAATCAATTCCCAAGATTTAATAGGTTAGTATCCTACGACTTTATTCATTGTAGTATAAAGTCCAATATGAAATTACACGATATAAGTGGTAGGATTACCTTAAATTTAAATCATTGTTAACTGTAGAAAGTTATACATTCTAAGGAATAAAATATAAGGGGAATTGAGGTTGTTAATTATTATGGTCTACCTTAAAGTCTCAAAAGTCAAAATTGAAAATTCAAAATATCCAAATCGATTAATTCAAAATCAAACTTAAGAAATTCAAGCCGAGTTTATTTGGATTCTAATTTCTATCAATTTGAAAATCAAAAATTCATATAGAAATTTTCATATTCAATCCGAAAGGCCCAAGCGCCCACCCATACCCTCTATACACTATAATTTTTAAGTGAAAAGTGTTCAACTGATCATCCTTTAATCAGTGTAGGTATAGCTATAGCGCTAGCTATAAGTAATCATTGGACATTCAGAAAAAGAGTGAAAGAATAAGACTTATTGGGCGACATATATACAAGAGTATTAAAATGCTCAAAGATCACTCTAAGTATGTGAAATCAATTAGTAAATTCATCGGAAATCTAACTTGGAATGACTTTGTAAGGGAAAATTTTTAAATTGAGTGATTTTATTTGTATAAATATAAGTTTACTAAGTAATTTCACATATTTGAATGGTCGTTTTAAAAAATTGCTCATATGTATATACAATGAAGAGACGACTCCCAAATTGAACTTTTTGAGTTTAGATTTGAAATTTTATGACATCTCATCTCTAAGTTATTGAGTTTGAAATCTATTATTTGTACTTAAATTATACTCTTTTCATTCTTTTTTAGTTGTCATGTTAAGAAGGCTTTGCACAACCATTAAGAAGAATTAATTAGAAGTATAATTTGACTCATATACCGCTTATTAGTCTTTGTCTATTTATGTGTCTCTTAGTTCTAGTATAATTAATGCTAAGGGTAAAGTTGGAAGAAAGTAATTAATTCTCTCTTGATTCTTTAAATTGACAAGTGTATTTTGGAACAACTATTTTTAGTATACATGACAACTAAAAAGGAACGGAGGAAGTAGTTAATTACTACATGCAGATTTCGGTACGAGCGAACTGTGGCTAGAGATCGTACGGTATTACTGCTTTTAAAGTTATGATGAGCTCTTGTGTTCGGAATCTGTCCCATCTTCTTCTATCTTGTATTATATTTTCATCTTAATTGACCACTTAAGAATGATAAATTAGTACTCCTTCCGTCTCATTTTACGTGACACACTTTCCTTTTTAGTCCGTCCCAAAAAGAATGTCATCTTATTATAATTAGAAACAATTTAACTTTAAAATTTCCCTTTTACTCTTAATGAAATGATTTACAATCACACAAATATTCAAAAATTATTTTAAACCAAATCAAAAGGTGTCACATAAAATAAAACGGAGGGAGTATAATTTAGTGTAAATAGTGAATACTATTAACTCGTTTTGGATTTGAAAACACACATTGCTCATATGTCATACGTGAGAGAGACTTTGAAATCCACAAAAAGGGACTGTTGTGTGTTGCATCCTGCCTAATCTTGGGTCCCCAACCTTTGTACAACAAAAAAACATAAAATTTTATTTTAACCTTTTTAATCCTAAAAAATAGGAATTATTTTGTTTTTTCCTTTGAAAAAAGTTTCTTGTTATCTTCTTTTCACTTTCTTGATCTTGTTTTTGGACCCTATATATGACAAGATTGACACCATATATATATTAAGAGTTAAAAAGGATGAAAACACATCTAAAATATTTTTATTTTTTTTAATTTCATATCTGAACTATTATGTGCGTGAGATTCTTACCTAAACTATCACCAAATGTTTATCGAAACACACCTCAACTATCATTTATTCATTTTTCTTACCTAAACAAATGAAATTCAAAAAATCGAGATACTTTAAATAATTTTTTTTAACCCTTCACATCATATCTTATGTGAGGAGTGTAAGATAGATTGATGAATTAGGTAGCGTTGAATGCGGAGAGATACGTTAATTGCCGTCCATTTTTTCTTACCTAAATGTCAATGCATTCTTTAATTTCTGACAATATATATAGTTGGAAAACAAAGGGACAGACTAACACCGGTATCTGGCGTAAAAATTTCACGGGGCGTTATATTTTGATCTCCCCATTTTAGTAATACTATCTTATGTTTTTTTTCTCACGAATACCTAATATTAGGCAACTTTCAGGTGAAAGAAAATGCTTCATTTTTCGCTTTTGTATTCAGACAGATGTGACTGGAAGCATATACACATGAAAAGACTCAGACATACATGAGTTAAAGTTTAACCATTTTTTCCATGCATGTCCGAACTTGTACCTTAGCAAGTCACACTAAACGTCACGTGAAAACGTGTGATGTTTAACCTTCACAAGACCATACTTTTAGACGCGAATGTCTAAAGTTATCAAGCTTTAGACGCGAATATCAGACCTTTTGTCCAAAGTGGATAAACTTGCAAAAAAATATGATTTTTTTGTAAATCCGAGTATTTATTATTGTACATTTAACTTGAGATCAGTGGGGAAAAAAATATAATAAACATTAAATTCTGAATCCATAACAATGGTTAGCTATCCAAATATCTATGAGTCATTCACTGTGAGATTGTGTATGCTTGATGAGCTATTGAGCATACACATGTGTTTTGGTTGAGACAAATTAAAGGAAGCCCTAATTAAGCACATGATTTTCTTGACATTACCATGATTTTGTCAAGTGACTTTTGTTGTAATAAAGAAACATGATTTTCCAATAAGCACATGGAGGAACCTTAACACCACATAAAAACATATCTCTAAAAATTCATATTGAAATAAGTTCGAAATTCAAAATATAAGAAATTAAACGCACGAAGAAATCTAGAAATTCAACATAACTAGTATGATAAGGAAAAAAACTTACTCTAAAGGGGCGCTTCTTCAATAAAAGGAATTATCTTTCTTGCGAACCCTCCTCCAACAAAATTAATGACATCGGATCTAACTCCGCTCTCTCTTTCCGGCTTAGCCTACCGCTCTATGGGTTAGTATCAACACCTATGCAGCCTCTGATAGAAAGTCGGAATTAGTTCATTGAAGAGGCCCTCAACTAAAAATCATAAGTTTTATTCTCGACATCGCAAAAAAAATTAAAAAATTCTTACCTCTTTCACAGCGATAGCTTATAAAAATTGTTTGATCTTATATATACAATATAATTTTCTTATATTTTAAATGTTATCTAATTTTTCATGTTCTATTGGTCAAATTTTTAGAAAATATTTTCTTTACGATAACAAGTCCCTTAAGAATGAGGAAAATGAACACTTTCTTAATGACGTTCACATTGACTATTGACTGTGTCCTCTCCTTCCTTCCCCTAAACATATTGCACCTTCACCCTATCCTCACCTCTCATTTCCATAACATTTGTCAAGATTATACACCATAATCTTAGGATGATATTTTTTTGTTTAAGTACCGAACACGCTTCTTATTTTCTCGGAAATCATTTTTCAAGAAAAACATCTTCCTTCGTACCGAACACACCCTACATCGGTAGATTAATCAGTATATCTTCACTGTCAATATTTAGAATCCATCAAATGATTAGCTTTCACCATTCACAAAAGAAATTGGAAAAGAGAAAAAGCACAAAAATGATTTATTTTTTTTAAAAAAAGGGGCCAATTGGAAAAGAGAAAAAGCACAAAAATGATTATTTTTTTAATTAAAAAAGGGCCCAACCGGGTTCGAACCGGTGACCTCTTGATCTGCAGTCAAATGCTCTACCACTGAGCTATGGACCCCTTGCTGTTATTACATTAAAAAATATCTAATATATCAATTACATTTAAAGCAAAATTAGAAAGAATAGAATACACATATTTATATAAAGAAGGAAATAATTAAAATCCATATATAAATAAGTACTGGCTTGTATAAGTGCTTTATTATTTGCTGTTTATAATGTCAAATTTCTCTTATTTCTTTCATAAAGTTGTATATTATAAATTTCCCTTTTAATCATTGAATTATATTTGGCCAAATTTTGGCACTACATATTCTAGATTTTCTACATCATAATTCATAAAGGTATAAATAACTTCATTAACTTACCATAAAAATTCGTCGATTATCCCTTTTTGGGATGATTATTTAGCGAATAATCTTCTTTTACTTTTTTTTGCAATTTGCAAATCTTTTAGATCACAGTCTAAAGATCTCTTTCGAATAAACTGAAAATCTTATGAGATAAAGTTAAATCATGATTTAAAATTTAATAAATATTAGACTAACATAAGTTTTGAAATTGGTACAAAATTTAAGTGAGGGCCAAGAATGGTCATTTGCGTAAATCAGCCTTAGCCAACATTACTTATTACGGCCCACATCAATTGTGAAGGATAACAATCTTGGGATGAAATACGAGATTATCTTATTCCGTGTTCGATCATAGATATTAATTAGTATCGATAATAAAATTGAACTAAAACAATGGAATTACCTATTTCATAAAGAAGGTGAGATAGCTAATTCCATAAAATATTTTAACTAATGAGATTTCCTTATCTATCCCATCCCGCGAATCAAACGACCCATAATCTACAAACTCCGGGTAGTTGATACCTAAAAATCTACATATACATCTCTTTTACATTTTCTTATATGCATATATATTATATTTTCCGCCCGTCCACTTTATTTATTGGATCTAAAATATGAACGTCAAACTATTTAATTTTAATAATTTAAACATATATTCTTTAGGTTCTTAGAATAAAGTTTACACACTTATAAATAGTACAAAAAAAACTCTAGGTGCTAGAAATTATTTTTGTTTTTTTGTTTCTCATCTGATATGCGATTGCTTTGTAACTCAATTAATTTAGATTTGCATCGGAAAGTCCCGTAAAGTATTCATTTGAGAGGGACCTAAGAGCCTTTTCATCAAGGTTTAAGAATTAGGACCACAACAAATAGTGGTCTATCTATTGAAAATGATTGAACAAAACCCAATACTCCCTTTACTTTACGTATGCACTTTGGGCCGCTCAAATTGATATATTCACTTATATTTATTTTTTGGAAAAATTACGTAAGGAGCCAAATATTTTTATTATATTTATTAATTCTCTCATTATTTTATTTTAATTACTTAATATACTATATTTTATCAAAAATCCACCCAGATACATCGTGTGTATCAAATACATGCGAATACATGTGTAACCCCTCAAATACATGTCGATACATGCTGCAGGGGCGGAGCTACCGAGGGGGTTCATCCGAATCCCCTTCGGCGAAATATTACACTATTTATATATATTTAAAATTATTATTTTTATATATATAGTAGGTGTTGAACCCCCTTTGATTTTTTTATGTGTTACTTATTCATATTTCAAACCCCCTCAATGAATATCCTAGCTCCGCCATTGACATGTTGTAACCTCTCATATACATGCGATACATGTTGTAATCCCTCAGATACATGCGAATGTGATGTATCTGAGACTAAACCATGTATCCAAATAACATATACATGCCTTATGCGATGTATCTGAGATAAAATTATGTATATAAATACTTGTTGCAATGTATCTGAGTGGTGTGTATGTCTGTAGCGATGTATATGAGCGGTATATTATATAATTTTAAAAGTAGTGAGAGAGGGATTAATTAGCTCCTATAGTCGTGGAATTTATGTAAGTTACCCTTATTTTTTAAAAAAGAAAAAAGGGAGAAAACAATTCAATGTTTTTATTACTTCTTCCGTCTCAATATATGTGATGTATTATAAAATTTATTTTTTCTAAAAAATATTTCAAATTCATAATCTATTCAACTATTGATTACCTTAAATGAAATTTAAAGTATTTTTACAAAATTATTTCAAACTTATAGTATTTTATACTCACTCCTTGAATATGAAGCTTGATAAGCTTTTATTATTCTACTATATTAGAAAAGCAGTTGAAGGAGCTCAACCAGGTAGGAGGTCAACATGCCTGCCTGGCAGCTGAGAGGTTAAATTGGTCAATTTACGTGTTTATCTGCTTTTAGTGTTTGTACATCTTGCTTAAAATATTGTATAATTTATGTGCAGTTTAGTTGAATGGACAGAAATATCACCTTCTGCATCATTTAATACAATCTGTCCTTTAGTTGTATATGTTTTTATCCTTTGCTTTATCACTTTATTACTTCACTATTTATCACAATTTTTTGGTAATTCCATTGTGTTTTAAGCCTTTTTTCTGGTAAATTGAGTATGCACCACTTTTTTTATTAGTTGTTAGAGAAGTTCACGTTATTATATATTGGGCTTTAGGGGTGTTTTGGTAATTAGATATAAATTTGTTATTTTGATTACTCCATATATTTTGTTACTGTAGTAGCTATTGTATTATTTTTTGCTTGTGTGGACATTTTTACCCTTCCACAATGCATTTTAAATTGTTACTTTCTCCATTTCAAAATAAGTGGTGTTTTTATTTTTCCACTTTATTTCAAAATAAGTGGTATTTCACGTAATAAAAAGGTATTAATGTTTTTCTTTCAATTTTCTCTTATTTAAATAAAGAGAGTTTTACATAACTGATAAATTACTAAAGAACTACATCTTTTTCAAGATATATATTAAGGGTAAGTTGTAAAAATACATTTTATATTTTATGAATAAGTAGTTTTCCAAGATAAAAACACCATTTATTTCAAAACGCTAGGAGTACTCATAAAGTGGTACCCATTGAAATTCTATCGGTGTCACATAAATTGAATTAACAACTTAAAATATTTAAAAGACATATAAAAAATTTGGTTGACTCCTCAAATTCTATTAGTGCCACATAAATTGGTTCATATGGAGTAACATATAAAATATTTTAAAAACATAAAAGATTTTAGTTGACTCTCGAGATTCTATAAGTGCCACATAAATTGAGACGGATGAGTAACATATATTATCTTAAAATTATGTTAAAAGGGTTATAAATCACAATAATTGATAACTTAAATATTAAAATGTCGTGCATACAAAGACTCCCTAAATTCTATTCGTATTACATAAATTAGGAGAAAGAAAATAATATATATTGCGCCCGTGCTGACACCGGCTCTTTTATGCCTAGTATTGATTAGAAAAGTTGATAATGTTGTAACAAAAAGGATCAGATTCTTCAACTGATTCCACAAGGTAAAATATCTTTTTTTGTTGAAAGATTCCAAAATAGAAAAGACAATAATTTACATTTTTTAAAAATAAAACAAAACTACACAAACTAATGGTTTTATCTTATAGTAGCTAGTTAGTCAAAGTGCCTCAATTTCTGAAGTGAAACTGAAAATGTTGTCCTTACATAAGAAAACATTTTTCTAAAAAAAAGTTACTAAATTTATTTATTAGTAAGATGTCACTAAATAGACAATTATTTTTTCTATTTACCGATAAAAGTTATTATGCTAATTTATGTGACACCCATAACGAAGAACAAGTCTTTGAAGATGGGATACATATTATACCTTAAACGAATCGCACATCAAACTAAGAAAAAGAAGTAAAACTTATAAAAATGAGTTTAGAATTAAATACATTATGGCTTCTTTTAAAACCCAAGGAGGAATAAATTAGTGCGAGCCTAGATCCAAAAGGAACACTACCTTAACCATTCAACCATAGGCGTTACATTAACACATGAATTAACCAAAAAAGAAGTGTTTTAGATCCTTTATTTCTCTCCTTAAAAAAGTATTGGGAGAGAGATGATTAGACAGGACATGACACAATTTTATAGTACCGGAAATATGATTTTAGATAAGAAGGTGTACAGATTGCGTATTAGGATAAAAGGTTAGTAGGTAATAGAGTATTGTCTTGCTTTTTGAAGGTTTAGGCTTGTTAGTATCTGTCTTAGTACTAGATGCATTCTTGTAATTTTTGTTTTTGATATCTATCACCATAGATTGTTAATTGTATTTCGATTATCACCGTTATTTTGTTATTGTTCCTTTCTTGTAGGCTCCACACTACTTTCCTAATTATTAGCTATGTTTTTATTCACCGTTTTCTTCTTCTTTTACTTGAATTTGTTGCATTGAGCCGAGGATCTTTCGAAAACAACTTCTCTATCTTCACGAGATAATGATAAGTGTACGCACACTCTACCCTCTACAGACCCCATTTGTGGAATTTCACGAAGTATGTTGTTGTTGTGATAGTATTTTTCTCTTTCTCAATTTCCCTTTTCTTGGTTTTGAGATGCTAGAACAAATCTTAAAATGTGAGAATCAATTATTATGCAAAGAAGCCACTAATGCACATATGGATTTTTATTTCTGCATATATCTAACTCATGTGACAAAAGAGGTAATAAAAATTATTCTACCATAAAGTTGAAATTAAACTAGAAATAGTTTTCTTATATATATATATATATATATATATATATATATATATATATATATATATAAATAAAACTCCCTTAACTTGTCATTAGTCCTCCTATCAACATTTTAAAGCTAGAGAAGAACTAAACCAGTCATCTAAAAACATCACAATTCTTGACAAAATCTTTAAATGCATGAATTTTTTTTCTTCACATATCCAACTCATGTAACAAATTAATAAAAGATTAATGTAACATTATAAATTGAAGTTAAACCAGAAATTATATTGTTTTGTCTTAATAAAAAGCACGCACTTAACTTGTCATTAACCATCCTTGCAATATTTTGAAGCTAGCTAGAGATGAATTAAACTTGTCATCAAGCAAGTCATCTAATCAAAACATCAAAATTCTTGAAGAAAAAAGAAGAGTAGTAAAGATTAATCTACCATTAATTTGAAATTAAACTACAAATAGACAAATAATAATATACAAAAGCACTTTCTTAACTTGTAATTAGTCCTCCTTACAACATTTTGAAGCTAGAGAAAAAACTAAACTTGTCAGCAACTAGCCATCTAAAAAACATCAAAATTCTTGACAAAATCTTATAACTTTCTTGGTGATGGTGGTGGTGGTGGTGGTGGGGGGGGGTAGGTGATGATAGATTTTACAAGCAAAAGAAACCAAAGTTGCCATTGTCAAAGTTGAGTGCATAACTTAAAGGATCATAGTGGAAACTCAACTTGTTACTCTTCTTGTTCTTCTTGTTCTTCTTGTTCTGATTCAAGAACTGAGCTCTGAATTTCAAGAAAATGCTCCTCAACTTCCTCTTCCTATACAAAAAAACCAATCTTGAGTTACAACACATCTCAACTACCAACCCCATTTCTATATCAAAATCCACCTTCAACATAAAAGAATGTTCAAAACCAAGAAAAGGGTATGTGTAGGATGGAGTAAAGAAGAGATAAATAGGAAGAATTTTGTGGTTTGGTTTCTTGTGGGTGTTTTGGCTTTGCAGAGTACTGAGACAGAGCAGCTGCTGTGCTGAGTGCTGTCAAATGTCTATCAAATGTTTGGCTTGCAGAGTACTAAGAAAAGTGGTTTTGGTTTTTTTGGATTTGGGGTTATTTGGCTTGTAAGAAGGTTCTTTCTTTTCTTTATTGCCTTTTATAAGAAAAAAAGGGGTTTAAATTTTGTGCATCTTAGCTACTCCCTCCGTTCTAATTTACGTGAGTTAGTTTGACTTGATACAGAATTCAAGAAAGAAAGATTGATTTTTGAAATTTATGATCTAAAATAAGTCACAGATGTTTGAGTGATAATAAATCATTTCATTAAGAGTAAAATATATATTTTAAAGTTAAATAGTTACTATACTCATATAGAAATGTGTCATTCTTTTTAAACTGACTAAAAAAAAAAGTGAGTCATATAAATTGAGACAAATGGAGTAATTTCTTAAGGTATATGTCTATTTTCCACTAGTACAAATAACGGTATCAAATGGACGGGTTGGGTTGAACTCCGACTAGAGATCTGACCCGAGACTAGAACTCCGACTCAAGACCCGAAACCCGATCCTGATTTGAGCTTCGATTCCTACTCGGGACCTGAGACTCGATCCCTACTCGAGACCTGAGACTCTATCCTAATCACCGACACGAGACTTGAGACCCGAGACCTGAAATTTGAGACCCGGCCTTGATCTTGACCCGATGCTTGATCTGAAACCCGAATCAAGACCTGAGATCCAACCCCAACCCAAGATCCAATCGACTCGGGACTCGAGGCTTGAACTCGAGACCAAGGAATCGAGACACAACCTAAGATATAAACCTGACTCGAAAACTGACCTTGATTCAAGACCCAACCCGAGACTCGAGATTTGAGCCCTAACCATGATTCGAGACTCGACTCTGACCTTGACTTGGGACCTAAGATCAGACCCGATTTGAAACCCTAGATCCGATCCTACTGGATGGATGAAAATTATTTGGGGCAAAACTTGCGATTTAGCGAAGACAGAAAGCGGGGTTGCTATATATTTTGATTATATAAAAAAGATTATACCATCCATTATAGAGATCTTTTGAAAACCAATATCTTCTATATTCATTTTTAAAACTAGGGGATAGGGGGGATAGAGGGGGGGGGGGAGGGGTTATGGTCACATGGTCTTTGGTCAAGATTACAATAATATAGCAAAATGCACAATCAAAATATTGAGGTTTGATTGGATTGGCTATATACATGTGGATTCTGTTTCAGTTTACTATTGACATAGATAGATTCTTTGTCTGTTCCTTTACCCCTTTTTTAAGGTTTGTAATTAAATACTATTATTTAGATCATATAATTTGTACTTTTACCCTTTGAGATTTCTCACCTTGACATTAAGGTCTCTCTTTAATTAAAGATTACAAACACATCCTCAAACAAGAACCAAAAAGAGGAAAACAAATCCTAGATTGATAAATCCATCTGTTGTAATTTATTTGGCTTGATTTGGAGTACGAGAGTGAAAAGATCTATTGTTGCACTTACAAATATTTCCTTCATTTCAATTTACGCGATGCAATTTAATTTAATACGAAGTATGAAAAAGAAAGACTAAAATTTGTGATTCAAAATAAGTCATAAATATTTGTGTGACTATAAATATTCTCATCAATTAATAAATAAAAAATTTAGAACTAAATTAATTTAATTATAAAAAGGTGTAATTCTATTTTAGACAGATTAAAAAGAAAAAGGTACCATATAATTTAATACGTGATAAGTAATATTAGAACACTTTCATTTTGGTTTTCCACTTTGTTTGCAATACCCATTTAAGGATCCGATTAGTTCGAATTCACACCAAAAAATATTTCACTTTTAATGGTAAAATGATGTCCACCAAAAACGATTTTATATCAAGGTAACACTTATCAATTAGTATATTGGAACTTTGAGTTAAGGGTATATATAGAAAACAATCTCTATATCCCTAAATATAGGAATATTGACTTTATATATTCTATCTTCCTTAGATTTCAATTATTGAACTCAATCAATCCAAAAATATTTTTAAATAGTGTGATATTATTCACTTTGGACTAAGCACGTACAAATTTTTTCAAAATATCTCTCACCATTAAGAGATTCTACACGTTATAGCATAAAAATTTTCAATCATTTTAACAATTAATGTGAGACTTTTATTCGCACATCCAACATATATCGAATACATTGTACATGGTGGCTGAAAATAAACATATAGGGGTCAAATGCATCAATCCCTATAGTTATAACTAGGGAGCTAAGTTCATTATTCTTAATTCTCTTTTTGATTGTGACAAAATTGACCAGAAGAAATCTATAAATTTTAGGGACCAATCTAAACACAAGAATAATAGGTAGGGTAGAAATGACAAGGTAGTATTTATTAGGTCTTGGGGAGCTCAAATTCCATATAGTAAATGAGAACAGAATAGAACAGTGTGGAATGTGAAATGTAAGAAGTAAAAAAGAAGCCATTAATCCTCGAGCCACTCCTTTTTTACTCAGTACTTTTAGCTACATAGAGAAAAATGGAGACACGATATCAACGATAATAACATATTCAGTATAATTTTATGAGCAAAGTTTAAAGAGAATAAAATATATGTAAATCTTAACTTTATCTCGTAAAAATAAAAAAGTCATTTTCAATAGATCTTTGGGTTAAATAAAGCAAATCGACAGAGAGAGATATTTTCTTTGTTACGCCCTCTGTTTCAATTTGTTTGACATACTTTCATTTTTACTACATTTCAAAAAGAATGCATCTTTCCCCTTTTAGCAACTTTTCAATTTCAACTTTACACATGACATATTTAAGACTACAAAATTAAAGGATATTTTAATACATTTAATATATTTTTAATTTTTAACTATAAGATTCAAAAGTCTTCTTTACTTTTTAAAATTTCGTCCCAAGTTAAAATAGATCAAATAAATTAAAACAGAAGGAGTATTAAAGTTTGTGTTTGAACATGTGATATAAAGTTATGATTTTAAATTATCATTTGAATATGTATTTGAGATTTCAAATTGTCAAAAAAAACATGATTTGAAATTTCAAATCATGATTTTAACTTTTAAAATATAAAACTTGATTCATAAGTTTATATTTTATAAGAAAAGGACTCATCATTTTAAATTTTACAAAAAAAAACTCATGCTCAGCATGAAGAGATTATTCATACCATGTGAAATGATTATTTTAAAGAATAGCTAGTTACTAAAGGTAAAATAGTTTTAAAAAATTCTAACTACCCCATTCGTTTTATAATAAATACTCTCTATCCCATTTTATGTGACACAATTTTCTTTTTAGTCCATTTTGAAAAAAAATATCACCTTACTTTAAACTTTTTTTTTACCGTTAATGAAATGATTTACAATCACATAAATATCAAAGAATTGATTTAAACTATAAATTTAAAAAATATTTTTTCTTTCTTAAATATTGTACAAATTAAATGGTGCCACATAAAAAAAAAAAATAATAAGAAAACAGTATTTTCATTTGATCACACCTTTTAAGAGCTACTCATTAAAAAAATGAAATATTTTTACTAACTTACCTCTAATCAAATATCTTGAAAATGAAGAAAAACTCTATTGATTTAAATAAGAGTAAAAATTGAAAGAAAGAAAAATTAAATTTTGTGAAAAATACTTATTTTGGATCAAAATAAAAATAACACTAAGAGCCTGTTTGAATTAGCTTATTTTAAGTATTTTTAAGTTAAAATAATTTTTATGCAATTTATAATATTGGATAAATTTTAAAAATATTTATAAACACTTAATTTCAAGTTAAAATGATAAAAATAAGTTAAAAGCTAATTCAAACAGACTCTAACTATGAAACAAATGAAATACTAATATTTTCTTAAAGATGATGTAAAACAGAAACTCGAATAAATAATTTGAGACAGAGTAAATACGTCATAATAATTAATATTTCAAAATATTTTAAAAATATATACAAATTTATTTGGCAAAAAAAAACTAAATATTATGGGGGTGGGGGTGGGGGTGGGGGGTGGGGGGGTCTGGGGGAGTAGGTGCCGTGCGTGTGGGGGCAGAATTATGTCGGACCATATATAAAAGAACACAACCCTCTGGCCTAAGCAATTCGTATATATCTCGTCGAGTTCCTTTCACTTCATTTTTTTTTCTCGTTCGAGGTTTGATACTTATATTTATATTTGAGTTTGATTAAATTTAAACCACATATTATGAGATTCATTTTGACATATGATATTTCTAACGTGAACTTTTTTATTCTTAAAATTCAATTTCGAAATATTTGATTAAAAATAATTTTTTTTAACTATTTCACCACAATCTATATTGATGTGCCTTTCACTTCATTATTATAACAAAAAATAATGTGGAGTTATTCTTGGTATAAGGAATAATAATAATAATAATAATATTTTTTATCGTACTCCACGTGGGATAGCAATTTTGATATAGCTACTAGTCCTAAAATAATAAATGTGTTATTTTTTCAAATTTCCTTTTTCAATTTTTTTAAAATGTCAAGATTAAAATTTGAAAACAAAAAAGTTATTTAGATTTATCTATTTATAAAATTAATACATGTTCTATATTTGCACCCTTATATCCAAATTAATTCCACAAAGCAAACATTCACCAAAAAATAAACCCACATTTATTATTATTTAATTAATCTACATATTTATAATTTCAATATAACTTATTTGTAAAGGATCATTTGGTTCCTAGACAAAGTAAAATCGAGATTATAATGTTTGAAATAATAATACTGAGATGAATGATTCTTGGATTACTTGGTATTAATATTTAATTTGATTCGTTAAATTAAAACTAAATATAAGATAATATAATTCAAAATACGTATTTGGTTTAATATTATTTATCTTTTAATAATATATTAGCTATATTTAAATTTTAACACATAAATAATTCTCATCCTAACCGTTAATCAAACAATACCTAAAGGTTTTCTAGATGTAATAAAGAGAAAAAAAATTAAAAAAAGCAATGATCTGAGCATCATGTGATACATGATTAAGAATAAAGCTATTTTAGCACAGGGCCTAAGCTTTCAATTTAATGCCACCTATACAAGCTATAGTGAGAAAATTTCTTGAAGTAACGATAAAATTATTTTTGTGTAATTTATAGGTCATAAATTTAAATCGTACAATTAATTTGCATTATGATAGACCGTTCATATCATACCCTTTGGATAACGACCCTCCTCTGAACCCTACGTAATGCAAGGGATTTTGTATACCAGACTACCTTGTACAAATCTTGAAACAATGATAAAATTATCTCCATATGATTTATAGATCATAAATTTGAGCCGTGTTATGATAGACTGTTCACATAACACCCTTTAGAAGGCGGTCCTCCTCCGAACCCTATGTAATGCGAGGTATTTTGTACACCAAATCGTCCTATACAAGCCCTGAAACAATGATAAAATTATTTTCATATATTTTATAAGTCATGAATTTAAACCGTGAAATTAATACTTACATTATAATAAACTGTCCACATGATCACGTCACACCATTTGAAATTGGTCTTACTCCAAAATTTATATAACATAAGATACTTTGTGCATCAGATCGTATTATTTATACAAGCTAAATAGAGTGCTTCCAAAAAATAAATCCAAAGGGAAAAATCAAAAAAGTGATATAAATGTTTCAGTATTACAGAGAATCGTTTGGTGAAAATCGAGTTATTAACGGAAAAGGCAAAAAGTAGTCTGCAAAAATAAAAAAAAGTACTACTTTTAATAGGGACCCTATATGGACTTATATGAGTTTTATTTAAAGCCTGCATTTTTTTGTTACAGAAAAAAAAAAATTGCTGTCTTCTGAAAGAAGACAGTGACCATGAAAAGACATGGCTTTTGCTTTGTATTGTTTTTTTTTAAAAAAAAACTAATTTTGTGAATAGAGGCGGAGTCAGAAGCTAAAATTTATAAATTATGTATTTTAATCTTTCTCAAAATGAGTATCAAATTAATATATATTTAATAAATATTTATAATCAATATAAAATTTGAACCAAAAACTATTATATTCAATAGAATCTATGAACGAAACTCTAGCTCCGTTTCTGTTTGTGAATTATTTCCTCTGTCTTAGTTGATGTGACACATTTTTTTAATCCGTCCCAAAAAAATTGTCAACTTTTTATAATTAAAAATAATTTAACTTAATTATAGGAATTAACGGGGGAGGTCGAAGAGACTAACATGAATTGTGATGGTATGATTGGGATTCCTCTATCTTTACTTATAAATTTCAGGTTTGAATCCCCTGATTATGAAAAAAATTCCCAATGGAAATACTGCCCTCGTAAATGAGTTTTATAATGTGTAAATTCAAATTTAATCATACATCAGTTTACAATTAGCAACTTCTCAACCAATGGAATGTAAATCATTTCCGTCGTCAAAGATTGTGGTAGAGTGATAATAATTTCTTTATTCTTAATTAAGATCTCGGGTTCAAATTCTGAAACATAATCGTTTTTGGTAATAGTACTTCACTCCCCAAAATGAGACGTTCCAATTTAAATCTAGATTAATTAATATTCAGAGCAAGTACCAGATACCGAGTGTAAAATCCAAAAAAGTAAATATAATCTTGATTTATGGTTCTGCATAGTTATTATACTTCACATTGTTTGATACATATATATAACCCAATTTCCCCCCTAACATATACTCCCTTCGTTTCAATTTGTTTAACCTATTTTGATTTGGCACGGAGTTTAAGAAAGAAAATAAGACTTTTAAATCTTGTGGTTTTAAATTAAAGATATGTCAAATGTACCAAAATGTCTTTTAATCTTGTGGTCTTAAACATGTCAGGTGGAAAGTTGAAATTAAAGAATTGTTAAAAGGGAAAGAGACATTCTTTTTGACACGTACTAAAAAGGAAAGTAAACCAAACAAATTAAAACGAAAGGAGTAATACATTTTTTCAAGTTAAATGATTTATATAGTTTTTGAGTTTATTTCATTAACAAGGAAATGTCTTGCTCTGTGATAGCCACTATTGGGAAAACAATTTGAACACACAAATTCAAGAGTTATAAACTAACTAAAGTTTAAATGTTGTGATGTATCAATCACCATATACTATTCAAACTGAACAAAACAGATGGATGTGAAAGTGATAGTCTCTCATATCATTGAAAAACTTAAAGAAAGATAATATCCAAAGTATCTTTCTTTTGACCAATAGGTCTTCAAACATATTCAATGACTTCTTCCTCATGGGGTCCTCTTATTTTTTTTGTTGTTCGGTATTCGATATTCATTTTATGTCCCAATTCATTTGAATTCGCGCGAAAAAATTGTAAGAGGGAACTTATTTTAGAGATAGCTATTTAACCTATAACGGATTTTATAAACTTTTGCATATCGACACCACTTCGAAATAACTTCAAGCATGGAATATATGAAATTAAGCTTGACAAAATTTAAATAATAAGTGAAGTTTTATATGGTTGAAGTTCAAATAAAAATATTTGAATTTCAGTCGTATGAAACTTCAGACACCACATGTCTGAAGTTGTTTCAAAGTGGGAGACTTGCAAATTTTATGCATTGTTGGTACGACTTAAATGATAGTTCCAAAATCGAGTATCTATGCACTTCGATGGATTCGCATTGCCAATAATACACATTAAAGGAAGAAACGCCCCCTACCATGATTGTTACATTCCTAGAATCCGAACCAATATCTAACAAGGTTGAAAAATCTTATCCATCCCACAATAATCATGATTTTCCTTACATTTATTTCTGAATAATATCCATTATTACCTTGGACCACAACGTGAGGTACTACATACTTCATTTTATTGCAAGGCCATATTTGGACAAAAATTGCAAGATTTTGAATTTCCATTAATTAAAACGGTAAAGATTTTCAGCACATCATAAACACACATAACATACAAATTAGGTGGTGACATTATCTATCCTTCAATTTCTTTTTATAATAAGAATGGTGTCTGAACCCGCTTGCACGCACTTAATTAATTCCACCATGTATGTAAAACCCTCCACCAACAAATTAACGTTCAATTTTCCAACCTTGGTATAACACAATTTCTTCTAAGAGCTTTACAACATCACAATATCTTTACCTAGCACATAACCTGTCTGATAGTACTCTTTACCCTAACGATATATATAACTTAAACTCTTGGCAGTAGCTAAATCATCAAATTGCTAATCCAAGTCAATGGTAACACCACTTCTCCCTGCATAATGCACTAGTAGCTAGGATAAACAGTTGAGCATGACCAGATGATGAAATGCTGACGAACAATAGGCGCTTAGTCAAGCTAAAAGTATTATTATCGGTAGCAAATTATCAAGACAGTCATCTACTACGTCTTTGCAAGAAAAACCTGTCACTACAAGCAATTATCACTACTCCTTCTACATGTAGGGTTGATGTGCTGTTGGCGTTCCGCTACCTGCATAACTGCCATAACTAGATGGCAGAGTAACTGTATAAGAACTCGCATTAATTCTCTCATCTGCTGTTGGCAATGCGCCACCTGCATAACTGGCATAACCCGATGGCAGGGGAGCAGCTGTATAAGAATTTGAAGCAATTCCCTCATCAGCTGGATAATAATATGATCTCTGCTCATAGGATTGCTGGGGATATGCGGCTTGACTTGGAGGTTGATAATCATAAGATGTACTGAGATAACCATACTTATCGGGCAATCCTGCATAAGTTGCTCTCTCAACAAGAACAGAGGGGACCTGTCTGCTTGGATTAATAGCATTCACTCTCTCAATTAAAACAGATGGGGGAAGTCTGCTAAGAACGTTAGGATGTCTGGTAGATCCATGCGTTCCTCCAGTTACTCGTGGTCGCTTGAATTGCTGGTGTTTACCAGATCCAGAATGTCTTTTCTTATCATTAGACCTGTCTTTGTCATTAGAAATGGCTTTCTCCAGCTGAGCAACCCTTCTCAGTAGTGGATCAAGTGGATATTCTTCTTCAAGCTTGTAATCTCGAATACACCGTACTATTGCTTTTACAGCTGCAAGTTCCTGCGCATTTGCACTATATTTTGTAAGAGAGTTTACTAAATGAGAGATAAAAATGCCACCCTCCCCTTTTGCCTTTTGCCTCTACTTTTGCTTCTGATACACAAATAACAAGAAGTTGGATATGGAGATATTTTATCGTCGAACCTCAGAAAGAAGCAAACTCTTATCAGTACATTCAAGAATTTTTTTGATGACCGAGAAAACTGTTGGAATCCGACCTTTTGGGCCAACCGAAGCCTTCGAAACTGGGGATGATGGGCCCACCTCCTCTACCCTTTTCTCCACTTAAAAATACCAGAGTTGAGCCAATGCTTGGCTCAACGCTTGAACCAGTTACCTAAGACACAAGTCCCTTAACCTTAGCCAATTGAGATAACCCTTAGGGGTCGTTTGGTAGAGTGTATAAGAATAGTACTGAATAATGCTGAGATTATTTCTTAGCCCGTGTTTGGTTTGATGTATTAAAAATAATATGCATTGCTATATTTCTAAAAAGAAATTGATTGGTTACAAAAGTACCCTCCATATGATCTTCTTTGAAAAGCTTTATTATTCTTTCTTTAAAATGAAACTTTTTTTAGTATTCTCACTTAAATTATTTGAGGGAAAATTAATTGATAAATGGAAAGAAGTGATTCATACTATATAAAAATACTTAGTATTCTCACTTAAATTATTTGTGTGTGTTTATTTTCAAGGAGATTTGAATAATTTATATGTTCACTCTTCAATTGATTAGAAAATACCAATTTATATTTTCAAGGAAATTCCAACAATTTATATGTTCACTTTTCAATTTATACGATAAATATGAAACCTTGAACAAATGCACTTTCAAGAAAGCATGACTTTACTACATTTCTTTTTTGGTTAACAATGAAAAAAAATAAATATAGTATGCAATCTCCTAAAAAGAGAAGACCAATAAATTATGCAAGAACAGAGACGTTTTGTTAAACAATTAAAACGAAAATTAAAAAACAAAAATATGGAAAAAGGTTAACGTTTTTTTACGAAGTGTTTGAAAAGAGTTTCATTTAAAACCTGTTTCCTGAAGCAGGTTGAGGGCTCTTTTCCAAATAAAGTTACTTATATATCTTCAAGGGATTACTAGTATTTGAATACATTATCTTTTACACAGTATTTTGAGAATACTGTCGAAAAGGTTCTCCAATAGTTGTCCAATATTCTTGTAATGGAGGGAGCATAACAGACTTCGGATGGTCAAATATTTATTTGATTTCAAGGCTTTACTACATGTTTCTAGGATAACATTTGCATTCACTTGGAAAAAATTAGAAAAGGCTTAAAAGGGATTTGAGGGTATGTTTTTCTTTATCCATATTTATCCAATGTATTAGAGTCCTAGTATTACTAATACCATGGATTGAAAGGTATTAGTTATACACCCTATAATACCAAATAGGGTGTATAATAAATACATGTATTAGTTATACATAGCGTCAAAATTCTTACCAAACAAAGTACTAAATAATACCACACTTAATACATGTATTATTTGTCCTAATACATCCTACCAAACGACCCCTTAGGGGCTTAGTACATTCAAGAACTGAAGTTCCACTAAAATCAACATAAAAGCGTCAAGCTGGTCAGTTATTTTGTCAGCCATGACCACTATGCTTCAGTTTCGCCTCTGCAGCTTCCAGGGAATTTTCTATTTTTTTTACAACTCTAGATGATGTAATCCATTCCCTGATAAAATTAAATCGGCATATCTATGTTATTTTACTTTCAAACACTAAGGCAAGCTGCTTCATGTAGTCTTCTACCAATCTATGCTACACTTCATGAAAACTCTAAACTAAAAAGAGCTCAAATTGTCCCCTCTTGCATTTCTTTCTGAAAAAAGGATTCACACTGCATCCTATGTTTACTCCTCCAGATTAAGCAATCAAGGACTAGGAATAAATTTAGCTTCACCTAGAGAGTTTATATGTAAAACTCTAACCGGCTCCCCAAAGAAAAAAACGGGTGGTTTTAATCAAATGAACACTTGGGATGACCCAAGTTCCATTTCTTCACATTCCCAATTTACTTGAACAATGTTAAACTAATTTAGGCAGAATGGCCTAATTACCCCCTAAACTTGCACAGGATTTTAAAGCCGGATAATCAACTTCCATTTTACCCATTTTAGCACCTCTACTTGGTAAGAACATAACTAATAAGCACTTCCGATGGGGCGTGCTCCTCAATCGCGGTGACACGGTGAAATGTCATATGTCTAGCCTTTTATTGTCTGACATGTATACTTTATGGGTTCCACCCTTCTTAAATGAACAATTTACTAAATTTCTATTGTTTTTCTTCTCTCTCTTCCTCTTCACCATATCCTCATCAGGAGCCTCCCCATTCCACAAAACCCCACTGTCGTTCCACCATCTCAGGCCCTCATTCTCCCTTCGTCACCATAAACCACCTAAAAGTACCAATAAATAAGCCCTTCTATTCCCTAAAAATAGCCTGTGTTTGTCAATTGTGGTTTTTGGTTCTTTGTTTAGAGGGTCTCGTGGCCTTGCTTACCAGGCATAGAAATTGAAAAAGAGAGATCTGACAATTCAAACATTTGTATTGATAGCAACACATATGCAGAGAGAGAATTTTGGTTTGGGAAAGGATAATAAGTCCAAGCAACGAAAGATAATGCGAGGAGAGGAAAATAGGGCCGTTCGCCGGAAAATATTGACGAGTTACCCTCCAATGGTCTGAATGTGGCGTTTTTCGGTCCAAATCTTGATCCATTAGTTTGTTAGTTTGGGGGAAAAGTCCTAACAGGGGTAGGGGGAGGAAGTAGTTAAGAAGGTGTCTTTGTTTTTCTTTTTTGTTTTTTCCTTGTCATATTAATATTTCTTTTTTTTTTGTTGTAGTTTTAGTATTTTTTTTTAAATCAGAATCATAATCATAATATTCACGTCTGCTTTACTTGAGCCGAGAGTCTATTGGAAACAGTCTCTCTACCTTCACAAGGTAGGGGTATGGCTGCGTACACACCACCCCCGAGACCCCACTTGTGGGATTACACTGGGTATGTTGTTGTTGTCATGATATTCGCGCCCTTTATAAATGTGATTTGCACGCACTTCTGCCACATCAGTTATTTCATTGCCACATAAGCATGATCAACTGTTGGAGACATTTATGATTTAACCATGTAGAGGTGTTAAAATGAGAAAAATGGAAGTTGATAGGTCGGCTTTAAAATTCAGTGCAAGTTTAGGAGGCAATTAGCCCATTATGCCAATAATTTATGGTTCAGTTATTTTGGTCTTCTTTAAAAATTCATTGTACACAGGTTTCACTACCCGAGGAGATCATGCTAACAGCAATGACCACACCCAGATCTTTGTTTTTTCCAATAACTAGAACATTCAATAGAGACCACATGTCCATATCCTCGTCCGTGCACATGGTGAGAACATTTTATGGAAATTGATTTGAGGAACGCTGTAAAGGCACGAATGAGCGACACGAAGGCACCAAGAAATAGTTTTCTTTACATGGTGTGCAGTATGAATGCTATAATAAGGATTCATAAATAGAGGAAAAGAAGCCAATAATCTAAAGCCAGTGTTGTTTATAAGCAGTTCAAGAGAAGACATAAATCAGACAATTTTTACATGGTACTTCTGTAACACACCTATGAACTTTTTTGAGTTCAAGGTAGCAACGCTGTAAAGGTACTACCTAGGACGGTGACAGAGGCAATCCTGAGTTAGGAGTTAGAAGAAGATGAGGCGAAAAAGGAAGTTTGCCTAAGGGTAGAGGGGCAGACCCATCAAGTTTCGAACTATGCACCACTGGTCCTTGGAGATTATTCGGTTATCAACAAAAAAGGGTCTTCCTAAGAACAACTCTATGCATTTTTTGAATAATTTGGCCTTAAAGAAAAAGGAAACTGCTCCAAAACAATGAAATCAATGTAACTATTTACAATTCTTCTTTTGTTTTCTTTAAGTTTTTTTGGTGTGAAGAGAAAATATCCATTTGTATAGATGATTTGGCCAACATAATAGAAGTATGTGGATACTATTTAAATATTTTTTGACACGAATTTTGGTGTTTTATTTCATGAGATTTCCATTGATTAACCGAAGAGTATGAAAGGTAATATACATCAAGTTCATGGTAACTTAAGGCTATTATTTTCTTCACTCTCAATATTAGATTGCTTTTTGCATTCTAAGGACTACTATTCCTTGAGTATGCATATGCCATATCCATATAATAAAACACAGGTGGATCAATACTTAAATCAATGACTTCATCTACCTATATCATCGACCATTGGAAGTTATGCATGCAACTCTATTGATAGAAATTATGCTACCAAATGGTAAAATTTAACAAATGCACAACCAAAGAATTAATTTGGCTAGCAGTACCTCTGCATTCCCCGAGTTACCTCCCTTCCCTTGTGCGTTTCGTCGCAAGTCCTTCAAATAGCCTTTCAGGAGCGGGACAAGGGGAAATCTTTCAGTCAGCTCGAAAGAATGTATAAAACGAGCAGCATCGATTTGCTTCTCACTATGAATCAATGCTTCAACAACACCTGCAAAGAAATAATAATATAATAGAATTAAACACCATAACGGTTGCATACTTTTTTAATGAAGTAAGATGATTGCATAATTTTGGGAGGCAGCAGCCATTAGATGCTTCATTTGAACACCCTCACAGAGTATACTATAAAGGTCCAAGATCATCCAGTGAAAAGAGCATCTCAAAAGAGATGATCCGGTCTCCAGATTGCATCAGGTCAGTTAAAAGAACACCAACCTGGCATTTTGTGTGCTAAGCCAAGAGAACGGCAGAGCTCAGGTCCCTGCCTATTGTGAGCGACTGCAAGAACAAGCTTGCAGAGCTCTTCTTCATCAAACTCTGAAGCAATCCTAAAAGTTGCAAGGAGCTGCAAAAATGCCTCAGTTTCCAATGAAGCTTGATTGGCAGCCTCAGTGCCTGCAGTAGCCAACTTAGGCTTCCACTCATCAGCAATGACCTTGGCTTGCTGCTTAATTTCAGGGTACAGAAGGTGATCAGCACCTGGTTTAGCCTTTGCCAACAAGGTGGCTATGGCTTCCATACAAACAAGGCAGGCTTGGCGCAAGCTATGGATAGCATTTTTGCTTTTCTCATCTTTAGCGTTAGATTCATCATTAGAGTAGAAGAACTCAAGTGAAGCCAGTACCAAACGGCCTGGTTCAGTTGCACCATCAAGGGCAACAGAGAGTTCCTCAGAAATTGAGGTCATATTCTTTTTATTCTCCATAATATAATGCAGAAGCCCTTTTGCATCCATCTGCTCACATAATTGTGTCAGTTCTGGTCGAGGTATGACCTTGCCAGAAGCACCATCAGCATTTTCAGCAGCTGTAACAGAGGAATTTACCTCTGAGCCAGTATGAAGTGCATTTGTTACACCAAGAGAGCTGCTTACCTCAATTTCTTTGCTGTCCTCTACATCTGTATGCTCGAGAGATGCCACTTGATTATCTCCCCGTGCTGCAGCAATTGCAGACACTGCAGCATCTTTAAGTTCTTGCAAGTGATCCCACAACTTCTGCTCCCTAGCAGCGATATCTGCCTCTCGTGAAGCAATCAGCAGATGAGCATCAGCTTCTTGTTCCTTAAAGGCCTTCTCTCTAATTTCCAGTTCCAAAGACTTGTTCACTACTGCAGCCTCCAGATTCCGGAAGTGTCCTTCAATATCCTTGAGTAAATCCTTATCTATGGAGGCATTTTCGTGAGATTCAAGATCATTTAATGCCTTCCCCAATTGTTCAATGAGAGATGGTACGCTACTGATCATCATAAGAAGATCCACCTCAGCCATGGTCACTCAATATCTGCAATATCTGGAGATCACAGAGTGCATTAAAGAAATGAATTCAAAACTTAGTTATCTCCTCAAGATCTGGGCACTAACATGCAAACTCCCCACCCCAAGAACAAAAAAAAGAATCCTTTGTCCAGTCCACTAGGCAAATTGTGCCACAATTGAGACAAGACAGACAGACTCATCATGAAACCAAAAAAGAGAAAAGAAAAGAAATAATGGCTGAAGTATCAATAGGCTATATTGCTCGGACACTCAAAAAATGATGCTACACCCATGTTGGATCCTCCAAAAATGCACTACTTTTGGAGGATCCGACACGTAACAGGCGATATTTTTGAAGAACCAGTACAAAATAGTCATTAGGTCCTTTTGGCAAGTGCAATAGCAATATTACGCCAATTACGATGATATTTATTATACACCATGAAATAAAGCGAAATCCTAGATTCTTGCAGTGTAAAGAAAATATTTAAGAACTCTCACATAATTTACCATTTCCACAGGGTGTACCAGCTGGGAGCCTGGTGATTAGGGACGGCAATGGGGCGGGGCGGATGCGGTACGGAGTGGGTTTAAGCCTATGCGGGTGTGGGGCGAGGGACATGATTGCGGGTGCAGGCCGGGGGCGAATAAATTTTTTCCAATTCTTGCGCGTGTGGGTGGAACTGAAACCTTTTGTTTTCTTTGATCTGATGAAATGAATTCATTCTTTTTTTTTTTTACAAAAGCTTTTATAATACTTACTTCTTAAACTAGTAAAAAATTGCTAAGCTTCAATGATGAAAAATAACATCTTTTATAAATCATCTTAATATACTAATTTGGGAACTTTAAAATGTTACCTTTAAGTAATTTTCTAATAATATACTCTTACATTAGAGTTTGAGTATTTGTATTTTTCTTCTTTTTTCCCTTCTTGGAAAGATTGGTATTTTTATAAGGAAATGAATTCTACTATGTATAAGGAAACGAATTCACTATGTAATAATTACGTAGTAAGTAAGTTTATGTGTCTTAAAATTGTCTAATTAAATTAATATTCATCTACTTTTAACCATAAGAACAGAAAAAAAAAATTGAACTGAATGTTGAAGCTAATTAATAAAGTGGAAAAAATTTAAGAAAGACTTACGCAGGGCGGGTTTATGTGGGGCGGGGCGGGGCGGGTTGAAAATGTGAAAAAATGTTATGCGGGGCGGGGCGGGTTAAAGACTTCGCAGGTTTATGCGGGTTTTGCCCCGCAATCGCCCTGCCCCGCCCCATTGCCATTCCTACTGGTGATAGTCAACTAAACAGGCTTTTCTCTTACTTAAACAAAAGCGGGGAAGAAAACCCCTTTTGATGCCTGCCTAGTGTCTAGGAATTCCTAGAACCTTTCAGGACAACCATGGCATGTGACCTACTTGAGTGCTTTTCATTTCATTCCATAAAACATACAAGGCATTGCGCACCAGAGTTAAATGATGTGTCCATTCCATTGAGATATAATTGTACATCTTTTATAGCCTTTTACTTTCACTTTCACTTTCTCTCTCTTCATTCTTTATACACGCGCGCGCGCGTAACACATGTATGATTTCCCTGTATTCATTTCCCTTTAGTTGAACCTATTTCATCCAAATACCAAATAATTTGTCTCATAAGGCAATTTAGACGTTTTCTCATCTTAAAAGTTCTTTAAATCTCACATTTACCCCTAAACTGATATAAAAGTTTCTAACCAGATTAAAACTTTAATATTAGCAAATACTGGAGCTAACGTAAGTAAAACAACAATTGACTAGGCACTAATCTCGACTACTTGAGGTCGCTATATACGTCTTTTACTTATGTTTATCGCACAACCTTAGTCATATCTGCATTAATTATGAAAAGTTCTAGGCCTTCAGAGATGACATTCCTTCGTACGATTTCAGGTTTATCTCATCCCTATTAGCAACCTTCAATCATCATAATCCCGCACCTACAACCCGTGTATCGGGAAGGACTACATAGGATATTGCAAAACCATTTCAAATGACCTTGTCATGTCATTTCATCATCTTTAGGTCCATTTTATTCCAATAATTTTTCTTTTTAAGGCAATTTAGGTATTATCTAAAACTAGACATCATTCCATTTCTGTTACTATTTACTGTTTCTAGCACTTCGATTATCGTATTATTTTGTGGTAGTGATTGTTCCTCTTTTCGTATGCTTTGTCATGCTTTCTTTAGCATTTTGTATAATTTTTCTTTTAAAGGCAATTTAGGTATTATCTAAAACTAGACATTATTCCATTTCTGTTACTATTTACTGTTCCTAGCACTTCGATTATCGTATTGTTTTGTGGTAGTGACTGTTCCGTTTTTCGTATGCTTTGTCATGCTTTCTTTAGCATTTTCCCTTAGCTTCTTCACTTTTTTCAAACGTCTTTGTAATGCTTTTATTAGGTCTACATACACACTATCCTCCCCAAACACTACTTGTGCGATTACACTGAATATGTTGTTTTTGTTGTTGTATACCTAACACAAACATACAATTCTATAACCAAAATATAAATTGATCCTAAATATGCTTTAACAGATATACGTGGAAGCTTAGGAACCCTAACTATTCCCCAATATTCCGAAAAACGGAGATTTGAACATAAAAAAGATGGCGAAAACTGAGAGAACTCATTATTTAACATGGAAAAAATCAATAAAAATAATCCAAATAGAAATTATAAAGTCCGACGGAACCTGCCGTCGATGAGGGCAAAATCGGAAATGTCGCCGGAGCTCCGATTCGGAATCTTCGGTGGATATGAAATTCAGAAGAGAAAAAACAGAAATATAGACTTGCTTATCTTGTTTTCTGATATATTTGGGCCTAAATTTGATCATTGATGCTTTATGGGCCAGTTCTGTTCAAGCCCAATATGAATAAGCCTTTTCATGGGCTAATGGAAAAAATTAGGGAAAAGAACACTTATAACCCCAAAAAAAAAACTATTTACTCTCAAATGTCTCATTACTTTTACCCCTTTTATCCTAAAATTATATTTATTTTAAAAAAGAAAAATGCGGGCTGACGTCAGCGCCCACCTTTTTTTCCCTCTTTGATACCATTACAGTATATAAATACTCTGATGGTATCAAAGATTAACTGGACAGTGTCTTCATTGAAGGACTACTTCTTCCTCCTTGATAGCGTCAAAGTATAATATACTCTGGTGGTATCAAAGAGTAACTGAACAATGTTTCATTGAGGTTTGCTTTAGTCCTTCGATGAAATTACCCAATCATCCATGATACCATTACGGTATATCTATATATTGTCATGGTATCGTTGCGGTATGTTTCAGTTCTTCAATATTTTAATTTAAAAACAGTTAAAAAAGAATCATAATTTAGATACAATTTTTTTTTTAATTTGCAAAAAGAGAAAAAAAATTATAAAAATATATTTTTACTAATTTTGAGTTCAATAACTAAGCTTGTGACTTTAATAATTTTCTCTTAATTGTTTCTTATTTATTTCTTAAAACAAAGCTCAGTCCATATGATACCGACATGATATCAATATACCAATGGAGTATCACAAAGGATTAAGCTCAGTCCTATATGATACGATAGAGTATCAATATACCGACAGAGTATCACAGAGGATTAATTCAAGATAGTGACGTTGACGTCATGCTGACATCATGCGCGAAATAAGTAAAAGAGAAAGTGGGCAAGTGGGTAATTAGTTTGGGTTGAAGATCTATTAAGGATAAATACTTTGGGTTGGGTCTATTTTGGGTAAATAGTTTCACAATTGGGTCCAATTTGTGTAGTTTTTCCAAAAAATTACGCGACATAGAAAACTTTCAGACTTAATTATATGTCGTGGCTAATGTTTAAAATAATTATATTTTATAGCTAAATATATATTTCTTTTGTATTTGTATATTTTGAGGCGAGCTCATATACAAATCTCTAAAAAAAATTTTTTTTTTTTTTGGGGGGGGGGAGGGGGTCTTTAATTTCGGGCTTATATACGTTTATTTTTGTATACAAAGTAAATTTTGGGGCTCATATACAAATCTCTAAAGGCTTGTATTTATATATAAAGTGAATTTCGGGGCTCATATACAAATCTCTAAAGGTTTGTATTTGTATACAAAGCGAATTTCGAGGCTCATATACAAATCTCTCAAGCGAATTTATATTGGTATATACGATCTCTAATTTGTATATTTAGCTACTGAATTGTAGTTATGTCCTGTAATTGGGAAAACTTTAGCTATGGCGCCTCATTATTACCTAAATGTTAGCTATTTTTGAAATTTTACCAATGTATTTAAGTTTTGTTTGAGGTTTGGGTGAAGTGCACAAATAGTCTCTTTAGGATTATTGCTAAAATTCATAAGAATGGTTGACCAAGTTTTCGAAAAGTCAAAAGTGCTTATTTTAAAAAATTGAGGTGTTTGATAAATCTTTTAGAGGGAAAATGAGTGCTCTTGAGTAAGGAAATTTTACATGGTATAACAAACATGTGTTATGTATTTAATCTTCATAAATATACTTTAAAAAAATTTGCATTTCATAACTATATTTCACTCTCTCTAACATCTCTCCTCTCTTAATCTCGCTCGCCTCTCCCCTCACTCTAGACTTTATGTATTTGTTAGGATAAAGACTTTATCCTAACAAACTAAATGAGAACTAATTTTTCTTTAATCGAGGAAGAGAACAATGAGAGTTGATTTCATACAAGTAATGGTATGATTTGCCACACTAGCATTTCAAGTAAGAGAGACTAATTTATTTATTTTCCTTTTTTACTTCTATTAAGTAAAAACTAATTTTTAAGGGGTATTGCATTTATTAGGGAACATTTTAATCCAATATGAGATTTTTTTATGCGAATTCAAATTTAGTTGAGCCTTAATATGAATATCTAACACCGAACCCAAAAAGAAACTAATTTTGAAGATAGCCAAGTATATACCATTACTTGAAATGAGCTTAAGTTTGAGAACTAATTTGGAGATTGCCTTTTCATAATTTGGAATATCTTGGTACTAATAATATATAAAGGCTTGTTGGTGAGAAAAATGATATAAATTCCGTTTCACATGAAGACATTATTTGAATCATAATGAGAGGTGTTTGATCAATCGCCTCTAAGGCTCTAACTATGATTTTTTTTTTCTTTTCGGTGTTCGATATTTGTATTGGAGTCCGACTAATTCGAATTCGCGTCGCATAAAGACCATTCGAGGGAAGCACTCCCTATCAAAAAAAAATTCATACCCAAAGCTTGAACCCGAGACCTCTAATTAAAGAAAGAGCAACAACATCCAATGCACCATATCCTTTTGGTGGTACCTCTAACTATGATTAACTTGCTATTCCATTTTCTTTTGTCATGAAGGGTGCGATTAGGGGTAGTAAAGACTAACTCACGAAAATGTGATCCGCCCAATTCGTTTAGATTAATTCATCCATTTATTAGTCCAACACATTTTGATATAACTAATTCAACCTATTTAAAAGTTTGACTGATTTAGACTAAATATATAATCTAAGTTGGACTCATGAAAAATCTTATAACTTTTTTTAAAAAACTTTTGATATGTTAAATACTCACAATAAAGGAAAAAGTTTGATTCGGTAAGAGGAAGACGGATTGGGCTACATTAGCCCATTTTGATCTAATCTATCTTAGTTCAAGTAGCCTTTGAAGTTTGAGCGGATTAATAAACGTGTCTATCCCATTTATTAACTCGATATGTTTTAACCCGTCTAAATTCGGATCATCACATTCATTTGACACCTATAGCTGCAGCAGACAAAAACTTTACTCTTGGGTGTGTTCGGTAGGTAGGAAAATATTTTCTAGGAAAATAAGTAATTTCTTACTTATTTTTCGTGTTCGGTATGCAATTAAAAAATATTATTCTAAAAATATTTGTATATATCTAAAACAAAACTATAAAGATAGGATGGGAGTGATGTGTGTTGTGGTGGGAGAGGGGCAGGAGGGGGGGGGTCAAAGGGTTAGGGGTGGGGGCAGAGGGTGGGAGCGAGGCAGGGGTTGGGGTGGGTGGGGATGGGGGTTGGGGTTAGTAGCGAGGGAAGGAAACAATGTGACTTGTTTTTTCCTATTGTCATTAGACTTTCTTATTTCAAGAAGCTTGTTTTTCTAAGAAAATATTTTTTAAAATTTCTGATAAACCAAACACGAGAAAAAAATATTTTCTTACGTACCGAACACAACCTAAATCAAGAACGAAATAAAGTATATTTTGAAAACAAAAGAAAAAGGTTAAAAAAAAAAAAGGAGAGACAAAGCTTTGCAAGATGGATAATTTCACTTTGCGCCTTTGCAATTTTCAAAAATTTTGTTCTTTTTACACATAAGTATTTGGTTCAAAACAAGATTTACTCCAAAATTATAATCCCGAGAATATAATCAAAATTATAAACAAGATAGTATGGAATAGGTAATTCCACAATTTTAACTAATATCCACAACTAAACACTTGAAATTTTAATCCCAAATTTTATACTGAAATAACCAAACACATTAAGGACAAGTAGTTCAAAAATATATTCTCACTTTCTTTGTGGTAAAGTGTGTATATCCTAATTTCTGATCAAAGACAGGCTTTGCCTTTATTGATTCCTTTCCTTTCACAAATTTCATGAAGAAAATTATGTTGAATTTTGTGGGGTCTCTCATCAAGGCTTAATTTCAAAATTCTTGGGTTGGAGAGAGAGAGGAGATAGTGAAGGTTCATGTGATCCAACAGTAATATAATATCATGTACCTACTACTACATATAGATCAAGATCCTTGTTCAATTGACCTTAATGTATTTGTGTTTTGGTAATAACCGTGGTGTGTGGATCAACTAATTGTGTGCATCTCGTCTACTTCGCTAGGTACATATGATATTTATTGAAGAGTGAAGAAGTTCCACATCAGTGGTTAATGGGATGGACGATCTCCTCATGTGATCTTGGACAATCTTTACTTTAATCCTTATGAGCTAGCTTTACATGACATCAGAGCAGGACCCGTCCCACATCGAAAGTTAATGAGCCCCATATTAAATTGCCTATGCTCTAGATGTCTAGCTCTGAGCGTGAGGTAGGGTATTGAAGAGTGAAGAAGTCTCACATTGGTGGTTAATTGGATGAATGATTTCTTATATGATTTTGGGCAATCCTCCTTTTATGAGCTAACTTTTGAAATTAAATTAAGCCCATAATTCATTTCTTTACAATATCTCTTACTAACATAAATATCGAATAATTCTAGCCACTTATCTTGACTCTAAGGGGGAATTGAACCATGGTTTTACATGATCTCCGTCTCACTTCATTAACCACTAAGACACATCTTTGTATTGGTGTAGCAAAATGTTCTTTGATTTTATCACTTCCACACAAGTTAATGTCTCTCTATTTGGTATTTGGTTTGCAAAAAAAATAATAGAAAATTAAAGATATGTTTACCTTGTTATGATTAGAAAAGAATTTGAAAGGAAAGTCTTGGAGCGACGATAAATTTGTCTTCGTATGAATTATCGGTTACAAGTTTAAGTTTTGAACTCAGTCGTTGATATTTGCGTCAAAATAGACTACCTACTTAACACCCCTAACATGCGGTCCTTCCCCAAATTTGCGTGATCACAATATGCTTCAGGTATCGAACTCTCCTTTCTTGATTAGAATATACTTTGCAAACACTACAATTAGGTAAGAAAATGTAGTATGTAAGCATTGCAATGTCAATTCTGCAAAAAGAGTGAAAAAAGCAAACACCTTTACAAAAAGTGATTGGTGTGGAACAAACTTCCAACTTGAGCTGTAACAAAGGTAGACCAAAACTCCTAGCTTAGTGATTGGTTTCACATGTCCACCAAGGTGGTGGTGGTGGCTCCCCTCTTCTCATGATTTCAACACTTGCACTTTTTTTCAATATTTTCCTCTCTTGTCTGTGTCACCCTGTTAATTTTTTCTGCATATATAGGGACAAAAATTTTGATGCTTGTGATCTTTAGGTTAAGTTGGTATGTACATCTTAACCTTCAATCAATCTAGGCATAATAGATAAACGTACCCTTTTACTTGGCCTTAGTTGATATTTATGTTCTTTAATTTTGGGTGTACACAAGTAGACACTTAATTGTATAATGTTCAACAAGTAGACACACGCGTTCTACGTAGCGTTCTACATGACAATTCGCATGAGATGCCACATAGGACGCATATATCTAATTGTTCAACTTTATACAAGTTTAAGTGTCTACTTGTGCACACCCAAAGTTGAAGGACATTGATGCCAGTTAAGGCCAAATTAAGGGCACGTTTATATATTACACCAAAAAAATTATATGTGCACTTTTGATCTTTGCGACTTCAAATATTTAAAAATTTAACGTATTATTAAGTGCAAAACCATTCAATTATCAATGTATTATGTGAAGTTTGTACTATTTCTTCATATTTGAGAGTAATATAATTCTAATGTAGCCAAAATATCACATGATTCAAATAAACATACATTTTAGTTAAGTGAAGGTTAAATTTGCATCGCTAAATATTACAAGGATCAAAACTAGAATTTATCAAGTAGCTGGGGACTAAATGTGCAATTATCCCAACGTAACAAATATTTTTCTAAAACATTATAATGTGTATATACTAGAAAATAATGTAAGTAAACATCAATATGGGATATAAAGTAAAGCCTTGGAACTCGACTGTCCTAGACTCAAATCCCTGCATAATTAAAGTTGTCTCAATATATTTGATACAGAAGGGGGGCCTTGGAGTAACTGATAAAATTGTTGTCTTTTAATTAGGAGATTACGTGTTTAGGCCGTGAAAACAACTTCTTGCAAAAATAAGAGTAAGATTGCGTACAATAGATCCTTGTGAGTACGGCCCTTCCCCAGACCCGCACATAGCGAGCACTCTAGTGCAGCGGGCTGTCCTTTTTCAATATATTGATTGGTTTACTTTTTAGTATGTGGATATCAGTGACGAAATTAGAATTTTCACTAAGAAATTCAAAATATAAAGAAGAAAATACGCGAAAAAATTATGAGAATTCAATGTCTATTGTATATAGAAAGAATAATATTTTTAACCTAAATATATAATGTAGGAGTTCATTCAAATGAACCCCTTGACTCCTTTGAGTAGTAAAGAAAGTTACAATCAACATGTGTATTCATTCATTCACTAGTAATAAAGAAAGAAAGAAAGTAAAGGAATCTCTCAAAATTTTGAAAAAAAATTAAAGATAGGAAAAGTCAGTGTTGGACATTAATGCAATGAGAAGACCTATTGTTTTGTCAGTATCATGTCCATTACACCATGGTAGGGACTTTGAATTATTTCTACTCAATTAATGAGTGAGAGAAAAAAAAGTGAGGGGTTGTGAAGAAGAAAAAAAGGGTTATCTTGGATCCTCTTGTTTTGTACCCAAGTAAATGCCCTTTTTTTCTTGCCTAGTACTTTTGACTCCATGCATGTCTCTAGCAATGTTTTGACTATCATTATTTTACACTTACTTTTACTTAAACACCTTTTCTAATTGTCACACCCTTAAAATGAAGGATTTATAATCTTAAAAATAAAATATATTATCTGTTTCTCATAGGTACGTGTGATCTGATGATGTAAATTTTTCTTATATTAACACGGTATATAACTTAAACATTTCTTTTTGTAATACATCATCGTGTTAAAGTGACCTACAAAAATACATATATGTCAATAGTATTTCTGATTTAGTAACATATAAACTAAATAAACCAAATTATAACTGATTAAAATACATTGATAGTATAAAATTATTAACATTGTCAATATAACTATACTACAAAATATTCTCCCCATAGATATCTTCATTTGGGAAATTAAAGTTGATCAATATTGACTATAAAATAATGTTTACTAGAATCTCTGTTTACTCCCAAAAACAAGTAAAGGAGACACCTTTGGGATTATAATCATTAGGTTCTATGAAGAGTAGCCACATAAGTTTACTTAATTAAAAAGTACTAGCAATAGAACCAAATTCTTTACTTCATATCTTCAATCATAGTATTTTAAAAGAACTAATACTATATATTATTATTGCGTAATTTTAGTATAAGTTTGCTCCTTAAGATAGGAGCAAGATTGTGCAACATCACTTTTCTCAGACCTCACGTATTTGTGAGATTATATTGAATATGTTTTTGTTAATATTGTTGGAATCGAAATCGATAGGGCGTCATACGAAAGTTAATAATTAATGCAAACCTTAATAGCGATAAATCAGATAACAAAGAAAATTACCCCATATTAAAAGACATTATTCGATATGGTTTGTTCAAGTAACTTACATATTATGAAAACTATCAAAATTAAAAAAAATATTAAAACTACGGAAAGAAAATCTTCTCCTAAACAAAACTCTCAAATCCTAAAGGACTACATTATGAATGTTATTGTGTTAAGAGCCCATTTGGATTGGCTTATTTTAAGTGCTTTTTAAGATAAAATAGCTTTTAAGTTGTTTTATAGTGTTTGAGTAAGGTAAAAAAGTGCTTCTGGGCACTTAATTTTATGTCAAAATAGCAAAAAAAAGCTAAAAACTGAAATTTCCAACTTAAAAAAAACAGCTTAAAATAAGTCAATCCAAACAGGTTCTAAGTCCAAAACTTCTCCTCAGAAAAAATTAACCAAATATGGAAGGGGTCTTTTCCATCAAGAGAACTTTTTTGAATTAAAACACAATTATGTAGAATCCAAATAAGATAGAAAATTTAGGGCAAATCCTAACAAACACTATATAATATATATACTAACAAAATTTCACTCTACTTCTTGTAGAATTACACCTCTCAAAAACAATTAAGAACATTCACTTTACATAATATATAATTACATAAGCTAGCAAATATTGGGACCAAAACCCACAAATCCATTTGCACCATCAAAAGAAATTTGGATGCCTTCTTGTTGGATGTTTCCTATTATAGAAAGCCCTGATGGTGATGGAGCAAATGCAAAACAGAATGTACCTTTGTCATTCACTGGAATTAGAAAGTTCCTAGCTGGCAATGTCAATATTTCCCCACCCGAAAGGAAAAACGAAACGGTCGGTACCCGAACCGTTACGAACCCGTCTAGGTCGTAACACGTGTCGAATATCGACACGGCCGGTGCCCTAGGTAGGGACGCGGTTTCTCCCACGAACGCGTCCCTAAACGCCACGTATGCCTCCGAGGGCAGTCGTGTCACGGCCGTCCCCGTGTCCATTACCACCCCACCGTCCCCGAGCTCGGTTATCTTAAACACGTCCTCCGATATTGGTACTCGAACGCCTCCGACTCCGAGACCTGATAACCCGATGTAATAAAAACTTGGGGTAAGCGGGTTCCGGATAAGTGGCACCCACGCCGCGCCCACGGGTAATACCCTGCGCCCGAACTCGAGCGACCCGGTTGATAATTCGGTGCCCCGACTGACCAAACAGTAACTAAATGCCCCGCCCGTTTGCCCGCCGAGTTGGCCCACGAGTGACATGGACCCACCACCAAGACCCAATAAGCCAGCAGCAGCTGTAAACATGCCACTGTTACTATGTCCACAACCAATAGCAACATTTTTAACCATAGTGTGACCAAATGTTAATGTCTCAATTGCCATTGTACCTTTAGTATATGAACCATCACCATACATAACCTCATACTTGCACCGACCCGCATGACAACCCGAATTCTCGACCCGGTCACATACCGATGACCCGCAAGGGACCCCGGTAAACGACACGGATAGAGACGGGTCGAATACCGGGTCGGATTGGTGATAACATTGGGTACAGGGCTGACACTGTACCCAAACAATATCACTACCAGAATCAAGAACCATGTATTGGTTCCTAGCTGGACTACCTACACCAATTCTGACAAAATATTCACCACTTCCTTGGTCCATACCCGAAACTACATCCGACCCGAATTCATCGACCCGGTACCCGACCCGAATTCTGTGAATGAGACTAGACACCCTTTTGGAATCTCTATCCATTCGACCTTCAAAACTATTACTTTTATTATACGGAAAATGGGAAATTTGTAACTTGTCTCTGTGGATGAGCTCGAGCTTCAAAATTCCATTTTCTTCTGCATTTTCATCAGCAACATGATAATTTTCTTGATTTTTTTCAAATGGGGTTTGGATTTTTGTGTCAAATAATTGGGAAATGGTTTCTTTGACATTGAAGATTTCATGAGTTGATGAGTTCTTGATTTCACTAGTAGAAGTTGCATTATTTGTGGTAGGAGAGAAAATGAGGAAAATTAGCAATGCTAGAAAGGGCACAAACATATTTTCTTGTTTGTTTAAATCTTGGGAGGTGAGGAAAGAAAAGTGGTGTGGTGAGAGGGAAGTTGAGAGTTTTTATTTGTTTTTTAAAGATTTGGGATGTGGAATAAGAAAAAAGGGTTTGAGGGGGGGGGGGGGGGGGGGGGAAGACCTTTGGGCCCATTTTTTGGAGGGTGAGAAGAAATAATTGCATGATGAGGTTTCATTTTTGTGTCTCTTAGCTTCTTTGTATAAATATCTTGTTTTGACTTCATATTCGGTATTTGATATTTGTATTAATGTTCGGTTAAATTTGGGTTTTCCCTAAGAATCTCAAAGGCGACTACATACTTAAGATTTAAATAAAAAATTTCTGATTGAAGATGAATGAATATTCACCGTTTACCACAACCCTTGATGGTTCAATATATATATATGGAGCATTAAACAAGGCATGGAATAAGCAAAAGAAATGTGATAATAAAGAATTTGACATAATATATAATCGTGACATTTAACTGATATTTATGCCCTCTAACTTTGAGTATGTATAAATAAATACTTACACTATCATAAAGTTAAACAAATAAACACACACATCATAAATCTCATGCGATTTGATCTTGTTTGATTAATTGACCATCAAAAGTAACTAGGATTAACAAAATAAGACGCAAAAAGTAACATTTTCTTTCATGATTATGCACAAATATAATCATTTAAAGGGTTTTTCTTTGAAAGTACTTATAAAATATAGGTTTGGACAAAAACAAAGTTTAAATGATTTAATTCATATATACACGTAATTAATGTATTTAACTAATTTTACTTGATATAATAGATTATTATGTAGTATCTTTAATTAAATCTTCTATTAATATTGATCAGAAAAATTTATATATTTTATAAATGATTTAATTTTATAAATATCTTTCATACTGTAAGTCGTCTGGCCGATGAGATGAGATAGACAAGAATATCTTATGAACTGAATATTTTATAAGGTTAGTTATTTCACCTTTTATATAAGATAGCTAATCTCATTAATTTAGTAAAAATAATAAAATAAATTATTTTTAAATTAATTAATCTTCATAACTCCATGCGAAATAAAATAATCTCAAAATTTATTTCGAGACTATTATTCTTATTCTTTAGATCATTTGTATAGACAAAGAAATATTTTGTCTAAGAAGGTGACAAAATGATTACCTCAGTGTGATTGATGGGGTCTCTTGACTATATAGAGATTCTCCACACATGTTTATGTATTTCTCTCTCTATTAAATGGTTCTTTAAAAGTAAAAATAAACAAATAAGCACAAGACAAAAGACCAATTAGCTTAAAACTAAAAATATTACCTAATCAAAGTACTTTATGAATTTAAAAGATATTCACTTCTCTAAACTTTTCATCTAAAATTTACTACTATAGAATGGTATTTTTATTTCATATCTAAAAAGATATGACACTTGGAGCTAATTCAACCCCAAAAGCTAGCTCATGAGAAGAGTATTGTCCAAATCTATATAAGCAAACCATCAGTCCATTCCCCAACAAATATGAGATTTTTTACCGCTCTAACACCCCCTTCACGCCCAGGACTCAACTAGGGCGTGGACGAAAGCACAAACAGGAATAGACCTGGCTCTGATATCATGTAAAGACATGACACTTACCCCCAAAAGCTAGCTCATGAGGGGAGGATTGCCCAAATCCATATAAGCAAATCATGGTATAAGAAGTTTGGCACTAAGTCTGCATCCGTTCAACTTGGCATCGGAGATGTGGAAGCACCTCAAAAAGGTATATTTACAATGTAATCATGCTCTCGTGATTTTGAATTAGAACATACTCTTTCGGAATACAAGCAGGGAGATAAAGATATTCGGAGTTATTATTCGGGACTTATGGCAATCTGGTCAGAAAAGGACCAAAGTTTTGGAGGAAATATTTCTTCCACAGGTTTCAAAGAAGTTAAGTTGGAGAGAAAGAAGACTCGAGTTGTCCAATTTCTTATGAAATTGAGCCCATTAGAGCTAACATTCTTAACAGAGAAACTCTACCAGACATCGTTGTAGTTTTTGGAGAACTTATTCGTGAAGAGACGCACATGAATACTCTAGCAATCATGGATTCATCCTACACAATTGACGCAACTATGTATACATCAAAAGCTAGCTCATGAGGGGAGGATTGCCCAAGTCCATATAAGTAAATCACCAGTCCATTCCCCAACCAATGTGGAACTTTTTACCCATTCTAATAATATCATCATTTTTATCTAATTTAAACTTTTTTATTATTATTATTTTCATTCGGGGTCTGATATTTTATTTGAAAATTGACTATTTTGAGTTTTGCATCGAAAAATTCTACTTTAATATGAAAATAAAATGCTCCTTAATGAAGACTAATAGAATGATCATATCAGGAAAGAGAACGTAATTATCAACTTAGCTGGCGTTGAGTTTAGCAAATTAGGAGTGACAAATAAGCAGTTTTAGATTGAATTTGAGTAGATCAAAATGAAATAGAATAAAATGATCATATATCATAATATAAGATGTTGTTCACTTTCATTAATCTGAATTTTGAGAAATAAATATCAAATATTATTATAGATGTGTAACAAACAATTGATATAATATACAAAAGGAAAAAAAGTTCAAACAAATGAAAGTATT
Organism: Jaltomata sinuosa; assembly: GCA_003996215.1. NCBI lineage: Eukaryota > Viridiplantae > Streptophyta > Magnoliopsida > Solanales > Solanaceae > Jaltomata > Jaltomata sinuosa. Next base: position 504,755 of record QJPP01007196.1, on the reverse strand, counting down.
ACTATAAAGAGGTTTAACCATTTTAAAGATGTTTGACCATAAGAGAATGAAATTATTACTATTGTGCACTTTTCATGAAATAATTAAAGCATGAATTTTTTTGCTGGCTAGCCTTCCCAATGTAGCTAAAGCATTCACAAACAACAAATAGAACAACGAGTTTCATCATCCACAAAGTTATTTTTCTCTTTTTTAAGGAATTTATTTTAAAAAAAAAATACATTTTTGAAATTTTTTAACCAATCGAACATAAAAAATTAAAATATATTTTCTCGATATTCCAACTTACATGCACCAAAATATGTTAGTCATTCTTTTTTACCCTTCAAATTAAGTGGCTTAGCAAAACAAGCAAATATATTTTTAGATGTTGATAAGTTCAACATTGTGATAGTTTGTCTCTGATTTATCATGAAATATGAAGACCATGTTAAAAATTATACAAAAATACAGTCTCTGGCAGAAATATAAGGTAAGGCTGCGTACATAAAACTCTTATGGTTCGACTTTTTCTCGGATCTTGAACATAGCGAAAACTTTAGTACACCAAACTGCCTTTTTTATTTTGAAAGGGTGGAGGGACCAATTATGCATAAAAGAGATGATGATCAAGTCTCAACTTCTTTTTATAAAGGTGCATTATTCATCTTTTTCCTTAACAATTATAGCTTTTTTCAATTTATTGTAAGCATGATAAGAGTTGTAAGTCCCCACGATTCGAAATGGCCATCCCTTCTAAGGGTAAAAGATGGACTCACCACTTCTATCCAAAATTTTCACCGAACAATCTGTTTTGATATCGTTATTTAACTTGTTCATTATCTATAATGTATACCCAATTTTTGATATACGTGTCTAGAGTTAGACTTGACAAAATTAGCTTCTTGATCAATATATTGACTGGATTGAAGTATAAAAGGATTGAGTGAAGTTACATAAGTACAGTCCATGCATTTCTACGTATAGTTCAGGCAAAAATGACTAAAATAATTGGACTTTAGTCAGTTTTGCTTGAATTTCAGCCATACTTGACTGAAGTACAATTATTTTTTTCGGACTACAACCATTTTTATGTGAACTTCGATATTATTCCATTCCAAATCCTTTCTAATACCTCCCAAGGAAAATTTCGAATTTGGATCCCAAATCGACGGGTTAGTGTGAGCTTATCTATGCGATTATGCACTCTCTGAATAAGAATCCGTTTTCTAAAAGGTCCTGACTTTCGTACTTTGCTGGGTCTCCGAAATCTTTTCGATAACCTATGTTCACCCTATTGTACTTGACAGGCTCCTTAGGGAGAACAAGCATGAGACCCGTTGCATACGGCTTATGCGTGTCCCCCTCACCGATTATTAATCTCCCGAGATTCGATGTAACGAAAACTTTTCACTCAACCTTTCTTCTTCCTTCTTAAGCAGCGTCATGGTGTGCTTCTTCCTTTCCCACCATTATTTTTTTAGTCAAAAACTCCTCTTTGGTTTAATTCATATTTAACTTTCTCTAGCAGAATTAGACTTTCATATGAGTAAAGTTCATGTATTTCTACTTATAATTCAGGCAAAATGACTAAAATGATTGGACTTTAGTCAATTTTGCTTGAACTTCAGCCATATATGATCGAAGTTGAATCATTTTTTCCTGATTACAATCATTTTTATTTGAATTTCAATCATATGTGCATGAACTTAAGACAGAACGTAACTGACTGAAGTCAGGAAACAATAAATAAACAAATGTTCACATTTTCAAAAAGAATTAATTGCAAGGGTAACATGAGAAAAAAATTAATTAATTCTCCCTTAATTTAGTAAGGTGAACAATTAATATAAGTTAATTTTTTTAATAAGATGACCAACTAATATGAGACGGAGAGAGTAACGAGATAGAGAAAAAGGGAAAGAGAATCTAAAAAGAGCAACAGTTAAATTCTTTTGTCAAATCAAATATCAGACTTATAGACCCCTCTGTCCCTCCATACGTCTATCTATCTCTCTAGGTCTCACATTGAAGTGTTTTTTTAGACTGAAAATTATAGATAAGAAGAATATTCGTATTAACTCGATAATCACCTATTAAATTTTTTATTTCTGATTCAAATTGATAAAAAGATTCATAGAAAGATAAAATTTCAACGAGATCCTAAAAGTTTTTATTTGTAATTTTGGTGTTATCTATTATTTCTTATTTTTATACTATGTCAATTTCTAGATTGTTATTGCTTTGAGCCGGGATCTACCGAAAACAGTTTTTCTATCTCGCCATTGCGTGAGAATATACTGAGTATATTGTTGTTGTCGTTGAGATCCTAAAAGTTTTTAGCGTCAATTACAAGAGAAAATAACATCACTTGATGTTGTGAACTTTGTACCCTTTTAAAGCACCCAAGGATGTGACCTAGTAATCAATGAAGTGAGTTAAGTACCATGAACATGAGGTTTCAGGTTCAAATCTCAGCCGAAACAAAGAAAAATACTAGGTGATTCTTCTCATCTGTTCTAGCCTTGGTGGACAGAATCACCTGGTACCTGTCGTCAGGGATGTTTACGATTTGGATAAAAAACCAATCCAAACCAATTTTTTTTTGGTTTGGTTTAATTTTACAATTTTAAAAACTGATAATATATGATTTGACTTTGACTTTATTCAAAAAAATCAAAGATATAACCAAACTGAACCGACAAATTATATACCTATTTTTTATAATTATATATACATAATATATTATTTTGTAAAATAATTTTAAATATCTTATATATATTTTTATCAAAGTTTATTTATATTTTAAATATCTTATATTAGACGTACACCATGTGCTATTTTATGTGGTAATCTTAAAATTTTTTTCCTTTTTGAATGAATTGTTATCCTACTTTTCTTTTTTAAAATGAATCGTTTCTTTTATTTTCGTGTAAGATTAATAATTCAAACAACTGAACCGAAATCAATAATAACCAAATCGATAAATATATATTATATTTGATTTGATTTAATTTTAATAATTTAAAAATCGATTATGTTAGTTTAGTTTTGTTTTGATCAATAACCAACCCATGAACACCCCTACATGTTGTTGATGGAAGGTGACAAATATCTTGTGAAATTAGTCGAGATACACAAAAGCTGACCCGAACACTGCACCATAATTTTTTTTGCTAATCTTCTTAACCAATGAATATAATTATAACCTAATGACTGTAGAAGCTATTTCATTTTTCTGTTCTTTCTATGCATGCACCTTTTTTTTTAAAACTGGTGGTTCTATTATGTACTCCCTCCGTTTTAGTTTGATTGACCTATTTTAATTTGGCACAAAGTTTAATAAAATAAAAAAGACTTTTGAATGTTGTGGTCTTAAATTAAAGAATGTGTCAAATGTATCAAAATACCCTTTAATCTTATGGTCTTAAACATGCCACGTGGAAAGTTAAAATTAAAGAATTGCTAAAATGGAAAAAAGTCATTTTTTTAAAAAAAAACTAAAAAGAAAAGTAGATCAAATAAATTAAAACGGAGGGAGCATTTAAGATACATACAATGATTGAGGCAGCCAAAGGCGTGAAAATTGAAGGTTCGTGCATAAGATATGAGCAAGGGAAAATAATAATTAGGGAACATGGGACTTATATATAGTCATAAGTCATACATAGGGCCCTAATGGTGACAAAAGGCTTCCAAAATAAAGTTGTTTCACTAGTTATTCATGTAGATAAAGAGGCATGTATAATTAAGTGAAATGAAGGTGACCTACAAGTAGGACAAGATATTTACTCACTCAATCAATAGGTTATTTGATATATAACACTAAATCTCGTGTTAGATTATGTCTTGGAAGGATCTTAGAGATACACTCTTTTTAGATAAACACTCAAACGTCATTTCGACTGGCAAATAAACACTCCAACTTGAAAGTGCATATCTAGACACCTCAACTTGATCTCAATTAACAATTAAACACTCCAACTCGTCCCCATTAAGTCTCGTGGACACGTGACGCTGACGTGACATAATTTTGGAAGTGTCTAGATGATCATTTTGTAAGTTAGACAAGTTGAGGTGTCTTAATGTGGATACTCAGAGTTGAAGTGCTTACTTGCCAGCTGAAACCAAGTTTCAAGTGTTTGTTTATGCATCATGCCTCTTTTTATTTTATTTTTTATGATCGTGATGTCTAGGCCAGTTTTCGCACCTCGACTAATTCCACGGGATACCTGCGACCTCCCACCAACAACAGGTACCAGGTAACTCTGTCCACCAAGGTTAAGAACAGATAAGAAGAAATCACCTAGTGTTTTGTCTCCACTACGATTAGAACCGGAGACCTCACGACTCTCAACCACCTCACACCAGCATCACGCCTTCTTTTTTATGTGACAGAAGAATTTATTTATCAAATTTCTCACTTCTAACAGGCACCTTAATGGACTATGCCAAGCTACACAGAGAAAGGGAATATTCTAAAAGAACAGTCCAATTACTGGAATGAGTAAAAAACCAAAACTGGAAAAGAGAGACTCAGAAAAGATAAAAGATTAACTTGCTAAGCTGGTGGTTGAATAAATAATTAGATCTTTTTTATCTTTTTCATATCCAAATGAATTTAACTAATTAAAATAAAAAATCTAATACAGCAGCAGACCAATCCTACATCTACTCTATAAATTACAGCTCAGGAAAGACCCAATATTCTCGTGAAGAAATGTTACAAGTTTTCACATAATACACTACATGAATATGCAATGAAGTTGTCACATTCAATGCTTTTAAGTTAAAGGCAGTGTAAATGCCCTGAACTCACCTTCGTGTTTCCCTACCTAAATTACAAGCAGAATCATCAGAAACTGTGTAAGACTTCATATGTTGATTTTAACGCATCACTGACTCTTTGACAAATGAACGTCCGCCAGATCTGCACGATAAAGAATGTGAAAAGGAAGTTAAGGTTACAGGTAATACCTGAAAAGCTGAAAGTAAACTAAGATAGTGGCATTGATTGAGCTATGAGCCAAAACATACGAATATTCAAGATGGATGTTCATGAATCGAGCATTTTCTTTGCTTTGCGACAACGTTAGAGAGCCTTCAATAACCTGATCTTGCTCCACGTCCAAGGGTTCATAGAAGTAAACCAACGTCTGCAAATTCATGTCAAAAAAATGCAAAACCATGAGCGCATGCACCAATTTCTCCGGAGAAGAGCTGATAAATAGTAGGAGATAACCATAAATCTGCAATTTTTGTTCCAAACAGGATTATCACCATTAGTTTATCAAAAGATGAAGGCATTCTATCTAAGAACCAGTATCAAGGATTACTTGGATTTCTTCTTTTTTTGAGAAGTCATGTGAATAAGGATATATTGGCTCAAAAATTTACATCCTCAACAGAGCATTACAATGAGTGTAACGAGATAACAAAATCAATTATAGTCATGGTATCATTTACATCATCATTAGCATGTTGCACCAAAAGCTAAGCAAAAATATACATCTGGACTTAATATTGACAATATTATCTTTGGAGTTCTCAAGGTTATCAATCGACAATTTCAAGACATTATTTTCAGCTTTTAGCACAAAAAAGGTGGCACAGAAGCTCCGAGCCTCTTACTACTATCGCAAACATATTTCTTATGGCCTCAGTATGTGTTTGCTGGTCCATCTATGACGAGTACAGCGAAAAAAGTATATTTGTCCAACTCCTAGTGTTGATTTAATAAAATCAGATACCAAAATTGGTTGCAGATTGTTGATTGACAATCAATTCACTCTTTCTCAAGCCTACCTTTCATTCCGATGAACCAAAAAGCAAAGAGTAGAATAGAATAGAGAGAGCACCCAAAGATTTTTTTTGGGGAAAAGTATTTATAGAACCTGTTGCCAGTGTGTTGGGGGATCCTCTGGTGCAGTTGACAAGACACCGGCATCGTTAGGATTGGGGCGCTTCTTTCTTTGATTGCCTTCCGTTATGTTACTGTTTGAAGGCTCAACAAATGAGGGTGGCATAACATTATTCAAAGGAAATACTGCTGGGCTAGCAAACTCCACATCAAACCAGAAAGCAAAACCATGAAAGGGTGCTGAAAAAAAAGAGAATCAGGTCATACAACCACTAGTGAACATTAAAGAAGGTATCAACACTAAAAGAAGAAAAGCATGAATCATCTCACACCCACAATTTTATTTTATTTTTAAAAGACAGACCATGAGTTTCGTGGACAACACACTCAGGAGAGAGAGAGAGAGAGAGAGAGGGAGAGAGGGAGGGAGGGAGGGAGGGAGGGAGAGGGAGAGAGAGGGAGAGAGGGAGAGAGGGAGGGAGGGAGGGAGGGAGGGAGGGAGAGGGAGAGAGAGAGGGAGAGAGAGAGAGAGAGAGGGTGTACATCGCATCATTGACTCAAATTTAAATCTGGCTGTGATGGACTCTAGCTCCTGAGTGGTCACTGTATAACAGTCCACATGCTTCACCTGTCATTTAGTAGAAGGGAAATGAGTCCAAAATGAGGAAGGCTCATGAGTACTACAATAGTGCATATACAAGAGCCAAAGGAAATAATTGAGCATAAGGCACAGAAGCCCAGAACATTCTAAATTCCTGACGATCTTGATATAAATATTCGACCATACTTGGGACTGCAAACACCCTAAGTCTGCTAAAATAACTGTGAAGACTCGAGAGCACGATGCATTTCATACAACATACATACCATGAACACAAGCAAGATCCCCTACCTTCTTCGCAATCACTAGAGTTCTCAAAGACATACTATTCATGCAAACGGCAAGCCACATACATCAGCCTTCTGCTGGTAGAGGGCGTACACAAGTAATTGGAGTATCAAATAATTTCTTAACACTTCACAACAAACATAATAGACATTACTAAACGAGTAAATTAAATAACAGATAACAATTGACAAAAGAATAAGACGATTCCAGTCACAATTGAATAGTTAAACTGCTCGTAAGATTGGTTTTCAAGAGAAAATGCACTGCAGGAGCACCTTTACTACAATGAGTCACACCACTCAAACATGTGACAGACCCTCTTACATACAAAGATTTATGTTTCCTTTTGGGGATTCACCACCGTAAGAACAGATGTGTGTGTTTATTCCGAGCACGGAGCAACTAATTTCCATGACCTGATAATTGCTTCTTTAATCCCTAATATTTAGTATATAGTCCTACAGCTCTGCACTCTACATGTTGCGTGACTATCCAACAGAACCTGGACAGAATGTTGAGCTACACACTGACCCTTCTTCATACATGATTATCAACTTAGATTATGCATTTTTACTTTTCAGAAAGAGGCTACAAATCACTTCATATAGTTCCCCTTAACAGTAAGGCATTACATTCCAATGATCTGTTTCATCCCTTTCTCCCCCAACACCACCCCACCCCTTAGGGTGGAAAAATCTGAAAAACGAAAAAAAAGGCCAGTATTGGTATAACACCTCCGAGGCTCAATCAACAACAATGGGAATTTCAATCTTCCAGATATAAACCCAAGTATGTAGTCCTACTTATCCAAACTCTATATGTTAGGGCAACAATCCAATGATCCCAGATTACAAACTTATATCTGCAAAATCCATTAGTCCAACAATCCAATGATCTGCATTAAACATAAATTATACAAATTTTTCTTTCTTATAGCTCCTTTATGAGGAAGGCATCCACTTGCTTGGATTAAGACGTAGTTGTTGTCGTTTGACACAGATAATAATTTGCAATTTGAAAACCAAAAATAATTGAATTTGATGGTACTAACCACTTGTGGCCATGTCAAAACATTTTCAACAGTGATTGTCTCCACCGAGGGCTCTTCAAATGCGCACTGCTTTGCTAACGGCATTATAGCAGACACTACAAAAAATGGAACTCCAACTGAAATCTAAAGAGGAAACACACATACAAAAATAGATAATCAAAAGCATTAGCATTTAGCAACTAAACTTTGTTCTTTTAGGGTTGTTTGCCCCACTGTCCATCTTCACTATACAGCTCTCCCACATAGATAACACTTTTTTTTTGTGTGTGTGATCAGTACGATAACGCCTTTCACGTTTTTACTGGATAAGGGAGGTTAATAAATGAAACAGCAGTTCCAATGCTAACAAATGAAGAATCAACTGTATAATCTCAAGATGATACAATCCAACGAATTAAAATGGTATACAAACCAGCAAGTCTGGATACATTAAGATTTAAAACAAGTTTAACCATTGTACAAGAAAGGTCATTGAGAAAGCACACGGCAAAACAGTGCTATTTAATGACGAGTCCTATGTTAGTGCAAGCGATGTGTGACTAGCATATGTAGCCACTCAGTGCTACTAACTAGAATAATTTTGTTTCAATCAGAAAATAATTTCCTTCATCAAAATTAAGCATGTTCTCGTTGATGTGGGGATCCAAATGGCTGGCAACAATGGAGAAGAAAAAATAACTGGTGGGTTGCGCAAAAGAGTTGAGCTTTAAATCAGCTCGATGAATGATGATATCATAAGTCAAATCGTAGAGTTGTCACATGTCAAACTTAATAAAGTGGCTAAACATCATAGTGGTATCCTCGACCAATAAAACACAAGAAAGTGGATCTAATTTACATTCTGAAGAAAAAGCACTTCATCAAGGTTATAAATTTTGTTGGAAGAACAGCAGAGATAACCATGAGTCTTACAACATATACTCACTGTCTATCCCATAAACATTACGCCAGAAATCAACGCTTTCACTATACCGATCTGGATGTGTCACAGGCGCCATGTAGAGCTGCAGAGAGAAGAAACAGAGATTAAAATGACTTCACTCTTCATATCTTTTTTTTTTGGATATCGTCACTCTTCATATCATTAAGTGGTGGAAAAGCAAAGGCTATTCATAATCATTGGACTCCGGGTCTAGATCCTTCAGACTTGTTCTAGGTGAACAATGCAGTAGCATTAGAATCTGTTCCAAGAGCTTTTCTCGTCTTAATCTAAATGAATAGGTCACCGTTCCTAATACAACTGCTTCAGATTACTTCTTTAGCACTGCAAGTATCAGTATGGGATTTCCTCTATGAGTAAAATATGAAGCAGATGCTAAGATTGTGTATTTGCCGCATAACTACATAATATCTTAATCTTTGTTACATAACTATAAAATATATGAATCTAAATTCTGATAATACAAATACACGATTCACCCAATAAAGGAAGCAAACAAAGGATATACACACACACACAGAAGATAACCCCCAAATAAATTTCCAAGCTCACATAAATTAGGGAATGGAGTATGACTACCGTTGCATGTGATGGAAGAATAAGACCTCCTGGTTTCAGCCAGCGGTCTCTAGCAGTGATAACGCTCCCCAACATGCTCTGCAAGGACAAGCATATTCCATGTGGTGTAAGAAACAGAAAAGTCAAGAAGTCATGGACTCCCACATAATACATTTAAAAGGTAAAACCATGTGAAGATCAAACTAGATGTAGGCGCGCCTCGGTGCCAGGTCAGTCTTCTCCCGAAAGAGAAGCAATTTTTTCAATAGATGTCTATAAGAGAAGCATTGGGATGTGCCTGTCTGTATGGTATTACCTCATAAAGAAGCATGTAACCCATCCATTCTGAAACTATAACATCAACTTCTTCATCAATTTCAACATCCTGAACTAACCAAATAGTAACCATAGTCAAATCTATATAATAACAAGAGATATGCTCATCCATAATAAAGAGATTCAATTACGACAAAAATAGAAAGGACAACATTTTCATTGATGACAACTATGGAATTTCATATGTAGTGAGAACATTACAATATTTTCTCCTTTCTCAATGTTTGAGGGGCATGGGAATCAGGTAGTAAATTAATATCATTGAATAACGACACCTATTCACTTGTCACCTAGGTTCTCGTTCTTTCTAATCTCTTACTTCATGAAATGGGAAGATTAATTTTAAAATGATTCTAGGACCTGCTACAGTTAACATATCACACTAGGGGATTCTAGTTGATAAATAAAAGATCTTGTTACATCAGCCAAGTTTTGAAGAATATTTTAATGGCTGTTGGTGAGAGATAGACTTTATTTATACTGATATAAGTTACCCTGTTAGTTTAGGTTATTTCATAATTTTCTAGAATTAAGGGTACTCTAGTGATTTGTTATCTTTGCAGTCAATTTACAAGGTGTTAGTCATACGTCTTCACCCAAGTAATTAAAGGTATTACTAATGCTGTTTCACTTCTTCTTTTCATTTTTCTTGACAAGGTAATTTCATAAATAAAAACCAGCATCAAGTGAATGCTGGTGGTTAGAAGCAATTACAAAAAAAGCGAGCCTTACTGTGAAGAGAACTAAAAAGGTCGATCAAAGCCTCTACATCCTGTATATCATGTACATCTGCCATAATGCTCCAAAAAGAAAGCCTAGAAATGCAAAGAAACTTAAGACTAGTTACATTTTCCATTTTGTCTTCAAAAATTCTAGAGTTCCTTTCTCTCCATATGATCCACCAAATTGCGGCAGGGATGGCATTCCATAGTTTCAAGTCAAAGCCACTCCTTCTTCCTATTGTCCAACCTTGAAGAAAAGCTGAGACATCTCTTGGCATTACCCACTTGATTCCTAGCATAATGAAGAAGCGGTCTCATAATACTGTTTCACTTTTAAACTTACGTATTTATGAACGTGTCACCACGACTTGAAGGTAAGTTTTATAAAGTGGTTGTCAAACCAGCTATGTTGTATGGGCCGGAGTGTTGGCCGCTCAAGAACTTGCACATCCAGAAGATGAAAGTAGCGGAAATGAGGATGTTGAGATGGATGTGTGGGCATTTATGAACGAAGATACTTGGGACAAGGTGGAGTGGCCTCCGTGGTGGACAAGAAAGAGGAGATGCACAAATGTACCAGTGAGGTGTGAGAAATTGGTTGTGGTGGGTAGGGGTAGACGTTCGGTTCTTCAGTTCTTCGGTTCGGTTCTTCGATTTTCGGTTTAGGAAAAATGTACACTGAACACCGAACCAAACTAATTCGGTTCAGTTCGGTTTATTCCAACTTCAGTTCGGTTTGATTCGGTGTTTCTAAAACGATTTTTTCGGTGCAAATAAGTAAGTAAAATGACCCTTTTTCCTTTATTTTTCCTTTTACTCATTGTCCTCCTCCTTCCCCAAAAAACACCTCACACAACAACCTCCTAGAAACCTTTCCCCTCTTCAAGATTTTCAAGCTAAGACAATGGACTTTAAAAAAAGTTAATGCTAAGACAAGAGTTTCAAGATACAGACAACTCGTTGCTAAAGTTTTATTATTTAAAGTTGAGCTTTTCACTTAAAGCAACAGAAAATGGTATCTAAGCCAAATATAAATGCCAAGCAATCCGTCAAATCTTAGATTAGATTCCAACTAGATAGTAGAGATTAGAGACAATGGAATTTAAAAAATATCGTATGGGCTTGGTCTTGAAAAGTTTTGGGTTAAATATGAGTTAAATGTAATTTAGAAACCCTTACACCGAAGAACCGAACTTCCAAAAAAAAATCGAAATTGAACCGAAGAACCAAATTAGATCGGTTCGGTTTTTCGGTATTTTTGCCCACCCCTAGTTGTGGCTATGAGAAGATGTAGGCCGAAGAAGTATCAGGAGAGGTGATTAGACAGGACATGACACGCCATGTCCTACCTGCAGCTTACCGAGGACATGACCCTAGATAGGAGGATTTGAAGGCCGAGAATTACGATAGAAGGTTAGTAAGTAGTCGAGTGTTGTCTAATTTCCTTATCAGTATTGTTATTATTACTCTCCTACTATATTATTCTTCAATTTTACTACTACCTGCTATTTTTTGTCTCGGTTATCGTATTATTTTGTTGTTGCTAATGCCATTATTTTCAGCATGACTTCTTTACTACTGTATTTCTTATTGTTTAGTAATTCGGGAAATGATTGTGGACCTACATCTCATACCATACTTGCTATGATTAAGCAATGCCCTAGAGAATTGTGAAATCGGCACACTTGGCTCATATCACCATGTCCAAATACTTACCACTCAGAGAGAAAATATAAAATGGACCAACTTGCAATAACATTAATCATATTATGGGATTACACTAGGTATGATGTTGTTGTTGTATATTATGGCAATCAAACCTTTTTACCCTTCCAATTTCTTCCCATTATTTCGTATTCTCTCTTCCTTAACGAGTCAAGGCCTTGACTCTTATTGATGAAGCAAGTGATTTCAATAAAAGGCATCAAGAAGATGGAATAGTTACAACATTTGACATTTGAGCTTACAGAAATTCATTTCTGGCATCTGTACATAACTAACTAGGCCAGAACTGAAGTCCTTGACTCTTAACTTATACTACATTTCCTAAATTCATCTTTGATTCACCAAAAGAAGAAAAAAGGGGATAAAATATGTTTACAACATCTCCAACAGTAGAGTCGTTAAAGGGTGTATAGGACAGAAAAATGCTACAAAGTAGTATTAGGGCCAATTTGCTTTTGGTCATCAAAAACTCGTAGCAAATTCAAGTTTGCCAAAGAGATGTACTCATTATCGTTCATAAATGCTGACTTATTTCATCTGTTAACCAAAAATCAATTGTAATTAAGAAAACTGATTAATAATAAATATAGTTCAATAAGGTGAAAACACAAATAAGATCATTAGTTTCTATCAGCATTCACTTTTGGAGATGAAAAACTTTGCCATTTTTTGAGATGAATGCCGTACTTTCTAATATTTGGCACTGAAAGAACAACATTCAGGTTCTATGTGACAACATATTTCAAACACATCCAGATTTGAACAGCTTAATCCACCGGTGGTTTAATACAAAGCATCACACTGCAGCTTTCAGAAACTATTTCTACAAGACTTAACCAGAGTCTCTGCAGACCGTTCCAGCCAAGATTCTAGGTAAAACCAACGGAACAGAGAGATTTCCTTGCTCAAAATGAATTTAAAGCCAAACTTCACTCACACTCCGTCAAGAAAATAGACTTGATTTAGTACCCTTTGTTTCAACAAGTTACCAAGGAATGGACTTACAGAACCGTGCATTCTCAAAAAGAAACTTTTTTTTTGTAGAAAGATAACAAATTATAAATAAGGAATTTGATTTTTCCTAGAGAACTAAGTCCCAATCTCCTCTGATTCACAAGGATACAACAACATAAACAGGTGGAAGAATAGTGAATACGCCAGATTAAATAATGATTGGATCTTAGAGCCCAAGAAAAACACTTGAGCATGAGGAATTGATTAAAGGTTCTTTTCTTAACCTGGCAATTCTTTCACATACATGTGAATTGAATTTTAAGGGTTTTCACTTCCCTCTAGGAAAAGATAGATTTCATACAACTTAAGCAAACAGAAGCAGCCAATTTTCTAAGGGTAAATAACATCAACTCTAAGTAGTCAAAAACAAGGGAAGAATCAAATGTTTAGACTAGAACATACCTCGACCCGCCCATGCAAAACAATAACTTTGTCAGATAGGTTGTTTGCCTTCACAATTTCATTTGCCTGGTGAATCATAAAAAAGGGTGTAAAATGAAGTTCAAGTTCAATTATTTCACATAGTTCTTGTAGAAAAAAGACAGTGGAAGAGATCTTAAGAATGCCCAGCTACTATAGTGTTTTCCTCCATCTATTATGGTTTGAAAGATGTTCACACATTTTCAGTAGGAAAGGATAGACAATTGCGGGAATCTCAAAGCCTCAAAGGTTCATACTAAGTGACATCATTGAAAGGAAAGAAAATTAACGTAATAATATTTTTTGAGTGATCTAAATCAGCAGCGTAAACAATATTTTTTGTAAGTAGTGTCAACATTTATAGAAGGAAAAAACATTCATATTTATAACTTTCGCAAACATAGATGATCCTTGGCCCATTGGTTTTTATTGAATCTTAAGCTAGAACAGGTGTAGCTTAATCTCATTTTTTTAACAAAAGAGGCTAGATCAAATATTTGCAAAAAAAGAAAAAAAAAGTTGAGGTTCGAATCTCCACCCTCTATAAGCCAAAGTTTGTGCTTAACCAATGGACTAGGGAGCACTCCTTATCAAGCTGTGTCGTTTTTCTCTAATCTCTTCATATTTTTCATAATATTAAGATATATTTTGGTGTCCTGAGACCAGTTTCCCAATTACTCTTTTGAGTCTCTTCTACCCTCATGCTTTCTGCCCCTCTGCCTTCACCTCATCCAACTTTAATACATTGGCCCTCCTTGGCCCAAGAGCCTTGTTTTCCCTTTATCCTCCTCAAAACCCTAGGGAAAAAAGGGCAAGGCAAGCGACAACAGCGACCTCATTCCACACCATCTCTGCCCTATGTCTAACTAAGTTTATTTTCTTCTGTCTTTGTTGTCGTTTTCTTCTTCTCTTCATCATTTTGGTTTCAACTAATGTTCAAAGTACACGTCAGACTTTGATCAGCTCTTTACCGTACCGACAACAACATCATGTTAAATTGTCACAGATCTGGTGAAGGAAAACGACAAATCAATATAACCCAGTAACATACCCCAGTTAACACAACAAAGGTGTGGGGTACCCCAAGAATATTTGTTTGCTTCATTTTTTTAAAAAGAAAAAATTGTCTGCTTGCTTATGGAATGCAATGCTCACTCCTGAGCTAAAATGCGGAAGAAGTATTTTTTGATGAAGAAAATGAGGAAAAAGTATTAGCGGCAGGCCAAATTAAGGTATGGCTCTATGCTAGTGTTTATAGACAATTGGCTGCCTTAGAGGGGTTAGGTTGCTTAGTCATGCATCCAAACTATGTGAAATGACTGAATCTACAATATCAGCTAAAATGTCCTAGAATAATTCACATATCAATGTATATTCAAGCATATTTTGCAACCCATTCTACTTCTGTCAAAAGCATTTTGTTTTGCACCTTAAATGCCAGTCTATTCTCTTCAAACTCATAAGTGACACCTATCACTCCCCCTTTTCTCAGTTTTCCGGTAGTCCTCCCATTGAACAGTTTGTTCAGTCTATCCATGGAACTTATGTTTGTTTCATCCTACCAACATACAAAAACTGAAAAGAAATACTTCTCCCTTGAATAGTCTTTGGCTGTACGACTGCATACTGCACAAATTGTCCTCAGTTCGACAACTGGAAGTTCTTTAGAGAACCTTCTTTTACAAGGTAAAATCTATTCTTTAGAGAACTTACCACCATGTTAGACAATTGACGGTTTGCAAACTTCTAAACTGAGAAACAATGAGTTAAATCATGAGTGTTTGAAATCTTTAAGTAGTAGAACAACATCATGCACTATCATTGTCCTCAGTTGCCTCACTACAACTTCTTTACAAATTTATCAGATAGAAGGTTAACTTAAAGAGTGAGTATTTGAAGGTTCAGGAAGCCTTTGTAAATGATGCAACACTATCATGAGCACCAATAATGAAGCACTCAATTCTCACAGAACTCATCCACCATGAGAAATGTGCAGTGAAGCATTACTCTAAGGCGCATTGTAGAATCTAAATATTAAATAGAACAAGCTTCAATGGACATCTTCTAACAGAAGCAAACAAGTACCTGGACAGCTATATCACTTGCATCAACAGCATACACCTGGGATAAAAGAACATCTGCCTGATAAGTATTATATCTGGAACATCCAAATTAATGGAAATACCAATTGAAGAAAACAAAAAGTTCAGTTTGCATCAAGAAGAGGTCATGACTTCACTTGGTCCACTAAACACCAGGGTAGAAAGAAAGTAAAACACATCAAAGATGCAACCTTGTTTTGAAGAAGAAAAAAAACATGGATCTTCCCAAAAGCAAATGAAAAATCTAAAACTCTGTCATAGTAGCTAAACAAATAGAGAGAGAATAAATGAGCCATAGCTGCTTTTGTGCAAGAAGGCTGAAGAAAAACTCAATCATATATTTCATCACCATGATCAGATGAATGATTGTTGGGCACCCATTCTTCTGTATTTTGGTGCATAAAACTCATAATTTCTTGAACAAAATCCAGGATTACCTGTTGTTTTGGTAGAAACCAAAATCTTGGATGGCTATCTGGAGATACTTTTTTTGGAGCGTTTGATAGGAAAAGAGCAAAGAATCTTACAAGGAGAAGGTTCGCCAAAGCGTAGATTTAACAATTTGGTCAAACTTTAAACTGTAGAGCAAGGACAGGTATTTTTTATCTTCTCTCGTCTCGACTTGTGTGATTTCCAGGATGAGCTAAGCTTTTTTTTTTCCTTTTTTGACAAAGCGGATGAGCTAAGCTTGTACAGCTGAATGTTCTTGAAAATGGATTATAATATCTAGCTGTTACGTGTACTTGCATACGCTGACTTTTACATGCTTTGGCACCGCGCTGGTGCCCTATAGATGGAATTCGACACTGTTATGTACCAAGAAGAATGTGCATACTGCGAAGATACGGGAAGTGTTGACTGCAATCTAGCACATACATCTACGTCACGTTAATATTCCAGTGACAAATACGGAATGTGTTGCAATTTTCCGCTTTGACTATTCACAATACTTCTACTATTTAGAACATATTAAAATCCAGCAATAGCTGTGTGAATTTGTCTATTTGTTTACATACATAAGTTCAGAATATTTCCTCAAAAGTTGAAAAGAACCATGAAAATAACAACTCCACTCTGTTAACTAAACTCATATTGATGAAATTATAGCTAAAAGAACTTAAATATATCTTACTCGTCTTGCACCCGCCTGTGCACAAAATATAGATAAGATGCCGGTGCCACATCCAACATCAACAACAACCTGGAACATGTAAATTTAATTATACCATAGGCATATACGAGACTTATTGAGCTCTGCAATGAAATTATAAAAAACATAAAAGAATCGTGAAAGACTTAAGTAGCAACACAATGTGAGATCTGACAAATTTTAGGGTATCATTTAGTGCACAAAGAACTATTTAGATAGTCGACTTACTTTTCCAGCAATGAAGTTTTGATGCTGAAAAATCGCATTCCTATAACTGTCAGTTCGCACACGATCCTGCGAATTCCACACATAAATTAACATGTCCTTTGTAAATCTAGATATAATTGAAAGCATAAACACAAAGGAAAAGGGAAATGCAAGTTCAAGTGCAAGCAAAACAATTAAATTGACCTAAAAACAACCAGTAAAATGAATTTTACAACACTTCTTCTTTTAAGCTCACTTCGTATCATCATCATAGTAAATAAAATGCAACGGAGGAATTATAAAGTTTGAATTACACTATTCAGCTCCATAGTGTTCAAGATTATAGTAATGCAAAGAAGCCAACTAATTCTACAACTCTATAATTTCAGCAACCCCACAGTTACGCTCCCTAAAAACTGATTTTTGTGAATGTATATGAAGATGTATACATGCAAACCCAGTCTAATATGTATATAGACAAATAATCCTATAACTTTGTAAGTTCAGCTCCTCAAAACATTACACTCCCTAAAAACTGATTCTTGCCAATGTATATAGACATGTACACATGCCAACCCAGTCTAATATGTATATAGACAAATAATCCTATAACTCTGTAAGCTCAGCTCCTCAAAACATTACAGTCCCTAAAAAGCTGATGGCATAACACATAAACAGACTCTAAAACTTGGACTCAGCTGGCAAGTAAGCACTCCAACTATGTGAGTGAAGATCTAGACACCTCACTCAACTGGCAACTAAATACTCCAACTCGTCCCACTGTATCTCATGGACACCTGACGTTGAGGTTATACATAAATTTTGGACGTGTCTAGATGATCAATTAATAAGTTGGAGTGTCCAACTGACACAAAGGAGACAAGTTGAGGTGTCTAGACGGACATTGCTAGCTGAGGCCACGTTTGAGTGTCTATTTATGGATTATGCCAAAACTGATTCTTGCAAATGTATATAGACATGTACACATGCCAACCCAGTCTAATTCAACCATCCTATTTTAATTCTATCTGTTACATCTACTCCGCAATGTAACAAGGAAATTAATCATTGCTTTGCCTACATACTCAATGGACATATATGTACTCCCTCCGTTTCAAAAAGAATGACTTGTTTTGATTTGGGCACGGAGTTTAAGAAAATAAAGAAAAACTTTTGAATCTTGTGGCCATAAACTAAAGTTATGTCAAATGTATCAAAATGTCTTTTAATTTGTGGTCTTAAACATGTCACGTGAAAAGTTGAAATTAAAGTGTTAGCCAAAAAAGGAAAGCGGTAGGTCATTCATTTTGAATACGGAGGAAGTATATAATAACTGCAACTTATTCAATGTAGTAGAACTCCCAAGCCACTCACTTATCTAGATCCATAATGTAACCACGAGATTGTTTAAAAGCTCCCGCTATGCCTAGGGTCCCGGGAAAAGACCGGAACCACAAGGTCTGTTGTACTCAGTCTTACCCTGCATTTCTGCAAGAGGCTCGATCTCGTAAACTCCTGGTCACATGGCAGTAACTTTACCTTAATCATCTCTTCGTGAATGCCGACATGAGCATACGAGTTAAAATATGCCGTATCAAAGTCCGTACAAGGAGGTGCAGGTTTTTCCCTCTCCTCCTCATCTTCATGCTGCTGCCATTGAGAAACCCTAGCATCACTATCGCTACCACCACCACCACCACCTCTACGGCCACGTGACCTGCCACGGCTGCCCCTACGTACTCGGTGACCGCCGGCAGCAGCGGCGCCGGCGTCGTGGTGGTAGCCGTTAGTGTAACCGCCGTCTGTTGGTTGTAACATTTTTTTTGTCCCACGCGAATGGACCGGCCCAAACTATTGGAGTAAATATTACTGATTGAAAAGAAAGAGAAGAGAAGAGTAAGGGTTCTATTTTGGGAAATTAGCACTTTTAGACCTTCAAATGTTGATAAATTTTATTGTTGGTGTTGTAATTTTTAATTAAGCACATTTAACTTTTAGGTAATCAATATGTGTACACTTTTGATCTGTTTGATTATGAATCTTTACAAAATCGAATATTATTAACTGTTAAATTATTCAGTTTACTAATGTATTTATATTAAAAATGTATATAAATATCTGCTTATCTTACGCATAGCCCCCGTTACCTCGTCCACCTTAATACGTTTACAATACCTAAAATCTTGACGATTCTTGGAGTGCTCCAAATCCTCCAGCACAATACTCTTGTTCTCTTCTTTATTAAAGAGTTTGTGGAAGTATGTCTGTCATATTCGTCTAATAAGTTCCTATGTCGCCAATACATTTCCCCCCTCATCCTTGATGCACTTCAATTGATCCAAATCGCCGGTCTTCGTCTCTCGCACCTTGGCAAACCTGTACAACTTCATGTCCAGCATTTGGCCCCTAGCTTTTCATACAAGGTTCATATGTTGCTGTCTTCGCCGTTGTCACTGCTAACTTTGCCTCTTCCCTTACCGCCTTATACAACATTCGCCCTCTTCTCCTCATCATTTAAGCTTTCCACTAGCTTCAAGTACGCCTCTTTTTTTTTCACTCTCGCTTGCACCTCCCCATTCCACCACCAGTCTCATCTGCGCCCATCAGAGAAACCTTTCGAGATTCCTAACACCTTTTTAGCTGCTTCCCTTTTGCAATTCGCTGTTCAGGACCACTTATTACTCGCGTCCCCACTCCTTCTCCATCATCACCAACTTCTCCCCCATCTCCTGATCGATTTGTCCTTAGTCAAGGCACCCTACTTGATCTTTGGTTGAACATACATGCCTTTCTTTTCCTCTCCCCTTTGATCTCTAGGTCCATCACCAAAAGCCTATGTTGGGACGTGGGATTTTCACTTATGATAATCTTGCAATTCATGCATAAAACTCGATTACACTTCCTCAAGAGCGGGTAGTCAATCTGAGTCTTGGCCACCGTACTCTGTAAGGTGACCAAATGCTCCTCCCTCATTTGGAAACTCGCATTAGCTATCACCAAATCATAAGCTCTAGTGAACTCTAACAATGAAATTTTGTCTTCGTTTCTCTCTAAAATCGAAACCACCATGCACATCATCGTAGCCCTAGTCGTTGTCTCGATGTGACCATTGAAATCTTCACCTAGCAGTAGCTTCTCGGTCGGCGAGATACCTCAAACAGCCTTATCCAAATTGTTCCAGAAGTTTCTTTCGATCTCATCATCCAAACTTGCTTGAGGTGATGCGTAAGCACCGATAACATTCAAAGTAAGCCCTCCAACCACCAACTTAATAGCCATCAACTTGTCGCTCATCCTCCTAACCTTTACTACCAACTCTCTAAGTTCCATGTTGATCAAAATGCCTACTCCATTTGTACCCCTTAGGCCTCCTGAATACCATAATTTGTACCCGTCAACATCCTAAGCCTTAAAACCCACCCATCTGGTCTCCTGAACACAAGTTATATTGATCTTCCTCTTCTGGAGAATCTTCACTAACTCTATAGACTTTCCCCTCAGAGTTCCTATATTTCAAGACCCAATCCTCAGCCTAGAGGCTCCCTTGCCCCGCTTACCAGTGGCATAGCCAAGGGTGGTCACTCGAACACTCTTCGTTGAAAACTTATACTATGCAATAGAAAATAATACTGTGTATATAGGTCAAAAACAACTTTTTAGAGATATACACTAAATTTTGAACACCCTTAGCAAAATTGCTAGCTTCGCCACTAGCGCTTACCCCTCTTAACCCCTCTCTGCCTCCAAAATCAGGAAATTACATGGGGTGTCCCCCAAAGTGATTGGTCTTCAATTTTTGCTCCCCATAAGAAAAGTCTTTAAAGAATACTCTTCCTTCTTTTTTATGTATATAACAAATATATTTTTGCCCTTTTATACCACAACTCTCCATGTTCATTTGTCTCTCAACGTTTAATTTTTATTTTTTATTTTTCTTTTATCTTTTATTTTATTTCTTTTTTCTCATTTTTTTAATTCTCATTTCTTTTTTCTCAACCTTTATTTTTTTTTATTTTTTTTCTCTCAACCTTTATTTTTTTGTTCTTTTTTTTCAACCTTTATTTTTTTGTTCTTTTTTTTCTCAACCTTTATTTTTTTGTTCCTTTTTTTTCAACCTTTATTTTTCTCTCAATCTTTATTTCTTTTCCTCTCTTTTTTCTTTTTTTTTAATCTTTATTTTTTCCTTTTCTCTTTTTTTCTTCTCTTTTTTCTTTTTTCTTAACCTCTATTATTTTTTGCCAATGAACATAAAGTTGGATAATCCGCAAAGAGGATCTTCTTTCTTTAACATCGAAGTAAACTTAAGAGCGTGCTTTGTTGTTTGGAAGTCCTTTGGAACAAGTCTTACCTCTAAGGCAAAAGTTATAGAACATCTCATAAATCAAGACACAATGAGGTAGTGTCAAGCCTTGCTCGTGGGACATAACTTGTTGTTTGGAAATTCTTGAGTTAAGTCTTGCCTCTAAGGCAAGATTATAGAGTATCTCACAAATTAAGACACAATGAAGTAGTGTTAACTCTTGCCCATGGGGCGTAACTTATTTTTTGGGAGGCCCTTGGGCTAAGTCTTGCCTCTAAGGAAAACGTTATAGAGCATCTCATAGATCAAGACACAATGTGCTAGTGTCAATTATGGCTGGCAACGGGATTGAGAGCTACCGGTCCCAGTCCGGTCCATCCCGATCCATTACAGGTTCCGTTCCGGTCCAGTAGCTACCGGTTGGGGTAGGGGTAGGGGGGTACCCGGATAGAGAACGGGGCGGAAGGGGTATTTCTACCGGACCGTCCCGGTCCAGTTTGTACCGGTCCGGTCAGGTCTGGTTTCTGGGCGGGAAAAATTGAATTTTTTTATTTTTATATTTTTAAATCAAATGACCGTTGGGTTAGCCGACCCTCCACCCCTTCATTATTTACTACACAAATATTCTTCTTCTTCATCTACTCTCTCAAGTTTCAACTCTCAAGTCTTCTACTCTCTAGTCTCTATTAAATTGATAATTTTATTAGTTTGAAAGTTTTGGTGAATTATTTTGGAGCAAGATTCAAGTTTCATCTATCAATTTCGACTTTTGGTTATACACGTCTGTTTTTACGCAGACGTTTGATACATTCGTTCTAACTTTCATCTCTTCACTTATTTATTTTTTTGCATTTAATTTTTATATTAATTTATTTGCTTACTTTTAATATTTTAATATGGAATCCGGTGATAAAAATATTATCAAAGGTAAAAAATCATTTATTGGTAGATTGGCTAATGCAGTAACCGGAAAAAGTAAAGTCGGTAGTTCTTCTAAATCCAAATCTAAAACTAGACAAGTGCCTCAATTAAGAATAAATACGGATGATTTTACACATGTTGATGAAACTCCTTTTAATATTGATAGCAATACTCAATTAGATCATGAATCTTTACAAACAGAGTTTGGTAATTTTAATGAAGAACTAGATGAAGAAATAGAATATGATAATGAATATGATGATACTGATACTTATGATGATGATGAAACAGAGCCGCCTACGGCTGCTAGTCCCGCTACTGAACTCCCCACTCCCACTCCCACTCCCGCTCCCCCTGTACATCCTACTAGGGCTAAGCCCAAGGCTGAACGTCCTAAAAGATCTGTTGTATGGCAATTTATGACTCAAAATGAGGATAAAACTCAAGCTATTTGTAAAAAATATAAATGTATTTTGAATCATAAAACTACGGGAAAGTCGAGTGGGATGGGACATTTAAGAAATTATTTATTGGGATGTCGTAAAAGAGAATTTTTGCAAGCTCAGGCTATAGCCGATGCAATAAAATATGGTACACCACTTCCTGATGCATCTGTAGGAGTAGGAGCCTCTAACATGATTCAAACACAGTTAAACCCTTCTAATATTTCTGGTCCTAGTACACATCGCAGTTATAGTAGAGAAAGAGATCTTGAAGAATTAGCTAAAATGATTGTTGTTTATGGCTTGCCTTTTAGTTTTGCTGAAAATCTCAGTTTTGTTCATTATATTCAAATAGTGTATAATCCATCTTTCACAGGTTTTTCAAGAAATACCATTAAAAAAGCTATTTTTGATTATCAAGGACAACATTTACAATATCTTCGTTGTTTATTTTACTATAATACTTGTAGAATAGCTATCACTTCTGATATGGGTCGTAGTGTTAATGGTAATGATTATTTCACTATTACTGGTCATTGGATTGATGAAAATTGAAACATGCAAAAAAGAATTTTAGGTTATAAATGTTGTGAAATGCTGAAAACCGGTAGTTACATAGCTCAAACTATTATAGATGTTTTACAATTTATGAAATTTATAATAAAGTAATTAGTGTCACCCTTGATAATGCTTCTAATAATACAAATGTTGTTGATAAACTAAAACCGACACTTTTCCCTATTTATAATGATGGTTTTCATATTAGGTGTGCTGCACACATATATAATTTGATTGTTAGAGATGGTATAGCAATGTATAATGATTGTTGTATAAAATGTGAAGCTGCATGTCATTTTATTTTTAAATGCCAAGTAAAGTCTAGACGTGTAGAGTTTGAAAATCGGTGTCGTGATTAGAACTCCCCCCTAGAAAAATTCCAAAAACAGTGTCTACTAGATGAAATTCTTTATATGAAATGCTTAAAGTTGCTTATGAATATAGAAAGCCTTTACAAATGGTTTGGAATGCTCATAATTCAAATATGGACTACAAAATTACTGAAAAAGATTGGGATGACGTATATGAACTTAAAGAATTTTTAAAAGTTTTTTATTTAGCTACAAAACAAATATCTGGACTTTATTATCCAACTATTTGTTCAATTTTACCAAATATATGTGTTATTTCTAATAATTTTATTCAATACAAAAATATTCCACGGTTTAAAGAGTCCATTATGGCAATGATTAAAAAATTTAGAAAATATTTTTTTTCTATTCCTCAAATTTATTTAACTGTTTGTTTATTAAACCCAACTTACAAAGAAATAGGTGCAACACGAATTATTGGAAGAATATATTCAAATTTAGATGCTTTTGATATTATAAATAACCAAGGTGACGAAGTTGACAAAAAATCTAGTTTGTCCGATGTTAAAGATAGCATAAGAATTGAAGCTAGAAAATTATATGACTTGTATAATTCTAGTAGAATAAATGATGTAGTACGTAATGTAGAACCTACAAGTTCTAGGCGTAAATATTCAAATGAAGATGATATTGATGATATGATGGAAAATTATCTTGGTCTTACTTCTAATGAAAGGAATAATTTTGATGAATATTTTAATCAGGGAACGGAAAGTATTAAGAATGCACAAGGCAAACCTCAACTTTTAGAATGGTGGAGGACTCGCGGCAAGTCATTTCCAAAACTTCAACCGGTGGTTCGAGATTTGCTAGTTATTCAAGCATCTTCAGTAACTTCGGAGGGCGCTTTTAGTGCAACAAGATTTCAAATTGGGGAGCATATGTATTCATTAGCATCAGACAGCTTGAAAATATCGGTATTGTTTAGAGATTGGATCAATGCCGAGCGAAGGAATTATGGGCTGCCTAGTTTACCTGCCCAATTTGAATATGATATAGATAAGGAATTATGGGCTGCCTAGTTTACCTGCCCAATTTGAATATGATATAGATAATATTTTGGTAAATTCTAGTGAAGACGGCATGGATGCATTGGAGGATCAAGCACAACAACCACTTCCAGAAAATGTTACCAGAGAAATGTTAGAATCTCTACGTCAAGACTATTTTCAAAGCTTCAAATATTAGTATGATAATTCGAGGCTTAATTCAAACAGAACCCTTCCTAGAAGGTGGCTACGTAGATTAGGTCCTCTTCTAATATTTGTAATACAAATTGTACTATTTAATTTTTATGAATAAAATTATAGGCTACTCGCCTTAATTTTTTTTAATTATTGTCTTCAATTTAATACAAGTTTTTTTTTATATATTTCAATTTTTAAATGTTTCAAACTTAAGTTACAATTAGAAATTTAAAAAGTTTGAAAATTAAAAGTTTGATATAGTTTAAAAAGTTTCGAACTTAAGTAAGTTAGTTATAGTTTGAAAATTTTAAATTTAAACTTTTAAGACTTAGACTTAAGAGTTTGAAAATTTAAACTTTAAAGACTTAAGAGTTAAGAGTTTGAAAATTTAAACTTTTAGAGTTTAAAATTTGAAATTTAAACTTTAAGAGTTTAAAATTTGAAATTTTTAAAAAGTCTAACTTATTATTTATTAAGTTATACTTTTAAAAGAAATATAAATAAGTTTAAAACAAGTTTTCAATTATAAACAATCAAGTTTTCAATTTAACTAAAATTAAAAAAAAAAAAGAAGGAAAAATCCGGATTTCGGTCCGGTACCGGCACGGTCCAGTCCCGGTTAGTACCGGTCCGGGACGGACAAGTGGTACACTGCCGGTATTACCGGTACCGCTACGGTCTCGGTTCCGGTCGGCACCCGACTGTTAGATGTCGGTACCGGTTAATACCGGTCCGGCAATCCCGGATCCGATCCAGTTGCCAGTCATAGTGTCAACTCTTACCATGAGGCGTAACTTGTTGTTTGAAAGTCCTTGAGCTAAGTCTTGCCTCTAAGGCAAGAGTTATAGAACATCTCATAAATCAAGACACAATGTGGTAGTGTCAACTCTTGCCAATGCGGCGTAACTTGTTGTTCGAAAGTCCTTGGGCTAAGTCTTGTCTCTAAGGCAAGAGTGACACAATGAGGTAGTGTCAAGTTTTGCTCATGGGGCATAATTTGTTGTTTGAAAAACTTTGAGCTAAGTCTTGCCTCTAAGGCAAGAGTTATAGAGTATCTCATAAATTAAAACACAATGAAGTAGTATGAACTCTTGCCCATGGGGCGTAACTTGTATTTTTTGAGAGGCCCTTGGGCTAAGTCTTGCCTCTAAGACAAGTGTTATAAAGCATATCATAAATCAAGACACAATGTACCGGTGTCAAGTCTTGCTCATGGGGTACAATTTATTGTTTGGACGTCCAGGGGCTAAGTTTTGCCTCTAAAGCAAGAGTTATACAACATCTCATAAAAAAAAAGTAAAAAAAATAAAGTTGAGAAAAATGATCCAAAAAAAAGTGAAAAGAAAAATAAAAAAATCAAAGAAAAAAAGAGAAAAATAAAAAAATAGAAGTTGAGAAGAGAAAAGAAAAAAATAATGATTGAGAAAAAAGAAAAAAAAAAAAGAAAAAAAAAACAAAACAAAAATAAATGAAAAAATAAAGGTTGAGAAAAATGAAAAATAAAATAAAAAATAAAAAGGAGAAAAAAATAGAATTGAGAGGAAGAAAGGAAAAAAAATAAAGATTGAGAAAAAAGAAAAAAACGTAGAAGAAAAAATAAAAGAAAAATAAAGATTGAGAAAAAAGGGAAAAAAAGAGGGAAAAAGGGTCAAATTTACCCCTCTAATTTAATTTAATGACTAACTTTGCCCTTCGTCATACTTTGGAGCTATTTTTACCCCACTATTAATAAACTTTGCATTCTTACCCTTGATCTAACGAAAACCCCCAAATCCTTTAAAATAACCCGTTTTCTACAAAATAAAAAACAAAACCCGAGACCCATATATTAACCCAATCCAACCCAAGTTTGACCCACCCTATTTAAAGAACTAATCTTGGGTT
This sequence comes from Jaltomata sinuosa, assembly GCA_003996215.1. NCBI lineage: Eukaryota > Viridiplantae > Streptophyta > Magnoliopsida > Solanales > Solanaceae > Jaltomata > Jaltomata sinuosa. The sequence continues at coordinate 478,138 of QJPP01007196.1, read as the reverse complement.
GGGTCAAATAGGGTGGGTCAGCTTGTGGGAGTCCACTTTGGGTAAACTATTGTTATGAATGACGCTGTGCCTTCCATAGTCATGTCATGTAGCTTGGTCAGAACAAAGAAGGGAAGCTGGTTTTCTAGTAACAGCAAGTCGCGATCTACAAGACCTTCCATCCAATCTGCGTTGATGATTTTATTTTGTCTTCTCCTTTGGGCAGCATATCACAAAACTCTCGGATATACTCAACCACGAAACAACCATCAAGCAACAACATTTTCAAGAATCTCCCTGAACTATCACTAGTATCAAGGTCCTCTATATTGTCATAACACTTTAGTGCTTCATCTTTTAGTTTCTCCAATTCTCTAATGCAGCTCTTCCCATCAAGTCCTTCTCTCCTCTTGCGAAAAAAGACAATTTAAAATTGTTGATTACGTGAAGTGTGCAATAAGCATGTAATTGGATTAACTTAACTTAACCTTCATTGTGTTTATAGAGTAATTAGTTTAAATTACTCCAAATTTATTGAATACACATCTTCAGATTTTACTGTTTCCCAAAGACAAACATAAAACAACAACGAAGATGTATGGCTTTTGTGTGAAAGAGAGCGTGCATTTTGATATGAAAAGATATTGATAATTATCTCAAGGAGGGTAACTGATAGATCAGGTGAGCCAGTCATGATCAGTAAACTCATCAAAGCAGTAGCATATGCAAATTCGAGAGAGAGAAGACATACCGCGTCGCCCTTTGTAGCTTCAGTAGGAGTAGTTTGAAGTGAGCTAATATCAATATGGTGTGACATCCTTAATTATGACAAGTTTCTTGAAACTGTAATTCCAAAGAGAGAGAGAGAGGAGGATAAATTGGTATGAGCAACCAGTTAAGAAGATAAAAGGAAGACTACTATGAAATGAAGATGTTCAAGAGCACCTCCCCCCCTCCCTAAAAAAAGCAAAAAAAAAAAAAGAACCCAACCCCACAAAAAAGGGAAAATAAACGAACCCAATGTTTCAATCCCCACATATATACTTCAAAACAATTTTGTCTGGATCATACATAAGCAAAATGTTCATCATGATTAATGGAACCATATCAGAGCCAAATATTGGTTCCTTTACTCTTTTTGCACATGGCTTTGATATAGGTTGTCACTATCAATATGAGAAAAGAGAATCAAAAGCCCAAAAATTACAAGTAAGGCATATGCCTTACTTGTAACTGCAGAGTTGAAATTGTTGCAAGCTTCCAATAACAGTAAGCAAATGTTCATGGGGCATGAGACATACATACTCTAATTAAGATAACAATATCCTCTCCTTGCTAGAGCGAAAAGAAAAGAGATGGCAGCTACAGTGGTAAATTTTCTACTGGAGAAACTGTCGCTGCTATTAAGTGAAGATGTGAAGCTGATTGCAGGGGCAGAGGAAGAGTTTCAAGACCTGCGCGATCAAGTACAAAGGCTATATGACTCCCTCCTCGATGATGATGTTGCAGATCGTACAGACTTGGACAAGGAAATCCGTAGTATAGTATACAGAAGGGAGTATGTCATTGATAAATTCCTGGTTCAAGAGAAAAATTATAGTGTGGTATTCGGAATAAAATGTTTGGATGCAACTCGCATGAATAGAGTCCATAACCTTTCCAAAAAGATCAATAACATCATTGAAAGGATGGCACAACTAACCGTCTCCCAAAATCGAAAAGCTCCTCATCCCAACGCAAAGAGTCTCCTCACGGAAAATTTTCGCCGTAACATTAAGCCTAGACACTCTCCCCAAGAACCCAAGGTATGCCTTAAATTGCTGAGAAAATTCACTACAATATAACCAAATTGCTTCATAAATGCAATTTCACAAGTTATTGCATAATTGTTGTTAGGAACTAAACTGGACCAAATATGCCCTTATTAAGTTTGTGTTAAATAAGGGCATTTTTGGCGCAATTAAGTAACGGTAGGAACATTTTTGAGTCAAACTATTAACGAAGGGCAAATTTGATGAATTTCAAGGCATATTTTTTACCCTTTTCCGTTGATAATTTTCCCTGGCACTCATGCACTATCCTGCGCGCGTTCCATATACTTTTTGCTGCTGTTTACTTAGAAATGACAAACTATCATAGTTTATGACCTTACAGCATATATGGATTAGTATTTCTTTTTCGTTCACTAGATATTTTTGAAGTATATTCTCAATCTGATTATCTATTTATCATCTTAAAAGGATCCTGAGTTAGAGGATGAAGAAGTGGTCAGCTTGGATGAGGATGCAGAAATAGTGATGGACCGACTAGTTAAAGGATCAGCGGATCCAGAGATTATCCCCATTGTTGGTATGCTTGGACTTGGCAAAACCACATTGGCAAGAAAAGTTATTACGGATGCAAGAGTGACAAATGAATTTTGGAGAGTCATTTGGATTTATGTTGGCCAATCATACAACATGAGGGATATCCTCCTTAAAATTCTCGATTATTTCCCGAAACTCTTCAATGAATATCAACATGAAGATGCACCAGAATCAAGCAATGCATAACATAACAGGCAAGGCCATTACTTGACAGATTAACAATATGAGCATTATATGTCTTTGCAGGAAAGAAACAAGGAGAATTCACACAACACATCTGGAACAAAAGGTGGTGAATATCACTCCAACATGGCAGGTATAACTGCATTGTTGTCCAAAGTTGAACATTGTGATTGGATAATAGATTTTGGAGCCACTCATCACATCACCCCCTTTAGGAGAGTTCTAAATGAACTAAAAATGACTACTAGTCAGGGAACTAATGGGGTACAAGTTCCTACAGGAAGCAAATGTCCAATAACACATACAGGAGAAGTTGTTATCCTTAAAAACCACACTCTAAAAAATGTCTTGTTTGTGCCAGATTTCAAATTTAGCTTGTTGTCAGTTTCAAAGTTAACAAGGGAGTTGTGTTGTTCAGTCAACTTCTATCCAGAATGTTGTATTTTTCAGGGACTCTACGGTGGCAGGGTGATGGGGATTGGTAGAGAGTTGGATGGACTATATTGGCTGGATCAGGAAGAAGAAACAATTCATGCAGCAACATCAATAATAAAGGATCAAAGAGATCATGCAGTGTGGCACATGAGACTTGGCCATCCTTCTATAGAGGTCATGAAGCATATTCCTTTACTTTTGAATAAAGTGGATGAAAGGACACATCAACAATGTATTATATGCCCACAGGCCAAGCAAAGTAGGCTGAAATTTCCTATTAGCACAAGTAAAACTACTTCTGTTTTTCAATTAGTTCATACTGATGTCTGGGGACCCTTCAAAGTTCCTACATATGATAAAAAGCTCTATTTTGTTACTATTGTGGATGACTTCAGTAGATATACTTGGATTTGTTTGATACAGTCAAAGTGTGAGGTCATTGTTGTGTTGAAAGATTTTCTATGCAGAATTAAAAACCAATATGATACCACCACTGTCAAAGTTCTTAGATCAAATAATGGAAAAGAGTTTTTTAATTCTCAATGCACTGAGTTGCTTGCCTCTCTTGGAATCATTCACCAAAGCAGTTGTCCATATACTCCACAACAGAATGGGGTTGTAGAGAGAAAGCACAGACACATTTTGGAGGTAGCAAGAGCCTTGAAATTTATGAGTGGAGTTCCAAATAATTTTTGGGGAGATTGTTTTAAGACTGCAGTTTATTTGATAAACAAACTTCCTACCCCAGTACTGAAAGGAAAATCTCCTTATGAAATCCTATTCCAAAACCGCCCCCCCCATCTTGATCACTTAAGAGTTTTTGGATCACTGTGTTTTGCTTCCAATCTACCAAAGGGTAACAAGTTTGATCCTAGAGTTAGAAAGATTGTTCTTGTTGGTTATGTAGAGACTCAGAAAGGATACAAGTTGTTTGACCTGGATGCCAGAACCTTCCATGTGAGAAGGGATATTAGTTTCAGAGAAAATATTTTCCCATTCAAAGGTGCAAAGGGAGAATTGGAGGATGTTTTCCTTCATGAGTCTCATATGGATGATGTGGTTGTGCCTCCAACATTGTTTGTTAACCTCCCAGATGTGCTGGACACAAATGACTCAACTACTGCCAGCAGGAGTGAGACAAATACTGAGGAAATAACTCCTGAAGTTGGAACTGATATGACCAATGAAACAGTAGTTTCTGATGCTGCAGAGAATGTGGTAGCTGGTGTTGGAGAAGAGGCAGTAGGTCCTATATGTCCTGATGCTGCAGATATGGTGGTTCCTGCAGAGCCTAGGAGAACTAATAGAGCAGCTAAGCCTATTTGGTTGAAGGATTATGTGACTTCTAAGAAGGGATCTACACCATCTCTCTATCCCATTTCCAATTATGTTTCCTATTCCTCCTTATCTACTAGATCTATCAGTCCTATCTCTCAGCTTTTTCAGCATTCATTGAGCCTATGTCATTCAAAGAAGCCTCAGAAGATAACAGGTGGATTACAGCTATGCAAGAAGAGATTACAGCTTTAGAAGAAAATCACACCTGGGATTTGGTCACTCTACCTCCAGGAAAACATGCAGTAGGATCTAGATGGATCTACAAGATCAAGTATAAAGCAAATGGAGATGTAGACAGGTTCAAAGCTAGACTAGTGGCCAAAGGTTATACACAACATGAAGGGATAGACTACCATGATACCTTTTCACCTGTGGCCAAAATGGTTATTGTAAGAACCCTTATCAGTCTTGCAGCCTCACAAAATTGGTCCATTATACAGATGGATGTTAATAATGCATTCTTACATGGAGATTTTACTGAGGATGTCTATATGAAAATGCCACAAGGTTTTCACAGAAAGGGGGAGCAACAAGTTTGCAAATTGAAAAAGTCCTTATATGGTCTGAAACAAGCATCTAGGCAGTGGAACATAAAGCTCACTTCTGCACTGGTTGAGGCTGGTTATGATCAAAGTGCTTATGACCATTCCTTGTTTGTCAAAAGAGTGGGAAAGGACATTGTGGCTATCTTGATATATGTGGATGATTTGCTTATTACAGGAAATAGCTTGCATCTAATCAAAGAAGCACAAGCAACTCTGCATCACAACTTTAAAGTTAAGGATCTGGGAGATTTGAGATATTTTCTTGGCATCGAAGTAATGAGATCTGCAAAGGGCATACTACTTAATCAAAGGAAATATTGTCTAGAGTTGTTGTCAGAAGCTGGACTAAGTGGATCTAAACCAGCACCTACTCCTTTAGAATCTAACACTCATCTTACTACAGTTGAGTTTGATAAACATACAGGAGGGAACACTAATGATCTAGAGCTGGTGGACATTACTGGCTATCAGAGATTGGTTGGTCGAATGATCTACCTCACCATAACTAGGCCAGACATCTGTTTTGCTGTGCAATTACTCAGTCAGTTCATGCAAAAACCCAAACAATCTCATCAAGATGCAGCTTTAAGGGTGCTTAGATACCTGAAAGGAGCACCCGGCCTAGGACTGTTTTTTCCACATGGTCCTATGACAACTCTGTGTCTATTGTGATTCAGACTGCGCAGCTTGTCCCAATACCAGGAGGTCTGTAACTGGCTATGTTGTCAAGTTAGGAGATTGCTTGATCTCTTGGAAGTCTAAGAAGCAACCTACTGTTAGTAGAAGCTCTGCAAAAGCTGAATATAGGAGCATGTCTGCAGTTGTGGCTGAAGTAACTTGGATAACATGACTTTTGTCTGAGTTGCACTATCCTATCACTAACCCTGTGCCTTTGTTTTGTGATAACAAGGCAGCTATACAGATTGCATCCAATCCTATTTTTCATGAACGAACTAAACACATTGACATTGATTGTCATTTTGTGAGGGAAAAACTCAAAGCAGGACTCATTAGTCCCCAGTTTGTTCCCACAGGATCACAGCTTGCAGATGTCTTCACCAAGGGGCTGAGTTCTGCACAACATCACCTTCTAATCACCAAGCTTGGAGTCCTTGCCCTATTTCATCTTCCAGCTTGAGGGGGAGTGTCAAAGTCAGTTAGAGTTATTGTGTTAGTTAGTTAGTTGGTCATGGCTGTGATAGTTGTTAGCCACTGTACAATGACAGTTGGTACTGTAGCTGTTGTATTAGCAAATCAAAGAAGTTAGTTAGAGGGTTCCAGAGTCGATTACTAAGCTCTATATAAAGACAGAGCACAAGTGTAATTGGCAACACAATCAAATAATATCTTCTTCTTCCCTTTCTCTTCTCTTCTCTGTTCTTAGCTCAAGAGAGAGTACCTCTCAATTCACTTTTTCTCACAACTAACAATATTATTCATACACATGTTATTCCTTTTCTTTTTCTCTTGTTTCTTATGTTCTTTCATCTGGATGACTTCTGCTTATTTTTTAAACGGAAAAGGATAAAAAATGTCCCTAATTGATCAGAGGACAGAATGCACACGAAATGCCTAAAATAGTGGAAAGTGCATTTCCTCTGCATTATGTCCTCATATTATTCTAATTCTGTCGTAGAAGCTTGGCCAAACAGACTATAAGAAAGGAACGAGAGAACGAAAATCAGAAAAACTGAAGCTTCAATGCTCTCCGTCTTATTGCTATCTCTAATCACACCGAAATATACTCAGACTCCACCTGCGTAATTATACTGGAGTATGTTATTGTTATTGTTGTTGTGTCAAAATATACTCCATTAGTTAAATGAAAAGATTTTCTTATATGCCCTACTACTCTTTTTTAACAAGTTATAACATGTTATTTACTTTATTTTTTAAGTTATCAAATTAAATCGACTACCTCTTCGTGTAAATTTGATCATGTCGTTTGTCCCAAGTCCAGATAAAAAGGGTTACAAATTGACGATCAACATAAAATTAATCAATTTATAATGAATTCTTATGATATATAATATGTCCAGTGAGCGGCATAGACAATTAAAATTTATATAACTGGTCGTGTAAAACATTAAGTGGGTTATAAGTCAAACTCAAAAATGCAAGAACTAAAAGAAGGGGCTCATGTGAATGCTTCCCAACCCCCCCCCCCCCCCCCTCTCCCAGAGGTCATCCAAAACTTTTTTGGCAGAAAATTATACGGTATATATAAAATTAAAATTATTTTTTGATGTATATAATTTCTATTAATCCCTTAATGAAAATTATGACTACGTCAGTGTGGGCTCCTTCAACAAAAAAGATGGTTATGTTTACGTTAGAAATTAATGGGACAACAGATTTCAGTTGTTGTTTGTCCTTAACTAATTTATCATCCTATTAGTTGTCACTATTGCAAGTTGGTGTTCAATTGGAATAGGTCCACTTTTCTGAAACCACTTTCACATATCATATTTTCACATTTAAATCACACATAGCTGTAATTATTGACTGTTGATTACATCAACGTAACACCGTGTCAAGTCAAATAGTGCCACATAAAATGGAACGAAGGAAGTAGTTTTTTTCGAGAAGCATTTTTGGAACCTTGATCAAGTACAAATAGCTGCTCTAATATTGAAAAAAAGTAACTTTTTAAATTGATTAGTCAAACACAAGCTGCTACTCTCCAAATGTATTTTTTCGAGAAACACTTTCGATAAAAACGTATTTTTTCAAAATAAGTAGATTTTGAAAGCTAGGATAAATAGGCTATTAGTACTTGATTGGTACAATCTGAAAGTACCTCAATATATATGTATTTACAACATATATATCATCAATACAACGAGAATAATAATTATGCCTTAGTCCCGAACAAATTAAGATCAATTATATGAATCATCACGAACTATGTTTCTCTATTTAAGTTCCACTCTTATCATAATCAATAAAATTGAAATTTGTTTACTTTAAGGGTGTTTTGTCAAAACTACCATAAGATATACCTTACTTATAAGTAGGAGCAGAGCCACAATGATAATTACAGATTCAACAGAATTCAATAATTTTAGCTTAAATTTTGTATTTGTATTAAAAATTCATCAAATATGTACAAATAATTTATTCAGAACCCATAAAATAAAATTTTTGCCTCCATCTCTCTTATAAGATATGGTTTTGGAACTTGTTCAATTTGCTACTCCCTCTATCTCAGTTTATATGACTCACTTTCCTTTTTTGTCAGTCCAAAAAAGAACGACACATTTCTATATTTAGTAACAATTTAACTTTAAAATGTTCATATTACGCTTAATGAAATGATTTATAACCACGCAAACATCTAAGACTTATTTTAGATCACAAATCTAAAAAGTTTTTCTTTCAATCTTAAAGTTCGTGCCAAATCAAACTAAGTCATATAAATTGGGACGAAGGGAGTAATACTTTATTGAATGATGTTACTGTCTGTTGGCTGTAAAAAAAAAAGGTTAGCTTTACTGCAGTAAGAGGAGAAAGAGAATTACTGCTCTTATCTTATGGGCCTGTATACTACTGGCAAAACAGTTGTTATCAACATGGGATTTTTGCCTGTTGATTATTTGCAGGGATCAGTAAGGCCAATTTGAATTTGCTATTTTTGGTATTTCTTCTTGGTTTCATTCATTGCTGTCCCTTTCACTTCTCTTTAATCCAACAACAACAACAACATACACCGTATAATTTCACAAGTGGGGTCTAGAGATGGTAGAACGTCTGCAGACCTTATCCTATAATTATTGTAAGCCTGTAATTCTGAATATCACCCTTGTTCTTGTACAACAACGTAACCATCGTATACCACCTCCATTCTTCGGGCATCTTCGTTGTCCTAAAAATAACATTAAAATGCATATTCAGTGCAATTTCACAAGTAGGGTCTAAAGATGATAGAATGTATGAAGACTTTATCCTATAGGTGTTGTAAGCCTGTAATTCTGAATATCACCCTGGTTCTTGTACAACGTAATCATCGTATGCCACCTCCATTTTTCGGGCATCTTCGTTGTCCTAAAAATAACATTAAAACAATCAAGTCAGTAACTCCAAGTCTTCCCTGCCTACGTTCTTCCAGAACTCCACTGGAATCTCGTCCGTCCCAATCGCTCTTTCCTTGCTAATCCTACGAATAACACACTTAATCTTGTCAACCTTTATAGACCTGCAATACCCGAAATCCATAACCTTAATTACCATTGGATTGTATTCACCAATACTAATTAACTATGTTGCTCAGACTTTTCAAAAAGAATTGTTGCATTTGTGACAAATCCTTTGAAAATTTGGCACACATCTAATGATATTTTTGAAGAGTCCAAGCAACATAGCTAATTAATGTTGTTTCATTTCTCTATTTTTGAGTTAATGGTCATAAACATACTTAAATTATCGTTTTTCTTGCAAATTTCACACCCCAGATATCAGTTGTTTCCTTTTCCTAAATGAACTATCAGTTGTTTTCTTTTTTCTACATGAACTATCAAACAACTGATGGTTGAGTGTTTGAATAGATAAATGGTGATAGTTCGAGTATGAAAATGAACAAATGATAGTTGAAATGTTAAACTCATGAAAAAGTGATAGTTCATATGTGTTTTTGACTATTTTTTTTTTGGATTTCTCATTCGGTATCTGATACCCGCATTGTACTCGACTAAATTCAAATTCCCGTGAAAAAGTCCCCACAGTCCCCACATCAAAGAATAAAGCGCTCCTAGAACGACTCCGTATTCAGCAGGGCTTAAGTCTATTTTCTTCATAGTAACATGAAAAAACTTCCATTTTTTGTATTTATGATTTTCAGATATTTTTCAAAATCTTTAAATAAAGTTGATGCTTTTTTTCATCAATAGGGCCAGCCCTCCAAAAATGTCAAAATTTTGAATCATGAAGAAATTAAAGCCAACCATTGAATCCATCAGCATTTCTTTCCCTTCTGGTACCCACTAATATTTATTAGAGTTTCTCAACAGTGTACTTTTCTATTTTTGGTATCCTTTTGTTTCTGTTTTCAATGACCTCATTGGTCTGATACATTGTTTCTAAAAGTTCAGTACCCCAATCAATCATATTCTTGCATATACACTTCTATTTTTTTTTTATAAACATAGTATCCGAGCCAGCTTATACGTACCTCAACTAATTCTATAGATACCTGTCAGTCTGCCATCTCCCGGGGTGAATTTATAGGCAAAAGTTAGAGCACGTGAACACGTGGTCTCTCTGTAAAACTAGGTACTATTTTATGTATATATTTTTTTTAAATTAGTATAATATTATCTGCTGGCATCATGCTATAAGAAGACTAAGTGGTGCACTTAGTTGAAAGTTAGGTTATTTACCTAGGAGTCTAGGGATCAGTTCCCACTAAAAATTGTCTGATTCATACAGCCGACCCCAACTAGTTGAGATGGAGACATAGTTGTAATTGTTGTTGTCTATATATATGTGTCCAGAAATGAATTTTCAAGATTTTCTAGGGGACTGCTGAGCTCTTGTTTGATAAAATGTTTCACTAAAATCTTGATAGTGAATTTAACAAGGCTAGATGACAGTAGATAAATCAAGTAGATGGAGCAGAGAGCAAGATATAGCATTTGAGAATGCATTGGCAACTTATCCTGAGGATTCTACAGATAGGTGGGAGAAAATTGCAGCTGATGTTCAAGGGAAAACCTTACAGGAGGTTAAGAATCATTATGAACTCTTACTCGATGATGTGAGTCGGATCGAGTCTGGTTGTGTGCCTTTGCCTTGCTACAACTCTTCTTCTGACAGGTCATCGAGCCATGGTGGTGGTGAAAGAACAAGCAAGAAGAGTGGGGTTTCAGGGAGGTTAAACGGTGAGTCAAATGATGGAGGTAAATCTACTAGGTTGGAGCAGGACCGGCGGAAAGGGGTTGCTTGGACGGAGGATGAGCACAGGTCAGTAACCGTTGAGCTTCAGTTACTTCAGTACAATATTAAGCTAGATGTTTGTTTGTTGTATATTTGTAAGAGTCTGATGAATATGTACCTTGTGTTTGAGGTTGTTACATACTCCCTCCGTTTCAATCTGTTTGTCTGGTTTTGACTTGACATGGAGTTTAAGAAAGTAAAAAAGACTTTTGGATCTTGTAGTCTTAAACTAAGATATGTAGAATGTACCAAAATGTCTGTTATTCTTGTGGTTTAAACATGTCATGTGGAAAGTTGAAATTAAGAGTTGTCAAAAAAGGAAAGAGGCATTCCTTTTTAAACAAACTAAAAAGGAAAGTAAGGCAAATAAATTGAAATAGGGGGAGTGTCATTTAGGATAGTGGTACTTTCTGTTTCATTTTTCGCTTCATGTTTCAGTGATATAATCTTATCAACCTTAGCTTTATGTTCCTTCTGGCAAAAACTTTCTTTGCTTGGAAACATAACAACTGTCGTCACGAGGGTGTACTTCATGAAGTCATAGGATTAAGTTGTTGCCAGACATTTGTTAAACTGTATTATCCTTCTGTCACTTCCAGAAAATACTCTTTTGATGGGAGACATGGTCGATAGAGAAACATTCCAAGTGATTAAGGGGTTTTCGCGAGTCTGAATGTTAAGATTATAGATTTCTGTTTATGCATAAGATAGTAATTACAGATTGATGTTTCTTTTCCTAATCCCTAGAGTTTTTCTTTGTCTAATTCAAGCTACTTGCAAGTGTATGACATTGGTTTCTAAAACACATAAAAACGATTTAATAACTATATAACTAGTTAACCATAAGAGGTACTTCTACCAAGCAGTGCAGCTTATTGTGGCAGGCATAGCATAGCCGCAAAGTTTTCCTGCTTAACTGGAAACTCGTGTTGGTTATTGAATATAAGCAGCATATATTAGTCTGTGAAGTTTAAGCTCACAATATGTCAAGTTGTTGCGGACAGGCATAAGAATGTTGCTATTTCAGTAGCAGTGTATTGTAGGTCTCCTTCGGAGCAATTTCAACTTATTAAGTCACTCTTTGTCCGGCATCTTAATCAGATAATGGTTCACTTGGATGCACCTTTTCATCCTAAAATGCGCGTTGCACTTCTTGAAATTCCTGAAACTGGATCTTGTTTTGTAGCAATTGGACTTCTCATTTGTTGTCTACAGATATAATAATTGAAGATGCATATTCTTACTAACATCTTCTGCATTCTAGATACCGTTTAACATCCTTCCGATTTTGTATTGACAGAGACTTTCTTCATTTGCTTTATCGTTGTTGGTATGCAGATTGTTCCTTCTTGGTCTGGAAAAGTATGGAAAAGGTGATTGGCGAAGTATTTCTCGAAACTTTGTTGTGACAAGAACTCCTACACAAGTGGCCAGTCATGCCCAAAAATATTTCATACGTTTAAACTCGATGAACAAGGATAGAAGACGAACAAGTATACATGACATTACTAGTGTTAATAATGGAGATGTCTCAGTACCTCAAGTTCCTATCACTGGCCAAACAATTGGTGCTGGAGCAGGAGGTTCCAACAAACAATCTCAAACAACACCAATCGCTCCCATTGGAGTTGGCATATATGGAACGACCACCATCGGCCAACCAGTAACAGGACCACTTGTTCATGTTGGTCAGAGGCAGATCCAGGATTTGGACATTATGGGTTCGAGTTTGGGATTTTACTACAGCCAATCTTGATTTTCAGGGTACTTATCTAGTGAACTTCTTAACACACATACAGAATGCGAGCCAAAGCTTCTGGCTTCGTATCATGAACCCATAAGTTCAATACTACCTCCGCCTCTGCAGTCGGTACACCTGTGAATCTTTCTCCACCGACATACAAGTCGTACAGTGTCCAATCTCCAATTCCAAAAGCAGTGGTTGCTGGTTCTTACAATGAAACACACATCTACACTTTAGTGACATATTTTTAGAGAAAAACATTAGTGTACAAAGGCAAAACGGAATAGTCTTATGCTTGTTCATGTTTAGTGCAATCTTCCTCAGTGGTGTATGAATAATATTTGTTAATGTCACATAAACATTAGCTCAGGGCTTTGATCTAGTGGTAAGAGAAATATTAGATTATCTTATAGTGAATCTTTACTCTACCTTTATAAGGTAGGGGTAAGGTTGCATACACACCACATTTTCCGAACCCCACTTGTGAAATTATACTAGATAAGTCGTTGTTGTTATAATGAATCTTTTGTTTTCCTTCTTGCTTGTTTAGTTTCATATACCCACTTTACGCAAGAAAAAGTGATAGATTACGACTTAATTAAAATTTAAAGTGATCTTTAGACCGAAAAGAATAAGGGTGCCTTAGGTAAGAAGGAAAATGCTTTCTAGAAAATTAAGAGAGTTTGTTACTTATTCTCTCGTGTTCTATTAGTAAGTAGTATCCTAAAACATTTATATATAAACTAGATAAATAGGTGTGGGATATCATGGGGGCTACGGTGGTGGGGTGCAGGGCCGACTCAACAACATTCGGGGCCTAAAGCCAAACTTCAACAAGGGGAAGAAACCATTGCCCTAGTTCATGATTTCACATGTCAGTTCAACGTACAAGCATATTTGCATAACGTACAAGCATATTAGCACAATGTACCACATTTAGGAAAGTTCTACTGCTGTGACAAACAAAGTTCACATCGTTCTCTTCTGACTTGTTTCCACTGCCCCAATGAGTCCACTGACCATTCCAGTTCATCCTTCTTCATTCCCCCTTACCAATCCAGCAAACCCACAAACCACCATTTTCACTTTACCAAACAGACCAAGAATCTTGATTCCTCAAGCTACATTTTCTTCTGCTTCACCAAGTTCTCCTCTTTGGACCATTTCAGAGATAGTCAAGGCTGTTAATGGCAGAATCATTAAGTGGGGTCCACCAGGAACAATCTGTACGGACACCAGAACTCTTGAACCAGGACAATGGTTCCTCCCTCTTGTTGGCCAAAATTTTGATGCCCATAATTTCATTACCCCTGAATTGGCCACCAAAGGTTGTGTTGGAGTGATTGGGAACTGGGTTTGTGAGGGTTGGAACAATGGGTTTGTACAAGTGGAGGATGACACTATGAGTTCTTTGAAAAGTTTGGGTTTTTATTCAAGAAACAGGTTTAATGGTTGTTTGATTGGGTTAACAGGAAGTGTGGGGAAAACCACTACAAAGACTATGGTAGCATTGGCTTTGGAGAGTGTTGGAAGTGTTTATTATAGTCCAGGGAACTGGAACAATGAGATTGGGGTCGCGTTATCGCTTATTGGGATGCCGATGGATGTGGGGTTTGGGGTTTTGGAGATGGGGATGAGCAAGAAAGGAGAGATCTTGGAGCTGTCCAGGATGTGTAGACCAGATGTAAGGGTGATTCTGAATGTCAGTGCTGCACATTTGGAGAATTTCGCGAACTTGGAGGAGGTTTCCATGGCGAAAGGAGAGATTTTAGAAGAAGCAATGCCAGGGGATGTGTGTGTATTGAATGGTGATGATCCTCTTGTCATGAGCCTCCCAGTTCCAGTTGGAGTTAAGAAGGTGACTACTATTCCTTGTTTTCAATGGTTCTTTGTATTGATGTTCTTTGTGGTCAAGCTTCCTTTTGGTTGGTCATAGAATTAGTTCCTCGTGTATGAACTAGCTAATACTCCCTCTGTTTCAGTTTGTTTGTCTTACTTTCCTTTTTAGTCCGTTTCGAAAAGAACGTTGCTTTCCTAATTTGGCAACTTTTTAATTTCAACACCGACATGACATGTTTAATACCACAAGATTAAAGCACATTTTAATACATTGTACATATCTTTACTTTAAGACCACAAGATTCAAAAGTTTCTTTACATAAACTTTGTGCACAGTCAAACTAAGGCAACAAACTAAAACGGAGGGAGTAAGAGTTAAATGTTATGTGCCCTTTCCTTGCTTTTTAGTATTGGTAGGTAATCTTGAAATGGAGAATTCCACTATGAATCTTGCATATACTTCTTTGAATTTAAGATGTTTTTGATAAGTAAGAAATTTCGTTAATGTGCACCAAGTGAGTGCGTCATATTTACAGCAAAAAGGATTTCATCTTCCTTGTTTCTTAAATTTGCTGGGAACATCATGAAATCAATAATAGAGTTCACATCAGGCTCGAAAGACCTTCCTCCAATTTCAGATATAAAAAGTACTTAGGAAGTTTCAAACTGAAATGATAGCATGTGCTCAGAACTGTTTAGTAATTACAATTTGACATGAAATTTCACTTGCCAATACCTGCATGATCAGGTACTAATGTGATATTACAAATCCTTAAATAAGAGGTGATGACCCTCATTTCATGTATCGCTGGTTGCCTAATCTACAAAAGAAATAATCCCCAAATCGCCTGCAATCGTGGAATGACGACCTCTTCCAGTAATTCAACTTGACCCTAAATGCTTGTTTCACATTCAGGATACATAATATGCACTTGAATATAAGTCTTTGCATGTTCCTACACAATTACGTTAGGATGTTTAATGCGGCAGTAATCAAGTGCAAACATGAAGGCCACCCTGTACCTGCCTGATAGCTCTAGGAGATCATATTAATTAATGTGATAACAAATGACACCTATTGAATCTCTCCAACTCTTCATGAATCTAAAGCGGCATAATACCTAAACATGCCCTTTGACTTGGCGCCAACTTGCATCTATGTCCTCCAACTTTGGATGTGCACAAGTAGACACTTAAACTTGTATAAAGTTGAACAAATAGACATATACGTTCCACGTGGTGCCCTACGTGGCAATATAGCATCTTACATGGCGTCCTACGTGTGTTATGCCAAGTAGGACGAGCATGTCTACTTGTTCAACTTTATGCAAGGTTAAGTGTCTACTTGTGCATATCCAAAGTTGGAGGGCATAGATGCAAGTTGGCGCCAAGTTAAAGGGCATGTTTATGTATTATGCCATCTAAAGCACACATACCACCCTCACTCAGTCACTCATCATGTCCATGTGATCTGTTAGATACAGTTGTACGCTTAAAGATTAGAGCAGAAATGCAAACCTTGTCTTTCTCAAAAAAAATAAAAAATAAAAAATAAAACAAGGGCTGCGTTTCTGCTAATCTTTTATATTGTTAAACAATGATGACTTGGCTGGGGAGTGTCACCACTGGGATTTGAACCTGAGACCTTAGGTCTCATGGCTCTTTTAACCCACTTCATTGATCACTACAGTAGGAGATACGAGCCGAAGAAACAAGAATTCTGTTGCTTTTAATCTTTATGTACTGTGAAACTATGATGGCTTGGCTCGGGAGTCTACTTTTGGTTATATTTCTTGATTTCATTTTCTCTTTTCTTGCTCAAGGTGCTATTTGGTCGAAAGTTGGGCTGTGATGTTCGTTTAGTTTCTTCACAAATCATAGATGGAGGTCGCGGAATACAAATTGTTCTAGAGGGGTTCAACGAGATGTAAGTTCGTCAGAACTTTTCTTCAATCATTCTGTCGAGCATGCTATTCGCGTTGGCGCAAAATTTGAACTATTACACACCTTGGTTTGAACATCTTCAGAATTCTATATTTTTATAATCCCCTTATATTGTTCCCTTTTCCAAATTGTGGTAAAATATGGTTTTCTGCTATTGATGCAATTTGTATATATTTGATGTTCCTTATCTGAAAGGGCTTTTACCAGCAGGCCTGCCTTCATCTTTTGTCTCTTTGGTGTGATTTTAGATGTTATTAATTAGATAGAACGTGACAGATATCACTATCCCCTCTTTTCATAGCTAATAGAGAAGAGACTTTTGTATTTTCCACATCTGTTGTTAGTGCTACACTCTTGCGCTATTCTTGAACAAATGAACTTTACTTTCTTATAACAGATACGTTCTGTAATTTCTCTGTGGGTTAGAACTACCATAGTTTAAAGAATTTTGGTTGACGAAATATTCTTATAAATTGTCTTATCAAGGAAATGCCTTTCTTGATTTAGTCTATTGAAATCTGAAACATAATATTAATTGTGTTATTCATTAAAACAGTCGGTCCACTTTAAGGCGCTCTCTCTCTCATTTTGTAACAAGATAGCTTCTCTTTTTTTGAAATTGGTAACTGAGATAGCTTCTCTTTGGTCCTCGAGGAATAAATAGGATGGTCATTGTTAAAAGTAGTATGTTACATTTTGGTATTTTTAAAGAGAAGATGGTAGTTTATTCAGGAAAAAATTATGAAGTTTAAGTTGACATTCTGTGAATAAATGATGAGAAACCCTTCAAAAGACATGGCTGTCACTGAAATACACAACTATGTATATTTCTAAAATTTCTCTGCATCATTTTAGGGTATTTAAAGTTTCATTCATACTTCCCTTCTACTGCAACTCAATACCATTCTATTTATTTGACATGTCGGCAAATATTCAGGGTTAAATTCGTAATCTCAAGTCCTGCTCTGCATTTGGCCGTTAATGCATGTGCAGCAGCTGCTGTGGCTAGTGCTCTTGGTGTTCCTCTTGCTCTAGCCGGAAATTCCTTATCCAGATTTATACCTGTTCACAGGAGATCAGAGCTTGAAGTAGCCGAAAATGGGATTACAATAATAAATGATGTTTACAATGCAAGTCCAGCTAGTACTCAAGCTGCCATTGACTTGTTAAGAAACATTGATTGCAAAGGTAAACGAGTTGCTATACTCGGGGACATGCTTGAACTTGGTCCAACAGAAATCAAGTTTCATGAGTTGATGGTCCATAGTTGCTGCGATGCCAACTTTGATGTGGTTGCACTTGTTGGAACAAGGTTTCTAAGTGCAGCTGAGAGTATAGACTTTGTGCGGGAGATAAAACTGGTGTGCACCACTGATGCTCACCAGATGGCTTCTAAAATTATCAATTACTTAAATAGTGGTGATGTCATCCTTGTCAAAGGCAGTCGTCAATTAGGAATGGAAGTGATTGCCGATGCAATTAAATCTATCCACTTAGCAAATACTACTGACAGAAATTTTGCAATGTGATCGTGCTAGAATAAATCAGTATGCTGGTTCAACTTTGTTCAAGACCTCCTGATATGGTAGCTCAGGGCCCAGTAGCTGGCAATTTTTCTGGCGTAACCATAGATCATTAACCTTTGGTGCTTCCAGCACCTTCTTATGGTCTTTCCGAAAAATGCTGGAAGGTCAGGGTAGCATATGTGTTGGCTTTCAGGTGACAAGCTCTTTGTACTGGTAAAGTGCTTAAGCTGCTGATAGAAGCCCTTGCAAAAGATGCTTTCTTCAGTTTAGTATCATGAAGAATGAATATAAGGAATGCGAAACTTACAGTTTGTATGGATGAAGCGCCTCTTTACGGATACTTTCTGCAACGTTGCCACCAAAGGATTCAATAAAACCATATTCTTACTCGGGGAATGACGCTCCAGAAAACAACTTATTGTTCAAGAAGTCGCTCAAGGTAATGAAGCCTTTGAAAATATGCTCCCTGTTGCCAGAGTACTTTTCTCACTTTGATTTCCTTATGAGACTTGGTAAAATGCTCAGAGTGAATTTTCCGAAATGTCAGAAAGGAGAGTAATTCAGAAGGCGTCACATCAAATTCACAGCGTTAGTTTATATTATTTCGAATTGCTGAACAATAAGGTCTTTCTGGAAGGACGAATTCTGAAGGAGATTCATCAAGTATAGGACAATGAATCAGATTTTATTGCAGGCTGAGATCTTTCAAGAGGAGCCAGTAAGATTTATGTCTGTGAACCTGTAATATGAAAGCAAATGAGAAATTTGTGCACCGGGCTGTTAGTAGTAGTAGTAGTATCAGAAGCACAACACTTGAAATCCAACGACATAAAAAGAGCAACTGAGTAAGAAGCGGAATCTGATGCAACTGCCCTTATCTTCGATTTGAAGGTAGAAAGGAGGATTGCTTGCTTACAAGTTCGTCTTTTACAGGGCCAGACAAAGAATGACAGATGCCAGAATGCTTTATGTGAAATGTGAATTTGCTAAACCATAGCCAGCCTTCTGTAATATCATGGGAGGTTAATTGTTACTAGGTGAACAAGCCAATTCTTCGCCAAAAACCAACCATGTTCTTTATGTTTTACATTGTGGTGCATGCTTTGTGGCTCCCTGAATTTGGATAGGAAAAGTTCTGCAGTTGTTGAGGCGAGAAGACGAACAACAACATAGCCGGTGTAATCCCACAGTGTACACAACCTTACTCCTACGTTGTGAAGGTAAAGAGAATCAACAAGAAAAGGAAATACAATAGTGAAGAAGCCATGTAGAAAATAATGGAGAAAAGAACAGTAGTAACAATTAACAAATAATAATATGATAGTCAAAGTAAAATGCGAACAAATAATTATTATTGTTATTCACATGCAATACAAGAAATTTCATCAACATTTTACTCTCTTATCCTCCAGGGTGTGCAAGCTTTGAATAAGGGTTTTGCAGTTGACAGCTTCTCTGCAAGCCTGATACATACTGCCTTTGGCCTCTAACTTTTCTTCTTACAACTAAAATGACACTTGGGTTGTGTATATGGCACATGATAACATACAATACATTTGTTTTATAGGACTAAATACCAATTTCCTTTCTTTAGAATCATATTTTACTTGAAAGAACCTTTAGTTCATTACTTGGAGCATAGTTTAAAATCATTACTTACCCACTTAGCGTAACTGGTAAAGTTGCTGCCATATGATATGGTTACATGTTCGAGCTATAGAAATAGTCTCCCGTAGAAATGCAGGCAGCAGGCCTACAATAGATCCTTGTGGTCTGGCTTTTCTCCGGACCTCGTGCATAGTGGACAAGTAAATGCATTAATAAATGACTATAGTTAATAATAAGGGTAAATTATAAATTAAGTCATAAATTATCTCTTAATTTTCTAAAGCGGATAAATAAAAATGAACATCTATTTTTAATATAACGTACAAGTAAAAGTGGATTGAAAGTACCCAATGAAAGTGCGCGAGGTTGCCTAGACACCACCACCATCATTAATAAAAAGTTAAATACTATTTTGAATCAAATTTTGTATATTATCATTATATAAGGTATGACCTCTTAATAATTGGACTTTCTTGTGAGAATTGTCTTATTTTAAAGTAGAGCAAATTTTAAAAATACTAGCCCAACTGAAACTAATTGAGCTTTTTTACCAACAATTTGCTAATTACAATCCATATCAATTATTTAAATGCCAAGTAAAAAACAAAATAAAAAAAAGGGTCGCCTCCCTCTGTTTCTCTTTCTGTTTTCAACACCTCTCTATGTTTCTCTTTCTGTTTTCAATGCCTCTCTCTCTCTCTTTCTGTTTCTCTCCCTCTTTCTCTCTTTCTCGCCTCTCTCTCTTTTTTTTTCTCTCTCTTCTCGCCCATAACAAATAGAGTTCAAATACTAGAAAGTAATACACTGTTTGTTAGGGTAAGAAATATTTGTATGGTGTAAAAATTTCTTACTAATGATATCTATGACTTAAATTCAAAAAAGTAATCAGGAGAAATCTTGCAAAAAATAACTAATTACATCTATTGACGGTTATTTACTAATATCAATGTCAGGACTTTAGCACCCAAAGAACACTTAAAGGGGTAACATCACTCTCCCTCTTTCTCTTTTCTCTCCCTCTCGTTCTCTGTCTCTCTCCCTTTCTCTTTCACTTTTTCTTTTCCTCTTTGTATTTTGTATTGTTATCTCTCTCTTTGTCTCTCCCCCTCTTTGTATTTCGTATTTTCACCTCTTTCTCTTTCTTTTTCTTCTTTCGAATACAATTCTATCAACGAATACAAATACAATTCGTATCAATGAAATACAATTTGTATTTAATTAATTCAGCTAATACAAATACAATTCGTAATAACGAAATACAATTTGTATTCAATTGTATCAACGAATACAAATACAAATATAATTCGTAAGCAAAAAAAAATTGTATTAAATTGTATCAACGAATACAAATACAATTCGTATCAATAAATAGATAATACAATTCGTATCAAGAATACAATTTCTCTTTCTCTCCTCTTTGTATTATACATATTACAAATACAAATACAATTCGTATCAACGAATACAATTTCTCATTCTCTCCTCTTTGTATTATACATATTATAAATACAAATACAATTCGTATCAACGAAATACAATTTGTATTCAATTGTATCAACGAATACAAATACAATTCGTATCAATAAATAAAAAATACAGTTCGTATCAACGAATACAATTTCTCTTTCTCTCCTCTTTGTGTTATACATATATATTATATACAAATACAAATGTCTCATTTGAGAATTTTGTTGAAAAAAAGTCCCCTGTTAAGAGAAAATGAGAGAAAGAGATGGAGAGAGGAAGAGAGGCAGCGAGAGGGAGGGAGAGGGGAGCGCGATTGGGGAGAGAGGGAGGAGAGTGGCCAGCGAGATTGAGAGAGAGGGAGGAGAGTGGCGAGAGAGATGGATGGGAGAAGTAGAGGTTGTATACCAATAGTTTTGACTAATTGGTAAGGAGCGTAATTGATTTAAACTATAGGCATGGAGTGTAATTAGGCCTCTAATGTTGGTATCTTATGTAATCTGAACTTTCAAATATACCAACCCTAATGAACTTAATTAGGCCTCCATAGCAACACTTTGCTAATTACAATCCATACCAACTATTTAAATGCCAAGCAAAAATTAAAAAGGAAAAAAAATGCTCGCCTCATATCTTTCCTCTCTGTGTGTCTTTCTGTTGCTCTCCCTATTTCTCTTCCTTCTTGCCTCTCTTTTCTCTACTCTCTCTCTCTCTGTCTCTCTCCCTTTCTCTTTTACTCTTTGTATTTTGTATTTTCATCTTTCTCCATCTTTGTATTTTATATTTTCATCCTCTTTCTCTCTCTCTTTTTCTTCTTTCAAATCAACGAATACAATTATATTCAATTGTATCAACGTGTATCAACGAATACAAAATACAATTTGTATCAACGAACGAATACAATTGTATTCAACGAATACAAAATATAATTTGTATCAACGAATACAAAATACATTCCGTATCAACGAATACAATTTGTATCAGTGATCCGTATCAACGAATACAATTTATATTCAATTGTATCAACGAATACAAAATACAATTCGTATCAACAAATACATTTATATCAACGAATACAATTGTATCAACGAATACAAATTAATACTAATTCAATCACGCCAAAAAGCCAACAAATACATTCAGTACTAATGCAATCACACCTAATATATTAATGCTTTGTTCAACTTTTGCATCCCTTTGGCAGCCATTTGGTCGAATTGGATCAGGGAGAGGGAGAGAGAGAGAGAGGGAGAGAGAGATGAATAGATAGGAGAAGGAGAGGCTATAATTGTATATACCAATAATTTTGACCTATCGACAAGGAGTGTGATTAATTTAAACTATAGGCATTGAGCGTAATTAGGCCTTCATTGTTGACGTGTTATGTAATTATCCCTTTAAAGTAAGCATTTGACCATAAAAATTCAAATACTTTTTATTTATTTAAAATTTATGGAGTTGGAATTGAATGTGAAATTGTGTTGATTTTGTTTTTTACAGAAAATATTTAAATTAATGTTCATGCTAGAATGTATTTAAATATAACTTTAAAAGGAAAAAAATGAGTTTGAGAAATAAGTTAAAAACAGTTTTTCAAATTTAAAATACCAACTTTTAATCGATTTTGAAATTTTCATAACCAAACAAATAATTTTCAAATAAAAGTAAATAAATTATTCCGGAAAAACGTAAACAATTTTGATGCCCAAACAGATTCCAAATTGGTAGTCCTCCGTTTCTAAATAAGTGATCTTTTAGCCTTTTTATTTTGTTTCTAAATAAATAAGTGATCTTTTATATAATCAAGAAGATATTAATAATGTTATTCCAATTTTACCCTTCTTAAAATAAAGAGAGTTTTGTATAATCAAAAAAATATTAAAAAGTTATATTTTTTTCAAAGTATATATTAAGGGTAAAATATTATTTATTTAATTTCTTAAATGGTGTGACAAAGCTAAAATAATCACTTATTTTGTAACGGAGGCCGGAGGGAGTATTGGAAAACTTTTGCCGCCAATAGGTCCAGCTCTATAAATACACCGAAATTGTGACCCGATCCCCTTTCAAGAAATCTCGTTTGATCTTCCCATTGTGCAAAAAAATGCAGGTAAATTCATAGTAAATCAATTTCATATATTCAATTTCAATCATCATATACTTTTTGCTTCAATTTTTCAAAACCCTATTTTCAATTTTTTTTTTTAAATCCAAAACCCTAAATATCTTTTTTCCTACTTAGTGTGCATATGTTTTTTTTTTGGGTTGAATTGGTTTGTTAAACTCCTCAAATTCATATTCAATTTCGATTTGTTTATCTCCTTAATCTAAAACCCTAGTTTGTTTTTTCATTTCAGTGTATACGTCTTTGTAAATTTTTTTATGTTTGTTAATTTGTTGGATGCGTATGTGATTTAAAGTGTTTATACTTTGTTGTGATACAGGCTAGTGACAGGTTCAATATCAACTCCCAGCTTGAGCACTTACAAGCTAAATACGTTGGAACAGGACATGCCGACTTGACTAGATTGTAAGTTTTTTTTTTTTTTTTTTTTTTTGGATGAAGTTAGGGGAATTCATTTCTTGTACTTCGATTATCGCACTATTTTGTTGTAGCTATGGTGCTTTGTCATGCGTTTTGCCTTTTTAGTGTCTGCTTTGATATGCTCTTTCTTAAGCTGAGGGTCTATTGGAAACAACCTTTCTACCTCCCGAGGTAGAGGTAAGGTCTGCGTACACTCTACCCTCCTCAGACCCTACTCGTGGGATTACATTGGGGTTGTTATTGACTTGTTGTTGATGAAGTAAGGGGAATTCATTAGAAGGCATCAAGAAGATGCAAGGAAGTACACAAAAATGGGTAGTTAGCTCCATAACAAGTGGATCTATACTAAGGCCAGCTAGCTAATAAAATTCGAAAGAGATTAGCAATATTTATAGGGGTGAGATAGTTCCAACTAAAAAGAGTAACTAAGCATCTAGCCTTGAGGGAGTAGGTTGGAGTTGATATGCCATGAAAACACCTTTGATTTCTTGTCCAAATACACCAAAAATTACTGTTGGGATCATTTTCCGGATCTTTTTGATGGCTTTGTCAATTCCCCAATAACACTAGCTTTCATAGGCTTGCTTTGATCAGTGTTGTCAAAGGCGCCTTTAAAGTGCTTTTAAGCCCCGAAGCGGGTGTTCAAAACATGTTGAGCGCTTTGCCTCGCTTAATGTGCGCTTTAATGTCGTCATCAAGGCCCTTAACAATACTTCCCTTGCCAATGAAAATTTCTTGAAGAGACAACACTAAGCAATAATATTTCACTTTATTGTTATTTTTTTCAATTTCTTTGTCCATATATTTGTTATTCATGCTTATAATTATTAGTTTTGGACTAAACATATATATTTGTATTTTTCTCCATTTGCGCCTTTTTTCATTAAATTCCACGCTTCATTTGCGCTTTGCGCTTAAAGCCCCAACGGACCTTAGAGCTTTTTGCACTGCCTTTAATGTTTGTGGCATCGCCCATTTCAGACCAAAAATAGAATAGAAAAGGCTCCATATTTTCTTTGCAACTGAACAATGAAGGAAGAGGTGGTTGATACTTTCTGCATACTGCTGACACATGTAGCATCTGTTTACTAGAGCAATTTTCCTCGTGCATAAGTTGTCTCGAGTGAGACATACCCACTTTAGAACTAACCAGGTGAAGCAAATCACCTTGGTAGGCACCTTAGTCCTCCAATATGCTTTCCGGGCTAATTATTTATCATTCCATTCTGACCACAAAGGTGTTTGTAACCATCTCTAACTGAGTATTTGCGCTTCTTAGAGTTTTCCCAGTTGAGTCTGTCTGGCTGCTGATCATTAGTGTGGTAGCCTTTCAGGGAGATGAGCGTAGATAGAAAGGCCACCAACCCCAGTCCTGCAAATTCCTTCTGAAGAGAGGGCACCAAGTACCATTTTCTCTATTAGGAGCCACAATGGATTCCCTGTTCGAACATGTTCATCAGTGGTGTGCTTCCCAGCCATCTATCTCCCAAAATTTGACATGATCTCCTTTCCCAATTGTAAAGTTAACTTTGTAAAAACTCCTCGCAGTGTTTGCTAATATTCTTCCGGAGTCCCAAAACCATGATGAGTGCTTATTTTCTTTGTGCATCAGTGGTTGTGCTTTCCATATTTAGTATCAATGATGCCCTTCCATAGCCCATGTTCCTCCTGCCCATACCTCCATAGCCATTTCAGTAACATCGGCTTGTTATGTGATTGCAAATCTCTAATAGCCCGACCTCCTTGAGATTTTGATTGAGTTACCTTAGACCATTTCATTAGGAGGAATTCGTGTGTTCTACTGCCTCCTTCTCATAAGAATTTCCTCCTGAGTTTGTCTATCTGTTTTAGGTTGGTATTGAAAACAATGACATGTGGTATGTAGGGAGGCTATCTATGACATTGTTAATTAGGGTTAATTTGCCACCCTGAATAAGTACTTGATCTACCAGGTTGCAAGCTTCTTTTCCAAACTCCACTCCAAACTTCACTCGATCTGAGTTTGGCTCCCAGAGGGAGTCATAGATATGTGGTGGGAAAGGTGTCTGTCTTGCAACATAGGATTTTTGCTAGCTCCTGTATATTAGGGACTTCATTCACAAGATAAATAATTTTTTTAACTTGCTGATGTGAAGTCCAAATAGTGCCTCAAAAATCATCAGTGTTAAGTTTAGATTCATTGCTTGAGTTCTTACAGTACCTTAGAATATGAGAGTATCAACTGCAAAAAGTAGGT
This sequence comes from Jaltomata sinuosa, assembly GCA_003996215.1. Classification (NCBI taxonomy): domain Eukaryota; kingdom Viridiplantae; phylum Streptophyta; class Magnoliopsida; order Solanales; family Solanaceae; genus Jaltomata; species Jaltomata sinuosa. The sequence continues at coordinate 452,455 of QJPP01007196.1, read as the reverse complement.
AGGAGGCAGTGACTGAGCTACCATGGTTCCTTCCCACTTGATACCCTTGTATCCACCGCAACTGTTTAGCCTTATCCAACATTTTAGTGAATCCATTGTCAGAATGAAAAGGAAAGGGGATATGGGTCTCCCCGCCTTAAGTACATTCAGAAAAATTAGAGAGTAGACGGAAAGGGTAAGGAGATCAGACCCTCCAAGAAAAAGAACATGCCAAATTTCAAGAATGAAAAAAAACATTTTTCCAAGTAAGAAAGACGAGAGTAAGATGAAGTGCTACAACTGCTATGTTTCAGGGCAATTTACTCATGAGTGTACTGAACCGAAAAAAGTAGCATTTCAAAATGCATCTCTAAGTGCTACATATGTTTTTAGCACTGTTTTACTAGCTGAAATTTTATCCTATGTGGATTGTAGACTGGGGACCACCGACCATGTGAGCTGTGGTTGAGAAGTGTGTGGAGTTTTGTTGTGTCTCACCTGATCAAGGTAGATATATGTAGGAAATAATGCAAAAAGTTTGAAGTCTGAGAGATAGACACTTGCAAAATGGACTTGCTTGGTGCCCAATTTTTGATGTTGAATGACGTCCTATATAGTTCAGAGATTCGATGGAACTTAGTTTTTGTGTCTGTTTAAATTTTAGTCGCAATGGTGTTAGAATTACTCAAGACAATGGTTTTTATGATTTTGGACTTTGTTATGGTGGTTTTATTGTTTGACTGTAATCCTTCAACTTATGACTATTATGTCAACCGTTGTGTTATGCCTTCTTATTTTAGTAACAACGATGTTGATGTTATTACATAGCAGCATGCAAGATCGGGTCACACAGGGAAAGACAAGATGAATAGATTGGCAAAAAGATATTATGTTCTTTCTCCAAAATTGAAATGCTAATATGTGAAAATTGTCTTGCCTGAAAGATTACACGTATACCATTTGGGAAGGCTACGAAAGTTTATTTCCCAACAACAACAGCAACATGCCAGTGTAATCCCACACGTGGGGTTTGGGGAGGGTAGGATAGGATGTACGCAGACCTTACCCCTTCTTTTGTAGGGGAGAGAGGTTGTTTCTAATAGAACCTCGCTCAAAAGAAGTAATCAAAACAGTATTGAATAGAAAATAGTGACAACAAAAACAATATAAATAAAGCAACAATCGTAGTAAGGAATAAAGAATAAAATCCTTCGTGCATACTAAATGATAATCCTAAATAAGAGGATGAGTAGAGGGCACTTGCCTCCTGCCTCTCTCTCACAAGATTACGGCAACACTCGGCTACCTACCATCCTTTTACCCTAATTCTCGACCTCCATTCACTCCTATCTATGGTAGATAGAGAGTTGATTTTCCATTGCAATTAATCCATTATGACATTTGTGGTCCAATGAATGTGAGGGCTAGTCTGGTGCTTTGTATTTTATTACATTTATTGACGATTTTATGCATTTTGGTTATATCTATTTGCGTTGTCATAAATCTGATGCACTTCAATGCTTTAGAAAATATATGAATGAAGTTTAGAATCAACAGGACAAAAGGATAAAGACCTTATGAAGCGATAAAGGCCATGATTATCTAGCAAGATAGTTTGAAGAATTGTGTAATGAGAAAGGCACTGCCAGACAGTTAACTATTTCTTACCCACCTCAACAAAATGGTATAGCAGAAAGGAGAAATAGAACACTATTGGACATGACAAGGTCCATGGTGTGCATACAAATTTACCTATCTTCTCCCGGAGGAATACATTATTGACTGCAACCTACATATTGAATAAAGTGCCTTCTAAATTAGTATCTTCCACTCTTTATGAGCTATGGACTATCATAAACCAAACCTGAGTGATCTACGACCTTGGGGTTATGCTGCATATATATCTTGATGTAAGTCCGGGAAGTACTCATTGCATGGAAGGCTATCTACTTGACACAAGAGTTAAGAGTGTTTCAAGAGAGTACGAAAATCAAGAATAAATACAAGAAAAGCTTAACATTATATTTTAGGGTCCTTTTGATAATAGCATAATGTATATGTAATTAAGGGCTTTTATGTTTTTTGTTATCTTAGTTAACCCTAGCAGTATAAATAGAATATGATGAAAATTATTTGCTTAGACAACATTGATGGATGAACACTCTTGGTGAGTTGCGCGGGTTTTATCCCTTTATCTCTACATTGGATCTCTCTTGAATATCTTTTGGTGAGATTATTCATGTATGAGTTCAATTTTCTTCTCCCTAGAATTTAATATTGTAGTTGTTTATTCAAATTAGAGGGTCGCAAATTTACATTTGTTGGTCTCTAATTTACTTCAATTGTAGGATGGTTCTTTCTTTCTTCTCCATCTCCCTCGATTTCTTAATTATCTCTTGAATCTCTCTATCTTGTATTTCATTTTGCAACATATCTTTATAAGATACTCAGAATCAAAACACTTCAAAGGGTGTGTTCATTAGTGAATTGAAAGATGGAAGTATTACCGAAATTGAATCACGATATCACATTTCTTGAAAATGATTTTCCAAGGAAGGTGAGCCTCTTTATGCAATATTGAATCACGAGATGTCATATTTTGTTGTGGCATGTTTGTAAGTTACCTATTTCTGCATTCCTTGAAATGAGGTTCTTTATTGTAACTATGGTTTTGTAGGTGGATTATCTATAGTCTCTGTTTGACATTTATTGACTATGTTGAGAGTTTATTATTTTAGTATAATAGCGATACTGATGTTTTGGATATTCTTTATTTGACTTAGTGAGTGGGCAGTGAACATTCAGCGTGACAGTTACGCATCCTATGTTGGGCACTACCCAATGTTGGCGTATTTTGCCATTGCAGAAAACGAATCAATTGGAAGAGAACGCTACAATTTTATGCAGGTTTGTGCTTGTTAAAAATGCTAATCTTGTTTTTTAGTTACTTTGATTTTTAGATCTTAATATGCTGGCTTGCATACTGAATTGTTCCTTAGTTTTTCTATGTTGATTTGCATAATGAGTGAACTAAGTGCTTTTAGTTTACGGTTCTGCATTCCTTTACCAACTAGTTAATAGGAGTTGCTGCTATGATGTTAAGACTATAGGTTGCATAAGAGCACTGCATTGTTGTTGAAAAGATTATTTGTTTGCCGAACAAGTTGTAGCACTTCTTGATGCCCTTTTTTGTTTAGACTCCTCTTCCGGTGAAAGTATTTGGCCATTCAATGCGAGACTTTCTAGTGCTTTTTTAGGATGTGACTACCACCTGTTACATTGTGCACTTAAAGGATGCTTGAGAGTGATGGCTTCTTAGACATGGCTAGTAAGTAACTAAATATAAGGACTGACTCATTTGAAGCTGGTAAGTAACTAAATATTCAGCAAAAGCTTTAGAAAGATCCTTATAAAAAGGTTGTCACATACTTGGCACTATAAGTCTATAACTCCTTAGCGACCCAAATGCGCACATACTTTGACCTTTTCTGCTGTGTTGTACTCTTTTGTGGTACTCATCTTCATTTTCTGTTTAGTTGTACCTTGGAATTTCGTTCCGTGGGTGTCGAAAAACAAAGTAATATGTTTTTTTTTGTTTCTAGTTTGCTCTCTTTCCTTTTTACTTTTGGGAAAAGAAAGCATACTTAGTTTTGATCAAAGCAGATGGATTTATTGCATTTTCATATGCTTTTATGTGAGCCGTGATTTGTTCCTGGCTTAATAATGGAAGTTTTGTCCCTTTTTTAGTCCCAAGAAAACAAAAATATCCATGTGTTGCTGATTTAAAGGGTAATATAAATGATGAATAAGAGGAATTTGGAAGAATTCAATGTGTTAAGTATGGTGTTGCAAAGTAGCAAGATTCGCAAAATATAGTGAAAGTTGCAGGTCAATTAGCTTCATTTTAACAATAATAGAACTTCCTTGATATGTGGAAGGAACATTTTTTGGAAAGGAAGAAAACATGAAAGTCCTTTTGACTGATTTATTCAAAAAAATGAATACAAAAAAATGAATAGTTAAGTCCTTTTGACTGATTTACAATTCACAAAATAGTCAAAAGGACTTTCATGTTTTCTTCCTTTCCAAAAAATGTTCCTTTTGACAAAATAGTCCTTTTGCCACTTAAAAAATTTCAATGGCTAGAGGTTATTCAGAAAACATGAAGGAAGGAGACTTCTCTCCGGTGTATATGCTTTCGGAAAGGCTACATTAGCTGTTTCACATAGAAGACAGAATGTTCAAATTTGTTTGTGACCTGCCCAAGGAAAGAATAAAACAACTTGCTAATATTCTTGCCAATTTGCCATTTATAACATAGAGAAAACAAAAGTAATGTATCTCTGTGTGATATTTTGTGAGTATGCATCCTTTATTTTGGTCTTCTACAGTTGCTCACAATTCCGTATTAACTTGTGCTTGTGCAGAAAATGCTTTTGCCGTGTGGTCTTCCACCTGAAAGGGAAGATGATTAAGAGTTGCAACGGATAGCACCCATCAGAATCAGACCTCTGTACTCAAGCCAAAACCATGCTGCTTTAGTCTCCAGTTCATAACATGTAAGGTTGATGTGAGATATTAAAGATTTGACTGACTTGTATTAATTCAGAGTGATCTAGCTAAAGCACATTCATGGATACATGTTTTGAAGAATATATTTCAAGTTCATTAGTTGTTTTTTCATGCTCAAGTGCCAAAGAGAGGTGTCGAAAATCGAGTAGCTAGCTGCTTATAGTTGTGGTAAATGTTTTTGGTAGAAATTCAGTTTGAATGTCTGAAGTGTTCGAACTTCAGACTCTGCATGTATAATCCATCAATACACAACTTGGATACAATATTAATCCCATCAAGAACAAAAATTATATTCATGAATGGACAAGTGGAGGATTAACAAAACAAATCATCCATGACACATAATTAAAGCGACTACTTAATAATGCTTATGAATGATAGAACTGTCTGTGTAGCTGTGAGTAAGAGGAGTATGATAGCTGCCACAGTTGAAATCCCTGCCCAAGGACTATGAAAATAATTGCGCCTTAAATTTGCCTTCATTCGATTCCATGGTTTTTCACAATGTTGGACTACTTTTCTGCATTCTTCTTTGTAATAGAAGTTGGATGAAACAGCAACCCCTTTCCCAATTTTGTTAAAGAAGCTAGCCACTTCTTTGTCCTCTCCTATTCTGTTCCTAATGATTCCTTTTAAGCGAAGCAAATTCACATCTTTTTCTGAGTCGAGAAGACGATCCATGAAAATTGCATAATCAGAGAAATATTTTGGGCGTACTTCATGTGATTGTTGCTCGTAGGCTATGAGATTTCTCAGGAGGGTCTCCGTATTATCAGCAACTTCAAAACAAGGAATTCTCATCAATCCATTCTTGAATTTAATGTCAAATAAACTTGTGCTATCTCCAACGTTGTCTTCGTCCACAGCAGTATAAATTGTTCCAACCTTTGTAAAGCTAACTCCAGCTTCGCAAAGCTCTGTTGCATTTGACATGATGTCATGCCATGTTAGCTTATGGTCCCTATCTATTACTACTTCTGTTGACCTAATTTTTGTTAACAGATTCCAACATAAGCTTTCCCTGCGATGTTCTACTTCCCTCATGCTAGAATTGCTAGTCATGTCAGTTTTCATTTCTGAAGGGTAACATGACATGTGTACTAAGTGAAGTAAGTGTTTGATATTTTTTGCATTACCTTCTGTCTGAAGAAAGGATGCCGGGGTAATCTTCGGTAAAGAAGGAAGAAAGGTATATTTCACCATTGCTGTGAATGGTATTTCATCAACTTCCAGCTTTGTCATGTCATGAAGCTTGGTAAGTACAAAGAAAGGAAGTTGATTTTCTAGTAATAACAAGTCTCGACGTACTTGATTATCTATGCAACCTCCATTGATAATTGTGTCTTCTCCCGTTGGAATGATTCCACAACGCTCTAGTATATACTCAATCACAAAACAACCATCAAGCAACAGCATTTGCAAAAATTGACTAGTGCTGCTGTCACTATAAAGGTCCTCTATATCATCATCATAACACTTTAGTGCTTCATCCTTCACTTCCTCCAATTTACTGATGCAACTTTCTACATCAATCCCTTCTTTCCTTCGGAGAAATCGTTGTAGGTACATAAGTTTGTACTTTTCTATGGAACGAAGTTCAGGATTTTTGTTATGGTAAGGACCAATGGAGATCAACTTTGGCTTATAAGCATCTGGATTTGACTCACTCAGCCCCAATGTTACTCTAAATATGGTGCAAGATTTGGTGTACTTCTTGTTCAAATCCTTAAATCTTTCATCAAATATTTGTTTTGCGGATTTATTGGTTTGCAACCCTGATCGATTTTCACCATATGTTTCCTTTATCTCGACCAAATAATCCACTTTCCTCCCTTCTTGCATCTGTAATTAGTGGAAAAGAGTCGCAAGAGTGAATAGAGAATTAAGTCTGTATGTCGAACAACAATCACTAAAACTATTTTCTGAAAAATATTTTCAATTTTTTTCATGTTTGGTCGGTCAAAATTTTGTCATACATTTTTGTTGGAATTGAAAATTAGGAAAATGACTTTCTTAGTGATATTTCGCATTGATTGTGTCCTCTCCACCTTTTAACTCACTTCAGCTTCACCGCATCCTGTAGTCCCCATCCCCACTATGCCACACTCCTACCCTCATCCCACCTCCCATAACATTTGTCCAGATTATATACAAAATCCTTTTCGGATAATATGTTGTTTTTACATACTGAACACAAAACAATAACTAAAAACTCACCTACTTTGCTGAAAAATATTTTTTAAGAAACATATTTCATAAAAAAACATTTTCCTTCGTACCAAATGCACCTGTGGTAATATTCAAATAAATTAAGATACCTCATAATCTGTAGCTTCATTTGCACAAGTTTGATGAAGAAGTGGAATTAGATGATCCATTTGGGTAATCTCAATATGATGTGCCATTCTTCTAATCAGATTTCTGTAACTTGAGGTAGCAAAGAATGAAATGAAATAAAAAGATAAGTTAGCAAAGAATGTAACTAATAATTTCTTGTGCAATGGCTACAATAATATAATATAAACTGTTTCAAAATTTTGAAGTCAACGCCATGTTGTTGGCACGACCAAATTATTAATACATAGTTGACAATGATCATGTGAACAACCCAACTAGAAGTGGAGCTACAATTCTAGCTACGTACGGAATCTACAGAACTCAATAGTCTTGGTCAAAATTTAGTATTTGTAAGAAATTCATCAAATATGTATAACTAATTTATTCAGTATCAGGTAAGTTGCATTTTTTAGAATTTAGAACGCCCCATAAATTCAAAATTCTGGTTCCGGACCCGAACCAACTTAACTCTACGAGAGTTGAGCCGATTCACTTGTCCATTATTTGGCCATGTGCCTTCCTCATGTTGTCAAAGGACCAAAGATTAAAGCAAATTAGCCAATTCCCTATGGACTTAAAAGGAAAGTAGGTCAAATAAATTAAAACGGAGGGAGTATCCTTTTAAATAGATCTCTAGGCATTGCTATAACACCAGTATAAGCAAGTGTGTCCGCTGGACAAAAGGAGCTGAAAGCCACTTGACTATAAGGAAAGAAGCCACACCATTCTTCTCTACGATATGGATACTTATCATGAGTAGCTACTTCATTGTCTTCTCCTAGTTGGTGCCTGATGATTCCTTTTCAGCGAAGCAAATTCACATCTTTTTCTGAGTCGATAAGATAATCCATGAACACTGCAAAATCACTGAAATGTTTAGGAAGCACATCATATGATTGTTGCTCGTAGGTTACGAGTTTCTCAGGAGGGTCTCCGTAATATCATCGACTTCAAAACAAGGAATTTTCATCTGCCCATTCTCAAATTTAATATCAAATAAAGTTGTCCTATCTTCAAGGTCTCTAGTAACAACAAGTCTCGACGTGCAAGGTTTATCATACAATCTGTGTTTATAATTTGGTCTTCTCCTTTAGGCCTCCTTCCATGACACTCTCGAATAAACTCAACTACGAAACATCCATCTAGGAAAATTATTTCTGAAAAATTGCCAATGATATCATTGTCCAAGTCCTCTATATCATAACACCTTAGTGCTTTATCTTTCAGTTTTTCAATTTCACTAATGCAACTTTCCACACCAAACCCTCTTTTCCTCCGAAGAAACCGCAGTAGGTACAATAATTTGTACTTTTCCATCGAACCAAATTTTGGATTCTTTTTATGGTAAGGACCAATGGAGATCAAATGGCGTATAAGCATCTGGATTTGATTTCTGTAGTCCCAAATTTACTTTGAATATAGTAGTTGTGAAGCTAGTTAGATAAATGAATATGGTCCTAAACCATATAAGTAAAGACAATCACTTTGTTTTGTTAAAATAAACTGAGACTCTCAATATCTAATTTCATACACAACCTATTTAGCCTAATAATCGAATATGCAGAAGTAGGAGTATATTTTAATATGTTTATAGTTGTCATTTAACTACTCTTATATTTTAAAATTATTTCAAGTCTGACCAGCCACTTGCATCCACACTGGATATTTCATTTAACTATCACGAGTTTGTTCAATAATCATATCTTCATATACATTATTTATGTATGTGATTTGGTTAATAAGATCAACTAATCTTTATTTTATAAAGACTATCACTACATATTGATCTAACCGGATTAGTCCACTAATGTTCTAATTAGTAATCCTACAATCAAGAACAATTTTAGATTAATTAAGTTATAAGAGATGTGACTCTCTCATTACCATGATCTCCATCATGATGTCAAGTCCCAAAACTTAATCAAGGACCTTATCATATTAATCAAACAATTTGACATAACTATGAAAAAGAATATTAGATGTCATATATTTATATCAAATAATATTATTTACAAAATATGTTCAAATCATCACATGTGAGATTGGATCTAGGGCATATCTACTATATCCCTAATTAACAAGGATTAGTTATGAGATAATTTATGTATTATTTATGCATGTATTAATGCAAGGATTAATTATTCATGTATTAGGTATACATGTATTACTTATTTCACCTTCTATCCTGCATAAGATAATACATAGGTTCCTTCATAACGTGTGTGTGTATATATATACATATATATATATATATTAATTGGTTATGCGAATTTCTAAATTGCAAACCAAACAATACATTGTATTAATTTTATACATGACCCATCGATAAGAAACAAAATTCGTTTGCGGCAAATCAATTTTTCGAACTAGAACTTCGAACTCCTAAACCCATGCAATTCGTTCTTTTCTGATACTCCATTGTTGAGATGATCAGTTACAACAAGCAAAAAGGGAAAACAGGCTACAAAATATATATTTTGCAATAATGAAAAACCATCAACACATGCATGCATGGAGTTGTGAGGAAACAATACAATTGAGACATTCAAACAACCATTGTATATACTTACTTAATACCACCTCTGAAAGCTAGAACAGTCTGTATAGTTGTGAGTATGAGAAGTACGATGGCTGCGACAGTTGAAGCTCCTACCCAAGGACTACTAAAATAATTGTGCTTCAAATTTGCCTTCATTCGATTCCATGGTTTTTCACAATGTTGAGCTGCTAATCTGCATTCTTCTTTGTAATAGAAGTTGGAATTAACAGTGACCCCTTTCCCAATTTTGTTAAAGAAGTTAGCCACTTCTTTGTCCTCTCCTATCCCGTTCACAATGATTCCTTTCGTGCGAAGCAAACTCACATCTTTGTCCGAGTCGATAAGACAATCCATGAAAATTGCAAAATCACTGAAATATCTAAGTAGTACATCAGGCGACTGTTGCTCGTAAGCAATAAGATTTCTCAAGAGGGTTTCCGTATCATCAGCGACTTGAAAACAAGGGATTGTCATCAATCCATTCTTGAACGTAATATCAAATAAACCTGTGCTATCCCCAGCTGGATCATTGTCTTTGCCCGATGACCTAAAAATGTTTCCAACATTTGTGAAGCTAACTCCAGCTTCAGAAAGCTCTGTTGCATTTGGCATGACCTTATACCACATCATGTCATCTATACCTCTTGACGTATCTTTCGTCCTACTAATTAGGCTAGTTTTCATCTTTGAAGGGTTGTGACATGACAAGTACATGTGTACTACATGAAATAAATGATCGATATTTTCTTCATTACCTTCAGTCACTAGAAAGGGTGTAGGTCGGGTCCTCTTCGGTGATTCAGCAAGAAAAAAGGTCTTCTTCACCATCTCTATGAATGGTTCTTCATTAACTTCTTTAGTCATGTCATGAAGCTTGGATAGGACAAAGAAAGGAAGTTGGTTTTCTACTAACAACAAGTCTCGACGTACTTGATTATCTATACAACTTGTCTTGATAATCATGTCTTCTCCATTTGGAATTATGATTCCACAACGCTCTCGAATATACTCAACCACGAAACAACCATCAACCAATAACATTTCTAAAAAAAATTCAACATTATAGGGGTCGTCAAAGTCCCCTATATCATCATAACACTTAAATGCATCATTTTTTAGTTTATCCATTTCATTGATATAACTTTCCACATCAATCCCCTCTTTCCTTTGGAGAAATCTTCGTAGGTAACGCAACTTGTACTTTTTCATCGAGCCAAGTTCATCATTGTGTTGATGGTAAGGACCAATGGAGATCAATTTTGGCTTATAAGCGTCTGGATTTGATTCACTCAGCCCCACAGTCACCTTGAATATGGTGGTCGGGGGTTCCCACGACTTGTCCAAATTCTCATATCTTTCTTTTATCGTGATATAATGACACTCTTTCCTCTCTTCTTCTACCTGTAATGGAAAAGCGTCATAGTTTTTTAATACAAGGAGTTTCAAGCTATATATTGAAAAATACAAGTATGTCTCATGGACAAAGATGTAGATTATTATAAGGGTAAAAGTAGAATTTTACAGTCTTGTTTTTGCTGAAAAGGGGTGGCACTAACATCACACGTCCCATCCTCTTTGATAACTCTCTTGATCTGTAATTCCTACGAAAGATGCATTCTTTTCAATCTCAATTTCATAAATCACATGGCTATTATTATATGAAAAGGGAAATTATATTATAACATCGACTCTATGAAAAAAAAAAACTGCATGTCTTGTCAAAACTTGTAGAAAGAGAAGCTAATTTAATTTGATCTATAGAAAATAAAAAGATCAAGAAGGATACACTTATCAATTTAATGGAACACACATAAGCTCTCTCATTCACCAGGTATGTTGTTGTTATAAGCTCTATTATTCATCTCGCAAAATTTATGTATATTTTTTTTTTTGGTAGCATTAACTTGTAGTCAACTCTGGACCAACAATTTACCAAATAAGATCAAGTGGAATGAGTTCATCAAACAAAGTCCACGCCCTGCTTACACAATAAGAACAACAACAACAACAAAAACATACAGTGTAGTCCCACAAAGTGGGGTATAACTTTAGTCCTTACTCTTACCGCAGGGTAGAGAGGTTGTTTCTGATAGACCTTCGGCTCAAGGAAAAACAATCCAAAGCAGTCCAGGAAAAAGAATAAACGGAAGTGAAAGCATAACAAAGCATTCTGAACAGTAACTACAACAAAGTAACACAATAAGAACGAACGATTATTTCCACTGTGGTAACCAATTTGAGTGCATTCTCTAAAGGCGGCATTGAGGGGAATCCAGCAATATACAAAAATCATGGTATCAAAATTTTTGATTCGGTGTGGTAATTCGGTATATATCATATCATGTGCACCCCTAGTTTCAGCTATATGACTATTTTATTTAGGGATGTGCATCGATTTGGTTCGGTTCGATTTTGTGTATCATCGGTTCGATTCATTAGTTTTCGATTTATAAACTCGCTAAACTGATAACCAAATCAATAAAATATTCATTAACAATTTTCAGTTAATCGGTTTTTGGTCTTTGAAGCAGAGAACTCAACAATTGATGACTAAGAATCTCAAGATTAAAATACAATCATATAATTAATTGATAGTGTTTAGCATATAGAAGGAGAAAATGCAGAGAATTACCTCTTTGGTTTGGCTGTTTCTTCTTTAATTGGTCTCTTCAACTCTTGCTTCTCCTGGATTTTTATTTCAATGGAGTATCTATTAAATAGAAAAGAAGAAGAAGAAGAAGAAGTACAGAAATTGAAAATGTCAATGGTAGGGTTCAAGCAGTTGGTAATGGAAATTTTTTCATTTCTTTATTACTCCCTCCGTTTTAATTTATTTATCATACTTTCTTTTTAAGTTAAGTTTAAAAAAAATGTTTCTGTTTCCTTTTAACCAACTCTTTTTAATTTCAACTTTTCATGTGACATATTTAAGACTATAAAATTAAAGAGTACTTTAGTACATTTGATATATCACTAATTTAATATCACTTTTGTTCTACTTTTTTTTTTAATCAGTTTAAAAAAGAATGTCTCTTTTTCTTTTTATCAACTCTTTAATTTTAACTTTCTACTATCTGACATATTTAAAATTAAAGGGTATTTTGGATATTACACATATCATTAATTTAAGACTACAACATTCAAAAAAAAATAATACTTTCTTAAATTTTATACCAAATCAAAATAGGACAAACAAATTAAAACTCAAATATATGGAAAAAAAGAAATACAATTAATTGCAAATGTCAATGGCACGTTCACGCGGTCCTTGACAACAAACCTATAATTGTAGCTCCAAGATGAATTTTTGAATTAAGTGGTCAACCAATATGTCTATGTCTTTAGGTAAATTAATTGTATACTCCCTCCTTTCAACAATACTTGTCCACTATTAATTTTATACACTTTTTAAAAAATTATAATTAGAAGAGTAATTTTTAATATAAGGGGAAAATCAAGGGACTAACGAAAACATGTATCTTGGTTATGTAATTTGATTAATTTTATTTTTATTACTCTTTAAAATAATAAATTCATTAATTTGATGTATCTATTATAAATTTTATACAGTGTATCCCAATACATGTATATGGTATCAAAGATACATGTATTTGGTGTCAAAGATGTACGGATACATTCATCAAATTTCATCTAGTATATCTGGTTATATGTATCCGATATTCATTTGATGTATCCAATATCAACTTTATACATTACAACAACAACAACATACCCGGCATATTCCCACAAAGTGGGGCTGGGGAGGGCAGAGTGTACGCAGTCTGTACCACTACCTCAGATATCTAGTATTAAAGCTTCCCTGCCGGAACTTTTAATACATGTATCTGTGTAAAGATACATATTTTTAGAAGAAGAAGAAGAAGAAGAAGAAGAAAAAAATATAGTATCCAGTATCAATCTCATCTAATATATCTAATATTAATTTGATGTATTTAGTATCAAATTCATACATGTATCTAAAAATATATATCTAGTATCAAAGTTGCTCCGTCAAATTTTTTGATATATGTATGTACAGATAGATACATGCTTAGAAGAAGAAGAAAAAATACAAATACATTTTTATCAAAGTAAAACAACAGGAAAAATAACAGCCCCAAATTTTCCTACGCCCTTTTGATCAAAGAAGTCTCCTTAGTGTTTACATAGGCTCGAGAATGAGAAGTCAAGCTTTGAATTGCTATATGTTTTACTAAGACACATGATTAGGTGTTTGTAGGTGAAATGACTCGGGAAAGTGACCATTGGAATATGATTCGGATGTAGGAAGCATGGATGCAATGTGCGGAAGGTTCGAGAGCACGCAAAGATAAGAAAACAAGCTTGGAGCATCGAGGGGCAGCCTGGCACACTGCAGGCGCGCCGCCCCAAGGCCCAAACTACTGGAGGGGCAGCCAGGCGCGCCGCCCCAGTGGTGAAACTGCTGAGCATTAGTTTTGGCGCGTCTCAGGCGCGCTGCGCCAGGCAGTATCCTGACCAAAATTTCAATTTTTCTTTAGTCCAATTTCAAGAAGGAAAAGGGGTTATTTCCCAAATCCTATAAATAGAACCTTGAGCGTTTTTTGAAGAGTTCCGTCATATTTTTTGTAATACCCCGTACACGTATCCAGCTATCTAAGTTAGAAATCTCAGAAAAATCCTTGTTCCAGAAATGATAAATCCAAACCACGGACCGTGGTTTGAACCACAATTCGTGAAATGGATCCGTCGTTCAGTCCCTGCAAGTTTAGCCTCTGGTGGTCTGAGAACCACGAGTGAGTTCTATGGACCGTAGTTCATTCTACGAGTCATAGTTCCACTCGTGGAACTAGACCTGTGGGCTGTTAAGTGTTCCCAGGGATCATGAGTCAAATGACAACTCACCGTTTGAACGACGGGTCCGTCCTGTTGACTCGTGGAAAGGGATCAAAGGATTGATAATTTCCCAAGTCCCCTTCAGGAGCTACGAGTCAAGTCTACGACTCGTCATTTGGACGATGAGCCGTAGTCTTGAGTCGTGGTTTGACCAAGTCAACTTAGCTCCCTGAGAACGACGACTCCTAATGACGACCCGTCATTCCTTATACGGGTCCGTCCTGTTAACTCATAGAAGTGAAGCTGCAACTTGATTTCTCAGCCTGAGTTCTACGACTGAAGATGACGACTCGTCATCCAAACCATGACTCGTAGACTGAGTCATGGTCACTGAAAGTTGACCATTTTCCAGCTTTTTCCAATTAAAATCTAAGAGCATTTTGGTCATTTCCCACCCTATTATGTATTAAATGAAGTCGTTTTGACTACTTTTAGAAGGGTTTTCACCCATATTATCCTAAGTCTATCCTAAGTTCCTCATTCTTCACTCAAAGAGGAAAAAAATGCTCTCAAGCTCAAGTCTCCAAGCTCCAAGTCAAGTCTCCTAATTCTTTTCCAATCAAGTGGGTAATCTTCCACCAAGGTATATGGGTCTTTAACAATGGGTTCCTTTCACCCTTGTGCCCAAAATCCCCAATCCTTATGTTGAATTATGAACTTATGAAATTTGGGTTTTGATCTAAATTTGGGGAAAGTTACCAAATCAGTTTCTATGTTTAAATTCATGGTTTTCTATTGATTACCCATGATTTGATTATGATTCTCTTGTTTATTTTAAAAGCCCAAGCATGAAAGTTGATTTCTAGCATGAACCCATGAATTTGCATGTTTTCAAGAGAATGTAGGCATGATTAGATATCATGGCTGTTATGTATTTATGAAGTTGCATGCCTAGTTCTTATGATTCTATGAAAATATATGTTTTATGAAAATTGAACTAGAGCTATGCAAATTTTACAAGTCATGAAGTATGCAAGTTTTTCCATGATATGAAATATGATGCAAGGCAAGACACTCTATGTTCCATCAATGCTCATGAGCCATTTTCTAAACTAAAACTCATGAGTAGTATGACGATCCGGGGTATGAACAAGTCATGAATAAGTATGAACAAGTTTGGCATTAGATATGTCACATGTATATGAGCTCATGTTATTATTATGTTTTGGGAGTAGTATTTAGCACCGAGAGATGAGGGTTCAGATAATCCAAGTCCAAGACTACGTTGCCACCGTAGGTTGCCCATGTTGAGGCTTACTATGACAGGATCCTGGTATGACATGGTTCTAACCTTGGTCGGTTAGGACAACTCTTTCAGTGTGGGTGCAAGACACTGAACTCCATGTAGCTCAACATGGTTTAATGTCGGTTAAGAGAAACTCCCACATGTTTATTTTCAAGCTATGCAGTTATACAAGTCTATATTATGAAACTTAAGCTTTATTTCATGTCTTATGTTTATACCTTGATATTTACTTATGGTCCTTCTTTATGTAATAAGTTCATTCTTAAGCATGTTTTAAACTGATTTTACCATATTCATGCATTGCTCACATAATTAGTACATTCTATAGTACTAACGCATATTGTGCTACATCCTTTCATGATGCAGACTCAGGTACCCCTTATCAGCTTCGTGGCTAGAGTCTCAGGCCACCTCCTCAGTCCGCTGTGGTGAGTCCTCATGGTTCGAGGACTAGTTATGCTTTTTCTTATGTTAGCTTTACTTGTATACTCCGAGTTAGCTAGGGTCTTGTCCTAGCAACTCTTTATGTTATGATTAGAGGCTCTCAGACATAGTTTGTATTTGAATTCCCTTTCCTTTTGGATATTGTATGCTATGTGGCTCTTAGACCCCTTTATTGATGTTTCCTTGATTGGATTTTCGTATTTTGCTTCCGCTTATCTTTTGTTATGCTTGAGAATGCTATGACCAAGGGTTAGCTTGGGATCCTTGTGGTCCCGAGTCCCGTGTTACGTCTAGAGAGTAACCTCAGGGCATGACAAACTTGGTATCAGAGCCTCAGGTTCAAGAGTCCTAGGATGTCTGAAAGCCGCATCGAGTAGAGTGTTTTTTCATGTGTGTGAAGCGCGCCACACATATGAGAGGTAAGCCATGAGATGTTTTAAGAAAACTTCACTTCTTTCATGATCACATCGTGCGATAGAGCTTAAGTCTAATGTTCCTCTAATACTTATCTTATGCGTTTTAGATTATGCCTCCTCGACGTGCTATGCCTCCCTGAGCCTCTCGAAATACTGCTCCTCAAGTTTCGATTCCCGATGTCACAAATGATGAGTTTTAGAATGCTATTCATTTGCTAGCCCAGACTTTGGCCACTCAGGCCAACCAGCTGGCTCCTACCCCCGTCAATCTTCAAGGTGGGGTAGCGGCCCGAGTTCGTGACTTTATCCGTATGAACCCGCTAGAGTTTTGGGATTCGAAAGTGAGTGATGACCCGCTTAACTTTGTTGATGAATTGAAGAAGATCTTTGAAGTTATGCAAGTCATTGGGGTTGATTGTGTTGAGCTTACATCCTATCAACTCAAGGATGTGGCTCATATTTGGTTCACGCAATGGAAGGAGGCTAGGGTGAGGGATGTGATCCCCATGACTTGGGAGTGTTTTAAGAGAGCCTTTCTTGATAGGTTCTTTCCACGGGAGTTGAGGCAAGCAAAAGTGGAGGAATTTGTGAACTTGAGGCAAGGTTCGATGTCGGTACAAGAGTATAGTTAGAAGTTCACTCAGTTGTCTAGATATGCTTCCTCCATGGTAGCGGACCCACATGATCAAATGAGCAAGTTCATCTATGGTGTTTCTGATATAGTGAAGAAGGAGTGTAGGTCTGCCTTGTTGTTGAGTGACATGAATATCTCTCGTCTCATGACTCATGCCCATCAGATCGAGGGTGATAAACTTAAGGAGATGGCTAGAGAGAACAAGGGGGTAGATCCGAGGGATCTGGTTTTGGTCATCATAGGTCCGGAGGTGGACATCGCTCTTCTTTCCAGAAAAAGTCATCCGGATCCGTTCATTCTTCTGCTAGTGCTCCTACCCAGTCCCAGAGGCCTCGTTATGATCAGGGTGGTAGAGGATCTGGTTCTTATTCCTAGTTTCAGGGAAGTGTTGCTAAGGGGCCTTCTTTCCCTGTTTGTACCAAATGTGGGAAGAATCACCCGAGAGAGTGTCATTATGGGCACGGGTGCATGCTATGGGTGTGGACAGACTGGGCACTTGCTTAGAGATTGCCCTTCAGCTAAAAAGGGGCAGGGATGTGGTAGGACTCAGTCTGCTCCAGCATCTTCAGGAGGTAGACCAGCCTCGCAGGGTGCAACTTTTAGTTTTGGTGGTCAGTGTTGACACCCAATTTTGTCCCATCTTTCTCCCCGTTTAATTCTTTAAGCTTCAAATAATTTTGATAATTTACAAGTTATTTTATATTTTTTAGAAATCTATGTATTTCTATCGTCCTTATTTTTTGTGAAATTATCAATATAATTCTACTACTATTATTATTATTACTTTATTATTGTTATTATTTTTAAATCTAGCAGCGTGCTCGTCATTTTTAATTTAGCAAAGGACGGAGGCCGTCACCACCGTGACGGTTAATGTGACGGGCCGTCACACATGTGACGGACCGTCACTCAGACCGTCACCTTAAGGCAGTGGCACTGCCTTCTTGCTCACCACCTTGACGGTCAATGTGACGGGCCGTCACACATGTGACGGACCGTCACTCAGACCGTCACCTTAAGGCAGTGGCACTGCCTTCTTGCTCACCACCTTGACGGTCAATGTGACGGGCCGTCACACATGTGACGGACCGTCACTTAGACCGTCACCCCTAGGCAGTGTTGCCCCTCTCCTTGACGGTCTATGTGACGGACCGTCACACATGTGACGGACCGTCACTCAGGCCGTCACTCTTAAGCAAAATCTTTTTTCTCGTACTTTCCTTCCGTTTCCGTATTTTGCTCCCATTTCCTACAAATACTTCTTTTGTTTTTTTTTTAACTTTTATAAATGTTATCGTAATTCTTACAATATTGATTTTGCCTAATATTTTTATAATTATCTTTTAAATAAATAATTTATTTAATTAAATACGTTTTAATCCACGTGGATGCCACGTAAGCGCCCAATAGTCACAAACACACCTATAGCACACGCTCTCCATGTGCCTCACACATCTTGCACACACCCAACTTCCCCCTTGCCGCGTGTCACTCCCTCATTTGTTGGTCAAATCCAACTCACCCCATTTTTGCTTGAACTACCTATTTTACCCTCACTTAAGCTACCCGAAATACCCTAAATACCCTCAAACCCTAAAATCAGATTAGTTGTATCCCTTCTCTTCTCTATGCGCCGCACCTCCCTCTCCATTTTTGGGGCGAAAAATTTCATCTCCCCTTGCCATGACAGACGCTCACCCCTCCATTTTCGTGCAATTCTTGATAACTCCATTTGGACCCTTCTCCTTCCCTCTGTCTCCATGACAGACGGCCTCTGTCATTACTTCATTGTTACGATTTTCTGAAGTTTGCAATGACAATGGTCAGTTGATGTATAACCTATTCGGGCTAAGTTCATCTCTCCATGAATCTTCAAAGTCGGACGAAATCACGTGAAGCTGACAAGGTTCAAATTCGAATCTCGCTCAAAATCCCGCCCAAAAATCTCCCCATGAACCCTAGCTTTGCTCCTATAAATACCAAGGGTTGGAGAAGCGTTTGGGGGCATCAGTTGACAATCAAGAAATACATAGCAAAAAGCTTCTCGTTTTCGCAAATATCAACCCTTTCATCTCCCTTTTGTTCTGAATCCTGGGCGCGCTTTCAAGTTCTTGTTTCATCGAGTTTCGAGTGTGGATCCGTGGTCAAGAACGCTCCAAGTTTGCTGCCCCGAAACAGGTGAAAATACGACCTTATTCTCCAATCTTTAGTATTTCTTTCCCTTTCTTTTCTATCAAGACTTGTGTAGGAATCATGCCAAACATTGTCTTTTTCCCTCTTGATCGTATGAGTTAGTTTTCTTGGTATAGCAAATATTTTTTCTTTCTTTCAAATTTATTCTTTCAAGATAAGTTCTCTTTTAGAAATCATGGCATCAATGATATATATTTGTTAGATGTACTTGCTGAATATATCTTAGGCTTAACTGCAACCATTTATTTTAAGATTTTGTCAACACTTCAGTTGGTTGTAAAAAATGGATTTTTCATGCGGCAAGTTTCCTTTAGATATTAAATTAGGAAGGATTTCTTCTTTGTTTTCGATGAACATAGAATACTTCGTAAAGATTGAGTATGCATTCGTTCAAGTTTATAACCAGCTTATTGGGACCATAATGGTTTATCAAGGTGATACAATTTCTCTCTGTTTATCGTAACCTCTTTGGATTCTTGGCGTTTAAATATCTCGTCTATGGAAATCGCTATGGTACCATAAACACTTCCGTCTCAATGTCGCTCGGAGTTTGCAAAGAAATATAAGTGTTGATTATTTTTATCTTGATATATCGTGTGAAAGAGATCTAAGATTCCGCTCTTAAAATAAATAGAATTTGATTCAACATTTGCCTCGGAAGGTTGTTTGATTTTCATGAAGATGACTGTGTGCCAAACTATTCCAAATTTCTTTCAATTTGAAAGCATGCACCAGTACTTTATTTTCCCTTTTAAAAGTTGTGTTGTTGGAACTAGTTCACTGCCAATCTTTTAGATATCTTAGTGTATGCTCAAAATTGGTTTCAAGTTTATCACTTGCTTAAGAGTTTAAATAAAAGGTTAGGTTCTAAATAATAATATTTTGTCCGTAAACTTGGAGTATGAATTCAAGTTCTAGTATACTTTCTAGTAAGAACAAGGTACAAGTGTTGATCTAGCATGACTTTATATATCTTGGTGTAATTTCCTCTTCTTCTCTGTTTATT
Source organism: Jaltomata sinuosa (assembly GCA_003996215.1). Taxonomy (NCBI): domain Eukaryota; kingdom Viridiplantae; phylum Streptophyta; class Magnoliopsida; order Solanales; family Solanaceae; genus Jaltomata; species Jaltomata sinuosa. Next base: position 432,214 of record QJPP01007196.1, on the reverse strand, counting down.
TATATTAGATGTGACTCTTTTTTTTTTTTACTTATCCTAATGTGTTGTAAGAGACGAAGTAATGCTCTATTTTTGGAATTATAGTTGAAGTTACTCTAAAGCTTTTTGCCTAGATATCATGAATTATGGATCAAGTATTCGAAAAAACATAGCCTCCTGGTTTAGTTTCGTATACAATCTTGGAACATGGTCTTCGTTTGGTATAAAATTCATTACCGTTCTAAGATAAAAAATGAAAAGAAAAGGGCTTAGTTGGCGAATGGTTTTGTTTTGCTTGAGGATTTGTTTTGGTCAGTAGTAAGTATGACATATAAAGTATTTGTCGAGTTTGGTTCTATACATGTGCTGCAAACAGAAGTGGTTTTATTTCATCTTATCTATCTATTTACCTTTCTTATCTATTATATGCACCTCTTCTAATTTTTCTCTTCTCTATTTCCTTTGCATGACCCGCCGGAGTTACGAGGAGTCTCGAATGAGACTCCACGTTATCGTAGATTGAGTGAACTTGCATCTTGCTCTCAAGCGCATCTCTGGTCTTTCCACCACATATCCGAATGGGAATTTGAAACATTACACCCCTCATCAGTCCCTCTCTCTCCGTCTTTTCTTTCGAACAAAAGCAAAGAAAGAATAGGAGATATTTCTTTCGTTTTCTCTTTATTATACTTGTTATTGATTATGTTATGAATTTTGTTGTTCCTACTTAGTTATTCTACTCTTATTTTGATTTCATCGATAATGACTTAGGCCTAGAGTACTTGAACCTTAGAAAGGGTAGTTTGTTATATATAATAATGGAAGCTCGTAGTTAGCTCTTCTCTTTATACATGTGCGTGTCTATAAATTTTGAAGCACTAGAATCGAGTCTACTCATAACTTTCCTTTTCCTCGTTTTCTTAGCTTTGCAAGATAAATATAAGGAGTGTTAAACGACTTTGCTTCCTAAAAGAATCTTCTCGAAACAGATTTTTAGTTAAGTAAAAGGAAAACGCAGCTCTTTTTAAGGACTTAAAACGAAGGTTATTTTAGTGTAAAAAATGCAGTTTTTCTTAAGGTAAGAAATGCGGCTTTAAACGAGTTCAAACGAGCAGATTTTTGGCTAAAAACACAGTTTTACAAAGGTTAAAAAATGCAGATTTTTTAAGTAATTTATAGTCATTCTAAAGGCCTAAAACAAGGATTTCTTGGGTGTTAAGAGTGCAGATTTTTTTAGAGCAAAAACGTAGTTTCATATTAGTGAAAATTGCTTATCCTTTAAATATTCTCGGTTAACTTAATTGATATTTGATCTTTTGGTTATTTTGATTCAACGCACTTTTCTAAATATAAATAAAATTATTTTTTGCCTTCACTATTATTAATACCATTTATTTAATTTTCCTACATTTCATTCTTTAAAGAATTTTTCACAAGTTATCTCTTTTATCACATTTAAGGTGTTATATGTAAAGGAAGTACTTTAGATAATTTATTTGTTATTTATTTTAAAATTATATCAAGTTAGTTAATTAATTGTGGCAAAATTTGGTTAAAATGACTAGACTTTTTCCTTTATAAGAATTAAGTAGATATTTAATTTTGAAGTGCTATCATCTTTCAAAGATTTCTTTGAGTCTAAAATTTGATTATTTTTAATTTGTTGATTTTAATTAGATTAACCTAAGTTTAGCCGGTTAACCGTAATTTTGCGGATTTTAAAGAATGCTTAATACCTTCTCTCTAGAATAGTTAGAATCTTTACTTAGAATCTTAAGTTTAGTAGACCTAAAAATGAAGTCTTTATTTGCTTTAATTATAGGTGTCCTAATTCACCGTAAGACTAATTAGGTGGCGACTTCCTTTTTAATTAATTTAGAAGTTTTCAATACGTTGTACACCGTTTCGACCTCGGTTAAAATGGGGTATAACAGCTTGGCGACTTTACTGGGGAATTTAGGTTCTAAACCATAATAAACTTAGGTTAATAATTAAAGCACTTTGTATTTGTTTGTTTACCTTAATTGCTTGAAGTTTTAATTATTTTATGTGATATAAATTGTTTATTTGCTATTATTTTATCTAAATTGGCTTACGTGTTACCGCTTTATTTAAACTGTCATTCCGTTCATATTTCCTCCACTTTTGAAACTTGACACTTTCACACACATTGTACACGCGAGTTGTGTCCTTTCACTTCTCCAAAATTCTTTCAAACACCTTATATTTAGAGAGTTGGTGCATGCGTGGGGTGAGCGGATAGTTTTACTACCGTGTGACCACGTACCTTCTCACATAGGAAAATCTCAAGTCCGAGTCTACCCAAATCTTAGAAAACTTAAGATAGAGCTCTACCACCCTTGATTTAGGTCATGCATGCATAAGCCTTAGGTGGTTTGACTCTCGGGGTCATTCCACAAATTTAGAGAAAAACCTTTATGTCAAACGGGTCTACGACCCAATGACGACCACTCATATTATGTGCTATGTGATAATGATAAAGTGATCCAAGTGAAAATTTAACTAAATTTGAGTTTGGAAATGCATTTGCTTATGTTGTGTTCTATTATAGGTTGCTAGAATGGAAAACATGCCAGCTTTTGCTAACACTCAAATGGTCGTCGTTGTGCCTCACAAGCTAAGGAAATGGTGGGAGAACATCAAGATGGAACATGGGTATGAAATTAGGAAATGCTTGGGTTTCTTGACTTCGTTGATTTACATCCCTCCAGACAGACACGTGATCAAGGCGTTGATCAAGTTTTGGGATCCCGAAAGAGTTGTGTTTAGGTTCAATGATTTTGAGTTGACTCCTACAATTGAAGAAATTGGCGGTTTTACTGATTTGAAGTACCAGGGGAGGGGTATGATTCTACCCCACAAGCAGTCCGGAAAGAAATTTCTTAAATATCTCGGGCTCAGAAACAACCTTAAGCTTGCATGTTTGGATCGGGAATGGATTTCTCTGGATTATTTGTTTGAAAGATTTGGTCGCAAGGATGGTCATGAAGTTTTCCATAAGGAATTTTCTTGCTCCGCCGAAAAATGGAGAAAGAAACGCCCTATTGCTTTTGCCATTGCTTTGCTAGGTACTCTAGTTTTCCCCTTGGAAAATGGAAAAATTGGCACTTGCATTAGTTCCATAGTCCGAGCACTCTTTAAAGGGGTCGATAATTCTGAAGTTACACTGGTTCCGATGATTGTTGCGGAGATGCTAAGGGCGCTATCCAAGTGTTATAGAGGAAGGAGGTTCTTCGAAGGTTGTAATATCCTTCTCCAAATTTGGGCTGTTGAACATTTTTATAGACGTCCTGATAGGATTGACGCAGTCTTGAGCAGACCTAACAGGATAGACTCTCATCAACAAAGGATGATACTATTCATATCTCCTGTTGGTACTGAGGATTGGTACGCGTGTATGAGCACGCTCACCGGCGGTCAAATCCAATGGAGGTATTCATGGTTATTACCTCGAGTTGCTGTCATTAGGGGGCGTGAGCAATACTACATTGAGCTCATCGGTTTGAAAGGTCTCCAACCATATGCTCCTATTCGAGTTCTTCGACAATTTGGACAGTGTCAAGTCATTCCACTTCGTTCAGACATGGGTAGATCCGAGGTTGATTTCGAGCCGCTCTATGAGATTCCTAGAGCAAGAGAGTTGCTTCAACAATGGGGAAATTTGATGACGATTGAGGTGCCTAATGGACAAGCACACTGCACTCCGGAGTATTACGCTTGGTTAGTGGCAAACTATGACGTGAACTCTAGCCCTCAAGGACAAGCATTTGGGTTCGAGGATTCGACGGAAGCTGAGTGGGCACGTAATCTGTTGTATGAAAATCTCGTTGTCACACCTGAAATGCTGGCACAAGTCATCCCTGGATCTTTGGAGCAGTACCTCGGAGGAGCATGAAGACTTGATTTAGTAACTAGGATTCCCCCTTGTTATCTTGTATCCCCTTTATGTTGTTTTTTTTCATTTCAGTTAGACTTGATGTAATGGTTAATTTTCACTATTTCTATGAAGATGTTTGTTATTTTATTACCTAACTCCAAACTCAAAGTATTGTTATTAATTAAAGCTTGGATCAATTTATCATAATCTCAAATATTTGGCGCTTAGGCCCACCTCTGGCATAAAAGAGGCCCCATGCATATTAGAACGCATTTTAATTATCAAATTTTCCTTTACTATGTGATTTGCTGCTACGTGATATGTATGTATTATCTGCGTAATTGCTATTATTATCTTGAAGTAATAATTACTGCTTTATACTGATATTTTTCTTTTCTTTTGAAGGTTTTTATTTTTGCTTTAATTATTTCCCCCCAAAAGGTTGATTTACGTTGACTGCGAACTGGCGGATCACCCATACTTTACGAGATCCAAAGCACGAGCATCCACCAACATGACTGATTCAAGTGCATCTGACCAGGCTGGCTTAGGGCTTATCACCGTTCTTAGAGACGATCCTGAGACTTCGGAGGGGAGAAACGCAACCCTTCAGGATGAACACATCGCCCATATGATGCAACAAATGGCTGATATGCAAAGCGAAATTGATCGACTTCGAAACCTTACCAAACTCTCTATTAGCCTGAACACACCACTTCCCGAATGTGGAGCAAACGCCGCTATTCCACCTACTTTTCCACCTTTTAACAAAACCAACCCAGCTGCTACCAATCCGCCTCCTAACCCACAACAAGCCAACTCGCAACAAACCAATCCATTACCCTTCACTAATCCGTATGTTCCCCAAGCTCCACTTACCCAAACTAACCCACCTACCCAAACTCCACTTACCCAAACTACCCTACCTATCCAAGCTCCATTTACCCAAACCTCCCCACTTGTCCAAAACTATCAAGCGACCCAACACATACCGGCGGCACACACTGCAATTCCTAACACGCAATATGTGCCACAGGTATATGTAGCGGGAGCTCAACCTTTCCCTACCCCAATGCCAACCATGATAGAAGTTGATCCATATGAGGAGGTGGAGAGGGAAGCAAGGTCTAAAGTAGATGAGAATGTAGCAAAGGAGATCCGCAGTCTGAAAGAAGCATTCAAAAGCATCCAAGTCCACAGGGGATGTGAAGGGCTTGAGTATGAGGATTTATGTGTTCATCCTGATGTGGAGTTGCCCGCAGGGTATAAGGTGCCAAAATTTGATATATTTGATGGAAAAGGAAACCCTAGAGCTCATTTGAGGTCGTACTGTGACAAGCTAGTTGGAGTAGGTAAAGATGAAGCCATTAGGATGAAGCTGTTTATAAGGAGTTTGACAGGAGAAGCCCTTGATTGGTACACAAGCCAAAATCCACAGAAATGGCGAAGTTGGAGTGCTTTGGCGCAGGAATTCATGGACAGGTTCAAGTTTAATACTGAGGTCATCCCAGATAGGTTCTATTTATCAAAGTTAGATAAGAGGTCGACAGAAACTTTCAGAGAGTACGCCATGCGTTGGAGAGCAGAAGCCGCAAAAGTTCAACCTCCGATGGCAGAAAGTGAGATGACTTCTGTCTTTGTACAATCTCAACAAGATGCAACGTATTATGACAAGTTGATAAGTGTGGTGGGACAGAAGTTTTCTGAAGTTGTAAGGATAGGAGAATTTGTTGAAGAGGGTATCAAAACTGGAAGGATCACCAATTTGGCAGCATTACAAGCAACGAGTAAGGCAATTCAGTCGGATTTAATCGGGGGAGTGAACAAGAAGAAGAAAGATGGAGTGTCTTCTGTCATGACCATCCAGGAGCGTAGGCCAGACCAGATGCTAACATATCAAAACCCATTACCCCATCCTCTACCTTATAGCCAATACACCCAAATTCCTCATCCTTATTACCAACCCCCTCCCTGGATGGTATGACGAGACTAAACATTGTGCCTACCACTCTGGAGTTGCTGGCCATGACACTGAGAATTGCCTTACTCTCAAAGACAAGATTGAAGCGTTGATCAAAGAAGGAATTATTCAGCTCAAGGGAGCTCCCCTTAATGTGACCAACAATCCTCTGCCGAATCACGGTAATGTCAATGTGAACATGATTACCATTGATGAAGACTACAATTTGGAAGGGACTATTGTACCAGTCAAAGATGAAGGGAAAGTCGCAACATCAGCTTTCATTGCTCCCATAATCACAGTTGAGGTGCGAGCACCTGTTGAAGTAGAAGTTCTCGCTCCCAAGCCCAAGATCACAGCCTTAGTTGCTCAAGCGCCTTCTTTTGACACCAAAGCAGTTCCTTGGGATTATCCGATCGGTGCAAGGGACAAAGGAAAAGGAAAGATGGTGGTAGAAACTGCTGCCGCTGGCATGACGAGGTCTGGACGTTGTTATATTCCTGAAGAAGTTATACGAGGAGCACCAAACAACCAAAAGAGGGTTGTGACAGAAGCTGAAGTAGAAGAGTTTTGGAGAAAAATGCCGACTAAGGAGTATTCTGTGGTAGAGCAGCTGAAGAAAACTCCCGCACAAATCTCTTTATTATCTTTGTTATTGAATTCTGCAACTCATAGGAGTGCTTTGGTGAAAGTACTAAACGAAGCTTATGTATCAGCTGAGACCACTAGCGAGAATTTTTCAGCTATGGTAGGGCAAGTTCTGGAAGCTAACAAAATCTCCTTTCATGAAGATGAGTTGCCTCATGAAGGCTTGGGGCATAATAGAGCATTGAACATTACCGTCAAGTGCAGAGATAAGTTTGTTTCTAAAGTATTGATTGATAATGGATCAGCTGTTAACATTTGTCCTTCCACTACCCTTCGGGCCTTGGGGATTGACATTGGAAAAGTTCGTGAAAGTCATGTGAGGGTTAGAGGCTTTGATGGGACCCAAAGAGGAGTCATGGGAGAAATTGATTTGACGCTACAAATTGGACCTGTGGAGTTCACGGTGGAATTCCAAGTGTTGGACATATCTGCTAGCTACAATATGTTACTGGGAAGGCCATGGATTCATATGGCTGGTGCAGTTCCTTCTACCCTGCATCAGTCTTTGAAATTTGTTTGGGATTATCATGAAGTTGTGATTCATGGAGAGTGCAATAATTCGATATACCATGAAAACTCAGTTCCTGTTATTGAGCGCATGGAAAAGCTGGATGGATCTGCTTTTCATGTTAGAGAAATTATGTGTACTACTCAAGAAAGGGTAAATTTGCCACGTGTGCTTATAATGGTGGCTTGGGAAATGCTGAAGAATGGTTTTATGCCTGGTCGAGGTCTTGGAGTGAACTTGGATGGAATAGTAGAGCCAATTCAACTGCGTGGTCAGAAGGACACTTTTGGTCTTGGATACGTACCTGCTCTTAATGAAGTCTCATCGACTAGTCTTAAAAGAAAAGGTGACATTCCCTTGCCAAAGCCTATCCCACTCTTGGATCAGTCATTTTCCAAGGCGATCGTTGCTCAGGTATCAGAGGAAGCTGTTGAAGACGACCTCGTGGAAGGACTCCAAAACCTGTTCATTACTGAGGAAGGAGCTGAATGCAATGTGATTCTGGAGGATTGCACCGAGGCCCCAACCATCTGGGATGCTGAACCTGGAGCTGCTTTGAACAATTGGACTTGTACCCCATCCCCGGTTCTCCGGGAGTCTTGGTAGATGATTGTATTAATATTATTGAACGACACGATTCAAAATTGAGGCCTGAATCGTGGTTATAAACTTAATATGTTTTGCCTCCATTTTTGAAAGCTTAAATGCCAAATCCAAACTATGGTTTTTCTATTTCTTAAAATATTTCAACTTTGTCTTCATTAATTAATTTGTCCTTTCTCTTTTTCAGCAAGCAAACTAACAAATCTGCCAATACTCTAAATGTGACATGTAATGAAACAAGCGAACAAATTCCAAATAGCGAACCGGACTTTGAAGAATATGAAGAGGATATGCAGCCTGAAGAGTTGACTGAAGAATTGGAACACTTTGAGAATAAGGCAAAGCCAAATCTGGATGAAACTGAGACGATAAACTTGGGAGATTCAGAATTGGTGAGGGAAACAAGAATCAGCGTTCATTTGACTTCATCCCAAAGGAAAGAATTGATCGATCTTTTGAAACAATACATAGACGTGTTCGCATGGTCATATGATGATATGCCGGGTCTGAGCACAGACATTGTTTCACATAGGCTGCCAATTGATCCAGATTGTCCTCCGGTAAAGCAAAAGCCAAGGAAGATCAAACCTGATTTGAGTTTGAAAGTTAAGGAAGAAGTCTCCAAGCAATTTGACGCCAATGTCATTCAAGTCACAAAATATCCCACTTGGTTAGCCAACATAGTACCGGTGCCAAAGAAAGACGGGAAAATCAGAGTATGTGTGGATTATCGGGATCTCAACAAGGCTAGCCCGAAGGATGATTTCCCTCTCCCAAACATTCACATTCTTATCGATAGTTGTGCAAAGCACGAGTTGCAGTCATTTGTTGATTGCTTCGCAGGCTACCACCAGATCTTGATGAACGAGGAAGACGCTGAGAAAACACCTTCATCACGCCCTGGGGAACATATTGTTATCGGGTAATGCCTTTTGGACTCAAGAATGCAGGAGCTACATACATGAGAGCTATGACTACCATTTTCCATGACATGATCCATAAAGAGATTGAAGTCTATGTGGATGATGTCATTATCAAGTCACGGAAGAGCTCGGATCACTTGACAGATTTGAAGAAGTTCTTTGACAGATTGAGAAGATACAATCTGAAACTAAATCCTGCTAAATGTGCATTCGGTGTCCCTGCCGGGAAGTTGCTAGGTTTCATTGTGAGTAGGAAAGGCATAGAATTGGATCCTTCAAAAATAAAGGCTATTCAAGACTTGCCTCCTCCTAAAAGTCGGAAGGATGTGATGAGTTTCCTTGGTAGGCTCAATTACATTAGTCGATTTATTGCACAATCTACTGTGATTTGTGAACCGATATTCAAACTATTGAGGAAAGATGCTGCTACCAAATGGACGGAAGATTGCCAACAAGCTTTTGATAGAATCAAAGAGTATCTGTCCAGTCCGCCTGTCTTGGTGCCCCCAGAACCTGGAAGACCATTGCTGCTATATTTATCTGTATCTGACAATGCATTTGGATGCGTATTGGGACAACATGATGAAACTGGAAAGAAGGAGCAGGCTATATACTACTTGAGCAAGAAGTTCACGCCCTATGAAGCCCGATATACTTTGTTGGAACGCACTTGTTGTGCCTTAACTTGGGTTGCACAAAAGTTTAGGCATTACTTGTGTGCATATACCACTTTTCTCATCTCAAGGATGGATCCGCTCAAGTACATCTTTCAGAAGCCCATGCCCACCGGAAAGTTAGCGAAATGGCAAATTTTGCTAAGTGAGTTCGACATTATTTATGTTACTCAAAAGGCAGTCAAGGGACAAGCGTTAGCTGATCATCTTGCTGAAAACCCTGTAGATGAAGAGTACAAGCCTCTTAAGACTTACTTCCCGGATGAAGAGGTTTTGTTTATTGGGGAGGACATTTCAGAAGATTATCCAGGATGGAGAATATTCTTTGATGGGGCTGCGAACTTCAAAGGAGTCGGTGTTGGGGCTGTGCTAATTTCAGAATCAGGCCAACATTATCCAATCTCGGCAAAGCTCAGATTTCCATGTACCAACAATATGGCAGAATATGAAGCTTGTATTCTGGGACTTAGATTGGCCGTTGATATGAACATACAAGAATTGTTGGTTATGGGGGACTCAGATTTAGTGATTCATCAAGTACAAGGTGAATGGAATGTCAAGAATGCGAAGTTACTTCCGTATCTGGAGTGCGTGAAAGAGTTGCGAAAAAAGTTCATCAAGATTGAATTCAAACATGTCCCAAGAGCTCAAAACGAGTTCGCAGATGCATTGGCAACCCTGTCTTCTATGATTCAACATCCCGATAAGAACCACATAGATCCTATCAAGGTGAATGTACAAGCTCAACCAGCCTATTGTTTCCACGTGGATGAAGAATCAGATGGAGAACCTTGGTACTATGACATTAAGAGATATATCAAGAATGGAGATTATCCGGAAGGCATAACCAATATTCAGAAGAAGACACTTCGGAGATTGGCAAACCACTTTTTTCTAAATGGAGAAATCCTTTATAGGAGGACTCCAGATTTAGGATTGTTAAGGTGTGTTGACGCTCAAGAGGCAATCAAGTTGGTGGAAGAGATACACGGTGGCACATGTGGGCCACACATGAATGGTTTTGTTCTGGCAAAGAAGATTTTACGAGCTGGCTATTTTTGGATGACCATGGAAACAGACTGCATTCGCTTTGTGAGAAAATGTCATCAATGTCAGATTCATGGTGACTTGATTCGGGTTCCACCAAATGAACTCAATGTGACGAGCTCTCCTTGGCCATTTGCAGCTTGGGGCATGGACGTCATTGGTCCTATCGAGCCAGCCGCGTCAAATGGACATCGATTCATTTTGGTAGCTATTGATTACTTCACAAAATGGGTGGAAGCATCTTCATATAAGTCTGTAACAAAGAAGGTGGTGACGGATTTTGTTCGTAATAACATCATCTGTCGATTTGGAATTCCTGAGTCAATTATAACTGATAATGGAGCTAATCTCAATAGTAATTTGATGCGTGAGATATGCGAGAAGTTTAAGATTACTCATCGCAATTCCACTCCCTATCGACCTCAGATGAATGGAGCAGTTGAGGCAGCCAATAAGAACATCAAAAGGATATTGCGGAAAATGATTGATAACTACAAGCATTGGCACGAGAATTTGCCATTTGCCCTCCTTGGCTATCGCACCACGATCAGGACTTCAACTGGGGCAACGCCTTATCTTTTGGTCTATGGAACGGAAGCAGTGTTACCGGCAGAAGTGGAGATACCGTCTCTAAGAATTATACAAGAAGCTGAGTTGAGTGATGCCAAATGGGTACATAATCGGTATGAACAGTTGATGCTAATTGATGAAAAGAGAATGAATGCAGTTTGTCACGGACAACTTTATCAGAATAGGATGGCCAAGGCTTTCAACAAGAAAGTAAGACCGAGGCAATTTACACCGGGGCAATTGGTTTTGAAGCGCATATTTCCACACCAACACGAAGCTAAAGGAAAATTTGCACCTAATTGGCAAGGGCCTTACATGGTTCACCGAGTACTGACCGGAGGAGCATTGATTCTAGCTGAAATGGATGGTGAAGTTTGGCCGAAAGCTATCAATGCGGATGCCGTTAAGAGATATTATGTCTAGAAGCTTTTTGTTTTTGTTGTTTCGTTTATGTAATGTCTTTCCATGTAATCAAAACTACGAATGACCTAATTCCCTTGGCGGGACACGTAGGAAACCCACATCGGGTTTGGTCTTTTAAGTAGAAATCTCCAAAGATCCCATTTTGCTTGTAATGGAACTACGTTGCGACCTGATTCCCTCGGTGGGATACGTAGGCAGTCCGCATGGACCTCGGTCACTTTATTAAAAGAAAATCCCAATTCCGTCTTTTTTATATGTAACGAACTACGTCTGGCCTGATTCCTTTGGATACGTAGGCAACTCGTAGAGGGTTCGGCCCCTTAGTAAAAAAATTTTTCAGAAATGTATTCTATGAACTACGCTTGGCCTGATTCCCTTGGTGGGATACGTAGGCAGCCTATATAAGGCTCGGTCTCATCATGATGGAGCTTCAGTACTTCTCCTATGTCAGAAATTGGGACAATTTTAAGGGCATCATTGCGAGCAGGCGTCAAAGGATATCAAAGAGTATTCGATCAACCCAGTCATCCGACAAAAGAAAGGACATTCGCTTTGGATAAAGGACGTTCGTGTTGTTTCACGACATGTCACAATTTAAAATTTGGCAGAATCCCTTTACAATTATACGCATACCTTATATATCTATTTATTTTACTTATATTTTTATTCTAAAAGGATTTTCAATCAAATGTTTTATATTATTCATTGGCCAAGATTTACGATAAATGGGGGTTGCAAGTCCAAAAGCGGAAGCAAGAAGTATCAAGACCCAGAGTTTCAAAGTCAACGCAAATCAACCTCCCCCCAAAACTTATAATTTTTCTTTGAGTACAGGTTTTTCAGATTAGCAGAAGTGGAATAGCCGATAGCGATTACATCTTCGCGGGAATTATATCTCGAACGGTTTGCTTATAATATTTAGGAAATATTATGCTCCTTATGTGATGTTGATTTTTAAATTCATTACTAAAGCTTTACAAAAGATTTCAAATACATTGATTACTCTACACAAGTAATTTCAAATGCACTGCACAAATGCTTTCAAACGCTTTAAAATGCATTATGCATGGCTTTAATTGTCTTTCAAATGCACTGCACAAATGCTTTCAACTGCTTTAAAATGCATTATGCATGGCTTTAATTATCTTTCAAATGCGCTGCACACGCACTGCACACATGGCTTTAATTACTTTGCATAAATGCTTTCAGAATTATTAAATACATACTGCACAAATGCTTCGCATAAATGCTTTAAATACACTGCACATGGCTTTCAATTATTGTCTAAATGCATTGCACAAATGCTTTAAAATGCACCGCACAATCGCTTTAAATACGCCGCACAATTGCTTTGAATACGCCGCACAATTGCTTTAAATACGCCGCACAATTGCTTTAAATATATTGCACAACTATTTTAATATATCGCACAAATGCTTTTCATAATGTATTGCTTTCATACACATTATTGGCTTAAAATGCCTCATTTTCATAAGTCATTGGCTTGAAAAGCCTCATCTTCATAAAATACTTGGGTTAAGGCCTCATTTCATTAATCATCGCCAAAGGCATCATTCTCATGAATCATTGGCCTAAAACCCCATTTTCATAAGCTTTGTTAAAATTCTTATTTCATTAAATCATTTCAGCCTGCAAGGCCGCATTTTCGCAAATTGACGCCCAAAAAGTGTTGTTTGTTCATGAATTTATTATACATCGCTTTACATTTAATATTTACTTCCTAATTGTTTTGTCTAGTTTAAGTTTCGCAGGAGCATTAGCACAACGTGGAACTATTTCTAAGCAGCGAACTGGGGCAATTTTGTGGGGAATGACGCTCAGACTCCCAACAAAGATCAAGGATCTACCTCGAACTTCGCTCGACTTTATTCTACTTACATCGACAGCTCGATGATTAAGTTCGCTCATTTCATTTTTCTAAATTCTAAGGTCTAGAATTTGTTTCCTAAATCATAATACCCAGTTGTCATCATAACTCAACACTGGGACAACATTTTTTGTATTCGTTATGATTCCTTGTTCATAGGGTATCATAATCGTTTAGAACTACAGACGGCCTGATTCTCATGCAACCCGAGATATGTAGGCAACTCGGAGACCAGAGTTCGGCCACAACTCTCTCAAATTTCCTTCAAAATTTCCTTCATACTTAATTCTATCCATTGAGACAAAATTAGGTTACTAAGTCAACTTCTTTGCCCGAAAACTCTTACTTCGTCTCCGGTCAAAGAGGGACAAGCTGTTGACACCCAATTTTGTCCCATCTTTCTCCCCGTTTAATTCTTTAAGCTTCAAATAATTTTGATAATTTACAAGTTATTTTATATTTTTTAGAAATCTATGTATTTCTATCGTCCTTATTTTTTGTGAAATTATCAATATAATTCTACTACTATTATTATTATTACTTTATTATTGTTATTATTTTTAAATCTAGCAGCGTGCTCGTCATTTTTAATTTAGCAAAGGACGGAGGCCGTCACCACCGTGACGGTTAATGTGACGGGCCGTCACACATGTGACGGACCGTCACTCAGACCGTCACCTTAAGGCAGTGGCACTGCCTTCTTGCTCACCACCTTGACGGTCAATGTGACGGGCCGTCACACATGTGACGGACCGTCACTCAGACCGTCACCTTAAGGCAGTGGCACTGCCTTCTTGCTCACCACCTTGACGGTCAATGTGACGGGCCGTCACACATGTGACGGACCGTCACTTAGACCGTCACCCCTAGGCAGTGTTGCCCCTCTCCTTGACGGTCTATGTGACGGACCGTCACACATGTGACGGACCGTCACTCAGGCCGTCACTCTTAAGCAAAATCTTTTTTCTCGTACTTTCCTTCCGTTTCCGTATTTTGCTCCCATTTCCTACAAATACTTCTTTTGTTTTTTTTTTAACTTTTATAAATGTTATCGTAATTCTTACAATATTGATTTTGCCTAATATTTTTATAATTATCTTTTAAATAAATAATTTATTTAATTAAATACGTTTTAATCCACGTGGATGCCACGTAAGCGCCCAATAGTCACAAACACACCTATAGCACACGCTCTCCATGTGCCTCACACATCTTGCACACACCCAACTTCCCCCTTGCCGCGTGTCACTCCCTCATTTGTTGGTCAAATCCAACTCACCCCATTTTTGCTTGAACTACCTATTTTACCCTCACTTAAGCTACCCGAAATACCCTAAATACCCTCAAACCCTAAAATCAGATTAGTTGTATCCCTTCTCTTCTCTATGCGCCGCACCTCCCTCTCCATTTTTGGGGCGAAAAATTTCATCTCCCCTTGCCATGACAGACGCTCACCCCTCCATTTTCGTGCAATTCTTGATAACTCCATTTGGACCCTTCTCCTTCCCTCTGTCTCCATGACAGACGGCCTCTGTCATTACTTCATTGTTACGATTTTCTGAAGTTTGCAATGACAATGGTCAGTTGATGTATAACCTATTCGGGCTAAGTTCATCTCTCCATGAATCTTCAAAGTCGGACGAAATCACGTGAAGCTGACAAGGTTCAAATTCGAATCTCGCTCAAAATCCCGCCCAAAAATCTCCCCATGAACCCTAGCTTTGCTCCTATAAATACCAAGGGTTGGAGAAGCGTTTGGGGGCATCAGTTGACAATCAAGAAATACATAGCAAAAAGCTTCTCGTTTTCGCAAATATCAACCCTTTCATCTCCCTTTTGTTCTGAATCCTGGGCGCGCTTTCAAGTTCTTGTTTCATCGAGTTTCGAGTGTGGATCCGTGGTCAAGAACGCTCCAAGTTTGCTGCCCCGAAACAGGTGAAAATACGACCTTATTCTCCAATCTTTAGTATTTCTTTCCCTTTCTTTTCTATCAAGACTTGTGTAGGAATCATGCCAAACATTGTCTTTTTCCCTCTTGATCGTATGAGTTAGTTTTCTTGGTATAGCAAATATTTTTTCTTTCTTTCAAATTTATTCTTTCAAGATAAGTTCTCTTTTAGAAATCATGGCATCAATGATATATATTTGTTAGATGTACTTGCTGAATATATCTTAGGCTTAACTGCAACCATTTATTTTAAGATTTTGTCAACACTTCAGTTGGTTGTAAAAAATGGATTTTTCATGCGGCAAGTTTCCTTTAGATATTAAATTAGGAAGGATTTCTTCTTTGTTTTCGATGAACATAGAATACTTCGTAAAGATTGAGTATGCATTCGTTCAAGTTTATAACCAGCTTATTGGGACCATAATGGTTTATCAAGGTGATACAATTTCTCTCTGTTTATCGTAACCTCTTTGGATTCTTGGCGTTTAAATATCTCGTCTATGGAAATCGCTATGGTACCATAAACACTTCCGTCTCAATGTCGCTCGGAGTTTGCAAAGAAATATAAGTGTTGATTATTTTTATCTTGATATATCGTGTGAAAGAGATCTAAGATTCCGCTCTTAAAATAAATAGAATTTGATTCAACATTTGCCTCGGAAGGTTGTTTGATTTTCATGAAGATGACTGTGTGCCAAACTATTCCAAATTTCTTTCAATTTGAAAGCATGCACCAGTACTTTATTTTCCCTTTTAAAAGTTGTGTTGTTGGAACTAGTTCACTGCCAATCTTTTAGATATCTTAGTGTATGCTCAAAATTGGTTTCAAGTTTATCACTTGCTTAAGAGTTTAAATAAAAGGTTAGGTTCTAAATAATAATATTTTGTCCGTAAACTTGGAGTATGAATTCAAGTTCTAGTATACTTTCTAGTAAGAACAAGGTACAAGTGTTGATCTAGCATGACTTTATATATCTTGGTGTAATTTCCTCTTCTTCTCTGTTTATTTATATTAGATGTGACTCTTTTTTTTTTTTACTTATCCTAATGTGTTGTAAGAGACGAAGTAATGCTCTATTTTTGGAATTATAGTTGAAGTTACTCTAAAGCTTTTTGCCTAGATATCATGAATTATGGATCAAGTATTCGAAAAAACATAGCCTCCTGGTTTAGTTTCGTATACAATCTTGGAACATGGTCTTCGTTTGGTATAAAATTCATTACCGTTCTAAGATAAAAAATGAAAAGAAAAGGGCTTAGTTGGCGAATGGTTTTGTTTTGCTTGAGGATTTGTTTTGGTCAGTAGTAAGTATGACATATAAAGTATTTGTCGAGTTTGGTTCTATACATGTGCTGCAAACAGAAGTGGTTTTATTTCATCTTATCTATCTATTTACCTTTCTTATCTATTATATGCACCTCTTCTAATTTTTCTCTTCTCTATTTCCTTTGCATGACCCGCCGGAGTTACGAGGAGTCTCGAATGAGACTCCACGTTATCGTAGATTGAGTGAACTTGCATCTTGCTCTCAAGCGCATCTCTGGTCTTTCCACCACATATCCGAATGGGAATTTGAAACATTACACCCCTCATCAGTCCCTCTCTCTCCGTCTTTTCTTTCGAACAAAAGCAAAGAAAGAATAGGAGATATTTCTTTCGTTTTCTCTTTATTATACTTGTTATTGATTATGTTATGAATTTTGTTGTTCCTACTTAGTTATTCTACTCTTATTTTGATTTCATCGATAATGACTTAGGCCTAGAGTACTTGAACCTTAGAAAGGGTAGTTTGTTATATATAATAATGGAAGCTCGTAGTTAGCTCTTCTCTTTATACATGTGCGTGTCTATAAATTTTGAAGCACTAGAATCGAGTCTACTCATAACTTTCCTTTTCCTCGTTTTCTTAGCTTTGCAAGATAAATATAAGGAGTGTTAAACGACTTTGCTTCCTAAAAGAATCTTCTCGAAACAGATTTTTAGTTAAGTAAAAGGAAAACGCAGCTCTTTTTAAGGACTTAAAACGAAGGTTATTTTAGTGTAAAAAATGCAGTTTTTCTTAAGGTAAGAAATGCGGCTTTAAACGAGTTCAAACGAGCAGATTTTTGGCTAAAAACACAGTTTTACAAAGGTTAAAAAATGCAGATTTTTTAAGTAATTTATAGTCATTCTAAAGGCCTAAAACAAGGATTTCTTGGGTGTTAAGAGTGCAGATTTTTTTAGAGCAAAAACGTAGTTTCATATTAGTGAAAATTGCTTATCCTTTAAATATTCTCGGTTAACTTAATTGATATTTGATCTTTTGGTTATTTTGATTCAACGCACTTTTTTAAATATAAATAAAATTATTTTTTGCCTTCACTATTATTAATACCATTTATTTAATTTTCCTACATTTCATTCTTTAAAGAATTTTTCACAAGTTATCTCTTTTATCACATTTAAGGTGTTATATGTAAAGGAAGTACTTTAGATAATTTATTTGTTATTTATTTTAAAATTATATCAAGTTAGTTAATTAATTGTGGCAAAATTTGGTTAAAATGACTAGACTTTTTCCTTTATAAGAATTAAGTAGATATTTAATTTTGAAGTGCTATCATCTTTCAAAGATTTCTTTGAGTCTAAAATTTGATTATTTTTAATTTGTTGATTTTAATTAGATTAACCTAAGTTTAGCCGGTTAACCGTAATTTTGCGGATTTTAAAGAATGCTTAATACCTTCTCTCTAGAATAGTTAGAATCCTTACTTAGAATCTTAAGTTTAGTAGACCTAAAAATGAAGTCTTTATTTGCTTTAATTATAGGTGTCCTAATTCACCGTAAGACTAATTAGGTGGCGACTTCCTTTTTAATTAATTTAGAAGTTTTCAATACGTTGTACACCGTTTCGACCTCGGTTAAAATGGGGTATAACAGTCAGCGCCAGAACCGTCTTTATGCCATGTCCTCCCATCAGGATCAGGAGAGTTCTCTAGATGTGGTTACCAATATGTTGAAAGTCTTCTCTCTTGATGTGTATGCCTTGTTAGATCCCGGTGCATCCTTATCTTTTGTAACCCCTTATGTGGCTTGTAAGTTTGAGATTCATCCCGAATTGCTTTTAGAACTCTTTCATATTTCTACTCCTGTTGGTGAGTCAGTCCTAGCCGAAAGAGTCTATCAAAATTGCCCTATCTTAGTCCTTCATAGAGTCACTTCAGCGGATTTAGTAGAGTTGGAGATGACTGATTTTGATGTCATTCTTGGTATGGACTGGTTGTATGCATGTTATGCCTCAGTTGATTGCCGCACCCGTGTGGTTAGTTTCAAGTTTCCTAATGAACCTGTCCTAGAATGGCAAGGTAGTCCCTCTTCTTCGAAGGGTCGTATTATATCTTATCTTAAGGCTAGGAAGATGATTTCTAAGGGTTATGTCTATTATATAGTTTGGGTTATGGACATGGAGTTCGAGACCCCGACTATTTAGTCTGTTCCTGTCGTGAACGAATTCCCAAAAGTGTTTCCCGATGATTTGCCCGGAGTCCCTCCCGAGCGAGAAATCGACTTTGGGATAAATCTTCTTCCGAATATGAATCCTATCTCTATTCCTCCCTATAGAATGGCCCCCGCAGAACTCAAGGAGTTGAAAGATCAGTTGAAGGACTTGCTTAATAAAGGTTTCATCAGGCCTAGTATTTCTTCTTCTTGTTTGTTCGGAAGAAAGATGGTTCTCTTAGAATGTGTATTGATTGCCTCCAATTGAACAAGGTCACAATCAAGAAAAAGTATCCCATTCCTACGATTGATGACTTATTCGATCAGCTTCAGGGTGCTAGTTTCTTCTCCAAAATCTACCTTAGATTCGGTTATCATCAGCTTCGGGTTTGGGAATGTGACATCCCGAAGACAGCCTTCAGGACTCGGTATGGTCATTATGAGTTTGTTGTTATGTCTTTTGGTCTAACGAATGCTCCTGCAACTTTTATGAATTCGATGAACCGTGTGTTCAAACAGTATTTTGATATGTTCGTGATTGTTTTCATTGACGATATCCTCATCTACTCTCGGAGTGAGGAGGAGCATGCGGATCACTTGAGTGTTGTGTTGCAAACTCTCAAGGACAGACAGTTGTTTGCTAAGTTTAGCAAGTGCGAGTTTTGGATGCATTCTGTTGCTTTTCTGGGTCATATTGTGACTAAAGATGGTATTCGGGTTGATTCTCAAAAGATAGAGGCAGTGAAGAACTGGCCTAGACCTACTTCTTCGTCTGATATTAGAAGCTTCTTGGGTTTGGCTAGTTACTATAGGAGATTTGTGGACGGGTTTTCTTCCCTTTCTTCCCCATTGACCCGATTGACTCAGAAAAAGGTTAAGTTTCGGTGGTCCGACTCTTGTGAGACAAGTTTTCAGGAATTGAAGACTCGATTGACCAACGCCCCAGTGTTAGCTCTACTCGAGTGCTTAGATGATTTTGTTGTGTATTGTGATGCTTCTCGGATTGGTTTGGATTGTGTTTTGATGCAGCGTGGTAAGGTGATTGTTTATGCTTCTAGACAACTTAAGACTCATGAGAAGAACTATACTACTCATGATCTTGAGTTAGCAGCCATGGTCTTTGCTTTGAATATTTAGAGACATTACTTGTATGATGTGCATGTGGATGTTTTCACCGATCATAAGAGTCTTCAATATGTGTTCACTCAAAAGGAATTGAATTTGCAACAAAAGAGATGGCTTGAACTTCTTAAAGATTATGATATGAGCGTGCTTTACCATCCGGGTAAGGCCAATATTGTGGCGGATGCGTTGAGTAGATTGTCCATGGGAAGTGTAGCTTCTATTGAGGATGGAAAGAAGGAATTGGTTAAAGAAGTTCATAGGCTTGCTCGGTTGGGAGTTCACCTTATGAACTCGACCGAAGGTGGTGTGATTGTGACTAATGGTGCCGAATCATCCTTGGTGGCTGAGGTGAAAGCCAAGCAAGACCAAGATCTCGTTCTACTTCAGCTTAAGGGTGCAGTTCGTCAGTAAAGGGTTGAGGTTTTCTCCCAAGTGGGATATGGTGTGCTTTGTTATCAGGGTCGCTTATGTGTGCCAGATGTTGATGGGTTGAGACAATAGATTTAGGACAGGATTTTGGACAAGTCCAAATTAATTAAGCTAAAAGCTTGATTATTCTTCTCTCCTCTCCTTATTTTTTGTTTAGTGTTAGAATTATTTGTATAATTTGAACTCTAACTTTTTAACTTAGTTGGATTATCCCCAAAAGAGTAAACATTTTTGTTCAATTATCTTTAATCATTTATGGTTTTTTTTACGTAAAAATAGTTGGAAATATTATGCTTTTAAATTGTCAAACCAGCGTGTTGTTCTACTTAAATAATTTTCTTATATTTGCAATGTGTTTTCAAAAAGTTTCGTTTTCTTCAAATGATAACAAAATATTTCTCTAAATCAATCAAGTTTAACGTTTTGTCACTTATCTTGAATCAAATAGTCTTACTATTAATGATTCTCGCGATTTCCTTTTCAAAAAATGAACAAAGGCTTTTTCTCTTGAAAGTTAGTCAAATAAGTTGTGTTTTCAAATAAGTCCGGATAATCGCAAGTTAGCGGATACCCCGAGTGCCTTCAAAACCTTCTTGTGATAATAATTTGAACCCTTACCCTCTTGTTTTTTACTTTCATAAAAACTAAGTGGCGACTCTTACTCTTGCTTTAAAATTGGAAATGTTTTGGAAACTTTAACTTAGATTTTTCGAAACGAACTTTTCAACACTAAAGTCATTTTTCCCATAAAACAGAAGTAATTAAATGTTACTTATTAAACTTATTTTCTCAAATTCTATTAGAAAGGTGATTTTTCTAATTTTTTAAGAAATTTATTTTCTTATGAAAAAACGTTTTCTTCCGTATCACACACATCCTAAATGTTTAGCCTCTCTGGATGAGGGAAACATAATTTTGCACAATAAAATGTTTTAATTAAATTACCAGAAATTCTTATTACCCTTACCTTAAAACAAAAGTTTGATTGGAAGCAAACTCTTGCAGGCACTTATTTGGCTCGTGTAGAAATTTGAATGTCATTCATTCACATATCTCTCTGTCCATCTTTACTTGTCAACTATACTAAAAATAGATGTCAATATTATATTAGTTCTTAATTTACCCTTTATAATTAATTATAGTTATTTTTCTATTACAATTTTCAAGACATTGTATTTATTATATTCAAAGAATGATATGGTAAAATTACTCTTCTATTTATAGTTTCTTAAGAAGTGTGCAAAGTCAATAATGGACAAGTAAAAATGGACGGAGGGAGTAATTAGCGGATTATCCCTCATTAAATCACATTATTCTAGTAGTGTGTACTATTGAATACCAGAACATAACGGGTCAAAATGGACTGAAATAAATAGTCATGATTTATAGAGCCGACTTATTAGTTTGAGATAAAGGCAGCAGTTGTATATAATTTTGTTGAAAGTGAGAAAGAGAAGAAGTTGATAATAGAGAGTATACTTCTTCTTCAAAGACGCCAAATTGCATGCATGCATGGAATTATGAGGAAACAATACAATTGAGACATGATAAAGAAATGGAACTTGAACCTAACTCAACCCCAAAAGTTAACTCATGAGGACGGAATTGTCCAAAGCTAGAAATCCCATCAACAAGACATTCAAACAACTATTGTTTATAATTAGAACAATGACCTGCTTACTTAATACCACCTTTGAAAGCTAGAATAGTCTGCGTAGCTGTGAGCAAGAGGAGTATGATGGCTGCCCCAGTTGAAGCTCCTGCCCAAGGACTACTACAATAATTGTGCCTCAAATTTGCCTTCGTTTTGTTCCATGTTGTATCATAATATTGAGATGCTTGTTTGCATTCTTCATAGTAATAGAAGTTGGAATAAACGCTAACCCCATTTCCGATTTTGTTGAAGAGGTTAGCCACTTGTTTGTCATCTCCCATCCAGTTCTCTATGATTCCTTTCTGGCGAAGCAAACTCACATCTTTTTCTGAGTCGATAAGATGATCCATGAATGTAACATAATCACTGAAATAGTTAGGATGTACATTATACAATTGTTGCTCGTAAGCAATGAGATTTCGTAGGAGGGTTTCCGTATGATCAGCAATTTCAAAACTAGGAATTGTCATCAATCCATTCTCGAACTTTATATCAAATAAACTTGTGCTATCCCAAATATTGTCTTTGCTCAACGACCTGTAAATATATCCAAATTTAACGAAGTTAACTCCAGCTTCGAAAAGCTCTGTTGCATTTGGCATGACCAGATGCGACGTTATGTGGTCCTTATCTTTCGACATTTTTTTCCACCTCATTATTCGCAAAGGATTGCAACATAAACTTTTTCTTGAATGTTCTGCTCCCATGCTAGGATTATGCCTAGGTAGGCTAGTATTATTTTTCATCTTTGAAGGGTGACATGACATGTGTACTATATGAAGTAAATGCTTGATATTTTTTTCGTTACCTTCAGTCTCTCCAAAGGATGCAGGGGTCATCTTCGGTAATTTAGAAAGAAAGATATACTTGACGAGTTTTGTGAATGATGTTTCATTAACTTCCTTAGTCATGTCATGAAGCTTGGTGAGGATGAAGAAAGGAAGTTGATTTTCTACTAACAACAAGTCTCGATATACTTGACTAATTATGCAACCTTCCTTGATAATAATGACTTCTCCTTCGGGCCTCAATATTCCACTACGCTCTCGAATGTACTCAATTACGAAACAACCATCAAGCAACAACATTTCTGAAAATCTTTTTAAAATATCACTGTCATGGTCCTTTAAATCATCATAATCATAACACTTTAGTGCTTCATCCTTCAGTTCCTCCAATTCGCTGATGCAACTTTCCACATCAAGCCCCTCTTTCCTTTGGAGAAATCGTTGTAGGTACATAAGTTTGTACTTTTCCATGGATCGAAATTCAGAATTTTTGTAATGGTAAGGACCAATGGAGATCAACTTTGGCTTATAAGCATCTGGATTTGATTCCCTCAGCCCTGCAGTTACTCTAAATATGGTAGTGGAATTGATAGACGAGTTGTTCAAATCCTTAAATTTTTCACCAAAAAATTGTTTTGCGGATTTATCTGTCTGCAACCCTGATCTATCTTGACCATTTGTTTCATTTATCTCAATTAAATGATCCGCTTTCCTCTCTTCTTTCTGTAATAATGGAAAATAGTCAAAAAAGAATTTGCAATATAAGGAGTTTCAAGCTAAATTATAAAAGTTTGGGGGGGTATATGGAAAGTGAATCTTAAGATTGTTAAAGTTCAACACATTCACAAGTTAAGATTTATGGTCCTACAAAACATGGCAAGATTAAATATGAGCACATTCCCCATAAGGTACAAATAGCACACATAAACTGAGATTCTAACACACATGGTATGCCAACCTACAAATTCACCGGCTTATAGGTGTAAAACTATGGTTAGTGAATGTGTTAAAAAAGATGAGAACCATGAGGTAAACCTAAATACATGGAAGGAAATAGTCTCAGAAATCCCACAATCTCTTGGAAAGTTTGAATCCATTGGACGTAGTGAAAAATAAGGTACAAAAAAGATAATCTATATAAGGGATACCAATTAATTGGCCATGCATTTTATTAATCATGTGAATAAGTTATTCACTTTACATCTTATATTTGGATGGTAATTTCATAATGTATTGTATCGTATTGTATTATATGCATAATATTCTATTGTTTTGCGTTGAATACATCATTTTAATAGTTGTATCATTTCCATCATTACATAATTCACACATCAGTAATCTAAAGAATAAACTGATAATATTCGTCTATGGGATGGAGTTATTAAAAAAGATAGAATGGAGAATAAAATAAGATTATTAAATTATAAGTAAAAAGATTGAGAAACTTTTAAAGTATCTCTCATTTGTTAAATGAGAGCTTCTCTTAGCTAAGGCTGGATGGCGAAGAAGTCGAGGACAGAAGGGGGAGGGCAAGGAATACAGGCTACTGCTCCGTCAGAGAAAATTGGGCGAAAAGGTTTTTTCAATCGGAGAATGCGAAGATGATGAAAAGTATCAACGTTCTTCAAAGGGTTTCCCCCCCTAATTGTTGTAGAAAAACACAAACAAAAAGTATAAAGGAAAATAAGATTGTATGGGGTGAAACTAACCTAAGGACACGTGGTAACAATCGAGTAACCTTCTGGGGATGGCATTGTTTAAATAGGGCGATGTTGAAGTCATGGAGGGAGGAGATGAAGTCCGACTATATCAAGCTTCAGTCTCGAATGAATCGCATTTTAGGGGTCTTGCGAGTCATCAAATGTCTGGAATCTAAGATTTATGCCAGCGTATCGTGCTAAAATTTACTTTTCCTTTGCTTTATGATTTTTATTAATGGTAGAATATTACTTCTTCTTTAGTGTAGGAATATTGTTGAATATTTAATTTCCTTCTAAGTCTAGTATTTAGTTTTTTTTTAGTTTAGTATCTATAAGAAAAATAATATGTTTTATTTTATTTTATTTTATTTAGTTCTTTATAAATAGGGATGTAGTCTTTTATTTTTTCAATGCAAGAAATAATTATTATTCATTCTCTTTTTAATTTTCTATTCTATTTCTTCAATTTAATAACAGTGGTATCAGTGTCTTCATCGATCTTCATGGATCTGTGAGTTATACTGAAAATACAAAATAATTTTTAACCCTTTTAAGGACTTATTTTTAACCCGCAAGGGCTCAATTCTACCCAGATCAAAGAACATTCGGAGGAAAAAATCAAAAAGCACAAAGCCAAAATAATAATTCAATATTCAGTTGCAGATTCAATATTCTCTAAAATCATTGCATATGAGACATCAAATGAAGCTTGGAAAAATCTCAAAAAGGCGTATCAAGGAAGTGAACGGGGCAGACAAAATTAGATTTTGAATCTGAAAAGAGATTTTGAATCCCTAAGGATGCAAGAGGATGAAACCATTGCTTAATATTTTGACAGAATCTCTTTGATTGTTAATAAGATTCGGATGCTTGGAGAGGATTTTAAAGATAACAGGATAGTTGAAAAAGTTCTTGTGACTATTTCAGAGAGATTTGAGTCAAAAATTTCCTCTCTAGAAGAGTCTAAGAATTTCTCTACGATTTCTCCCGAAGAACTAATAAGTGTTCTTCAAGCACAAGAACAAAGAAGAGCTTTCAGACAATTTAAAATTATTGAAGGTATTTTTTAACACCAAAAAGAAAAAGGTGATTATCCTCCTTGCAAATACTGCAAGAAAACAACACATGACTTGAAAAAAATTTGTTGGTGGAAATCTGATGCATTATGTGGAAACAACAACAAAAAAGGTCATGTTACAAAAGTGTGCAAGTACAACTCTCAGAATAATTCAAGAGCCCTTATAACAGAAGATGAAACCGGGAAAGACCTATTATTTTAGATGGCAACAATTAAATGTTCAAACTCAAATTGAATACACCAAAACTTGAGTTTGAGGGGAAATGTTAAAATTTACTTTTCTTTTGCTTTATGATTTTCATTAATGGTAGAATATTACTTCTTCTTTAGTCTAGAAATATTTTAGAATATTTAATTTCCTTCTAAGTCTAGTATTTAGTTTCCTTTTAGTTTAGTATCTATAAGGAAAATAATATATTTTATTTTATTTTATTTTATTTTATTTCATATAGTTCTCTATATAAGTAGGGATGCAGTCTTTTATTTTTTTCAATGCAAAAAACAGTTATTATTCATTCTCTTTTTAATTTTCTCTTTCGTTTCTTCAATTTCATAACATGTCGTACATGGCAAGTGTAGTGACTAGGCTCATTTCGAAGAGGTTCAAGATGCTGGATATTCCCAGGTATGACGGAACTACGGACCCCTAAGAGCATTTGTTGTCTTTTGCGGCAATTGTGAACAACAATGACCTGACTAAGGAGGAAGCTGAGTCAGTGATGGGTTTAATCTTATATTGTTAGGTGACACTCTCGAGGACGCTCGCATCCAACTCAAACACGACCAGATTTTTTCTATTTACCGTACTTGTCTTACTTATTTGATATACTGTTTTGTTTCCTTCATTCTTTGGTAACTGAGTTGCTAACAAATCAAATCTAAAATAAGGTTAAATTGTAATGCGTGTTCTTGACTCACCTATAAATTCAATTATATAGTAAACAAAAGTATTGCATGTGTACATACATGTCTGTGTGTGCATGCTTTGAGAGAGAGTGTGTGAGAGAGAGACCTCATAATTTGTTGTAAGCAGTGGAGATTTGTCCTTTATTGTGGTAATCTCAATGAATGGTGCCATCCCTCTTACAAAAACTTTCTTGATCTATAATTTCAACCAAAGACAATATTGGGTTAAAATTTCTACAATATAGAAATGATAAGTGTTTGATTTTAAAATACAGTAGAAGATCTTTCTAGAATTTCATCATAAGTGCAGGGCCGGCTCGATCATAATGCAACTAAAGCAACCTCCATTTTCTCCCTAAAGATCTGTGTGTGAGTGCGCGCGTGTCTATCTATATATATATATTGCATGCGTAATTCACTTTCAATACATAATGCAGATTTATCATAATATTGTTATAGATGATAATAAATAAGAAATATCGCTAAAAATAGTAATTATTTATTAAGACCCACTTGTCTATTACATCCCTTATATGATGTAACAGCACTCATGGAATGGAATGAATGAAGAGTTTCCATCATCTATTTCTAACATGTATTCCATTATAATACTAGACCATTAGTTACCATATAAATTTTACCAGTTATAATAATAAAGTCACTTTTTTTTTATTACAGCTAAAGTAATTGCATTTTTCACACAATAACAATAAAATCACCAAACGTACTACCCACTATAACAATAAAACCTACTTGTTAAAGTGACTTTATTGTTACAGTGTGTAATATGTATTTTAATATAACGAAAAATAGTTTTGTTATTTTAATGTTATAATGGGAGTAAGGTTTGTTATTTACGGTGATGACAAGAGATAGTTTTATAACTTTATTACTCTTTCATCCAAATTTATGTGATACTTTTTAATTTTTAATATGTCTGAAAAGAAAAAAAAAAGTGTACAACTTATTTTAATCATAAATTTCATAATTCATACTTTCTTTTTTAAATTTTATGTCCAATCAAATATTACTATCTATACCAAAACAAAAATAAATAGTATAGTTAATTAAGTGGGTGTTTGGATTAGCTTTTGCTTTTTGGCTTATAAGTCAAAAGCCAAAAGCTACAAATCCTAACTTTTGGCTTTTGACTTATTTTGCCTTTTTAGCTTAAAAAGAAGTGCTTAAAATCACTTTTTCATTTTACACAAACACTTCAAAAGTGCTTAAAAAGTATTTTAACTTAAAAACACTTAAAATAAGCCAATCCAAACAGGCTCTAAGTTCAATAATCATACATGAAATTATCTGGATTTATGTCATTACCTTGAATAGGAAAGAATATTTTGTATTGTTCTCCAATTGATAAAAGCAAAAAAAAATAAAAATTACCTAGCTCTTTGGTTTTAATTAGCTGCCTCTTCTTTTCCTTGTTCCTCTTGCTTGTGTTGAAGGATTAGAGTGTGGCAACATATTTATAAGAGGAATTAGATTCACTACAAACACAAGAAAGTGATTATTTTCCTTTGTTATAGAGATTTTTATATCAAAATAAATAAAACTACAAGTGTTTTTAAAAAAAAGAAGAAAAAAGAAGAGAACCAAAATGTCAACGACGAAAAATATGCAAAGGAATCTCCCCTCCCCCCTCCCCCCTTCCCCCTCCTCCAAATGGTAATTAAATATCACTTTTTTTTGACAAAAGTAACTTAACTATTTTGTCTTACATAAAAAATAAATTAACTATCACTTTTTTTCACAAAAATAACTTAACTATCTTTTGTTAGACTAAAATAATTAAACTTTGGTAAACTAACACAATAATCACATAGCTGAAATACAATAACTTTTCCGATGAAACCCCACTCTTTTTCACTCTTTTTTTTATTTTAAATATAATAAATAAAATTTAATATATACTCAACCAGATCCGTCCCGATCCAAAACTCATTTGAAAAATATATTAAAAAGAACAATAATCATTACTCCCAAAGAAAAATATTTTTTTTTCTTTTAATATGTTAAGACGTAGAAAAATATATTCTTTTCTTTTAATACATTAAGACGTAGAAAAATATTTTCTTTTCTTTTGATATATTGAGACGTAGAAAAATAACTAAAACTTGAGTAAGCTAACACAAAAATCGCATGGTCATGATACGGTAACTTTCCTGATGAGTTCCACTCTTTTTTTTATTTTAAATCTAATAAATAAAATTTTAAAAACACCCAACCCAACTCACCCCAATCCAAAATCCATTTAAATTATATATTAAAAAGAACAAGAACCATTATTCCCAAAGAAAGATATTTTTTCTACGTTTTTTAATATATTAAAAGAAAAGAAAATATTTGTCAACGTCTTAATGTATTAAAAGAGAAGAAAATATTTTTCTACATCTTACTATATTAAATTAAAAGAAAAATATTTGTTTGCGTCTTAATTTATTAAAAGTAAAAAAAAATCTACTTCTTAAATATATTAAAAGAAAATATATATTTTTCTATGTCTTAATGTATTAAAGGAAAAGATTTTTATTTTTTTTTGAGTATAATAATTCTTGTTCTTTTTAATATATTTTTGGAATGGATTTTGAGTCGGGAC
Source organism: Jaltomata sinuosa (assembly GCA_003996215.1). Classification (NCBI taxonomy): domain Eukaryota; kingdom Viridiplantae; phylum Streptophyta; class Magnoliopsida; order Solanales; family Solanaceae; genus Jaltomata; species Jaltomata sinuosa. The sequence continues at coordinate 403,381 of QJPP01007196.1, read as the reverse complement.
AAGTTGGATTGAGTGTTTTCAAAATTTTATTTATGATTTAAAATAAAATAAAAAGTGTGAAAAAGAGTAGGGTTCATCAAAAAAGTTATCGTATTCCGACCATATGATTTTTATATTAATTTATCCAAAATTTAGTTATTTTTGTGTAAGAAAAGATAGTTAAGTTATTTTTGTGGAAAAAAAAGGTGATAATTAAGTTATATTTGTATAAGAAAATATAATTAAGTTAATTCAGTACTTTTGGTTTAGACTTTTGTATTTTTTATCTTAAGAATTAATAAAATATATACAAATTTCAAAATCCCCCTTAATTGCCCAATTGATGATGAAAATGTGTTTTGATTATAAAATGACTTTGGCATCATATTTGACTATTGATCAATTCTATGAAGTGACATTTGATGAGTTGTCAAGTTGAATAAATGACATTAATATCATAACGTACAAGTACTATCCTAAAGTCAACGAATCTACCTTCCTTTCACGTTACTATAGTTTTTAATAGAAAACGGGAGGTGGCACTATTTTATTACATCAACTGCCTTTTCACATTCAGAAAAATATATTATTCTAAAGTATAACAGAAAACGAGAAGTGGCATTATTTATTTTACATCAACTGACATTAATTGTATTAGATCAACTGCCTTTTCACATTCAGGAAAATATATTATTCTAAAGTATAATAGAAAATGGGAGGTGGCATTATTTTTATTACATCAACTGACATTAATTTTATTAGATCAACTGCCTTTTCACATTCAGAAAAATATATTATTCTAAAGTATAATAGAAAACGGGAGGTGGCATTATTTTTATTACATCAACTGACATTAATACTCGCAACTGCTATAATCTCTGTCACAATCTTTATTTTTTGGGTGAGTATTCTATGGTGAACACTTTGTGCGCACTGGATAAATCCCTCATTGTGTAATAGCCTGTAAATCATATAGAGGATGTAAATCGCACGAGCCACCCTGAAGGACCAGAAAAATAAGTGATATATAGATATAGAGGACGCATATTTGACCAAACTTCTTACAAGAAGTCAAAAGTGTTTTTTTCTAAAAAAAAATATTTATTTTAGAAAACTAAGATGTTTGAGTGAACTTTTAAGAACAACATAAGCGTTTTTTATTTGAGTTATAATGTAAGGTGTTTTTTAAAAGCTAAGTAAAATTAAAAAAATTAAAAGCACTTTAGAAATTTGATTAGACACAAATTATTGTTCTAATATTAATAAATATACTTTTAAAATTAAGTAATCAAATATTGTATAAGATATATATATATATATATATATATAGTTTAATACATGAATAACTAGTTTCATTACCAGCTACCACCAAACGACTTCTAAAGGATCAAAAGTCAAAATTAATTTTTTGAAATATTCAAATCAATTAATCTGAAATCAAAGTTAAAAAAACAATCCAATTCGAATTTATTTAAATTGTAATTTTTTCAATTCAAAAATTAAAAATTCAAACTAAAATTTACATATTCAATCTGAATGGTCCGAACATTCACGCTTAAGTACACTGGCGCACCCCTTGTGGAAGAGGGGTCACTGTCTTATATATCATCGTTTCGTGCAGATTATATAATTAAGGGGGTATTTGGCTATAAGAATTGTAGTATTTGGAAAAAATAATTTTTATTTTCAAAGTAAACCGGGTTGATTGCAAATTATCAAGTTGCCTTTGACATTAATTTCCAGTTTTCAATTGTGTGGTGGCCCTATTTTTACGAATAGTACGGAAATATGACGTTTAGTTTGTGACATGAGCATATATAATTGAATTTAACTGGAGAAACAACTTGCCAGCATATATTATTTGCACCAATCATGTTAAATTAATTATAAGATGATTAGCATTAATCACAATTTGATGTGAAAATACATAATTAATTATGATTAAGAGATAATAATTTATTTATATAAGATAGGAGTGTATGTAGGTGAGTATTTTCCATTTAACTTTTCTTATTTTTTTTTGGGGAACTTTCAAAAATACCAACTCGTAAAAATTTAATGAGGCCTCCTAACAATACTTTGCTAATTACAATTCATATCAACTTCTCACTCTCTCACTCGCCACTCTCCTCCCCCTCTCCCCTTGTCTCTCTCCTCCCCCTCTTGCTCTCTCGATTTCTTCTCTCTTCTCTCTGTCTCTCTTATTATCTTGTTGTTTCTCTCCTCAATCTTGGGTAAATTAGGGCAACGAACAGAGGCCCGGTTATTTTCTAAAACATGAACAACCCCAATTAATGCCCCATAGTAATTTTTTGTATTTGTTACATTCAATTTCTATAATTTCAGTTGTATTACTGTATCAAAGTGTATTTGTTCCTTGTTGTACATTTGTATCAATATAGTTGAATGTATTTGTTCCTGAATATACATTTGTATCAATTGTATTAAAGTGTATTTTGTTCTTTGTTATACATTCGTATTGTGTATTTGAGTATATTTATTCACTGTTATACATTTATATTCGTTTATACAATTGTATTTGTTGATACAAAATGTATTCATTTGAGCAATTGTATTTATGTAAAAGAGAAAACATATGATACATATTGATACAACCAATTGTATTTATGTACAATATTGTATCAATTGTATTTTGAATATAGTAATATGTATTTACTTGTTTCTATGACTTACAAATACAAATACAAATACATCATTTGTATTTGCTTGAGTCCGTCATATACAAATAAAAATGTATTGTTTAATATAAATGTATCATTTATATTTGGATGATTTTGCAGTGAGTTGTATGTATATACAACTGCATCATTTGAATTTATATACATTTGATACAGAGTGAATAAACAAGGAACGGATACATTTGATATAATTGTATTCGTTGATACAACCTGATAAAACTTTGTATCAACGAATACAAAATATAATTCGTATCAGCGAATACAATTATATCAATGTGTATTAACAAATACAAAGTACAAGCATAAAAAAATTGCTTAGCTGCTGTTCCTTCCATGAACAAGTGGTGCAATGTTTCCTTTTTCGGCTGAGTACGACAGACACACATAGACACCATATTAATATGAAACTTCCATAGAGTATCATCCAACAGTATCTTCCTATGGATGACTGCAGGAATATTAGCTGGCACAAGCGACATGATCGCCACATAACATGCTTTGATAGGTCTTTGTACTTTTGGAGTATAGATGGATTTTTTAGCTTAACGGCCTCATTCTTGTACCCTATAATTAATTGATTTTATTCACTTTGTAAGGAGATTATCTGAATATTATACAAATTAGCAATATACTATTTCTTTTAAACATTAAGTTTATGTTCATATTATATTCGATACTCCCGAAAGAAACATCTCAGCTCTCGGAGATATTCACGAGAACTCGGAGGCGCCCGAAATCATCTCTCTGACACTTTACCTTACTTTATTACCGTTATTTTCGCTTAATCAATGGTAAACATTCAAACTGCTAATAAACGAATCTAAAAAGGGGTTAAATTAAGATGCATGCTCTTGACCTCATAAACAAATCTAACTGTACCGTTTTCAGGGTAAACAAAAAGCCAACTAGTTCTTCTAGGTTATGTATAAGAGGAGATTTTAGAATTGTAGTCCAAGAATGCGCAACAGTAACATCTCCAACTGGAAAGTTGCTTAGAATCCGCTACAAGGTACCCCTCTGCCCTGTTTTTCTTTCAACTCTAATTTTCTAGCCACGTAATGCATCATACTATATATACTATAAAATACAAAAAGTGAAAAACTCCAAATACAAAGTTAGATTACCATTTTTCTCTCAACATTAAATTAAAATGTAAGAAAACATCTAATTAAATATTTTATACAATAATATTGTAATTACCACTACTAAAAAAAGGCCAAAAAGAGATGGCCAAAAACGACGCTAGCCGTCGTTTTTTTGGTCAAAAGCGATGGAAAAGCGACGGCCTCACTATCGTGGGAAAATGACCTGTCGCTTTTCCAAAAGTGACGGACAGCGTCGCTTTAGAAGCGACGGACTGCGTCGCCAAGTAAAAAGCGACGACTTTTTTTTTCTTCATTTTTCCAGAAAAGCGACGGACGCCGTCGCTTTGTTCTTGAACTTGAAGAACAAAGCGACGGACAGCGTCACTTTTTCTGGTAAATTTTTTCCAGAAAAAGCGACGCTTTCCGTCGCTTTTTCTGGGAAATTTTTTAAAGAATTCCAGAAAAGTGACGGACAAAAGAGACGTTGTCCGTCGCTTTTCTGTATTTTTTCCAGCAATAAAAATCTGCATTTTCAATATGCACCACCTGCCATTTCAAAAACCTATTCAATACAGCCCAAACCAGCAATTACAATTCATAAAACAATAAAAACATCAACAACAAACTAAAAACAAAGTAAAAATCTACTAATCACATAAAAGGTCCACCAAAAGGACCTATAAAGTATTCAATAACATTAAAAAAAAGTGTCAAAAAGTGTCCAAAATATCAAATTGTGTCAAGCTATAGAAGGAAATGGGGCAATCCTAATGGAGGGTAGTATCCACAAACTCCTCCTCATTTTCAATAGTCTCAGTAACGTCGTCACTTGATGACGAGGAGGAAGGAGTAGGATCTATACTACGACGGCGACAACCAACAAAGGACGACATTTCTTCTCGAAGAGCCTGGACGGTCTTGGACAGATCATCAGTGGTCTCAGTCCGTTTTCTCTCGGATTCTGCCAAGGCCCTAGTAAGATCTGCGATCTGCTGCGACATATGTGCAAGCTGGACCCCATCAACCGCCTCAGCCTGGCGCGAGGATCCAATACCATCCAGTCCTGCCTGGATTCTTCGCAAATCATTCCTCGAGCCTAGACCATAGATTCTCCCCTTTTGTTTGCCTCCTGCCACTTTTTCGGTCCATATTTGAGTGGCTTCCTCGTTTGTAGGTTCGGTCGGCAAGCCCAGACCTTGCTGAGTTTGGTTATACTCAGACAAAACACGTCCAAACTCATCCTGCATATAAAAAAATAAAAATTATAATATATATATATATATACTAATTCAAGATTCTAAAACAAAACTCAAAACTAATTCAACAACCTATATCAAATTCAAAGTTCCCAAATTCAAGTCAATAATCTAATTCAAGAACATAATTCCAAATTCAAGAACCAACCTAATTCTAGTTCAAAAAATCATTCCTAAAGTTGAAAACTAATTCTTAACTCAAAACTAACAAACTTAATTTAAAAAAACTTAACTTAAAAAAACTAAGATTCAAGAACCTAATTCAAAAGGTTAAAGTTAAATACTAATTCAAGATTCTAAAACAAAACTCAAAACTAATTCAGCAACCTATTTCAAATTCAAAGTTCCCAAATTCAAGTCAATAATCTAATTCAAGAACATAATTCCAAATTCAAGAACCAACCTAATTCTAGTTCAAAAAATCATTCCTAAAGTTGAAAACTAATTCTTAACTCTAAACTAACAAACTTCACTTAAAAAAACTTAACTTAAAAAAACTAAGATTCAAGAACCTAATTCAAAAGGTTAAAGTTAAATACTAATTCAAGATTCTAAAACAAAACTCAAAACTAATTCAACAACCTATTTCAAATTCAAAGTTCTCAAATTCAAGTCAATAATCTAATTCAAGAACATAATTCAAAATTCAAGAACCAACCTAATTCTAGTTCAAAAAATCATTCCTAAAGTTGAAAACTAATTATAATATATATATATATATATATATATATATATATATATATATGTTAATACTTTATTATATTTAAACTTTAAAACTTACATAGGCGTTTTGAGCCCTCTGCTCGACCCATACATCCGGATCTGACTCATTTTTTTTTGTCTCGTATATGGTCTTTCTTAAAGAGCTCAGCCTGAGTCGGAGGGCGCCCCAATTCCTTCTCCTGCAAACAAAATAAATAATAAAGTAATATAATTAATATTATTTAATCAAGTTTATATAAACATATATATAAGTTAAAAGGTTAATATTATTACTTACCATATCCCTTGCAACGTCCGCTACACTCTTTGCACCCATAGTGTGCAACGATCCACCTTTAACACTGCCTCTTGCTTTCTTGCCTTGTTCAGACAATGATTTGAACTCTTCTGAATCCCAATACTTCTGAAGCTGCTCATGAAGATGAGGTAGAAGCCAAGATCCACGCTTCTTACTATCCCGAATTTTTTTAAGCCATTGCCATAGCCTGGCACTGACCTTCCTCGCGAAAGTAGTGAAAATGATCTTATTGTACTTTCGCTTCCAAGTACACATTGTCTAAAAGAAAGAAATGATTATTATTAGATGATATATATATGAATGTATATTATGAAAAGTTAATATATATATATATATACAATGTATATTATGAAAAGTTAATATATATATATATATATATACACACCTTAAACTCATCAAACATGGCCTGTTGGATCGATCTTGGAATCTCTGACCAGGAGGTCCAAGGTTCTGTAAAAAGCCTCCTAACTGCCTCCTTTAGAACACGTCGGGGCTCTTTCGTGGGATACCACCTGTAAAGAACATAATAAGCATCAAGTGATAAATAATTAATTAATATAAAAAAATAAATTTATCAATTAATTAGAAAAAAACTTACGATGATCCTTCAGGGCGAATCATGACTCTACCAATGGCGTCATGCTCGCTGGGTCTCAGATTCACGTCGTCCTCTTCCTCCTCAGAAAGTGCTGATGCAGGTAATGGCGGAAGTCTATAACGCTGAGTCAATGGGGGTGTAGAGGTCTGTGTGTCAGACTCAAAGCTGGTATCTCTAAGTCGCAAGCCTGATAAGTGGGGGGAAGAAGAATCACGTGGGGATGGCGTACCAGATGGTAATCTGTAGTCCCGCTGCCATGTGGCGGAGGCATAGAGGGTATAGGCATGAAAGTCATGTGATGATGAGAAGTAGTGGGTCTAGGACCATGATAATCTACGGAATTCCCAGTGCCATAGGGGACAGACACTGGTGGAGTAGAGCGAATCTGTGGCGAAGATGAAAGACGACCTGGAATATCATCATGCTCTATAGGCCTCCTAGAGCTCTTCCTAGACTTACTAGACTTGCTAGTACTAGTTTTACTAGGACGACCTCGATCACCATCAGCTGACGACATCTGTATGCATAACCCAAAACTAATTCAAAATTTCCAAATTCAAGAAACTAATTCAAAACTACACTAACCTAAAGTTAAAAACTAATAGCAAACATTAACCTAAACTAAGGTTCACAAAGACTAACAATTTAAACTAACAAACTTAACTTTAAAAAACTTAGATTCAAGAACCTAATTCAAAGGTTAAAGTTAAATACTAATTCAAGATTCTAAAACAAAACTCAAAACTAATTCAACAACCTATTTCAAATTCAAAGTTCTCAAATTCAAGTTAATAATCTAATTCACAAACTAATAGCAAGCCTAAACTAAGGTTCACAAACTAATAGCAAGCCTAAACTAAGGTTCACAAACTAATTAGCAAGCTTAAACTAAGGTTCACAAACTAATAGCAAGCCTAAACTAAGGTTCACAAACTAATAGCAAGCCTAAACTAAGGTTCACAAACTAATAGCAAGCCTAAATTAATTAAAGTTCATAAATTAAGAATATAATCTAAAAATGGAATTTTTCACTATCAATTTTCTCAAAATCCAACAACAACAACAACAACAACATATACACCCTAGTCTAGAATTCAACAACATACCCTAGTCTAGAATACACTATCAATTTTCGGAAAAAAAATACTCAAATTAAACTCTAACCTTAAAATAAACAACACAACTAACCTCAAAATTGGAGGAGGTTGGAGGAAGGAGGTGGAGGGACCGGCGGTGGAGGAGCGGCGGTGGAGGGACCGGCGGTGGAGGGACCGACGGTGGAGGGAGCGGCGGGGAAGTGGAGGAGGAGAGGAGGAGAGAAAAGAGAAATAGAGAAATGAGGAAAGAGACCCCCGTCGGGTCTTTGTATAATTAAAGAAGCGACGGACAGCGTCGCTTCTGTCCGTCGCTTTTTTAAATGAGTTGACCGCATCTTGACCAAAAGCGACGGACAAAAGCGACGCTGTCCGTCGCTTTCTTATTTTTTTTAAATATAAATTTAATTTTAAAGAAAGCGACGGACAACGTCGCTTTCTTTAAAATTATTTTTTATTTTTTTTAATATTTGCGAGGCTGTCCGTCACTTATATTAAAAAATAAAAATTAATTATTTGTAAATATTTTTGGCGCAAAAATTTGCCAAAAAAAGCGACGAAATTAGAGACGTTGTCCGTCGCTTATGTAAAAAAATAATTATAAATTTAAAAAAAAAATGAAAAGCAACGGACAACGTCGCTTTTTCCGTCGCTTTTCATTAGCGACGTTGTCCGTCGCTTTTCTATCCGTCCCTTTTTGAGCTGTTTTTAGTAGTGTACATGAAGGGTTAAAATATCTAATTAAATAGTAACATTAAGGCATAATGCAATGTGTCTTTTAACATGGCTTCAGCATACATTTATGCCCTCTAACTTTGGGTATGCACAAGTAAGCACTTAAACTTGTATACTACGTGATAGTTCGCGTGAAATTGCCACGTAGATGTTGTTGGGTTGTATGAAAAGAAATGAAAGGGAAATGGAGGGTGAAAGGGTGTAACTTTTCAGTTGAAGAGTTGTACTTTTCTAAACTATTGTGACCTTTTCGAACCAATGCATCTCTTCCGTACAGTTACATCCTTTTTGAACCATTGCTTCTCTTTGTGAAGCAACACTTTGTTGGCTATAAATACCCTTTGATCCTTCAGATTTTCCTCACGAATTTTCTGATCTTCTTTCTTTTTCTTCTTGCACTTCATTAAATTCTTGTGTGGTTTACTGCTGTCGAGTGAGTTCGTTGTCACCGGCGTTTGAGGCACCACTACTCCGGTGAGTAAATCATTCTATCCTGGGAGGATATATTCCAACACCTCGGGTACATGTAGGGAATAATTTCCTTAAGGACACACTGTGAATACAGTGGGCTCGATTTAATTCGTCATCTTTTTTCATGAATTTTTCTGCAAATTATTTTTGTTTACTGTTTTGTTGTTTAGAATACTGGTTTGCTACTTTGCTTTCTGTTTTATTGTTTGAATACAGATTGGACAACAATCTTAAGGAAATTAGAATATTTATTTTCTGTATTCTCTATGCTGAGAACAAAACGAGAAAGAGAATTATTTTATAAGATGATAGAAGAAACTGGGGTGAACAGTAATTTGTTGTCTATTCACGTCTCTGCTTTCTTGATATCGACAAAGCTGTAAGTAGAAGATGTATTCTTTTAACCAAAAATTTGTTTTGCCATTTTATTTGGTTACATTTCAATAAGTTTTTGAAAATAAAAGTGAATAACTTTTCCTTTGCCTGTGAGTAAAAGTTTGTGTGGTTAAAACAAAAGGTCAAAATGGCTTTATATTTTTCTTACTATTCTCAAAGTTTGTGTGAGCACATGTTAATTCTTTGGCCATGTGTGGCAGCCATGTGACACTTGGAAACAGAGATGAGTAATCAATTTTTAGTATCATTATGCGCAAATCGACAGGAAAAAAAAATGATAACAATATCAAATGAGTTTCTCTCGTAAGAAATACATTATTTTTGGATAATTTTATGTCTTGGACAGAATGCAAAAATATGTGGGTCCATTGCTAAATGTTTACATGAAGTTCTCTTGTCAATTTTTATTGATGCTGGTTTTCTACTAACAATACCAATTAATTTTTCTTATTTATGTGTTTTGTATTTAGTTTCTAGAGATTAAAGCCTTATGATTTTTTACTTTATTTGAATTTAAGTTTTGATTTGAAGAATATAAAAACTTCGTCAGAACATAGAGTTCATTTGGTAAGCGATTCGAAGAATATAAAAACTTCATCGTTAACTAGAAACAAGTTTGATTAAAAAATCGATTCGAAGAATATAAAAACTTCACCGAGTAAATCAGTTTGTGTATTCGGTTCGAAGAATATAAAAACTTCACCAATTCAGAGAACACTCTGTTTGAATGGTTATTTCGGTTTAAAGAATACCAAAACTTCATCGAAATTAAAGTTCATTCAGTTAAGCGATTCGAAGAATATAAAAATTTCATCATTAACTTTTGAAATAATATTGGTATTTTGTATTACTAATTTTCATTATTATTATTCTGCGACACTAAATTGTGTGTCAAATATTGACAGCAAAAATGGCTAATGAAAATGTCAATAATGGAACGACAACTGTTGCAGCGACAACTATTGCGGCGACAAGTCATTCAAATGCTACTCATACAATGGCACCGGCTGAGAAACCAGGAAAATGTTCTGGTATCAACTTCAAAGGCTGGCAACAAAGGATGTTCTTTTGGCTGACCACACTTGGAATGCAAAGATTCACTAATGTAAATCCTCCAGTTTCTGAAGAAGAAACACCTGAAAACCAGCGCTTCATGGTAGTAGAGGCTTGGACACATTCAGACTTCTTGTGCAAGGGATACATCCTAAGTGCTTTAGAGGATGACTTGTACAATGTCTACAGTTCTGCAAAGACTTCAAAAGAACTATGGAAGGCACTTGAAAAGAAATATAAGACTGAAGATGCATGCTTGAAAAAGCTTGTAGTTGCTAAATTTCTAGACTACAAAATGGTGGACAACAAGTCTGTTGGAGCCCAAATTCAAGAACTCCAAGTCCTTATTCATGACCTTATTGCTGAAGGTATGGTGATAAATGAGGCATTTCAAGTGGCTGCTGTGATTGAGAAGTTGCCCCCCTATTGGAAAGATTTTAAGAACTATTTAAAGCACAAATGAAAGAAAATGTTGCTTGAAGATCTTGTGATTCGTCTCAAGATAGAGGAGGACAACAAAACTACCAAAAAGAAATCGCGTGGGAACTCCTTGATTATGGGAGCAAATCTTGTTGAAGATGGTGTTCCAAATAAGAAGAAAAGAAAGAAGACTTCTGGAGAAAGGAAAGAACAAAACAAGAAGAAGTTCAAAGGTCATTGCTATAATTGTGGAAAAACTGGACACAAATATCCAGATTGTCGGCTTTCAAGAAAAAACAAGAAAAAGGATCAGGCAAATATGGTGGCAACAACTGATGAGATTGAAAATCTGTGTGCTATGCTTATGGAATGCAATCTGGTTGGCAATTTAAAAGAATGGTGGATTGACTCGGGAGCCACTCGACATGTTTGTGCGGTCAAAGAAGCATTTGCTACTTATACTTTCGTTGGACCTGAAGAAGAACTCTTTATGGGAAATACTACAACATCCAAAATTGAAGGAAGTGGGAAGATATTTCTCAAGATGACTTCTGGCAAGGTGTTGACTCTTAACAACGTTCTCCATGTTCCTACTATTAGGAAGACCTAGTTTTAACCGGACTTCTTGTAAAGAACGATTTTAAGTGTGTGTTTATTTCTGAGAAAGTTGTAATAAATAAGAATGAGATGTATGTAGGAAAGGGTTACCTCAATGAGGGACTTTTCAAACTCAATGTAATGATTGTTGATAGTATGAATAAGAATCCAGCTTCGTCTTACTTATTGGAGTCAAATAATTTATGGCATGATCGTTTAGGGCATGTCAATTATAAAACCTTACGAAAAATAATTAACTTGGAAGTATTGCCTAAATTCGAGTGCAATAAATCACAATGTCAAGTATGTGTTGAATCTAAGTTTGTTAAACATTCTTATAAATCTGTTGAAAGGAATTCCAATCCTTTAGACTTAATTCACACAGATATTTGTGATATGAAGTCAACACCATCTCGCGGTAATTCACACAGATATTTGTGATATGAAGTCAACACCATCTCGCGATGGGAAAAAGTGTTTCATAACTTTTATTGATGATTGCACTCGATATTGCTATGTTTATTTGCTTAATAGTAAGGATAAAGCAATTGAAGCATTTAAGTAATACAAAACTGAAGTTGAAAATCAGTTGGATAAAAAGATAAAAATGATAAGAAGTGATAGGGTTGAGAGTATGAATCTCCTTTTGTAGAGATTTGTTTAGAAAATGGAATTGTCCATCAAACTACTGCCCCTTACACACCACAATCTAACGAAATTGTGGAAAGGAAAAACCAAACATTAAAAGAAATGATGAATGTCTTGCTAATAAGTTCTGGTTTATTGCAAAATTTGTGGGAGGGATTTAGTGTGGTGTTATAGCAATACATGCACTAGGCTTATTAAGGTCGTTGTCTCATTTACTATTTCCTCTTATTAAAAATGTGATTAATCGCGATAGATTAATATTTCAAACTAAAAAAGATTTCAGATTTAGAACAGGTACGTTTCATTACCACGAAGTTAATGACATATGGGAGAGAGTTAAATCAAAGTTGGCTGGTAATTGCTGTCAGAAAAAAAATTGATGCAGAGCAAGTATAGTTTAATATGATTTTAGTTGTCATTTAACTACTCTTATATTTTAATTATTTCAAGTGTGACCAGCCACTTGCATCCACACTGTCAGGGTGTACATGAATCGGGTTGGTTCGATTTTTTTTAAAACCAAACCAAATTATTAGTGTCGAGTTGTTAAATTTATAAACCAAACCAAATTAATAAAAGTCGGGTTTTTCAACCTCAGGTTTTTTTGGTTTCCTCGGGTTTTTCGGGTCATGTCAATTTTTTTTCGGTAAAGTCTTCATATAAACATATAATTAACTTGTGCTTTAAATATTTTTTTAGTCCTAACAAGATACAACTAACTAAGGTATTTCTTAAAAAAAATAACACAATATATAAATGAGTGATGTCATTAATAAAATATTCAACCAAAAAAATAATGAAATCGCATAGAATAAATATTGTATATTAATAAGCCATTATAAAAATAATTATAATTTAAAAGTATCAAGTCATACAAAAATAAGTTTAATAAGTATTAACTACATGACTAAATATTAAACAAAAAAATAAATTAGTTTATGTATTTATGCAAAATTAATGAATAGATATCTAACATGATTGTCATTCCTAGTGTTGAATTGAATAATTTTTTTGTTAGCATTAGTATTATTTGAGCTTTATTTGAGTTACTAATATCTATGGATTATAAAAACTTATTGGACCATTTAAAATTTCAACTTTAAATTTGAAATAATATGTTGAAAGATAAAAACTATGAAAATTTAAAAAATATTTATAAATTACATCACAATAAATATTTTTATGTATAAAATATTTTTAAAAATGGTATAAATATGTAATATCGGGTTGGTTTGGTTCGGTTTGACTTTTTTTTAGCTAAAATCAAACCAAACCAATTACAGTCGGATTTCTTTTTCCACCACCAAACCAAGTCAAACCAAATCACTAGTCGGATTTTTTTTTGCGGTTCGATTTGGTTTACGGTTTGGTTCAGTTTGCGGTTCGGTTTTGTTCACCCCTACACACTGGATAACTAATGTTTGTTCAGGATAAGAATACAATCAGATCTTATTATAACGGTCCCTTGTTATAGCGGTATTTTACTATAACGATTTGATTTTCTCCAGAACTGATTTTTCATGTTATATTTTACTTCTCTATGACAGCATTCGACCTATACCAGCAATGACATTCATTATAGCAGTACACTCTTGTAAATTACCCCTCTGTGTAATAATATTTTGTAAGAAATATATTATGTATAAAATAAAATATTAAAATATTTATGATAGTCATCATTAATGTCATGGACATAGTAAAATTTCAAGTAAAAATTTCGAAAAGGAAAAAAAATGTATTTATATGGTATCCATCAATTATGTCATAACTTCACGAGGAAAAAAGCTATTGATACTTGTCTTTGTATATTCATACTTTTTCTAATTTTGTATATTTTTGTGTATAATGGCTAAATGAAATCTAGATGTCAAAATATCACTACATATATAATAACACCTTGCTAAAATAATCATAAAATCTTTAAACAAACGTTATCACTATAGAAAGTTTTGACCGTATTACTTTTGATAGTAATCATTTTACCTACAACACTGATTTCCAATTTGGATTAATATTAACTGCTATATTGTTATTCATTATCCGTACACATCCCCTAGCAAATTAATTTAACTCCATGTTATTCTATTGTCTGTCACCAGAGGTGAAGCCAGAAATTTTACTAAGGATGTTCAAGATTTACTATATATGTATGAGAAATAAACTTTGACCTTTATATTTCGTAAAATTTTCTATATACATAGTATAAGTTTTTGATAAAGAATGTTCGACTGGACACCCTTGACTATATGTGGCTATGCTACTGTCCGTCACTATATATCGAGTATATTTGTATTTTGTAGTACAATTGGTTTATGTAAAAGATTATGTGGAAAGAAAAGAAAGAGAGAGAGAAAAATAGAAGGTTCGCATTCAATATGCAAAATACACACACAAAAAATAAATTAAAATGGGGCAGCACACTGCACAAAGCATTCCACGTTTAGGCAAGGTTGAGAAGGGTTGCACCCCAAGAATGTAGACAACTTACCCTCTCAAATTCGTGACTTATAGATCACACGGGGACACCTTTACTTCTGGATCCCTTTCAGGTAGGTAGCAAAGAATAAAAGGCAAAAAAAAAAGTATCTAGAGGCGTACACAAAAACGAAAGCCTTTCAGTTCATTCCTCATTCTCTCTTAAATAAATAAAGGCGTAAAGCTCGCCCTGAGCCGGGTCTTTCCCTGTTCTATTCCCCTTACAAGTAAGACGCACGAAAGAGATCATATTCCTGAGAAAACACCACCATAACACAAGAAGACTGCATCATTTTTGGTTATTGTTAAAATGATAATAATAACAGTTGGGGGGTCTATCGAAAACAGCCTCTCTACCTCACTTTTGAGCTAGTGGTACGGACTGCATACACTCTATCCTCTCCCAAACCCCACTTTGCGCGAATATACTGGGTATGTTGTTGTTGTAGTAGTAAAATGATAATAATTTACTGTTGTATGGTTATGGCAGTGTATGTAGTAGGTATTTATCCCTAGTACATGATCAAAAGATAAAAGCAGCTTAACCAAAGATAATGTATAGGACATTCCCAATTCTCATCAATATTTGTACATCCCGTGCGAGTTCAACATAACCCAATAATTTTGGTCCAAACCCTGTTACGTATTGAGAACTTCACTAAATATATACATGTCATAAACTTCAAATTATGAATCCGCCTCTAGTTCCCGTATCTCTTAATGGTCAAATTTGAAGGTAGAACTTCTATTTTGACATCTTGCAGTAAGTAAAGGAAGACACTTTTGAGTGAAATTTTCCATGAAATAGCAATTCATAACATTGAAAATTTGAACCAATCCAAACTTTCCCTAGAAGCTATGGCCTAGTCTCTAGAGTTCCATTTTAATAAACTTCAAAAATTTCATCATGTAAATCACAAGGGAAAAGATTTTTCTGGCAATACTCTGCGACTTAGTGTAGTAGTATTATACCACTAGAGATTCCTAGAATGAAAGGACCAAAAAACGAAAGATAACGATGAGTTTTCTAGAGCTTATTACGCTTAGTCTTCTTTGATTCTACAGACCAAATAGGAGGGATGATTCTGTATTCTTGTTTTGGCGTTTCCTCCTTATGGACTTCATCTTGTTTCTTGACATCAACGTCATCCTCTTCCAGGACGTCCTTTGAAAATGCATTAGGATTTGCCTTGATGCAGCTTTGAAGAGCGACAAAGGGACTAACGCAATCAGAGCCCTACAGTGGGACATTAAGAAATTTCAACATGTTAAAAGGATGAAAAGGAAAAATGGAAACTCATTTTTCATCATTTTCTGTTCAAAAGACAATCTTTTCTTTTCAGTGTTGTGTATGAATGAAGGGAAGATGACACAGCTTTCTGATCTTGTTTGTTACATTATATCAAACTCAATTTACCACAAGGAACCAAATTTTGGATATCAACTTTGGAGGGTCTATCGGAAACAACCTCTCTACCCTACAAGGTAGGTAAGGTCTGCGTACACTCTATCCTCCTCAGACCCCCACCGGGTATGTAGTTGTTGTTGTCGTAACTTTGGAGGCCAAATCCTAAGGTCAAGAATGATCGTTAATGCCTGGTCTTGTCTAGTGGCATTCATAATAGTAACCTGTTCAAGACTATGGAGAAAGGAAACTTGAAATTCTTTCAAGCAGAAAAAAGAAAAGCAGCCTCTAGAAACACATTGTCTTAAATTTGACCTACCTTTTCAAGAAAACAAGAAAGTAAAAAGCCAAAACACATAATCTTGCTATTCTTCTCATAATATAGAACACATAAACAGGTACAACTCTAGCTGAATAACCTAACCAATTTTTACACCATGTTACAACTTATTTGGGCACTTAATAAGCTGAAGTTCATACAGGAATATCGGCTCCGAGAAAGAAAATCAGATGAAACAAGATATATGACATCTCTCTACAGGAGATGAACAAGATAGACCAATGATATAAATTATAAAAAGAAGGAAGGAGCATGAAATGCAGTTACCTTTTCTTCAGCTGTGCTCTTGAGGAAACAGAGGAAAGCGCCTGAAAACTGGTTGCCACAGGGGCCAACACGCAAATGAGCAATGCAAGGGCATTCTAGGGCTTTCCGGGCTTTCTCGTCAATGGACTAAAAATAGAGTTTCAGTTTCTTGAGCATAGATAAGTAACAAAATTTCAACTTTTATTGACCAAGTTTATGATCCGAAAAAACTGAACCAACCTCATTCTCACCATCTTCACCATATGCTGCAGCTTCTACAAGATGAAAGGAAGAAAACTTGTGATAAGTTTTAGGACTCTTTTAAAACTTAAAAATATGATTTAGGCAGTAGTAAACCAATAATATTACATTGCGCTCAAGTCTTTGGGAATAGCTACTTAGCATACTTTCACTAGATGTTATAAAATAGCAGCTGTAGAGACATAGAGCAAGTAGTAGATGAAGTTACAAAATCAGACTGCAGTGAGAAAACAATACATGAAAATGCACAATGATAGATAATCACATGGGAAGAGAAATCAGAGCTTTATGAATTTTCCAACCCGCAAACTAGTAAATTACAATCAATCAGTTTCATCGCAAACCCAAACTAGTTGAGCTCGGCTATAATGTTACGTATCAATACATGAAAAACATACATTACATAACCAAAAATGAAACTCAATCTACATTTTAAGTCCGTGGATGCGGAGTACCACTCTACTTACTACTTCTTTGGGTACAAACTTAATCTAATCATATATATTTTTAAATTTAAACTGTACAAGTGTTGTTCAAAGAACAGATAATAGAGAAAGTATCAGTACCAACTAAATTGGCATTAAGGTTAGTCCATTGACGATAAAGCTCGAGCGGAAAGGATTAGATGCATCCATCTACTACCCTCACAATACATTCGCACATGCCAACCACCAGCCTCAACTCTTCTCCAACCCCATTAAGGAAAAAGTAAAGGACTTATAGTGCAGTTATTTAAGCCATACAAGTCCTTGATTCTGGATTCTTGAAGGAGAAAATTTGTTTTTGAAAAATCAAGAAAGAGAGAATCGAGAGAGGGCAAGAGAGAATCATTAGCGGAGGTGGCTTTTAGTGTCTTTGATAAAGCACTTTGTAATTGGTTGTCATATAGATCTAATATGCACACTGATGTTATATGAATAGATCTACTGTAGTTACTGGATCTAAAAACGTGTCTCTGAGGAATTTAGTATAACAACACTGTTATATAGAGCTAATAGTAGAGAAAGTTACTACTTTTTACCAATCAAAAAATTAGTGCAGTGAGAAAACAATGAGCAGTGGTAGGCTGATAGCTAATCACATGGGAAGTAAAATCAAAACTTTTATCATTTTCCCAAACAGAAAATAGTCAGAACATTTGTGATCAAACAACTTACCTCAATCCTGAAATAGTTGAAGTCAGTTATAACATTACGTATCATTACACGAAAAAACATACATTAGATAAGCAAATAGTAAAAACATTTGTGATCTATCAACTTACCTCAATCCCGAAAGAGTTGAGGTTGGTTATAAGTTATAACATTATGCATCATTACACGAAAAACATACATTAGATAAGCAAACACAAAACCAAAGATTCCTTAATGGGAAAAATGGACTTTGGGACTAAACTCAACTCCAAAAGTTAGCTCATAAGGTGAGCAATGCTAAGGTAATCTAAAGGAGATAAACAAATTCATTACTCGACCAATATGGGGCAATTAAACCCTTTCCCCCTCCCCAGGCCTAACAATTGGAGCGTGGATTACATGCCATGGAAGCCCAACATTTGGAAATACAAGAATAGGGATAGGTCTGACGTAGACCTGGGGCTTAACTCAACCACAAAAGTTAGCTGATAAGATGATTGCTCAAAACCATGAGAAACAACTTATCCCTCAATCAATGTGGGATACTTAACAATGGGTCACTGGGAAACTGCATTTCAAGATATCTTCCCTTAAATATTGATTTTTCTATTTCAAAAAGATATCTTCCCCTAATAGCCCCCCGTCCCCATCATTTCACACAACCAAAACATTGAAACCCCATTGTGCTTATAACTTTCTGTTCATTGGTTTTATCTGGCAGATAGAAACATATAAGAAATCGCATATGCAACAAATTGCCCCTTCACCCTCTCTCCCTCACTAACATAGGTGAATCTAAATGTTTAAGTACGTCGGTGCGGAGTGCTACTATACCTACTACTTTTGTGTCAACAAGGGTACAAACTTTCTATAATTAGATATCTTAGAGAAAATGTTAAGGATACATATATAGTACTATAACACAATGAAACAATGCCAAACTATTTAGGATTAAGGTTAATTGTCCTATTTGTTATGTTGCTCGGACTCTTCAGAAAATGTCGACGAGTGTGTGTCGGATTCTCCAAAAGTAGTTTATTTTTGAAGAATCCGACACAGGTGCGGCATCATTTTTGAAGAGTCCGAGCAACATAGCCCATTTATTATGTGAAATAGTTTTTTTGTTACTATTTGTTGTTTCTAGTACTTCGATTATCATATTATTTTGTTGTAGTTACTGTTCAAAATGATCTGTCATGCTTTCTATAACATTTTTCCATGACTTCTTCACTTCCATTATTTCTTTTTCCGTACCGGTTGAAAATGTTTTTCCTTGAGCCGAGCATTTATAGGAAACAAACCTCTCTACCTCCAAGGTAGTAAGGTACGCATACATCCTGGTGTCCTAACCATCCCTAGACCCCACTTTGTGCTATTACACTAGGTGTGTTGTTGTTGTTGTTAAGCAAATGGACCCCAAGAGAACTTAATTGAGGATTCATTTAATCGACCAAGCCATTTGAAATTGAAGTAAGTTATCATTGTTGAGCTGAAAGCAATAGATGCATCCATTTATTGAATGCATACATCCTAGTGTCCTACCATCCCCAGACCCTGTTGCGTGCCAAGTTTGAGACGAGAAGAAGGAAAGCAAGAAGAATAAATACAGCTAAAACTAAGCTAAGATAAGTTGATATTCATTACTTTCACCAATGGAGCAATTACATCATATTAAGGACTGTACCAGGCCTCCTCTAGGGGACAATAGTACTCTGCCAATAACTAACTTGGCAGGAGGATGGAATATGCTCAACAATGCAAATCCTTTGGACCTAATTGGAAATAAACAAACTACTATACCAAGGAATATAGAGAGCTAAAGTGTAGGAAACAAAACTTAATAAATTATATTCTTCCAACGGCTAGGTACCATTCAATCAGCTAACAACACAACACCTTCAAACGCAACATTTCTCCTCCCTTAAGAATCTTCCTTGTCCTCAAGGAAGAAATCTGGAAACCTCATCTTCAAAGCATAGTGATCTTCCCAAGTGAGCTGATCAGGAGGTAGTCGATCCCACTGAATCAAAACTTGTGTCACTGCTTTGTTCCCTTTTCTAATCATCCTTCTCTCAATAATAGCCTTGGGACTGGGGCAGTAAGGACTGGCTAGATCAAGGACAGGGGGGTGACTTATTGTTTCAGGGATCTTGTAGCAGGGTTTAAGGAGAGAGACATGAAAGGTAGGATGTATAGTGACTTGGGAAGGTAATGACAATTTGTAGGCAACCTTACCAATTTTTTTGGTAAGGTCCATAGTATTTAGATGCTAGTTTGGAGAAATGGGAGGAAGATAGAGTGTGTTGTCTATAAGGTTGTATTTTGAGATAGACCAAATCCCCTTTCTGAAAAGTTCTATCAGTTCTGTGGTTGTTGGCATACGTTGTCATTCTTTGTTGTGCCCTCATAAGCTGCAGTTTTAATTCTCTCGTTTCTAAGCTCTTGTCCACTTGTTCTTCTACTGCATCACCTGAAACATAGGGTAAGTGTATGGGAGGAGGTTGGCCATAAAGAGCCTCATAGGGTGTTGTATGTATAGCAGAGTGATGAGTGGTGTTATACCACCATTCAGCCAAAGGAAAATACAAAAACCAATCAGTAGGTGAATCTGAACAATAGCATCTGAGGAAGGTTTCTAGACATCTGTTGAGTACTTCAGTTTGGCCATCTGATTGGGGATGGTAAGCAGTAGATGTACTCATGGTGACACCATGAGCAGAGAAAAGCTCTTGCCAGACCTTGCTGACAAACACTGGGTCTCTATCACTGATGATGCTTTTAGGCATGCCATGGAGCTTGTAAATGTTGTCCAAAAATAATTGGGCAATATCTAAAGCAGAATAAGGGTGAGGTACTCCAATGAAGTGACCATATTTTGTGAGCCTGTCTACCACCCAAATCACTGACTTACCCTTAGACTTAGGCAATCCCTCCATAAAATCCATGCTAATGCGAGACCAAGCAGTGTTAGGGATCTCTAGTGGCTGTAGTAAACCAGGGTATGGAGAGGGATCATACTTACTCATTTGGCAAACATCACACCCTCTAACATATTTAATTATATCATCCTTCAGCCCCTTCCAGTAAAACAATGATGCCACCTTCAGTTCAAGCTTGTTTCCTATCACCAGTTTACCATTCTTTCTTAGTTGTTGGTTGAAAAATGTGTAGCCCCTGTATTCTACCTTATTTTCCATGGCCAGCTTGATGACTTCTTGTGCTTCCTGATCACCCTCCCAACTATCAAGGATTCTTTGTAATAGAGCATTCCCCGAAGAGTTGACAAAAAGAGTTGATATCTCCCCCACAGGCAACCTTGACAAGGAGTCAGCAGCAGTATTATCCTTCCCCTTCTTATACTCAATAGGATCAGCTTAGCCATCCACTTCAATTGAGATCCTGTGTGCAATTTTTGCTCTAAAAGGAACTTAAGAGCCTTTTGGTCAGTCCTTACCAAGAAATGTCTACCCCTGAGGTATTGGCTCCACTTGTTAATGTCCATTACCAGTGCCAATAGCTCCTTATCATAGACAGATAGGGATAGGTGCTTAGTGGAAAGCCCTTTGCTGATATATGCTATGGGGTGACCTTGTTGCATGAGTACTGCCCCAATGCCAAAGTCACAGGCATCAGTCTCAACTACAAACGGTTGAGAGTTATCGGGAAGAGCCAAAACACGAGCTGTTGTGAAAGCCCTTTTGAGTTGTTCAAAAACTGCAGTAGCCTTATCACTCCAATGAAATCCATCCTTCTTTAACAAGTCAGTTAGGGGTCTACTAATAAGACCATAACTTTGAATGAGCCTTCTGTAATACCTAGCTAGTCCCAGAAAACCCCTAAGTTGTTTTATAGTGGTTGGCACAGGCCACTCTTGAACTGCTGAGATCTTTTTAGGGTCTGTAGACACACCAGCTGCTGAGATGAAATGACCAAGGTACTCAATTGTGTTTGTACCAAAAGAACATTTAAATTTCCTTACAAACAGGTTATGAGATTTTAGTATTTCAAAGGTCTGTTTGAGAGTATAAGGTGCTTCTCCCAACTTTTACTAAACACCAAGATTTCATCAAAGAAGACTAGAATGAACTTCTTAAATGCTCTTTGAAAATATGGTTCATCAGTCCTTGGAAACAAGATGGGGCATTGGTGAGGCCAAAAGGCATCACCAAGTACTTTAGTGACCTGAAGTAAGTTATCATTGTTGAGCTGAAAGCAATAGATGCATCCATTTATTGAATGCATACATCCTAGTGTCCTACCATCCCCAGACCCTGTTGCGTGCCAAGTTTGAGACGAGAAGAAGGAAAGCAAGAAGAATAAATACAGCTAAAACTAAGCTAAGATAAGTTGATATTCATTACTTTCACCAATGGAGCAATTACATCATATAAAGGACTGTACCAGGCCTCCTCTAGGGGACAACAGTACTCTGCCAATAACTAACTTGGCAGGAGGATGGAATATGCTCAATAATGCAAATCCTTTGGACTTAATTGGAAATAAACAAACTACTAAACCAAGGAATGTAGAGGGCTAAAGTGTAGGAAACAAAACTTAATAAATTATATTCTTCCAACGGCTAGGTACCATTCAATTAGCTAACAACACAACACCTTCAAACGCAACAGACCCCACTTTGTGAATTACACTAGGTATATTATTGTTGTTGAGTAAATGGACCCCCAAGAACTTAATGGAGGATTCACAAAATCAACCCAAGCCATTTGAAATTAAAGTAAGCTATCATTGTTGAGCAAAAGCAATAGATTCATCCATTTACTACATTCACTATACATTAGCCCATACATCAACTTTCGATGAATGACTTTGAGATTGATTGTCAATGGCATCGCTCTGCACTTGTCCCATTTTTCCTTAACAATGGGAGAAATTGTTGAGAATACAACATAACTCGATCCACCAAGACTTTCGATAGATGAGAAGACACCTAGTATTTTTATCTTCACTGAAATTTGAACATCATTCACTTCATTGATCACTAGACCACACCATTGGCGTATGCATGTCCCAATACACTTCAACTTTCCAAAATTACAACTTTAAAAAACTCAATTTTTTAAGCTTTAAATTTCAACTCCAAAATCTATGTTCAAACATAGCATAGTCCCTTTCTCATCATGTGTGTCACTCATGTTATGTCCATCTTCAATTTATACACTTCTTGTTTCAATTTTTCTTGTCTTATTTTTCTTTCTTACCGCTCTTTAATTTTTTTTTCATGTGACATGTTTAAAATTAAAAAATTTAATGATATTTTAATATATTTTACATATATTTAATTTAATAGAGAAGGGTCAAATATACCTCTGTACTATTAGAAATGGTTTAAATATGCCCTTCGTTATACTTTGGGTCTAAATATACTCTTTCCGTTATATTTTGGATCCAAATATACCATTGATAAGTTTTACCTATCCATTCAACATCATCTTTTACTTAATGTGTACAAATATTTACTCATTTTCTATAGCCACATAAAAAATGACAACTTTGAGCAATAAAATAGAATCAAAAGAATTATCCATGTGGTATAGAAGTTTAGAAACTTTATTAAAGATAACAATAACAAAATCTTACAATTTACATAATTTTCTGTCTCCAAATTTAATTTTGTGTGTTTAAGGTTTCATGTTGCCTTCAACCTCCATATTTTATTTTGTCGTTAAAAAAGGCAGTCCGGTGCTAAAGCATCCTCTGCATTAGCAAGATTCAAAAAGAGTCATACCCTAAGGAATGTGATATAGACAATCTACTCCAATGCACTTATTAGCGGTTGCTTCCATACGAAGACAATTTTACTACACTATTTTGATCTAATAGTTTGATGAATCATTTTGAGTTCAATCCATTTGATCAAATCAATAAATCAGTCATAACTCAACCCATTTAAACTAGGTCCCCAATTGGACATGCGATATAAAATCATGATATGAAATTACATTGATATGAAGTTGAAGTTTTGTTTGGACATACAATTTGAACTATGATCCCAATTTCTTAAGCCGGAGGTCTATCGGAAACAACCTCTTTACCTTTACAGGAGGGAGAGGCAACACCACAATTGAGACTTGAGACATTCAAATAACCATTTTAATTTATATAGTAATTAGAGAACAATTATGACTTCTTAACACTACCTGTAAAAGCTAGAATAGTCTGTATAGTTGTGAGTAGGAGGAGTATGATGGCTGCGACAGTTGAAGCTCCTACCCAAGGACTACTAAAATAATTGTGCATCAAACTTGCCTTCTTTCGGTTCCATGGTTTTTCACAATGTTGAAATGCTTTTTTGCACTCTTCTTTGTAATAGTAGTCGTCTGAAACGGCAACCCCTTTCCCAATTTTGTTGAAGAGGCTAGCCACTTCTTTGTCCTCTCCTATCTTGTTCACAATGATTCCTTTCTGGCGAAGCAAACTCACATCTTTGTCTGAGTCTATAAGATAATCCATGAAAACTGCAAAATCACTGAAATATCTAAGACATACATCAGAAGACTGTTGCTCGTAAGCAATAAAATTTCGCAGGAGGGCTTCCGTATCATCAACGACTCGAAAATAAGGGATTGTCATCAATCCGTTCGTGAATGTTATATCAAATAAACTTGTGTTATCCCCAGCTGGATCATTGTCTTTGTCCAACGACCTAAAAATATTTCCAACACTAGCGAAGCTAACTCCGGCTTCAGAAAGCTCTGTTGCATTTGGCATGACCTTATGCCACATCATGTCGTCCGTATCTCCTGCCATATGTTTCTTCCTAGTAGTAATTATTTGTGAAGGGATCCCACCTATGCTAGAAATATTACTATTCCCTCTTTGGCTAGATGAGCAAGGAGTACTATGACTATCCTCAATTATAATTAGGCTAGTTTTCATCTTTGAATGGTGACATGACATGTATATGTGTACTGCATGAAATAAATGTTTGATATTTTCAGTCTCTAGAAAGGATGTAGGTTGGATCCTCTCCGGTGATTTAGCATGAAAAAAGGTCTTCTTCACCATCTCTAAGAATGGTACATCATTAACTTTCTTTGTCATGTTATGAAGCTTGGTAAGGACAAAAAAAGGAAGTTGGTTTTCTACTAACAACAAGTCTCGTTGTACTTGATTTTTTATGCAATCACTCTTGATAATCATGCCTTTTCCTAATGGCCAGATTTTATAATTCTCTCGAATATACTCAACCACGAAGCAACCATCAAGCAACAACATTTTTGAAAAATTTGCAAGAATATCACTGTCAAGGTCCCCAATATCATCATAACACTTAAGTGCATCATCTTTTAGTATATCCATTTCATGAATACAACTTTCCTCATCAATCCCCGCTTTTCGCTTGAGAAAACGTTGTAGGTACATAAGTTTGTACTTTTCCATGGAGTGAAGTTCAGGATTTTTGTTATGATAAGGACCAATGGAGATCAACTTTGGCTTATAAGCATCTGGATTTGATCCACTCAACCCCACGGTTACTCTGAATATAGTAGTGGAATTAATAAACGAGTTCAAATCCTCAAACTTTTCATCAAAAAATTCTTTTGCGGATATATATGACTGCAACTCTGATTGATCTTGACTA
The DNA here is from genome assembly GCA_003996215.1 of Jaltomata sinuosa. Taxonomy (NCBI): domain Eukaryota; kingdom Viridiplantae; phylum Streptophyta; class Magnoliopsida; order Solanales; family Solanaceae; genus Jaltomata; species Jaltomata sinuosa. The sequence continues at coordinate 377,866 of QJPP01007196.1, read as the reverse complement.
TTTGTTTCGTTTATCTCGATAAAATAATCCACATTCCTCTCTTCTTCTATCTGTAATTAATGGAAAAGTGTCATATTTCTTTTCGCAATATAAGGAGTTTCAAGCTAAACTATAAAAGTTTGGGGGTGAAATTGATTGGAAAAGAAGTATAGGCAAAATTCCGTGAAAACAATAGATTTAGGGTGTGTTCGGTATGGAGGAAAACATTTTCCAGAAAATATTTTTCTATTTTCTCATGTTTGTTTGGCTAAAAACATTGGAAAATATTTTGCCTAGGAAAACAAGCTCCTTCGAAATAAGGAAAATGACTTCGTTAATCAAAGTAGGAAAAACAAGTTGTAATGTTCATAACACTCTCAATATCACCCATCCAAAAAAAAAAAAAAATTACCCACCCCTTACCCCGACCCCTAACCTCGACCCTCACCCCTACCCCCCTCCTAAAAAAAATCAATTTTTTTCTTACCCCCTCCCCTACCCCGACCCCACCCCAAAAAAAAGAAGATTTGAAAAACATAAGTGTTTGTGTGACTATAAATCAAAAGCTAATTATTGAGGAAACTGTTTTGTATAGTTGAGAGAGAGACCTCATATTCTTCTGTTTGAGAAAGCAGTGGAATTTGGTTATCTATTGAGACAATCTCAATGGAGTGTTCCATCCCTCTTTCTTCAACTGTAATTCCTACAAAAGATCGACAAGATTCTTTTTAATTTCAATTGGTAGATACTATGGCTATTATTTTTAATCCAATGCAATTCATTGCAGAAATTGATTTGAAAAGAAAAGACAAAGCAGCAACAATAATAACATACCCAGTAAAATCCTACAAGTGAGGTATGGGGAGGATAGAGTGTACGCAGACCTTATCACTACCTCGTGGAGGTAGAGAGGCTGTTTCTGAAAGACCCTCGACTCAAGTGCAGAAAATTCAAGTACGAAGGAGAAGGGAACAAAAGTAAAACATACTATAACAACTAACAAAAGAAGCAGTGCAATGCCTACAAGAAAGGAACAACAACAACAACAACATATGGCGATAATCAAAACACAATAAACAATGATAAACATAAAAAACAAGAACTATAATAAAACGGTTAGTACAACGACATACATCAATCAACTTAAGCCCTTGAGAAACCAGACAACACTCCACTACCCACTAACCCTCTACCCTAATACGCGTCCTCCACGCCCTCCTATCTAAGGTCATGTCCTCGGTAATCTGAAGTTGGGCCATATCCTGTCTAATCACCTCTCCCCTATACTTCTTCGGCCTATCTCTACCTCTCCTCATACCTTCTATAGACAACCTCTCGCACCTCCTTACTAATGCGTCTACGCATCTCCTCTTCACATGTCCAAACCATCTCAGTCTCACTTCCCTCATTGTGTCCACCACAGATGAAGCCACTCCCACCTTATCCCGAACATGCATCTTCTGGACATGAGAGTTTTTGACTGGCCAACACTCCATCCCATATAACATCGATCTAACCACCACTCAATAAAATGGAAATCATATAACATCAACTCTCATGTTACTTTATGAAAAGTGTTATAACTGGAGGAGGCAAGTCATAACGTATATAATAAAAAGATCAGGAAGGATACACTTATTAATCCACATAGAAAGATCAGGAAGGGTACACTTATTAATCCACATAATTATAAGCTCTATCATTAATTCATGTCGCAGAATTTATGTGTCAACAATATCTTTGTAGTATTAACTTGAGGTCGCAACGTATCAAACACACCCTAATATCAGACGAAATATATTAATCTAAGCTAGACATATTATTGAACTTGAGGTAACAAAGAATGTAATTGAATTCTTGAGCAAATCATAGAATGTGACATGCATAAACTTACCTTTTTGGTTTAATTTTGGTTGTTTTTTCTTGCCTTATTGCTCTTGCTTGTCCTCAATAATAAGAGACTGCAGATTTAATTTATAAGCAGAATGAAATTAGGACAGAAACCGAAGGTCTTTTTTTTTTTTTCTGAATTTAATTATTTTATATTAAAAGGCAACTAGAGTCCAGAAGTGTTCAAAAATTAAAAGTCAACAAGGAATAATATTACGCTACACACTTATAATCAACCCATTAACATCTCTATTGTGAAAATTCTACTCTCTTTTCTTTCATATAATAGTTACTATATGAATTCATAGTCTCTTCCGCTAATTAAATTGAGTATTTTATGTATATATTTTTAAAAATTAATCTTATATAATTTATATGTTGGCTGCCATATTTCAAAAATGTTGAAAAGTTGATTGAATGTTGAGTTATTTACCTAGAGGCACAAGAATTGATTCGCACATAATTTACTCTATATTAAATCATTAAAAGCCAGTTTCCTAACGATGGTAAAAAAAAATTAATTATAAAATGATATTGGCATAATAATCTAGCGGAATTGACTATTGATTAATTCTAGCTAGTGGAGTAATTAAATATATTATATATATATATATAAGTTTTGAATCTCTTAAATTCAAGATTAAATGTTGGCGGGGATTCAAAATTCACCCCTGATGTTCCAATTTCAAATCTCAGTAGAAAGTTCAGGCTCCTCCCAATTGTCTAATGATGAAAATGTGTTTTTGATTATAAAAAGTTACTCCCTCCGTCTCATTTATATGACCTAATTTGACTTGGCACGGATTTTAAAAAAGAAAAGAAGACTTTTGAAATTTGTGGTCTAAAATAAGTTTTAGATGTTTGTGTGGCTGTAATTTCATTAAGGATAAAATGGGTATTTTTAATGTTAAATTGTTACTACATATAAAAATGTGTCATTTTTTTTTAGACTAGTTAAAAAAAGTGAGTCATATAAAGTGGGGAAGAGAGAGTAATAACTGGCATTAGGGGTGGACATGGTATGGTATATACCGAATTACCATACCGAACCGAAATTTTTTGATACCGTGGTTTGGATATTATGGTATATGGTATGCATTTTAATTTTTTTTGGTATTCGGTATTTATAAATGATATACCGAAATACTTAATACCATACCGAAGTATATACTTGCATAAATAATTTATATATTATTAAAATACTAACAAATATACAACCTAATTAGTATAAAACTAAATATTTAGACATTGGAACTTTGACTACTTAATCATGATTGAAATATTTTGTTGTATAATTGATTAACAAAGGGAGTTGCTTATACCTTCTTTTGAATATATATTTCAACATATGTAATGTGTTGATATGATATAATTGAGATGTTTTTTGAAAAGTCAAAATCATAATTTTCTACTATTGTACAAGTATATATTAGTCGAAGTTGAACAAACTATGGTTATCGATTTACCATACCGCAGGATACTGAAACCGAACTTTTAAATACCGAACCATATCGAACTAGTTTGATATGATAATGATATTGTATTTTTAAAAATCGAATATCAAAATTATCGAACCGAAATTTCAAATATCATACCGTACCGTACCATGTCCCCCTAACTGGCATGATGTTTGACTATTGATCAATTCTATGAACTGACATATGATGGATTGTCAAGTTAGGCAAATGACATCATCATCATAACATACCAGTACTATTATCCTAATTAAAGTCAACGGATTTAGCTGCCTCTCACGTTAGTTTTTAATAGAAAACGGGAGGTGGCACTATTTTATTTCATCAATTGACATTAAGAGATCGTTTGGTAGCTGGTTAGAGTTATGCGAATATTAATAATGTAAGAATTAATTAAATTTGAAATTTGGAAGTTGCCGTGATATTAGGCGGAAGAGGTGGGATATGCAATGATTTTCTGAGGCGATGTATCTGAGAGAAAGAAATGGTTTTTTTTGTTAACATATGGTATATTATATAATTAAAATAAAGTGGTGGAAGATTTAATAGATATGATAAGGAGGTATGTCTCTTTAGGTAATTTTTTCAAAAAAAATTATTAATGTGTCCTAAGCCGTATAAGTAAAGACAATGCTTCTTTTATTGTTAAAATAAACTGAGACTCTCGACATGTAACTTCATACACAAGCTACTTAGCATAATAATCGAAGACATGATTAATCTAGGCTTTCTTCCATATTCCATTCAATATAATTACCATAAAATTGTAATTTTTTTCAAGCCCTACCTTGCATCGAATTTCCCATGGCTCTTTCAAGTTTAGGCTAAAAATTTTGACGTGGGTTCTAAAATAAATCAAACGATATAAAAAGATACATTTATTTAATAGTTTTATAGCTCATATATAAGCAGTGCATATACTAAAGATCTCTGTTTATTTGACAGTAAAAAAATTGATTCTTTACTTATATGACTTAGGATCAAACGTATAACTTTTTGGAATACATTAAGGACGAAGTAATTATGCCCTTTTTGAGTGTGGTGTTGTAACACCAATACATGCACTAGGCTTATTAAGGTCGCTATCCCGTTTACTATCTCCTCTTATTAAAAATGTGATTAATCGTGATGAATCAGTATTTCGAACTAAAAGAGATTTCAGATCCAGAACATTTACGTTTGATTACCACGAAGTTAATGACATATGGGAGAAAAATCAAAATTGGTTGGTAATTGCTGTCAGAAAGAAGTTTGATGCAGAAGTAGGAGTATATTTTAATATGTTTAACTAGTCTTATATTTTAATTATTTCAAGTGTGACAAGCCACTTGCATCCACACTGGATAATTGATGTTTGTTAATGAGACCTCTGTATAATGGTTCCTTATTATAAGGGGCATTTTATTATAACGATTTGATTTTTTCTAAAACCAATTTTTCATATTATATTTTAGTTCTCTATAACAATATTTTACCTATAGCAGCAATGAAATTCATTATAACAATATACTCTTTGTAAAATTACCCTCTATAATAGTCATACTCAAATATTGTGTAATAATATTTTGTAAGAAATATATTATGTATAAAATAAAATATTAAAATATTTATGATAGTCATCACTAATGTCATACACATAGTAAATTTCAAGTAAAAATATCAAAAAAGAAAAATTGTATTTGTATGGTGTCCATCAGTTATGTCATAACTTCACGAGGAAAAAGACTATTGATATTTGTCTTTTGCACATTCATACTTTTTCTAATTTTGCATATTTTTGTGTATAATGGCTAAATGAGATTTAAACGTCAAATGTCACTATACATATATAACAGCACCTTGCTATAACAACCATAAAATCTTCAGACAAATACTAGTGCCACTACAGAGAGGTCTGATCGTATTACTTTTGATCGTAATCATTTTACCTAAAACAATGATTTCCAATTGGATTAATATTAACTGCAATATTATTATTCATTAATCGTACACATTCCCTAGAAAATTAATTTAACTACATGTCATTATTGTATTGTTCGTCACTAAAAATCGAGCATCTCACGTTCAGGCAAGATTGGGAAGAGTTGCACACCAGGAATGTAAACAACTTACCCTCTCAAATCCGTGACTTATAGATCAGACGGAGACATCTTTACTTTTGCTCCAAGGCTCCCTTTCAGGTAGCTAGCAAAGAATAAAAGGGAAAAAAAAGTAACTAGAGGCGTAAACAGAAACGGAAGCCTTTCAGTTCATTCCTCATTCTCTCTTAAATAAATAAAGGCGTAAAGCTCGCCCTGAGCCGGGTCTTTCCCTGTTCTATTCCCCTTACAAGTAAGACGCACAAAAGAGATCATATTCCTGAGAAAACACCACCATAACACAAGAAGACTGCATCATTTTTGGTTATTGTTAAAATGATAACAATAACAGCTGGGGGAGTCTATCGAAAACAGTTTCTCTACCTCACTTTTGAGCTAGTGGTACGGACTGCATACACTCTATCCTCTCCCAAACCCCACTTTGTGAGAATATACTGGGTATGTTGTTGACTTGTTGTAGTAGTAGTAAAATGATAATAATTTACTGTTGTATGGTTATGGCAGTGTATGTAGTAGGTATTTATCCACAGTACATGATCAAAAGATAAAAGCAGCTTAACCAAAGATTATGTATAGGACATTCCCAATTCTCATCAATATTTGTACATCCCATGCGAGTTCAGCATAACCCAATAATTTTGGTCCAAACTCTGTTACGTATTGAGAACTTCACTAAATATATACGTGTCATAAACTTCAAATTATGAATCCGCCTCTAATTCCCGTATCTCTTAATGGTCAAATTTGAAGGTAGAACTTCTATTTTGACATCTTGCAGTAAGTAAAGGAAGACACTTTTGAGTGAAATTTTCCATGAAATAGCAATTCATAACATTGAAAATTTGAACCAATCCAAACTTTCCCTAGAAGCTATGGCCTAGTCTCTAGAGTTCCATTTTAATAAACTTCAAAAATTTCATCATGTAAATCACAAGGGAAAAGATTTTTCTGGCAATACTCTGCGACTTAGTGTAGTAGTATTATACCACTAGAGATTCCTAGAATGAAAGGACCAAAAAACGAAAGATAACGATGAGCTTTCTAGAGCTTATTACGCTTAGTCTTCTTTGATTCTACAGACCAAATAGGAGGGATGATTCTGTATTCTTGTTTTGGCGTTTCCTCCTTATGGACTTCATCTTGTTTCTTGACATCAACGTCATCCTCTTCCAGGACGTCCTTTGAAAATGCATTAGGATTTGCCTTGATGCAGCTTTGAAGAGCGACAAAGGGACTAACGCAATCAGAGCCCTACAGTGGGACATTAAGAAATTTCAACATGTTAAAAGGATGAAAAGGAAAAATGGAAACTCATTTTTCATCATTTTCTGTTCAAAAGACAATCTTTTCTTTTCATTGTTGTGTATGAATGAAGGGAAGATGACAAAGCTTTCTGATCTTGTTTGTGACATTATATCAGAGTCAATTTACCACAAGGAACCAAATTTTGGACAACAACTTTGGAGGGTAATCGGAAACAACCTCTCTACAAGGTAGGTAAGGTCTGCGTACACTCTATCCTCCTCAGACCCCCACCGGGTATGTAGTTGTTGTTGTCGTAACTTTGGAGGCCAAATCCTAAGGTCAAGAATGATCGTTAATGCCTGGTCTTGTCTAGTGGCATTCATACTAGTAACCTGTTCAAGACTATGGAGAAAGGAAACTTGAAATTCTTTCAAGCAGAAAAAAGAAAAGCAGCCTCTAGAAACACATTGTCTTAAATTTAACCTACCTTTTCAAGAAAACAAGAAAGTAAAAAGGCAAAAACACATAATAATCTTGCTATTCTTCTCATAATATAGAACACATAAACAGGTACAACTCTAGCTGAATAACCTAACCAATGTTTACACCATGTTACAACTTATTTGGGCACTTAATAAGCTGAAGTTCATACAGGAATATCGGCTCCGAGAAAGAAAATCAGATGAAACAAGATATATGACATCTCTCTACAGGAGATGAACAAGATAGACCAATGATATAAACTATAAAAAAAAGGAAGGAGCATGAAATGCAGTTACCTTTTCTTCAGCTGTGCTCTTGAGGAAACAGAGGAAAGCGTCTGAAAACTGGTTGCCACAGGGGCCAGCACGCAAATGAGCAATGCAAGGGCATTCTAGGGCTTTCCGGGCTTTCTCGTCAATGGACTAAAAATAGAGTTTCAGTTTCTTGAGCATAGATAAGTAACAAATTTCAACTTTTATTGACCAAGTTTATGATCCGAAAAAACTGAACCAACCTCATTCTCACCATCTTCACCATATGCTGCAGCTTCTACAAGATGAAAGGAAGAAAACTTGTGATAAGTCTTTTAAAACTTAAAAATATGATTCAAACATCATTAGGCAGTAGTCAACCAATAATATTACATCGCGCTCAAGTCTTTGGGAATAGCTACTTAGCATACTTTCACTAGAGATCTAATACACACCTTGATGCTATACAAATAGAACAACTGCAGTTACAAGCAGTTGTCTCCAAGTAGTAGAGGAAGTTACAGAATCAGACTGCAGTGAGAAAACAATACATGAAAATGCACAATGATAGATAATCACATGGGAAGAGAAATCAGAGCTTTATGAATTTTCCAACCCGCAAATTAGTAAATTACAATCAATCAATTTCATCGCAAACCCAAACTAGTTGAGCTCGGCTATAATGTTACGTATTAATACATGAAAAACATACATTACATAACCAAAAATGAAACTCAATCTACATTTAAGTCCGTGGGTGCGGAGTACCACTCTACTTACTACTTCTTTGGGTACAAACTTAATCTAATCATATATATTTTTAAATTTAAACTGTACAAGTGTTGTTCAAAGAACAGATAATAGAGAAAGTATCAATACCAACTAAATTGGCATTAAGGTTAGTCGTTATTAGAATTTGATACCCTCACATTAGGTCAATTTGGTTATAGATATAGCGTAGCTATAGGTGGAAGCTTTAGAGAATCTCAAGTTTGGGATTCATAAGCCACCCAACTAGTTTGGGATTGAGGTTAAACTATTGTTATTGCTAAGTGTTATATACATATGTAGCTCGAGCGGAAAGGATTAGATGCATCCATCTACTACCCTCACAATACATTCGCACATGCCAACCACCAGCCTCAACTCTTCTCCAACCCCATTAAGGAAAAAGTAAAGGACTTATAGTGCAGTTATTTAAGCCATACAAGTCCTTGATTCTGGATTCTTGAAGGAGAAATTTTGTTTTTGAAAAATCAAGAAAGAGAGAATCGAGAGAGGGCAGGAGAGAATCATTAGCGGAGGTGGCTTTTAGTGTCTTTGATAAAGCACTTTGTAATTGGTTGTCATATAGATCTAATATGCACACTGATGTTATATGAATAGATCTACTGTAGTTACTGGATCTAAAAACGTGTCTCTGAGGAATTTAGTATAACAACACTGTTATATAGAGCTAATAGTAGAGAAAGTTACTACTTTTTACCAATCAAAAAATTAGTGCAGTGAGAAAACAATGAGCAGTGGTAGGCTGATAGCTAATCACATGGGAAGTAAAATCAAAACTTTTATCATTTTCCCAAACAGAAAATAGTAAAAACATTTGTGATCAAACAACTTACCTCAATCCTGAAATAGTTGAAGTCAGTTATAACATTACGTATCATTACACGAAAAAACATACATTATATAAGCAAAAACAAAACCAAATATTCCTTAATGGGGACTAAAAAAATGGACTTTGGGACTAACTCAACTCCAAAAGTTAGCTCATAAGGCGAGTATTGCAAAGATAATACAAGGAGACAAACAAATTCATTACTTGACCAATATGGGACATTTAACGCGGGTATTGCTAAGATAATATAAGGAGACAAACAAATTCATTACTTGACCAATATGGGACACTTAACCCCTTCCTCCCTTCCCATGCCGGACAATTGGAGCGTGGATAACATACCATGGAAGCCCAACATTTGGAAATGCAAGAAAAGGCAATGGTCTGATTCAATCGTAAAAGTTAGCTCATAAGATGATTGCTCAAAACCATAACAAACAACTTATCCCTCAACCAATGTGGGATACTTAACAATTGGTAACTGGAAAACTGCATTTCAAGATATCTTCCCTTAAATATTGATTTTTCTATTTCAGGAAAGATATCTTCCCCTAATAGCCCCGCTCCCCCATCATTTCACACAACCAAAATATTGAAACCCTGGTGTGCTTATAACTTTCTGTTCATTGGTTTTATTTGGTAGATAGCAACATATAAGAAATCGCATATGCAACAAATTGCCCCTTCACCCTCTCTCCCTCACTACCATAGGTGAATCTAAATGTTTAAGTATGGGGGTGCGGAGTGCTACTATACCTACTACTTCTTTGTCATAATGGGTACCAATTTTATATGATTATAGAGGCAATATTAACTATACATATATAGTAGTATAACACAATAAAACAATGCCAAACTATTTAGGATTAAGATTAATTGTCCTATTTGCTATGTTGCTCGGACTCTTCAAAAAATGTCAATGGATTAGTGTATTTTTGAAGAATCCGACAAGAGTGCGGCATCATTTTCGAAGAGTACAAGCAACATAGCCTATTTGTTGTGTGAAATAGTTTTTCGATTACTATTTGTTGTTTCTTGTACTTCAATTATCGTATTATTTTGTTGTAGTTACTGTTCCGAATGATCTGTCATGCTTTCTATAACATTTTTCCATGACATCTTCACTTCTGTTATTTCTTTTTCCATACTGCTTTAAACTGTTTTTCCTTGAGCCAAAGGTCTATAGGAAACAACCTCCCTACCTCCCAGGTAGCAGTAAGGTATGCGTACATCCTACCCTCCCCAAACCCCACTTTGTGCAATTATACTACGTATGTTGTAGTCGAGTAAATGGACCGCAAGAGAAGTTAATGAAGGATTCATAAAATCAACCCAAACCATTTGAAATTGAAGTAAGTTATCATTGTGGAGCTGAAAGCAATAGATGCATTCCATTTATTGAATGCATAAATCCTAGTGTCCTACCATCCCCATACCCCACTTTGTGTGATTACACTGCTTATGTTGTTCTGCGTATGTTGTTGGTGTTGTTGAGTGAAATGGACCGTAAGAGAAGTTAACGGAGGATTTATATAATCGACCCGAACCATATGAAATTGAAGTAAGTTAACTTTGTTGAGTTGAAAGCAATAGATGCATCCATTTACTACTTTCACTATATACATTAGCTCATGCCCAGCCCACCAGCCTCCTCAACTCTTCTCCAAACCACAATAGAAGGAAAAAAGTTAACAACTTGTAAGCCCTTATAGAGTTATAGTGAAATTACTAAACATACAATTCTTGGATTGTGATTCTTGAAAAGAAAAAAAAGAGCAAAAATTCATCCAAAATTCAAAAAAAAAAAAAAAGGTTACCAGCAATTAAAGAATCGAGAGAGGGAGGCTGAGAATCATTAGCAGAAGCGGATTTCGATGAAGCACTCTGAGATTGATTATCAATGGCTTCGCTGCTCTGTACATGTCCCATTTTTGGAAGAAATTGCTGACGCCTGAAAATGGAGAAATTTTATTCTTTTTTTTTTTCAGAAAGTCTTGGTGTGTGTCAAATTGGAAGTGTCAATCGGGTCGGGTTGACCCGGAATCGGACCGGACCGACCCGGTTAAAACCCAACCCTACCTGGCCCTTTAATTTTATTTTTTTTAAATCTAAAATCCATTGTAGAGGTGTGCAAAAATCGGTTTAACCGATAAACCGAATCGATAAAAATATTATTGGTTTATTGGTATTGGGTTATTGGGTTAACGGTTTTTAAACGGTTTTGTAAAAAAATTTATTGGGCTATCGGTTCGGTATCGGTTTTAAGGTTTTAGTTAATGGTTAAACCGATAACCCAATAAGATTATATTTAGATTATATTTTTATTCATAATTGTATAATAGTGGCTTTAGATTTTAAATATATACCCTATTATTTTTTGCATTTTATAGTTGTTGTCTTAGTGTTGTTGTTTTCTTTCTAAAGTCATTGGTTTGATAGCATTCTACCTATCAGTGTTGCTTTTCTTTTTGAGAAATTGCTACCGTTGCTACTGTATTCAAGTTTTCTACTTAATAAGAAAGAAAATAAGTTTATTTTAGTAATAACGTATTTGAATTTGCTTATGCTTGTAATTTGTATAGATGTTTATGCATGAAAGTAGTCTATATATGAAGAAGAAAATAAGAGAAATCAAAAATATTATAGGAGCATTTTCTTATCGGTTAAACCGATAACCGAACCGTTAAGGACCAAAAACCGATTAACTAAAAACCGATAACGAATATCTTATTGGTTTGGTTATCGATTTTGCATGTTTACAAACCGATAACCGATAATATACAAAATCGAACTGAACCGATCGATGCACACCCCTACTCCATTGATCATTAATATGCAAAAAGTTACAATTTTGAGTTTGGCATACCAAACTTTGTACATGATCATTGAGGGGAGCTTACCAAACTATTCCTAACCAAAAGGGGTAAGCTAAAGGAATTAAGGGGGATCATATACAATTTGGGATGGTTTGTTCCTTTTGATTCTGAAAGAGTGTATGCTCCATCTGTCTACATTAACTAGGCCCTGAATCAGCCAATTCAATTTTCATTGACCCCGCCCACTAGACACCCTTATCTCAAATCTCAAACACTTCAATTGACATATTAGTCCCTAAGGTTTTGTCAAAGTTGTTTTATACTTTTATTCCGTCTTTAATTTATTACTCTCACCGTTTCAATTTGTTTGGCTTACTTTCCTTTTTAGTTTATTTCAAAAAATATATTTCTTTTCATTTTAGCAACTCTTTAATTGGAGTATAATTTTTCATATGGCATATTGAAGGCCACAAGATTAAAGGACATTTTGATACATTTGACATATCTTTAATTTAAAACTACAAGATTCAAAAATTTCTTTACTTTTTTAAACTTTATATCAAATCAAAATAAGTCAAATAAATTAAAACGAATGAAGTATTTATTTCTAATATTAAGTCATACTACTAAAGAGTGAATCAAGACTCTTTTTGTCGAAATTTTTTCAAAGTTTTGCTTTATTTGCTCAGTAATATCCACTAAAGAGAGGATCATTACTCATTTTCATTCTTACAGACCCGGCTGTTAAAATTAGATCCACTTATTTAGGACTTGGTCCTAGTACTAGTTCATAACGATTAAAGTTGAACCGTGATTTTATTAGTGAAGCAAATTCAATAAAGCAATAACTGATATAGTAGAGAAGTGATCAAAAATTAAAGAGTCTTGATTAATTTAAAAGATCATTTAATGTAGTTGAAATAATTGAGTTTAGGTTACTAGATCAAGTAAAGAAAACTGAATAAAATTTATAACCGTCTCAATCTTATTCTTTTACGTTTTTCTTTTCATTTTTTAAATATTCAGAAGCTAAGACCATTTCAGTACCTCCTTTCGTCATCCTTAACTTTAACATGTACAACAATTTAACTCATTTTCTATAGCCACATGAAAAATGACAACCTTGAACAATAAAATAGAATCAAAAAAAATTCCCCATGGTATAGAACTAAGAAACTATCATATTAAAGAGAGTAATGACACAATGTTACAAAATTTCTGTCGAGGAGCAGAGTGAACATAATTCTTTACCATTTGAATAGAAAAAATATTTATTTTGTATGTTATTTGTAGATTATTTCTTATGTTAGTGTTTGATTTGGTATATTAAAAATAACATTCATTGTATAATTTCTAAAATAAATATTTGTTTACAAAAATATCATTCACAAATTTGGTGAAAATGAGGTTTTTAGGGGTAATTGTGTCTTTAATCATACTAATGCATGCATTAAAACCCTTTGTATTACTAATACTATGAATTTTCATGTATTAATTATGCATATCTTGATACCAAATAGAGTGTATAACTAATACGTCCATTACTTATACATAGGTTGAAAAAGTATACCAAACAAGGTACTAATACCACACAAAGTTAATGTATGCACTATTTTTTCTAATGCACTCTACTAAACGACCGTTAACTGGATAATCATAGTGTACACTGATTATATAGTGATTACACTAACTAAAATTTGTAAAAATAAAGAAGTAAAATTAAAATTATCTTTATTGTCAACTTTGTTGAACTGTTGTGTAGCGTAGAAATTTTGTGTCTTTCATTTGCTAGTTTGGTTTGGCATTATGATCGTAATTCGTAAGCAATATTTGAAGAGCATAGGCCATTCCTCATTAAATGTAGCTGTAAACCTAATTAAGGCCCTTAATTTTAGCCTTCAGTGCTGAAATTCCTCATTAAATGTAGCTGCAAATTCTCATGCGGCAGAAATCATAAATAAGGAGATAATTTTACTAATTCACCTCTTTAAAAAAAAATTTGAAACTTTACAAACAAGTGTGAACACTTTCAGAAAAGATTAATTACAAAGGTAATATAGAAAAAATTTAATTAATGTTTTCTTGATTTAGTAAGGTGGTCAACTAATATGAGACGAAGGGAGTATGTTGGCATCACTGAGCTTTTCTAATCCTAACAACAAGATGTATGAAGACTTTGTTGGTTTAGTAAGGTGGATAACTAATATGGGACAATTATTTTTAATAAGGTGGCCAACTAATACGAGACGGAGGAAGTATGTTGGCATCACTGAGCTTTTCTAATCCTAACTAGAAGATGTATGAGGACTTTGTTGAGCTACCAGCAGGTGTAAAAGGGCTCACGACACTGGACAGATGGAGAACATGGCAAGTTTTTAGATTTATTTAAAGGAAGAAGAAAGAGTTAATTACTATCTGATGTTTTGGTGCTACCTATTGTTTCTTGTTCTTATACTATGTCAGTGTATAAACTGTTTTTGCTTTGAGCCGGGGGTCTATCGGAAACAACCTCTCTACCTCACTTCTGAGGTAGTGGTACGAACTGCGTACACTCTACCCTCCTCAAGCCCCACTGGGTGGGAATATACTGAGTATGTTGTTGTTGTTGTTGTTGAAGAAAGAGTTAATTTAGGATCCACCTTGAAGGTGATCTCTTTTTTGGCCTTGTATAGCAGTAGGACTTCTTTTGTAAGACTTGAATTACTTGGTTTTACTGACATAACCAAGCTTCCAAGTCTAGCTTTTGCATTTACCTCATCTCATGTTGTACCTTCTTGCTGGAAGATGAATAAAATGCAGAAAATGTTCTGGTGAATGGATGGATGGTTAAGGATCATTGAGACAGGATAATCTTCACTTCACTGGTGCAAATTAATAGAACTTTCTGAAAGCTTCATATCCTCCACTGGGTAACAAAGAACGTATGAGGATGCAAAGCTAATTGCAGGTCAGAAACATAATATGCCTAACTCAGTTGCACTCTTGTTCAGCAAGAGACGTTAATTCGTGACAGGCTCTAGTTGCTAATAATTAAAAATGACACTATTGTAACCATAAATAAGAAAATATCTTAAAGGCGGATAAAAGAAGAAGGAAATATCAACATTTGTGTTCAAGTAGAGATCAGAACACGGGGGCTCTCCTGCATCAATGAAAGACGTAAACTTTTCTTTCTTGAAGAGAACATAAGAAAACCATCAAATGCAAATCCGACAAACTCCTCCTCTGGTTAAAGAGAAGAAAGTATAACACAGAACGTGAGACAATGCGCAAGTATTTGAGCACAAAACCTTGTATTCAAAAGCAAACAACAACACATACGAAATCCACTTTTTTTTCTCCGATAAGGTTTACCCACAAAGTCCACATTTATGAACTATGTGACTGATAAGCAGATCTTTAATTTTAGTGTCTATTTTACAAATAAAGAAAATCGATATCCAAACTCCAAAGTGAGAGTCCATAACACCCTTTCAGCCTCTGAGGGTATCCCTTTTTGCCTTGGATTCCCACAAACAATGACCAATCAACATACTATGATAACAACAATGATTTGACGTCAAAGGCGCAGTCACATGCGTTGTATCAACATAAGAGCATTTAATAAAAGTTCAAACAGATCATGACTAACAAGCAAATCTTTAGCTAACTAACTCATCTCTAACATGGATTGTAGACATCTGATTCTTTAAGAAAAGGCCCATACACTCATAACATCCACATCTAGAATCCTATTATGGATTCACTTGTCCTTTCACTTGGAAAAGGGTTTTTATCTGCTATCATCGTCTCAATTCCTCTCTAAACATAGTTATGGGCTAATTAGCATTTCTATCCAAATAACAGTGTCTTAAAAGTTGATACGTGTTGAAATTGTTGAGCACAATTAGTTGCTCAAAACTTGAATTTCTATTTTTTACAAACAAACGACTAGTTTTCCCTTACGTAGATATCCTGGCTCTTCCCCGGTGAACAGTATTGCAAGATCATAATGAACTTTTGAAAGGAAAGCAAACTAACTGGTTTAAAAGTCCAAAAAATGAATGAAGAACAGGTAAATCAGGGTAAAAATTCAAAAGTGCAAGTAACAATCGACATATTGCAACATAAATACTGAACAAAATGTTCTCCAGAAAGACAAATCAAGAATGCCTGTCAATTGACAAGTAAGCCATGTCAAAATGACAACTTTTATTTGCTCAAGAGTTGGCTGACTTCTCAATGTGACCAATACATGATTACAATGACAATTCCAAGCAAATTCCTACATATCATCTCACATAGCATGATGAATTCATATTAATGAAGAGACATATAGGATTCATACAACTGATACCAAACTCGTTTGGAATTGACGCGTAGTTGATTGATTGATCGATTGATCACCTGGGATTGCTACTAACCAGCCGAGCACCAACCCGGTCAAGCTTCTTCACCATAGACAAAGCCTTCAAGTTCCCTTCCTTCATAAACGCCTCCACCATTCTCTCACCAATCTCTCTCCCCCTCTCCTCATCATCCGTCACCGCCACCAAAGTCGGTCCAGCTCCACTTATCGTGCAACCAAACGCCCCAGCCTTCAACGCCGCCTTCTTCACTCCCTCCATCCCCGGAATCAATGGCCCTCTCCTCGGCTCCACAATCTTATCTGACGACAACGCCTTCCCTAAACCCCTCGAATCCCCCTGCAATATCGCAGCCACCAACGCCCCAGCCTGACTACAATTCCATATATGATGCGACATTGTCACCTCCGGTGGCAATACCGCCCTCATCTTCTTCGTTGGAGCTTCGAATTCGGGATTAACAAGCACAAAGAACAAATCTTTTTCGTAAGGAAACTTCAACGGGATCAATTCCAATGGATCATAACTTCGTATCAAAACAAATCCACCCATAATCGAAGGTGCTATGTTATCAGCATGATAACCCGAAACCTTCGTTTCCGATTCTAACCCAGCAAGAACAAGATCATCAACACCCAATCTCCGACCAAAAATCTCATTCACCGCCACCGCCGCCGCAGCAGCACTGGCGGCGCTAGACCCAAGTCCACTACCCAACGGCAACCCTTTCTCAAGTGAAATCGATAACCCAACTGACCGTACATTCAACATCTTCATAACGGAAATAGCAGCTATTCCTGCACAGTTCGATAAAGGGTCTCTGCTAAGCTTATTACCGTCACCGGAGATGTCAGAAATCGAAACCTCCCCAGGTTTAACATCTGGGTCAAGTTTAAGATTGATGAAATCGCCGATTCCGTCAACGGCGCATCCAAGAAAATCGAAACCCGGACCAAGATTAGCGACGGTGGCTGGGGCGAAGGATTTGACGGAGGTGAAAACGGGTTCGGGTTCGGGTATGATGATGTGGGTATGGGTTTTGGAGGAGACGGAGGAGAGATTGAATCCGAATGAGAAACGGGTATTGCTGATGGGATAAAGAGAAGGAGGATTTGAGAAGCCATTGGAAGAAGTGGTGACCTTCATGGGGGATTGATAGGTTATAGCCATTGATGTGAGAGTTTGAGGAACAGGGGTTTAGTTCAAATGTGCAGATTCAAGATTCTGAATTTACTGCTATATGAAGCAGGAGGTACAAAGTGCACAAAATATTTGGAGTTAGATGTGACGTAGACAACATATCCCAATACAGTATTCGTGATTGTTTTTTTTTTTGGTAACTTATCTAAAATACACATTTTTAGGAGCTAATTATTCTTTTTTCTACTACTTTCCATTCAGATACATCACAATCCTACCGGATATATCCTAAATCACTCGGATACATTCAATCCCATCGAATTCATCCCAAATCACTCGAATACATTGACATCTTTGATTTTATCTCGGATGCATCGAATATTTGCATGTATTTGAGAGGTTACAACATGTATTTGTATGTATCTGAGGGGTTATAACATGTATCCGAGGATTGGGATGTATCCAAAATGAGGTGATGTATCCGAGGTGAGGTGATGTATCCGAGGTGAGGTGATGTATCCGAAGGGGATTAAGTAATTAAAATAAAGTAGTAAGAGAGTTAATAAATATAGTAAGGAGGTAAGTCTCTTTAGATAGTTTATTCTTGTTTTTATGGCTCGAACTCTCCATTATTTACTAAAATCTCATTTTAATAGTTAATACTTTTTTTTTGTCTATTTCATTTTTTATGTTAGTGATACTACATTAATCACCCAACTAAGGGTGTGTTTGGTATGGAAAAAACAACAACAATAATAATATATTCACAAAAAGTCCATACAATAGAATTTGGGAAAAGTAGAATGTAAGGGCAAAATCTTATATCTACCATTTAAAGGTGGAGAAATTGTTCCGAAAAACCCTAAAGTGAAGCAAATAGAAGTAGTAATGAAAAGAAAAATAGCAGTGAAAAAAATATGATAACTAATAAAAAGTGTGGAGCATATATGCATGGAACTGTAACATTGACAACAAGGTGCGATCATTTAAACATAGTAAATATTAGATGATGATAAATACCAAAAGTCAAAGACTATATATATGAACAGGCTAAGACTACGACAGATACGGTGCTCTAGACTATCACCAAGCTAAAGAATGCAAGAATAGGTTAATACTAAGACAACGTCCTATCACCTACTAACTTTCAACCTTTACATTCTCTTTCTAAGGTCATGTCGTCAGTAAGCTGAAGGTGTGTCATATTATGTCTAATCACCTCTCCCAAATACTTTATCGGCCTACCTCTGACTCTCATCATCCCCATTATATCCAACCTCTCACACCTCCTCATTAGGTTATCTGCATCTCTCCTCTTCACATGTTCAAACCATCTTAATCTCCCTTCTCTCATTTTGACCACCATGGAGGCCACTCTCATTTTGTCCTGGATATCCTCATGTTTAATCTTATCGTTCCTAGTATGCTCATACATCTATCTCAACATCTTCATGTCAAGAATATGTATGAAAGAAAATATTTTTGTAACACCCCGAAATCTAAACCAGCTATTTAGCTCGGAACCCAAAGTTTTCTGCAATTGTTGGTCACGATGGGCAGCCGCCACGGGCGTCAAAGTCCCGACGGCCCGTGGGGTGCTCCGTGGGGATCGACCAGCGGCTACCGAGCAGCACATTTCCAGCCGACGGGCGGCCATGACAGGCGTCGTGGGTACGACGTCCCGTCGGAGCCCACCATCAAAATGGTCCAGTAAAATTCTCCCCAGACTCTCCCCTCCCCGACGGGATACACCACGGGCATCGTGGCTACGACAGGCCGTGGGACCGCATCGTCAAAAACCTCCAGCGCCCCAAGGATTTCAGTCTCTTCCTATGACACCTTGGCCGACAGGCCGTTGTGGGTACGACGCTCGTCAAGCAGCCAGTGAGGCGGCAATTTGCCTGCAGTCTTTTTATTTTAAGTCAAAGGTGATTTGGTCTTTTTTCCTATTCTTAAACTATTAAGTGAGATTGTTTTGACCACTTTTAGTAGGGTTTCGTCCTTAATTAACTTAAGTCCTTCCTTATTTCTCATCCATTTCCTAAAAAGAGGAAAGAACTTCTCCAAACTCCAAGTTCAAGCTTCATAGCAAGGGATTCAATTCCAAGTCTCCATTCTTCTCACCCAAGGTTTAGAAAGCTTCAATCAAGGTATGTGGGTATTCAATAAGGGGATTCTTTCACCTTTATGCCCAAAACTCCAATTCTTCTAAATTTAATTTATGAATTTCAAGTTAGGGTTCTTAACCAATCCTCATGGGCCTTTTTTTCTATTAAGTATTTTCTCATGATTCTTCAATAAATTCTAAGTTAAAGTTTATGATTTACATGAGTTTTGCAATTAATTTACCTTATGATTTGAAGGCTAACCCTAGCTAAATTTTGCATGCGTGGCTTGATTTAAAAAAAAAATCATGCATTGATATTATGATCTCAAGTATTTATGAAATTGCATGTCAAATTCTTTAAATTATGAATTTAGAAAAAAAGTGAATTATGGCTATGCTAAGTTTTAAGACTTATGATTTGAATTTGCATGACATTAGATATGTCCTTATGCTTTTCAAATAGATTTGACATCAGATATGTCACAAGTATATATGAGCTATATGTATGCATATTTTGGGAGTAGTATTTAGCACCGAGCGATGAGGGTTCGATTACCCAAATCTAAAATTACGTTGTCAGCGTAGGTGAAGAGGGTCATCGTTAGTTAAGAGTGTCTCCTCATAAGGATGGGTCCTCATTAATTGAGAGTGTCCCTTTATGAAAGTGGTTTCACGCTATGATATGTATAGCCCAACTGACCGTACATTCAACATCTTCATAACGGAAATAGCAGCGATTCCTGCACAGTTCGATAAAGGGTCTCTGTTACACCCCGAGACTTAAATCGGCCAAGCAAAACTCAGAATCCAGCAAGTTGCTTCAGTGGCTGACCACCACGGGTGTCGTAGCCGCAACGAGTCGTGGCTTGCACCGTGGGGCACGCCCAATGGGTCAAACCACATTCCTCTCTAGTCGACGGTGGTCACGACGGGCGTCGTAGGTACGACGGCCCAGTGGGAACCCTCCGTCAGAAACCTCCAGAACCCCTCCCTTCCTAGCTAAGCTTGACCAACGGGCTACGCCACGGGCATCACCGCTGCCACGGCCCATGGAAGTCAGCCGTCGGGACCCTCCAGCAGCCCACTCCTCAGGCAAGTTTGCACGACGCCTTGGCCGATGGGCCATCGTAGGCACGAATCCCATCGGGTAGCCCGTGAAATGACCCTTTTCCTGTAGTTTCTTATTTAAGTCCCAGGGACATTTTAGTCATTACTCACCATTTTAACTTCTAAATGATGTCATTTTGACTATTTCAAGTAGGGTTTTCATCCTCATCAGCCTAAGTTCCTTCTCATTACTTCATTCTTCTCCCAAAAAGGAAAAGTTCTTCTCCAAGCTCCAAGTCTCAAACTCCAAGTTCAAGCCTCCTAAATCTTTTCAATTCCAAGTGTGTTAGCTTCAATCAAGGTATGTGGGTATTCAACAATGGGTTTCTTCCATCCTTGTCCCCAAAATCCCAAGTCGCAAATTGTGATTTCATGAACTTTCAAATTAGGGTTCTTACCCAATTCTTATGGGTTTTATTATAAATTACCTTCTTATGATTTTGTTATGAAATTCTATTAAATTGCATGATTTTGCATGAGTTTTTACATATGAATTCTTATTTCATGAATTGAAGCTAATTATGACAAATCCTACATTCATGAATTGATTTAAGCAAATTGGGGAAATTAATAGCATGATTTTATGATTTTTTCAAGCAAGTGCATGCCTAGTTCCTATGTTCTATGAAATTATATGTTATTATGAAATTGAGCTAAGACCATGCAAGTTTTCAAGTTATGAATTATTATGCAAGACAAGACACCCGATATGCCATCAATGCTCATGAACTATTTTTCCTAAAACCAAGGTTCGTGAGTAGTATGACAATCCGGGGTATGAACATGTTTATGAACAAGCTTGATATCTAGATATGTCACATGTATGTGAGCTCATGTTATATGTTTTGGGAGTAGTATTTAGCACCGAGCGATGAGGGTTCTAGATGACCCAAGTCTAAAACTACGTTGCCACCGTAGGTTGCCCTCTGTGACTTATGAAAGGATCTTTATGAACATGGTTCTAACTTTGGCCGGTTAAGACAACTTTTTTCAGTGTGGGTGCATAACACTGGACTCCATGTACCTCAGCATGGTTTATGTCGGTTAAGAAAAACTCCCATATGCTTATTTTTAAGCTATGAAGTTATATGATTCGATACTATGAAACTTAAGCTTTATTTCATGTTTCATGTCTTATACCTTGATATTTATTCATGTTCTTTCTTTATGTAACAAGTTCATTCTTAAGCATGTTTTAAACTATTTTTATCATGATTCATGCATCACTCACATACTCGATACATCCTATAGTACTGACGCATATCTTGCATTGCATTCTTTGATGATGCAGATTCAGGTGTTCCTTTCCAGACACGTGGCTAGAGCTTCCAAGCCACTTTTCTGTCAGCTATTGGTGAGTGCTCTTAGGTCGAGGACTAGTTATGTTCTTAGTCAGTGATAGCTATTTATTTCCGTACTTCGAGTTAGCTAGGGTCTTGTCCTAAAAACTCTTTATGTCATGAGTAGAGGTTTTTCAGACATAGTCAGCTTTGAGTCTCTTTCTGGATTTTATATTCCTATTGACTTGATTACCCATTTATGTTATTCCGGATAATCTATTATGCTTCCGCTTATCTATGTTTATGCTTGAGAATGCTATGACCAAAGATTAGCTCGGGGCACTTGTGGCCCCAAGTCCCGTGTTATGTCCAGAGGGTAGCCTCGGGGCGTAACAGTCTCTGCTGAGCTTATTACCATTACCGGAGATGTCAGAAATCGAAACCTCCCCAGGTTTAACATCTGGGTCAAGTTTCGAAACCCGGACCGAGATTGGCGATGATGGCTGGGGTGAAAGATTTGACGGAGGTGAAAACGGGTACGGGTTTGGGTATGGTGATGTGGGTATGGGTTTTGTAGGAGACGGAAGAGAGATTGAATCCAAATGAGAAATGAGTATTGTTGATGGGATAAAGAGGAGGAGGATTTGAGAAGGCATTGGAAGAAGTGGTGAAGGTCAACTTCATGGGAGATTGATAGGTTATAGCCATTGATGTGAGAGTTTGAAGAGCAGAAGTGAACAGATGGAGAACAGGGGTTTAGTTCAAATGCAGATTCAAGATTCTGAATTTACTGCTATATGAAGCACAAAGTGCACAAAATATTTGGGTTAGGATGTGACATAGGGAATGTAGCCTAATACTATTAACACTACTTTCGAACTATTTGAAAAAGAGTTAATATATCCTTTGTTTTATTTTTGGCTCAAAAATATCCTTGTCGTTAACATTTTGGATCACAAATACCCTCCAACTTAACACTCCATGTAACTTAATGACATGGCGTACACGTGGTCGTCCAACTAGGACAAGGCCTCCCACATAGATGTTACATCGGATCACAAACCTAGTCCATTATAATCCGACCCATTTTAATTCTATACCCACCTCGGATATTGCTGCAATCAGCAAAGTAATTATCGCCAATACCAAACTTTCTGCTTCAGGCTTCGCAAGTGAAAGGACTGCCAAATCCCACATTTGGTGCCGAAACAGAATCACCATACTCGAGGTCTCCTAGCTGACCATCTTCAACATCATTTCTCTTTCTCCCCAAAGCAGGTCTATCTAATAAAGGAGTTCTGGCATTACGAATTCGGGACGAATATAGAATTGAAATGGATCGGATTATAATGGACTAGGATTGTAATCTGAGGTGGCATCCATGTGGCAGGCCTTGTCCTAGTTGGACGGCCACGTGTACGCCATATCATCAAGTTAAATAGGGTGTTAAGTTAGAGAGTATTTATGGTCCAAGATATTAATGGCAGAGGTATTTTTGAGCCAAAAATAAAATGGAGGAATATTTGCTCTATTTCAAATAGTTCGAGGATAGTTTTGGCCCTTTTTTATTTTTTTTATGTTAATGATATTAGACTAATCGCCTAACTAAGGGTGTGTTCGGTATGAAATAAATAAAAACAACAATAATAATATATTCAAAAAGATTTCATAAATAATATTTGGGGAAGGTAGATAGTAAGCAGATCGTATCTCTGCAAGGTAGAGAGGTTATTCCGAAAGATTCTCGACACAAGTGAAGCAAATCGAAGTAGTAACAGAAAGAAAAAGTGGCAGTGAAGATAAACATGACAACTAATAAAAAAAAAGTGCGGAGTATGTATGCAAGAAACTGTAATATTGACAACAAGCTAAGGTGCAATCACCTAAATGTAGTAAACACAAAGTCAAAGACTATATGAACAGACTATTATAATTACGATAGATGCGGTGCTCTAGACTATCACCAAACTAAAGACTATAAGAATAGGTTAATACTAAGACAATGCTCGACTACTTACTAACTTTCAACCTCCACACTCTCCTTCTAAGGTCATGTCGTCGGTAAGCTGAAGGTGTATCTATCTTGTCTAATCATCTCTCCCAAATACTCCCTCGGCCTACCTTTGACTCCCCTCATCTTCACTATATCCAACTTCTCACACCTCTTCATTATGATATATGCATATCTCCTCTTCATATGTTCAAACATCTCAGTCTTCCTTTCATCATTTTGGCCACCACGGAGGCCACTCTCACTTTGTCCTGGATATCTTCATTCTTAATCTTATCACTCCTAGTATGCTCGCACATCTATCTCAACATCCTCATGTCAAGAATATGTATGAAAGAAAATATTTTTAAATTTTTTTAATGTTTGATTTGTCAAAATTTTTGGATAAAATCTTCTCTACAAAAATAATTTTTTTAAAATAAGTAAAATAATTTTCCTAACGAAGATAAGAAAAATAAATTTTACAAGTGACATTTCAAAAATTGTATTTTCCACATCTCCAACACACTTCATCTTCGGTCCATCACATAGCCTCCATCCACATCACCTCACACAAGCTACACTTTTACCTTTCACTCCACCTTCCGTAGTATTTATCTAAAGTATATATGAATATTTTACGAATAATATATTTTTTTTATATATCAAACACAAGAAAATATATAAAATATCGAACACACCCTAAAAAGATCGTGTGGTTGATGACAAGTACTCTCCCTTCTTAATCAAAAATCTGGAATTTAAATTTCGAGAATAAAGTCGTCTTGAATAAAAAAAATTGCCAACTTTCTTACACGATCATTATATTTATTATTATTATTATTATTATTATTATTATTATTATTATTAGACAGAAATCATAATAACTCAATTAATTATTATCTCAATTTTCACCTTATTAGTGAGGGTTGAATTCACAACCTTGAAATTCTCTTCCCCAACTCCTCCCTTTTTCCCTACCTCCAATTTTTATTTTAAAAAAAACAAATTATTAGTTAAATACCATAGAAAATACTTAAACATCAAACGAAAAGTAAATGTTAATTTCATTGAAGTAATGATAGTGAAATAAAATATTAGAGTGGTTGAAAAGAAGACAAATATCATACCAAATTAAAATGTAAATAATTTAATGATTTTAAATTATTAGTAAAAATTATGATAAGAACAAACATCACATCCACGTTGAGTATAAAATATAATATTACTAAGCTAATAAATACTATACACTTGTACAAAAATAGAATAATGTTGAATTTCGAAACGTCATAAAATCGAATGATTGACATAAAAATTGGAACAAAGGGGTATGTTTTTGTTTAAATTAATATGGATGTGTTTGATGGAATACAATGAAGAAATTAAATGATGGTTATAATATAATAAAAATGACTAAATAACATGCAAAAAGAATTGGAAAAATTACATAATATTACATTCAACAAAGTTACATTATAAAATATAACTCACTTTTTAAATTCTTACAAAAAATGACCCAAGTCTCTCTCTCTATTCTGCAATTCATTTCATTTTTCATCTTCATCTTCTTCTTTTTTCATCAGCATTTTAAAAAAAAAATGTGAAGGAAAAGAGAAACTCATCTATTTCACTTATCTATTTGTCTCAAATTAGGTCCTTCCCTTCATCCCACTCCACTATTCACCTTACCACTCTTTCAATTGGAGATTGTTGGATTTGAGTTTGAAATTTTTGATATTGCAAATTCAAAAATTTTGGGTGCATAGGCATGAGAAATTCTTCAATGTTTTTAATATCAGTGAGAAATAAAGGGTTGAAATAGCTGTAGCACGATTTTTTTTGAATTCTCAGCCATTATTGAAGCTCAAAGTTTCAAATTTGAAAATCGATTTTTCATAAGTAAGCTGTGTATCGAGTGGGTATGGTTACAAAAGATCGGTTATATATTGAGGAGCCCAAATCTAAAATTTCGAATGATTTGTTGTAATTCTGAGGTATTTTTGGATGAATTTGGTGCTTGGGTTTGAGGAAGAAGATGAAGTTCATTATTTTGTATAACAGTGTATATATGCGTGTACTGTATTGTGTATTGTTATATATGCAATCGTCTTTTTGATCGATTTGTTGCAATTTTTGAGATGTTTTTAAATGAATCTAATGCTTGAAACCAAGGAAAAAGATGAAATTGATTATTTGTATAATAGTGTATAAAATTGTATAGTATTATATATGAGTGTATCATACACCTCTTATAATTTTGTATAATATTGTTGTATATTGAGTGTACATATATAATTATATAATAATATACATAATTATACAAATACATACATATGTATATATAATGTTTAAATAATGTATCTACATCGTATAAGTGTGTATAAAATGGAGAGGAAGAAGAAAATCACCAAAATAAAAAGACTGTATTGTATATACAATAATATACAATACGGTATACAAAGATATACAAAAAATGGACTTCATCTTCTTCCTCGAATCTAAGCATCAAATTCATTCAAAAACACCTCAAAACTACACTAAATCATCCAAAATTTCAGATTTGGACTTTCCAATACATAATCGATCTTTTGTAACCATACCCACTCAAAACAGATCTTATTTACGGAAATTTAATTTTTAATTTTGAAGCTTTGAGCTTCAATAATGGCTGAACATCTAAAAAATTCAAAAAAAAAATAATAACAAGAGTTGCCATGAAATTATTCGTTCAGATAAGCTAGGAAAGAAGCAGCAAGAGTTGTCATGTAATTGTTGATTTTGTTGAGATATTAGCAGAATTGAGAAGAAGGAGGAGGAGGAACTACCGAAAAATGTTAGGTTTCACTTATGAGCCAAGTCAATTTTGGGCTACGAAATTGTAATGTAAATTTTTGATTACTTATTTGCTATGTAAGTTTGCTATATGCACTTTTATGAAATTATCTCAAAAAAAATTAATTTAATATAGGAGGTACCAAATTTAGATAAAAGAATTAAATAGTTAAATAAATTTGAATTCTTAAAAATTACAGTGATTGTATAAAGTAATATGATTTGTGGAATAATTATCAAATAATTTTAAATATCAGAGCACTAAGGCCTTATTTGTTTCCATTAAGATTAAGATATTTAAATTTGAATATATTTTGAATATTAATATGTTGTATTAAGATTTAAATACTAAATAATTAAAAATTATTTATTTTCTCAATGTCTCAATGTAAAAAACTTATCTTTACTAAATAAATAAATATTAAACTAATCTACTATTATATCAATAAAATATTTTTAAAAAAATATATAGCGATTGGTGATAGTGATGACTAGCGGTGATGATTGTGTGTGCAAATTTGAGATGGTGTTGATTGATGATAATAGTCATATGTAGTATATTGTGGTATAGTGACTTGGCAGTAGTGATTATCTATAGTTGTTGATGGTGATAGTTAGTAATGGCGGCTGATAATTATGCGTAGTGAATAACAGTGATAGCTAATGATGATAATGGTTAGCGATATATAATAGTGACTAATAGTGGTGATTGTCGATAGTAATTAGTAGATGCAATGATGTTTGATGGTGATGATTGTGATGATGATCGGTGGTGACAGTTGATTAATGTGATTGGCGGTGATAATGATTGTGATTGAAGATGGTGATTGTGATGATTGACGATGATAGTTGTGTTTGAAGAGTGTTTGTGGGTGAAAGTAGATAGAATAGTGATGAATTGCCATTTTGTAGAACTTCTTGAATAAACATCCTAATAATATTAAGACTCTGTTATAAATCTTTATCATTCAGATCTATTCAGACTTATTAAATGGTTATTGTGAAATAAGAAAATAAGCGCACTCAATAATTAAAATCCAGACCTACATAACAAATAAATTTAATGACTAAAATTTTAATAATTAATATTAAGATCTTCATTAAGTATAAATAAATTAATAAATTTATTGAGAAAATTTAAAATACCACGTAACTAATTGAACGTATGAAATTCCTTGTATTAGGTCAAGAGGTACTTTTATAAAAGTTAAAAAGATTGTATGTAGAGAATAATTTTGAAAAGGCAGGTAATAGGACGCCAAAATTAAAATTCTCCATCATTCTTTTGACTTTAGATATATTAAATGAAAATAATAATAAATCATATACGAATTTGAAAATCCTGACGTCCCAGAGATAAAATTTAATGAAGGGAAAAATTAAGTATTTATTGATTTTAAATTATATGCCAAAATTGATCCAATTTTTAATTGATTTTGATATTTAAATTGGTGAGAGATAATAAATATTTCGTAATATTAATTAAGGTGGACGCAAACTAATTTGAATACTAAAATTATAGAAAGTTCAAAATATGTTATATGAATTATTGTAGATGAAATCTCAACCTATTTTCACTCGATTTATGTAATAATTCCAAATAATTATATGTCAAAATAATTTCATTTCATTTTAACAGATATAATATTTGGAGAGGGAAAGAGAAAATCGAATAATAAACTAATATTAATGGGTAAAGTATTTGTCTATATGCCAATTTTTTAAAATAAATATTTGGGCTATTGCATGTCAATTTGAAATAGCTAAATTATTTTGTGTTAATTGAGCGCTTTGATATGTCAAAAAGCATGAATATACTCTTGAAAGATTAATGGTTATAGGAAATTTTGTTGTTCCAAGCTATTTGGCTTTAAATGAAGAATAATTAACCCATATAGCCGTTTATATAAGTCTTAAATTTAAAATAGTCATACTTTATTTTGATAACCCACTAACCAACTTTCATATGTTATTTATTTTTTATTTTAATTTTATCCACGTATTTATAGGGATAAGGATATGTATAAATTTTAGTTATATTTATATTCCTTTAAACAAGGTAAATTAAATAGTTTTTATTTATTAAATATTTATAAGAATATATTTAGTTTATAATTAATGTATGTTACTTGTAAATATTATACATAGATATATAGTGTATAATTGATGAATAATTACTACATAATCTATGTATAATTTATATGTATGTCTTATACATTAATTATACACTTCTTATACACTAAATATAGACCTATAACAATTTAATTTATCTTTTTAAAAAAATATATAAATATAAATAAGATTTGTACTTATCTTATTCCTACAAATACGTGAATAAAGTCAAAATCCTACGATTACTAAAACTATGTTAGCTATTTAGTTTATCCTTTTATAAAAGAATATAAATATTAATAAGATTTGTACTTATCTTATCCCTACAAATACGTAAATAAAGTCAAAATCCTACAATTACTAAAATTATGTAGATTGGCTAATAAAAATAAACAATAAGGAACAGTTGATTATAATGAGATTGTCAAAATAAAATATGACTATTTTGAGTTTATAACTTATATGAGCAGCTATTTGAGCTGTTCTCCCAAAATTGTACAACAACAACAACAACAACAACATACCCAATAAATAAACATAAAGTGGGGTTTGAGGAGGGTAAAATGTACACAGACCATACTTTTACTCCAAAGGTGAAGTAAATAGGCGATTTTCGGTAGACCCTCGACTCACAAAATGCAAGATATATATCCAAATAAGCAAAACAATATATAATCACAAAACAATAACATTAAAGTACTACTATAGTCTAACTACACGAAGCACTAGCAAAATATCCAAAGCAGGAGAAACAAAACTACAAGGGACACTCTACCAAAACGGGCCATAAGACACTGCACTCCTTCCTACTATGAAGCTAACCTACCTATTAACATACTACCCTAATCCTCGCCCTCCACACCTACCTATCTAAGGTCATGTCCTCGGTAAGCTGCAACTGCATCAAATCCTGCCTAATCACCTCTCCCCAATATTTCTTAGGTCTACCTCGACCTCTCTTAAATTCATCCATAGTCAGCCTCTCACACCGCTGCACAGGGGCCTCCTCGCATCTCCTCATAACATGCCTGAACCATCTCAACCTCACTTCCCGCATTTTGTCTTCCACTGAAGACACTCCTACCTTCTTTCTAATATCCACATTCCTAATCCTATCCCTCCTCGTAAACCCACACATCCAGCGCAACATCCTCATCTCAGCCACCTTCATCTTCTGAACATGTGAATTCTTGACCGGACAACACTCTGCCCCATACAACATATCCGGTCTAAAAAATGAACAATACAATTATCAAGAACGCGGAGTCACTGAACTGGGTCAAAGAACTACTTTCCTGGAGCCACCTCCTTACTTAGATCGTTCGTTCCCCTATTGATTTGTCCTCTGGACTGGACCTATTCTTCATTTAGAAGGGCGAGCAAAGCTTCCCCCTTACCTATGTCTCTGAGTGTTCATTGGGATTTCATCCTCTTTTTAACACTTTTTTCCCGCATCCGCGGCGAAAACAACTAAGAGTCAGTCGACTCTTCGGATTCTAATTTAATGTCAGGAGTTGTTAATTGTCTAAGGTGTATTGCCTCATTTTCGTAGTCTCTCATTCAATTCATCCCTACCCTATCATAAAAAAAATGCGTAGAAAAAGGAGTCACGTACCCTTTTCATCGGAGAAGGTGCATTTCCTTCAACCTTTATGCTTTTCAACTTGGCACATTTTGAAAAAAAATAAAAGATTTGACTATTGAAAAATAAGAAGACAATTAATGTACTTAAAATAATTACGTATTTTATAGAGCCCAATTTTCTCCTTAGAACGTAAACCAAAAGCTTTCTTTCTTTCTTTTTTAAAAAAAAAAAGAAAGTCACAAATATTTGTTCAACTTATTAAGATCTCCTATATATTTTTTCTTCAATTTTCATTCTGATTTGTGATAATTTTACTTCATTCATTTGATCTTTTATTCATTTTAGAATTCACCTTTATTTTGGGTAGTTGATCATGAAAATTGTGAACATTTGAAAAAAGATAATAATATTTAAAAATTAAAATTAAAATTGTATTTAGTCATAAATATAAATTAAAATTGCTTTTGAATTTTTATAAATATTTAAAGTTAAAAAAATAAAAATAACTTTTTAGTGCCTATATATTCAAAATTCAATTTCAAATGAATTCCAAGATATTTCAAAAATTTATAATCAAATATATTTTTCTAAGTTAAACTAAAAAAAAAAATAAAGTATTTTCATGGCCAAACGCCCCCTTTACTTTTAAAAGACAATCCAAATTCACCCCAAACTGGGACTAGTAAGGAGTACTATAAATCATCCCAAAACAGCTGAAGTGAAAAAAAATTCCATTGAAACTCTAGAAGAGAAAATCGAACTTGCCAAAATCTTTTTGCAAAGAGTGGGTGGGTGAAAGAGTAGAGGAAGAATCAAGAATGGGAAGCCAACCTGCACAAATTCCAACCAGTTTTGGTCATGAACTGAGGGCTTGTCTCCGTTGCCGTCTTGTCAAAACTTATGACCAGGTTCAAAAAAATCCCCTTTTTGAATACACCCTTTTTCGATTTCTTCAATACCCATCAATTTGTTTTTGCTCTTTCAACTTTGTCTCATACACCCTTTTTTGATTACTTCAATACCCATCAATTTGTTTTTGCTATTTCAACTTTGTTTCATACACCCTTTTTTGATTTCTTCAATGCCCATCAATTTGTTTTTGCTCTTTTCAACTTTTTCATTTAGGTCACAGGTTTAAGTTGTGGAAATAGCCTCTTGCAGAAATGCGGGGTAAGACTGTGTAGGATACATGCGCATAGTGAGAGCTTTAGTACATTGGGCTGCCCTTTAACTGTGTCTCAATGTTGGGTCGGCTGAATGTATCAATTGCGTTACATTTAAGGACTAATGGCTTAGGGTTCATTGTAGTTTGATTATGTTTATGTTTTTGTATCTGGGTTTGGAATAGACTGTGTTTTTCATTCAAAAGGTGGAGTCTTTAACATTTTTAAGGATAAAAAAGGAGTGAAATAGGTTTTTGTTGGATATACTGGTAGTGGGTTGCAGCCAATAGTGTGGCCCAGTGGTCAATGAAGTGTGTTGAGAACCATCTCAGGTTCAATTCCTTGTGGAGACATATCTGTCTTAGCCTTGTCGGATAGAGTTACCTGGTACGTGTTGCTGGTGGGAGGTGGCAGGTATACCATAGAATTAGTCGAGCTATGCAACGGACACCATGGTTACAAAGAAAAGGTTTTTTTCCCCTGCAAATTATGGGTACGGGAAGGGGAAATGGGGAGGGGATTACAAGGTGTGGAATTGAGCCCTCATCAATAAGGTGAAAGTTTAGGTAGTCAACCAACTGAGCTACTAAGATTTCTATATAGCTTTTTTATTGGATGTACTTGTAGTGGGGTTTATGTTTTTTGATGGGTGATTAACTGGTAAATTGCAGTTTAGTGAATCAGGATGCAAGAACTGTCCCTTATTCAATGTTCTATTTCATCAATTAATAATCAATTAACTAAGTTTCATTCTGAGGTCGGCTATATGAATCATTTCATCATTTGTATCAATTCCCACCATATTAAGGACTAACAAATGCGGGTTCATTTTAGTTAGATTAGTTTTATAAATTTGTATCTGGGTTTGGAATAGGCTAGGAAAAAAAGAGTAAGTTCGGCTTTTTTTGTTGAATATACTTCTTGTGTGGTTTATGTTTTTGATGGGTGATGAACTTGTGAATTGCAGTTTAGGGAATCAGGATGCGAGAACTGTCCCTTCTTCAAGATGGATGAAGATCATGAGCGTGTAGTGGACTGCACTACTCCTAATTTTACTGGGTATGTTTATGTTTATTTAATTAATATATCCTTTTTCTTTCTTCTTTGTTTTGTTTTGTTTTAGGCCAATAAAAAAATTTCTTAGTAATTTGGGACCTATTGTGTCGCAGTTTAATCTCTGTCATGGATCCAACGAGGAGTTGGGCAGCTCGATGGCTTCGAATTGGTATGTGAAACCTCTCTTACATATGTATAAATTTATTTTTTGATTGGTCTCTCTTGCATTCTTAAATTTTGACGAAATTTGTCACTCATTTGGTATATATTTTGAGTTCAAAACTTCAAATTCTATTTAGACATCAGCTTTTCTGCAAATCTTTGGAATTTATTTAAGAGGCCCATGGTAGATGATAGCATATTGTGTCTAAGAGGGAATACCTGAGGGATGTTTCCTTTGCCACTTTCTGCATGTGCCGTTAATACTTAGCAGCACGGTGCTCCAAGGTTAAAGGGCAGAATTTTAAATTCACATTCTTCCTCGACATTAGCTTTTTGCTAAATGATTGGAAGTTTTGTGGAAGGGACACTGCTAGACATAATTTAGATAGTGGGCTCATGGCTCTAATAGGGTGTGTTGGTCAGTGATCAGTAGATACATCTCAATTCATTGAATTTAGTCTTCTTATACGATTTTTTTTATCAGGGAAGTGATTTATTCAGAGGGATTTTGTTCATAACTTTTTTTCTTTTCCTCATAAGTGAGTACACACAGTGGTGACTAGAAACTTAGTGTATCTTATTAGTTTACTACGCCTGTATATCTTATACATATGTCTTTTTTCTTTCCAAATGGTTTAGAGTTCATTGTTAAGAGACATACTCGAGTAAGGCTAACAGTTGTCCCATAGTGCATCACCATTAGAAACTTTGGTTAGGCTGTGTAATATTTGGAAACTATGCATGGTAGAATTTCAATAGACGACTAATTAAAGAACACCGGTCTTGATTAGACAAGAATGATCTTGGATACAAGTTTATGCCTAAGTCTTCCAAAATGCAAAGTTTGATGATAATTAGGCCTAAGTTCATCTTCGAGGAGAATGGCTAGGAAATTTTAGTGAGAGGGGAGTGCCTGCCAGATCTAAAGGGGCTCTCCAAATGAAGTACACAAAAATAGGAGAGAGTACTAGGAAAGCGCTCATTATCTGAAATAAAAGGAAGGAATCTGGTATTCTGACTTCTCTTTATACATACTCAAATAGATTTTATCAAGCTAAGAAGCTCCTCTTAAGGTAGTCAATACCAGCCAACACTCCATTTTTTACCAAACCGTCTCACTTCTATTAGCTTGAGATGTAGTGAGTTGTATTCTACTTTTTCTTTTAATAACCGTGGTGTCCACGCCAGCTTTCGCGCTCCTCGACTAATTCCACGGGATACCTGCTACCTCCCACCAGTAACAGACCAGGTAACTCTGTCCACCTAGGCTAAGACAGATGGGAAGAATCACCTAGTGTTTTTTGTCTCTGCTAGGATTTGAACCTGAGACCTCATGTTCTCAACCCACTTCATTGACCAACCCTTGAGTTGTATTCGACTTTCCAAGTAATGCTTTCGAAAGTAGGAAGTCCTGGATAAATGAAGGAATTAGGTGTTGACCAGTACTTGGTAGACGTTTTATATGCCCAAGGCTCCAAACAGTGAAGAATGCACACACATAGTATAGATGAACAAACGTGTGACAATTTGGAGATTTGGCTGAAAACATATTACCTATCCTTGTTTGATATCTTATATATTCCATTGTTATGAGTAATTAGAACATGTGAAAATGAGAGAGAAGGTTCTGAACCGTAGCTTTAGCACTAGCCTTCCTGAGGTGCTGATTTCAGGTTCAGACTAATTCTACAATACTAATGACTACTTAAGAGTCGAGCTTTTGACAAAAAAAATTGAAGCATTTGATTGCAAATTGAATGAGTAGGTGAAAGTCTAATATTAAAAATGCTAAGCGGTGATTCTCGTAAGTATTTTTCTTTTCTAGTCCATTCAATGGAATTCTCCACAAAGGGGAAGCAAATAGAGGAATATGTGAACTCACACTACGATAACTGTGTGCTTTGCTCTTTATGCTAGTTACATTGAGGTAATGTTTTGTATCTGTATGTTGGGAAATATCCTTTCATCTGTATCCATATTATTGTTTGTTTCCTTTTGTATAATGGGGCATATTCTTAACTTGAATTTTTTTTCTAAATATTTCAGCACGGTATGTCCCTGGTTGTTACACACTTGCTGTATCTGAAGCACTTCCAGAAGATTTGCAGGTAAGTGATCCCAGATGGTTGCTACTACAAAGTCCTTTTGTCTTTCGTTAGATGTGTTAAAATTTCAAGTTTTGGATTAGTGAGCCATGTCATAATGTTCTTGTACTTTTAATTGTCTTGTCATTCCTGTATTATATTATACAGTATTAACTATTCCTCACTAGGTCAAATATTTGGGCTTCTCTCTGTGTGTTGGCTTACTTGGACTTGTCGAATCTCAGTATCTCTTTTCCTGTTTCGCTTTCACCTAGTCTAAGCATGTGATAAATACTCCAGAAGATAAGTGTCTTGATACCTTGTGGGTGTGGGCAATTGACAAAACTAACTGAATTCTGTTATCTTTTCCCATTCCGATGAGTTGTTGCGGAAGTTATATTTACAGTTGGTGAGCTAGGATCTGTCTCTGTCAAAGCATCTTAGAGTTAGCTAACGAGTAACGATATTAGTGTCACTTTGGGAGCAGAAGTCCTTAAGTATTTGGGTAATGAGTCTTTGCCAATTATAATCAACTTAGCTTTGTGGAAGAGATATTCATTTAAGGTCGCAATTGCTCATTCTGCAATGTTAAATATGCTAGTTTACACGTCTTAATTTAACTTGTCCAAATTTTTGTATAGTTATTTATTTCTAATTCTTTCTGCAGAATCTTTGTGAGGATGAACATATCCCGTATGCTCCTCCAAAACGCATCTGATCCAACAAACCAGCAGTGATAACATCAGCAGATTTTGGGTTTTGACATGGGAAGTATTTTGCAGCATCAAAGTAAATTTCGGGTGTCTTGGGTTAGCCGAGACAAATGTTTATGTAATTAAGATAACGAAGTACTGAAATTATCATTAACAACCCCCCTAATCTGGAAACATTTATGTCTGAATGTCTCTCAGTTATCTGTGTTTTCATGCTCATCTGGTGAACTCTCATGTACTAGTGGTGTTTGGAGTAGAAATGGTTTTGTATAAATCATTTTCCCAGCTAACTGTGAACAGTGTTTGTTGGCTGTAGCTTATATGCTTTGCTAGTAGTAGCATCAACCTCTATCTGGCAATAGGACAAGCATGGTTGAGCTTGAATCCTTTTTTTTTTTTTTTTTTTTTGATAATCGTAGAGTCCTGCCCCAGCTTGTATGCACTTCGACTATCGTAATGTCCTGCTCCTTGATCACCTGTAAGAGATTTTTAGGCAAAGTTGGCATAATTATTACCGTGAGGGTTGAGCTGCCAAAAGAGATTATCCTCCATTGGGATGGAAGATAAGATTTATGCCGTCCATAGAAAAAGAAAAAGAAGAAAGTATTTTGAAGCCAAATGCTCTTGGTTGGTAGTTGGCTAGGGGGATAAATCATTTTTTCTCCTTTATATTGAATGTATTGGTTTAATTTAATGCCTCCCAATTTTTTCTTTGTTCATTTCTTGTTTTGGAAAGAAGGATTTTTTTTTTTGGGGTGGGGGGGCTTTGTTTGGGAAAGTTGGGTTGATCGGGTGTCTTCATTCAAGCGACGGCACAGAAAAGAACGAAACGGTGTGAGAGGCCGGGGGCAAGAAAAAGAGTTGAGTTGATCAGACTCGACTATCGGGAGAAGCAAAACGAAATCAAAATTTGGTGATACCATGATCGATCACCATCGATAAAGAAAAAATCTTTCTAAATCGGGTTCATTCCTGTCTATTTTATTTGTTCACTTTCAAATATAGTTGGGCTGGAATTTTAGATTTGATACTTCACCATCCATATCTCCTA
The DNA here is from genome assembly GCA_003996215.1 of Jaltomata sinuosa. Taxonomy (NCBI): domain Eukaryota; kingdom Viridiplantae; phylum Streptophyta; class Magnoliopsida; order Solanales; family Solanaceae; genus Jaltomata; species Jaltomata sinuosa. The sequence goes on along the minus strand of QJPP01007196.1, from coordinate 341,282 downwards.
TGAGATTGTATTTTGTCATCTAAATTCTCTTTGGAAAGCGGGATGTCGGCTTTCATAAGAGGAAAAACCCCTCCATCCACGGAATAGATGTGTCATCTAACTAGAAATTTCATAAAAGAAGAAGAATTTCGTTAAAATTAAAAATTCACGCAATCAAATTTTCCCCCGAAAAATAATATGTTTCTTCTTCCGATGTTTTAACAAAATTGTCCTTTCATATAGATCGTTATGTGTTTGATATTCCATCACACATGGTAGGGTATATTACTGTCAAATTAGCTACTTTTTAGCTTTTAGGTTTGATACTTTACCACAAAAGTATCCTTTCATTTAGAACTTTAAACTTTTTCAAGGGGCAAATATTCTATGAATATGACTTATTTGTCATTTTGGGAAGCAGAGGGGTCAATTTGGACATGCCACAGTTTTCCACGGCTCCCTTATTTCCATTTTTATATAACGAAAACGCGAACGTAAATATTAATAATAGGGAAAAATACAAATTTAGACTAATTTCACATAATTTAGATGTAAATTTGAACTTTTCTTCTGAGTTCTGAACTGAATAATTTGTCAATTGTTATATTTTATCTTCAATTGTGTATCCAGTGCACTTTGTAAGTTGTAAATTTTACTCATAAATTAGGAATCAATTACTATTACAAAATACAATAAAGTTTTTCACTTTGACCTTTAAAAGTTTAGTTTATTTATAAAATCGACCTAAATTTATAAGTTTCATGCTTTACGATTCAAATTATATAAAATTGAATTTGTATGTTTGATACTTCACCGTTCAAACTTGATATGGTTATACTTCATTATCTAAATTTATAGGTTTGATACTTCACCCTCCAAATTTAGTAGCGTTTTACTATATCAATAAATTATTTTATTATTTTTTTCATAGATTTGATACTTTACCATTCGATCATAGTAAAATTGTGCTTCTCTCAACTCTAGAAATTTGTGCACTTTGTCATCCAATCTATGAAACTTAATATTTTCTAGTGGCAAATCTTATCTTGCAATGAACAAGAAATTAAACATTAATTAGAAGTAATGAAAAGCTAAAAGTTAAAATAAAAAAGAACTTGTATCCTATAAAACAAAATGTGATTGAACTATATACTCTCTCCGATTTAAAAAAATGACATATTTTTTTTAGTCCGTTTTATAAAGAATGATCTTTTCCGTTTTTGGTAACACTTTCATTCTAATTTTTCACATGATATGTTTAAGGCCAAAAGATTAAAGAACATTTTGATATATTTGACATAACTTTAATTTAAAATCATAATATTTAAAAATCTTCTTTATTTTTTAAAACTCCGTATTAAATCAAAAGAGGTCGTTCTTTTTTAAACGAAGAGGGTAGTAAAAAAGAAAAAATATAAGGTTTCTGTCTTTTGGGGGATGGAGGAGTCAATCAGGACATGAAGCATTATACTTGAGGTAATAGTGATACTACTATATAGTATTATATTTGATGAGAAATCTTTTGTGGGCTCCATGGTCACTTATTTCCAAAACAATAATACTTTTTGTTTTAATTTATTTGTTCTACTTTATTTTTTAGTCCGTTTTAAAAAAAAGAGGAAAGTCTCTTTCCTTTTTTAACAATTCTTTAATTTTCAACTTTTCATGTTACATATTTAGAATTACAAAATTAAAAAACATTTTATGACTCAAATTTAAGTATTCTCTTAATTATGTGTGCCACGTATACATATCAAAATTAATAGATATAATGTTGATGGGCTCACTGAAAAGGATAGAGTCAAAACTAGGAGGCCATTGACAACTACACAAATGCCCCTTAAAGGGAATGGCTTTGCATTTTTGCCCCCAATAAGAAAGGTCTTACAAAAATAGTCTTCCTTGTTTTATGTATACAACAACTACCATTTTGCCTCTCTATACCTCAAATATTTTTAAACAACTCTCAATGCTCATTTGTCTCTCAACTTTTATATTTATTTCTTTTTCTCTTTTTTATTTTTTATTTTTTTATTTTTTCTTTTATCTTTTTTTTTCTCAACCTTTATTTTTCTTTTATTTTTTTGTTTTATTATTTCTTCTACGTTTTTCTCAATCTTTATTTTTTCCTTTTCTCCTCTCAATTCTATTTTTTTTCTCGTTTTTATTTTTATTTTTCTTATTTTTTTTATTTTTTTATTTTTTTTATTGTTTTTATTTTTCTCAACCTTTATTTTTTCGTTTATTTTTTGTTTTGTCTTTTTTTTCTTCGCTTTTTCCTTTTTTTCTCAATTTTTCTTTTCTCTCAGCTTCTATTTTTTTTATTTTTTCTTTGATTTTTAATTTTTCTTTTCTCTTTTTTTTAATCATTTTTTTCAACCTTTATTTTTTTATGAGATGTTCTATAACTCTTGCTTTAGAGGCAAGACTTAGCCCAATGACTTCCAAACAAAAAATTACTCCCCATGAGCAAGACTTGACACTAGTACATTGTGTCTTGATTTATGAGATGTTTTATAACACTTGCCTCAGAGGCAAGACTTAGCCCAAGGACCTCTCAAAAAATACAAGTTACGCTCCATGGCCAAGAGTTCATACTACATTATTGTGTCTTAATTTATGAGATACTCTATAACTCTTTCCTTAGAGACAAGACTTAGCTCAAGAGTTTTCAAACAACAAGTTATGTCCCATGAGCAAGACTTGACACTACCTCATTGTGTCGTGATTTATGAGACATTTATAACTCTTGCCTTAGAGACAAGACTTAGCCCAAGGACTTTCAAACAACAAGTTACGCCCCATGGGCAAGAGTTGACACTACCACATTGGGCTTGATTTATGAAATGCTCTATAACGCTTGCCTAAAAACAAGACTTAGCCCAAGAACTTCAAAATACCAAGTTACGCCTGATGGGCAAGAGTTGACACTACCACATTGTGTCTTGATTTATGCGATACTCTATAACTCTTGCCTTAGAGGTAAGACTTAGCTCAAAGACTTTCAAACAACAAGTTACGCCTCATTGACAAGAGTTGACACTAGCACATTGTATCTTGATCATGAGATGCTCTATAACGTTTGCCTTAGAGGCAAGACTTAGCCCAAGGGCCTCCCAAAAATAAGTTATACCCATGGGCAAGAGTTAACACTACTTCATTGTGTCTTAATATATGAGATGCTCTATAACTCTTGCCTTAGAGGCAAGATTTAGCTCAAGAATTTTCAAACAACAAGTTATGCCCTACGAGCAAGACTTGACACTATCTCATTGTGTCTTGATTTATGAGATGTTCTATAAAATTTGCCTTAGAGGCAAGACTTGTTCCAAAGGACTTCCAAACAACAAAGCACGCCCTTAAGTTTACTTCAATTTCAAAGAAAGAAGATTCTCTTTGCGGATTATCCAACTTTTTGTTTATTAGCAAAAAATAATAGAGGTTAAGAAAAAAGAAAGAAAAAAGAGAAAAGGAAAAATAAAGATTAAAAAAAAAGAAAAAAAGAGAAAAAAAATGAGAAAAAAAAAAGAATTAAAAAATAAAGGTTGAAAAAAAAATTAACAAAAAAAAAAGTTGAGAGAAAAAGAAAAAAGAAAATAAAATAAAAATAAAGGTTGAGAAAAAAGAAAACAAGAATTAAAAAAATATTGAGAAAAAAGAAAAAAAATTAAAAAGATAAAAGAAAAAGGAAATAATCATACCTACTATCTTGTGGGGACACTCCATTGTAATTTTCTGAGGAGGTCATACCTACTATTTGGAAGTATGGGCCCAAAAAATTAGCAGCCCAGATTATTCATTGGCCCACGTGGAACATATGTCAATATCAGCTATACCAAAACTATCTTTCTAAGCTAATTCCATAATCCCTCCGTTATCGAATATTAGTTGTCTACCTTCTTAAAAAATTAGAAGAGAATTAATTAATTTTTTTTATATTATTCTTGCAATTCATTTTTTTTAAAGGTTTGAATAGTTATTTGTAAAAAATTCAAAACTTTTTCTTAAAGGGTGAATTAATAAGACTATTTTCTTATTTATGATTTCTTAAGATACGTATAAAAAAAATGATCAACTAATATGAGATAAAAGGGAATATTCCTTTACTTTTTCTTAAACAAACACTGCACATTCACGGTAGGAATCACTACCTCAACCTACCACAATTCTAATGTGAAGTTAACAATAAAAATTTATTTATATTATGTGTTTATATTAAAATAATAAGATTACTATTTTATAAGAAAGATGAAATAAAATAATTTCGTAAAATATTTTAATTTATAAAATATCCTTATTTATTTCATTTCAGGTATCAAACGAGGACATTAGTGATTTTTATACGAAGCTAACTCAAAGTATTTAGTTAAAAATATAGGTATTATCCATTTTTTCTTGTTAAAGTACTCTTTCTATCCGTTTTTACTTGTTACTTCCTCCGTTTCATTTTATATGAGTTACTTTAACTTGACACGGATTTTAAGAAAGAAAGAAAGGCTTTTAAAACTTGTGGTCTAAAATGAGTATTAGATATTTGTGTGGTTGTAAATCATTTCATTAAGGGTAAAATGAGCATTTTAAAATTAAATTGTTACTAAATGTAGAAATGTGTCATTCTTTTTGGGACTGACTAAAAAGGAAAGTGAGTCATATAAAGTGGGACAAAGGGAGTACTGTTTTATTTTTTGAGGTCAAACACATGTTCTACTTATTCAACTTTATACAAGTTTAAGTGCTATTTGTACACATTCAAAGTTGGAGGGTATATATATAAATTGACGCCAAATAAAGTGCATCCTTATATATTATGCCAAAAGAGAAATTATTATTCTTTTTGAAATAAACTAAAAAGGAAAATATGTCAAAATAAATTAAAACGGAGAGAATATTATGTTTCTCGGAGAATTAAGAAAATAGTACAAATGGAAAGGGCATTTTATAGTAGGTGACAGTCAACATGGTCAGTTGTATTAGAGCATCCCACCGTTTAATACGCCTCTCTTTTTCTATATTTGTGTCCTCTCTTGTACTTTGCAACACTTTTCCTATAAAAGAAAAGCAAGCAACTCATACTTCTTTTTCAGTTCGACAGCCAAAGTTGAATCTGCAGAAGTAGCACCAAAATCTTGAAGAGGGAAAGGGGTTGCTCTACTTTGTTACTAACTTGATCTGTTGTGACTGGTGAGGACCCTTTTTTTGTTTTTTTTAGCTCTGTTATGCTTCTAAGATTTATGCAAATCTTTGGTTTGTTGTAAAGTTTTTTTTTTTTGGTGATATTTTCTTGATTTTGGTCATTTGGGTATTTGATTTTGTGTTCTTTTTGTTGATCTGTTGCTTCTGTGGTAACTAATGAGCTCTTTTTCTGCTCCTTTATGCTTCTAGGGCTTGTGCAAATCGTTGGGTTGTTGTAAAGTTTATTTCTTTGGGTGATTTTTCTTGTTTTTGGTCATTTGGGTATTTGATTTTGTGTTCTTTTAGTTGATCTGTAGCTTCTCTGGTGACTGGTAAGAACCCTTTACTGTTATTCTAAAACTTGTGAAAAATCTTTGGTTTGTTGTAAAGTTTCTTTTTTTTTGGTGATTTTTTTCTTGATTTTGGTCATTTGGGTTTTTGATTTAGTGTTCTTTTTGTTGATCTGAAGTCCCAGATTGAGAAATAAAGTAAGTTCTTTGCTTTTGATGAGCTTGTTATGCTTATAGGACTTGTGCAAATCCTTTGCTAGTTGTGAAGTTTTCTTTTTGGTGTTTTTTGGTCCATTGGGTATTTGATTTAGTGTTCTATTAGTTTGATCTGTAGCTTCTGTGGTTACTGGTGAGCTCTTTTTCTGCTCCGTTATGCTTCTAGGACTTTCGCAAATCATTGGTTTGTTATAAAGTTTTCTTTTTTCTTTTTATTTTGGCCATTTGGGTATATGATTTAGTGTTCTTTTTGTTGATCTGTTGCTTCTGTGGTAACTAATGAGCTCTTTTTCTGTTCTGTTGTGCTTCTTTGTGCAAATCATTGGTTTGTTGTAAAGTTTTCCCTTTTTTTTAAGTGATTCTTTTCTTGATTTTGGGTCTTTGATTTAGTGTCCTTTTTGTTGATATGTTACTTCTGTGGTAACTAATGAGCTCCTTTTCTGCTCCGTTATGCTTCTAGGACTTGTGCAAATCATTGGGTTGTTGTAAAGTTTTCTTTTTTGTGTTTTTTTCTTGTTTTTGGTCATTTGGGTATTTGTTTTGGTGTTCTTTTAGTTGATCTGAAATCCCAGATCGAGAAATGACACAAGTTCTGTGTTTAATTTCATCCTCATTGCGTCGTTGATGTTGTTTCATTGTTTCTTCGATCCCTTTTCTTGTTTTCTTCATTTGAAAGTTCAAGAGTTCTCTTCTATAATTGTTCTCTGAGGAGGTGTTACGCTTTAATCTTTTGGTTGAAGGAAGAAATGTGAAATCTTGATGAAGATTCTTCCAATTTCTTTTTTGCTAAGTTGGGAGCACAGAACACAGAGTTGAAAGAATGACCGGGGAACCACCTATTTGTTGTTTTATTTATATTCCACTTGTATGCTATGTTGCTTGGACTCTTAAAAGATGTTGTTGGGTGCATGTCTTTTTTGGAGGATCCTTTACGAACACGACAACATTTTTGGAGAGTCCGGGCAACATAGCTTGTATGTACAGTTGATGTAGGAACATGTCTGTCTGATTTCTGTCAGGAACTGCTTGTTTCTTGTCTGCTATAGCATACTAAATGTTTGTTCGTACTGTTAAAAGGATACATGGAAGTTCATTATTGTTTAAATCAATACCCTGCCTCTATGTAAAAGTAATGAGTGTGGTTCTAATTGCCAAAGTTTTTTTTTTAAATGTGTTACTCAGATCTAAAGGAATCAAGGTCTTTTTCTTTTGCTGTACATACTAGCACTTTCTTGGTACAAATTGATGAAATGTTTGCTTGCTTATAAAAACCCGAAAAAGTTTTCTGTAATGAGCTGGTTTTACAGGCTTCTGAAAAAGAGTGGTTTTGTCCTTTTGAGCAGATATATAGAAGAAATGGCCAACATAGACATAGCTGGAATCATGAAGGATCTCCCAAATGATGGCCGTATCCCAAAGACCAAGATTGTTTGCACTTTAGGGCCATCTTCTAGAACAGTGCCAATGCTGGAGAAGCTTCTTCGTGCTGGCATGAACGTTGCCAGGTTTAACTTTTCCCATGGGACCCACGAGTACCATCAGGAGACATTGAACAATCTTAAGATTGCTATGCAGAATACTCAGATCCTGTGTGCTGTGATGCTTGATACCAAGGTTCGAGTTTGAAGCATATTTTAGTTTGTCTGTTATTTTTCTATTATTTCAACTTAGTTCTTGTGCAGCTGATTTGTAATTTTGAGCTGGTCGTTCTTTCAGTGTGGTAGTTGCTTGAGGATTACGTCAACCAGGCGTAGTCAGCTAAATTAGGGTATATAATGAGAATATAGTGAAGCTGATTCACACAAAATGCATAGTTTGTTTAGAATTTCGTTGACAAGGATGCTACAATTCCTTGCTCGTCTCTGAGCATTCATGAGTAACATTGTATGGTTCTAATCGATTCAGGCAAGGGGTGTTGATGTAGTCGAGAGGGAGCTTCCATGTATATAAATCATTTCTCTTTGTGGTAATTATGTATTCCTGACATGGAGGATGGAAGTCCCAAGTCTTTTATTATCTTACAGTCTCAACTTTGAAGGATCATATTTCCTACATAGTTCAGAAGGGCGTTATGATCTTGTTTATGTGGTCGTAAGCAATGCCCTTCCTTTAGTGGTGGAGAAGTGCAATATTTTGATTGGGTTAGTCTTTGTTAACCACTAGATAATAAGTTTGTTCAATAATAATATTTGTAGAAAAGTGAGTAAGCTGTGGTAGTTCGTTACAGTACATTCTAAACTCAAATTGTGTAATATAAAGGTGGATCAGATTGTTGACAGCTTGAATAATACATGCTAAGGTTCACTTGCCTTTGTTTACCCGTATGGAGCTTTTTCACACATTAATATGACGTCTTTATGTTTTTTTTGTTCTGTTTTCCGATTATGAGTCACTGGAGCCGCCAGCAAACTTTCTTAGCTTTCTCCTTTGATCTTCTATTTTCTGTGGTTCTGGTAATATATAAGGCTTGGCTTGGAATCATTGAATTGAACAGGTGGAATCATTGAATCGAACGACATTTTTATTCTCTATTTCCGTTTCTAGCAATTGCTGTTTGTTTCTGGTTCTCGATGGTTAATGAATTCGATCTTAGAATTGCTGTCACGTCAAGTTGAGAGTATAGGTTAAGACCCTTCCATTTATTCCGCCTGTGCGGCTATTCTGCAGCTTCAGTTTGCTTCCTTGATGTTAGACTAACATGTGTTTTTATGCAGGGGCCTGAGATTCGTACTGGTTTCTTGAAGGATGGAAAACCGATTCAGCTTAAGGAAGGCCAAGAAATCATTGTATCCACAGACTATACCATAAAAGGAAATGAAGAAATGATCTCAATGAGCTATAAGAAGTTGGTAGTGGATTTGAAGCCTGGCAACACCATCTTGTGTGCAGATGGTACAATAACCCTTACTGTTTTGTCATGTGATCCACCGGCTGGAACGGTGAGATGTCGCTGCGAGAATACTGCCACCTTAGGAGAGAGGAAGAATGTCAACCTTCCAGGTGTGGTTGTGGACCTTCCAACACTTACAGAGAAGGATAAAGAAGATATACTAGAGTGGGGTGTTCCTAACAACATTGATATGATTGCTCTTTCATTTGTGCGTAAGGGTTCAGATCTTGTCAATGTTCGTAAGGTGCTTGGTCCACATGCCAAGCGCATTCAACTAATGTCAAAGGTATGCAGAGTAATTTTGTCTGTATAGTTTAGTATGGTTGAATTTTGAAGAATCTGAATTGTTTAGGGGAGTCAAATGTCCAGTGCACAAACATTTGACTGCTAACTAGTCATGCGATCCACTGATGCTTTTATCTTCTAAAATTGTCTTGAAGGTTGAGAATCAGGAGGGAGTTGTCAACTTTGACGAAATCCTTCGTGAGACAGATTCTTTTATGGTTGCTCGAGGTGATCTCGGAATGGAAATTCCAGTTGAGAAGATTTTCTTGGCCCAGAAAATGATGATATACAAGTGTAATCTTGCTGGTAAGCCTGTGGTAACTGCCACTCAGATGCTTGAATCAATGATCAAGTCTCCACGACCCACCCGTGCTGAGGCTACTGATGTGGCTAATGCTGTCTTGGATGGCACCGATTGTGTTATGTTAAGTGGGGAGAGCGCAGCTGGGGCTTACCCTGAGCTGGCGGTAAAAATCATGTCACGAATCTGCCTCGAGGCCGAGTCTTCACTTGACTACGAGGCTATCTTCAAGGAAATGATCAGGTGTACCCCATTGCCAATGAGCCCATTGGAGAGTCTAGCATCATCAGCTGTCCGTACGGCTAACAAAGCTAGAGCAAAACTCATTGTTGTCCTGACACGTGGCGGGAGTACAGCAAGTCTGGTTGCCAAGTACAGGCCTGCTGTTCCTATTCTGTCAGTAGTTGTGCCTGTGTTGACTACAGACTCTTTCGATTGGTCCATCAGTGACGAGACCCCAGCTAGGCACAGTTTGGTATACAGGGGCTTGATTCCAATTCTTGGTGAAGGCTCTGCAAAGGCCACTGATTCTGAATCAACTGAGGTGATCTTGGAAGCTTCCCTGAAATCAGCCATATCGAAAGGGCTATGCAAACCTGGTGATGCTGTCGTGGCACTTCATCGTATTGGTGCTGCATCCGTTATCAAGATTTGCATTGTGAAGTAATCTTCGTGACAATTCTTGAGCCCCACCTGAGCTCAGACTGATTTCCATTATGCTTTCTGGTTTTGATAATGCATTAATATGCTGATTTTGTCACCATATTATTATCACCAAGGATTACTATATATTTCCATATCTGCTACAAACACTGGATTTAAAATAAATATCCTTTGGTGCAGCAATACCTTTATGTTATTTTATTGTACAAGTGGAGAAGGATAAAGGCAGTTGCTTTGAACTTTCTTGAGGAATTTCAAATGTAGTACACTGGAAAGAGTTTCCATTGGCAACTAACTGACAATGTTCCAATGGTTCTTTCATTTTGGATATCAGTGAAAATTTCTACAGTATTATCTGTTCCTATATTTATAAAACTCTGTACCTGTTATCAAGTTACTCTAGATAAGAATATTTGGAGATCGAGGATTAAGATAGAAGGTTAGTATATAGTCGTGCGTGGTATAGTTTCTTTATCACTGTTGCTTCTATTCACTCTTTTATTGTCTTGTTCTTTGATTTTAGTGTCTTCTTGATTCAGTTATCGTATTGGTATTGTTCTCTTCTCCATTTGTTTTCAGTATGAATTTTTCACTACTGTATTTGTTTTACATTTTACATGTTTGATTTTTGGATATGTTTTTCTTGAGCTAAGGATTTATCAGAACCAGTCTCTCTACCTTTTCTAGGTAAAAGTTGTGTATACACTATTTTTTCTAGCCTTCACTTGTGAGATTACACTGAATACGTTGTTATATCTATGAAGCCTACATTTGTACATGATAAAAAGTTCTGTCAATATTACTCGCTGGATTTGTATTACAACTTGTTTGGATGGTTGTTACATGTTGTATTGTATCATATTGTTACTTTTTGAATATAATATTTGTTTTGATTATTATTGAAATTTTATTATATTATATTATTAAATTTGTTGTTATGAAATGATGAAAAATATCATTTTATAGATTGATTTGGTGTAGTTATATAATTATCCCTTTTTTTGGCTCATCTTGCTCGTATTTATTATTCAGAAAAGGATAAAAAATATCCTTAACGTATGACTCACAAATGCCTATTTTAATTAACTGTTGTGTTATTCAACTGCAATGTTTAAGGGAGAAATAAATGATAATTTAGATAAATATTTTTATGAATAATGTTGGTAAATATCTTTCTTGGGAGAGTATGTCCAAACTTTAAAATATATAAACAATATGAATAAAATAGATTACATGAATAATGAAAACAAATGGAAATTAAGTAGTTCAAAAACAGATCTATATATTTAATGCCACGTGATTTTGTCATATTTTATGTTTGTGGGCACCAAGAAACATGAAGAATATGCAATATTCCACATTTTATTTGTGGTTGGTACGTTCTGTCGGCAAATTAGTCTTTTTACAAAATTTTAGAGTATTATTTAGAGCATATTGGTCAGAATATTCCTTTTAAATGTTCGAACTAATGTCGTATTTCAATTGAACTCCTAATAAACTGTTTGAATTAGACATTTTTGCTTCAAATTTTAAAAAAAAAATTGCATGTGTTTTCATTCGTCAATTAGATAGTTAAGTTAATCAGATGAGATATGTCATCTCTTTTTATTATGCACATCAATCTCAAGTATAAAAATATCCAGAGTTTTATGATTTATTGAGGTGAATGCATATAATGAAAAGAAATAACAGATATTATGTTGGTTAACTTAACTACCTAATAGATGAATGAGAACGCATGCATAAAGAAATTTCAATTTTTTAACAGAAAGTGTCTAATTGAGACATTTTATTAGGAGTTCAGGTGTTCAATTGAAACAAGACTTAATTCGAGTGTCTAAAAAGAATATTTTAACAAATTTAAGGAGTTAATTTTATATATATAATTTTTAATAAAGCAATGTCGAGTGACATTCTTTGACGTAGGGTGGACTCTTCCCGTTATTAATTTTATTGAGCCGCACTTAATAATTATTAAAGTGAAATGCGCATCAAAATAAGAGAAAAAAATGAAGAATGTTATAAGATAAACTCAAGTTCATGCAACATGCATGACCCAAAGAAACAAATATGTTATATTGGGTCACCAAAAACAATAATTGGTTTGGATCATGACATTAATTAGGTGTTTTATCCTGAGATTGACTTTTACCTAGCCATACAAAATAAGAGCCCTAATTACCCCATTTAATAATAGATCACATTTTCAAATAATCCTGATACGGCTAATCCCAAAATTAAAAGTTCAAGCAAAACTTTTGTATTATTAATATTATGAATTTTTATGTATTAGTTATACATATTTTAATATCAAATAGGGTAGCATTAGTTATATATAAGTCGAAAAATTGTATCAAATAAGATATTAATAATATATAAAGCTAATGTATATATTATGATTTCTAATGCACTCTTCCAAACGACCTCTAATTGATTTATGCAGATTAACTAGAATATGTGTATGTAATATATATATATTATCGCAAAAGAGTTGTGTGTGCACAACTTTAACTTACTGATAACATGATCTTAGATAAGAAGATATGAGTATCATGATGAAAGATCAATAGGTAGCTGAGTGTTGTCGCACTGTAAGAGAAATCCTCCTCCTTTCCTCTTCTCACTATTAGTAGTACTCTTCTTTTTTTTTAGTTGTCATATTTCCTTTTTAAGAGTCAAACAATATGAACTTTGATCGACACTTTAAAACGTAATTTTTTTAATAATCATATTAATATGGAAAAACTTGCAAATTATAATACTTTTCGTATAGTTTTTGAATATTTTAATTTTAATTTTAGAATATCAAATTAATCTAATTTAATTTAGCTTTTAAAACTAGTCAAAATGACTCTCGAAAAAATGAAACATGATAACTAAAAAGAAACAGAGAGAATAGTATTTAATAATTGTATAGTTTCTATTCTTTATTCATTTATTTCGTATCGTACTATTTGATTGTCATGTTTTGCTTTAATAATATTTCTTTTGAGTCGATGATATTTTGGAAACAACTTCTCTACCCAACAAAAGTATGTTAAGGTGTACATTCTTAATCTTACCTTTTTTGAACCTCACTTGTGAAATTATATATATACATAGATTACAATCTAACCTATTTTAACTCAATCTATTTTTAATTCATCCAAATTCTATTTAATTCACCCATTTGCCACCATTATTCCAGCTGCACATATTAAATGACTAGAACCTTTAGTCATAAAGACAAGATATTTTCCTGAATGGGAATTCTGTCATCATTGTCTCCTTCTATGGATAATCAACTCTTATATAACCAGTAATAATTATACTAAGAATTAGTAGATGTAATGCATATATTTAAAAATGTAATTTTTTATTATATGGATAAAATTTGATCTAATTTTACTCAATTCAATTTTTTACAATATTTATACTTGTAGATTGCAATCTAATTCATTTTTAATCCATTCAAACATTTGCCTCCACTATTCCAGCTACGCGTATTAAGAGCTTGTTTGGTATGAGTAATAAGAAATAATTAATCTCGTAATTAATTTTAGGATAAAGTTATTTATATTTGGTTAGAATAAAATTGCAAGATAACTTATCGCGGAATTAGTTATCTTGGGATTATAATGTTATTTTTATTCCATATTAAGAATGAGATAATAATATTGAAATAACTTATCCCGAAAAAACTTATTCCCCAACCAAACGAGTCCTAAATGAGTACTTCCTCCGTCCAATAATACTTGTCTACTATTGACTTAGCACACATCTTAAGAAATAATAAATACTCCTTTCGTCCATCTTTACTTGTCCACTATATTAAAAATAGATGTCCAACAGTACTTGTCCAATTTTTGAAATCAAGAGATAATTTTACACTTAGTTCCTAATTTACCCTTATCATTAATTATAGTCATTTCCTTATTACATTTTTCAAGACATTGTATTTATTATATCTAAAGGATGATATGGTAAAACTATCTTTCTATTTATAGTTTCTTAAGAAGTGTGCAAAGTCAATAGTGGACAAGTAAAGATGGAGGGAGAGAGTAATAGAGTAATTTTACAATATCACCCTTTGAATATAATAAATTTAATTTTTTGAAAAATACATTGCATAATGAATAGTATTTAATATCAAGGGTAAAATTGGCACAAATGAGTAAATTATCCATTGGTTTTTCAAACTGGACAAATACTCTCTCTGTCCATTGTTGACTTTCCACGCTTATTAAGAAATTATAAATAAAAGAATAATTTTATTATTTTACCCTTTAAATATAATAAATACAATGTCTTGAAAAATGTAATAAGGAAATGACTATAATTAATGATAAGAGTAAATTAGAAACTAAATGTAAAATTATCTCTTGATTTCATAAATTGAATAAATATTATTGGACATCTATTTTTTATACAGTGGATAAATAAAAATATACAGAGAAAATATTGTTGAACATCTATTTTTAGTATAATATTTTTAGTATAATGAATAAGTATTGTTGGACGGACGAATAGAACCCTCACAGTCACAAAAGACAGATATTTTCCTGAATGGAAAGATCCAATAATACATAAACAGTGTACAATTCACTACATTTAGCAGTAGAAAAAAATAAAATATATATATATAGTATAGTGATTGAGTGAACTTTCAGTTTGTGGACTATTAATGGAGATAAGAATAGGGATCAAGTTAATACTTGCATTATGGCTATTCATATCCGCCGTGTGTGGCGGTTACTCCAGCCGGACGACGGCGGGAATGCGGTGGCCACTGGAAATGCAGCAGAAACGACGCAGTTTGCTCAATAATGGACTTGGGTTGACTCCTCCTATGGGGTAAAGTAAACCATCCATTACTGAATTTGATTATTCAGTTTTTTTTTAGTTTTTTTTTTATGTTTTACTCTTTGAGCTGAGGGTCTGCCGGAATTAACCTTTTTACCTCTAAGGTAGTGGTATGGACTGCGTATATTCTATACTCCTAGACCCCACGCTGTGGGATTACACGGGGTATGTTTTTGTTGTTGTCGTTGTCTTTGAATGTAGTTTGATGATGTGGCATGTACTGTTTTCAGATTGCTTTAGAGGCGGATCTAAGATTTAAATTGGATGGATTTGCAGATGAATTTGTTGCACTTTTAAAATTATGGGTTTAAAATGTAATAATTTTTTGAAATTTTAGTAATTTTTTACGTTTTATATGTATGTTTCATGTCGAAAATTTTAGTTTCAGTTGAACCCGTAGTAGAGGGCGCGGTGGTAATCTGCATACATTTGCAGTAAATGCTAGATCCATCCTGTGTTTGTTCTTTATTGTGATGGATTTAGCTCCAATTAATTAGTGCATATTGACGCATCTTTAGCTTACTTAGATAGGTGAATTTGAAGGTTGCGAATTAGGATAGACGGTTAGTAGGTAGTTGAACGTTATCTCACTTTCTTGTGAGATAAAAAGTGAGATAGGCTTGGTGGTAGTTTGGAATATCATACTTTCTTCTCTTTTCATACCGATAGACAATAGTATTAGTATTATTCTCGTAGTTCTCTGTCTTTTGATCTCTGTTAATATCTATTGTTTTATTCCGCTGATGTTACTGTCCCTGATTTCCATATTATTTGTCATGATTTCTTTACTTTTGTATTTTCTGTTTCTTAAACTGCTTTGAATTGCTTTCCTTGAGTCGAAGGTCTAACGGAAACAACCTCTCTACACCCACAAGGTAGGGGTAAAGTCTGCATACACACTACCCTCCCCAGACCCTCTTGTGGGATTACACTGGGTATGTTGTCGTTGATTTGTGCAGATTAACTAGAATGTGTGTGTGTGTGTGTGTGTAATGTGTACACACTATCGCAAAAGAGTTGTGGGTTCATGATACTCCGCGTCCACTGATTCAAAAAATCATGGATCTTGACTTTTCGTTGCAATCAGTTAAGCATAGTCGATTAATCTGCTTAGGCTTCAGCAATATTAACTAACAATAGCAAATTCTATTTTAGGTGGAGTAGTTGGAATCATTTTGCCTGCAACATTGACGAGAAAGTCATAAGAGAAACTGGTAAGTGTATTTGTTTTTGTCTGTTTTACTTAATCTAGTCCCTGATCTAACAATCACGCATTCACATTCAGCTGTATATTATTGAGCGTTCATTTGATTGACAGCTGATGCCCTGGTTTCAACTGGTCTTGATAAGCTCGGATATAAGTATGTCAATATAGGTATGTCTTTGACTAAAGGCCGATGTAGAATTTAGAGATAGTGTGTGAATCTCTTAAGATATAAATTTTTTAGATCTTCTATACGTAGATGAGAATGTACACTAGCACCCACGGCTTATATGCTCGATCCACCTCTGCATTTGATTCTGCTGTTTGCAGCTACCTTCCTTAGTTATCAACACTACAGAAACTGATATAGTTACTAAAATCATGTGTTTGACACTTCACTTTTTAGATGACTGTTGGGCTGAACCTCAACGCGATGATCAGGTACTTTTGTCTCAACTGGAAACTGTGTTTATGTACTATCTTCCCTGCTAATTTGATCTTTTTATATTGAATTCAAATTCCAGGGAAATTTTGCAGCTAAAAACTCTACCTTCCCTTCTGGAATTAAAGCTCTAGCCGACTATGTTCATAGTAAAGGTCTTAAGCTAGGAATCTACTCAGATGCAGGGTAACTTGAACTTGCACATGAAATTCACTTTGAAAAGATATCGATGATCTTGAAATTCACCATTTAAGGTTTCTGCAGGTATTATACTTGCAGCAAGAAAATGCCTGGTTCACTTGGTCACGAGGAACAAGATGCAAAAACTTTTGCAGCATGGGTATCGATTATAAGTTTCCTGATTAATCTTGAGAATTAATCATAAAACAACTCGAACATAGTTGTAAATAACGACATTTTCATTCAGGGTATCGATTATTTGAAGTATGATAACTGCAACCATGATGGGACTAAGCCAACTGTCCGGTAAATATTCAGTTATCAGATGAAACAGATTCCGCTAGCTGCCTATTGCACTTCTTTTCTTGACGGGATCCTTTCTTGTATAGATACCCTGTAATGACAAGAGCTTTGATGAATGCTGGACGATCTATCTTCTTTAATCTTTGTGAATGGTGACAACTTTTTCCCTGATAAGCCCTATACTTGCGTTCCTTCTCTTATGTGGTTTCCTGCTCTCATTTTCACATTATTGTAATTATCCTATATACCTATTTTTTTTTTATAGGGGCGACTTGCATCCGGCATTGTGGGCTGGCAAATTAGGTAACAGCTGGAGAACCACAAACGATATCACTGATACATGGGAAAGGTAATGGTTAAATAGATCTTTAACTTGATAGATTTCATGACTTGATCTTGTCTTCATCTTTCCTTGTTTGACAGCATGATTTCTAGAGCAGACCAGAATGAAGTTTATGCAGATTATGCAAGGCCTGGTGGCTGGAATGGTTGGTATTTAGATGTGTTTTATTTTTCTCTTAAAATTCTATATCGTCAACGTTGAAGAGTGTGACCATCTCATTTAAAGCCTTAGCTATTAGAGTGAGTAGACTTTTAATTACTTAACTATATTATGTCTCAACACGCCCTTTCACGTGTGGGCCTGATCATTTTTCAACTACTTAAGTTAATTGTCTTCGCACTTTCCAAACAGACCCTGACATGCTTGAGGTGGGAAATGGAGGAATGACAAAGGATGAATACATCGTCCACTTTAGTATCTGGGCGATTTCAAAGGTACAGCAACATCTTTCTTGAATGTATAGTTCACTTTTATATGAATGCCATTTGTGCTCCTTGACGCAGAATATATGATCTATTCTATGCTAATTCTAGGCTCCCCTTATCATCGGTTGTGATGTGAGAAGTGTAACAAAGGATACCATGGAAATACTTACCAACAAAGAGGTTATTGCTGTAGATCAAGGTACTAAACTGCACAATAATTTATACGCGATTACCAAAGATAGGAGCTAGATCCTTTCAGTACTTGTCTTCAAGAGTATTAACACTCGTTCATTGCACGTTGAACAGATGAATTAGGCGTCCAGGGAAAAAAGGTTAGAATGGAAGGTGATCTTGAGGTAACAAAAATCTATACAAAGTAGAAATTCTTTTTCACTGCCTGTAATGCAGATTGCAGACGATAATCTTTTCACATTCTGTCATGACCAGATCTGGGCAGGGCCTCTATCAAGCTATAGAGTAGCTTTAGTGCTTCTCAACCGTGGTCCTCAGAGATACGAAATAACAGCAAACTGGGATGATATTGGAATCCCTCCTAACAGCATCGTAATGGCAAGAGACCTTTGGGAGGTATGTCTATGTTACGATTCCTTGTCTATCTTTCGGAAGATTTCAGGAAGAATGAGCTCCCACGACTTTGGTTTAGTAGTAAGAGCACAGCGCTGAAAACCTCGATGAATGATAGATAACTCTGTGTAATACTCAGCCGAATCCATGGCCCTCGGGGATTTCTCAGTTATCAAAAAGATTCCTGGAAGAATGATTTCCAGTTAATTAGAAAATTCAGGACTTATATAACTTCAACAAGATTATCAATTTATCATATACACCAAATCAGACATGTTCCTTTAAAACTTAAAAGTATAAAACCTTCAAGACTTGCTAAAATTGACACTTTCTTGTAAAACTTCTAAGTTTGTTCAACTAATAACCAAATACTTTATCTGCCTAGATTAGACTTACCAATGTCCAAAGGGTACATATGACATGGATATAAGTACTATATAGTGATCCTCTCAAAAATATATTTCAACTCGAACATACTCTTGAATGATAGACACCATACATCTGTGATATACTCAACTAGATCCATATAGTCCACGTTATACTCAGCCAGATGGATAATGTAGTCGATCATTCACCATTTTAAGAAGTTACGAAAATAAAGAAGTCTTTACCAGTATTCACTTACCGGTTACTATTCATTTTACACATTATGGAAATAATTTGGCATATTGTTGATGCAGCACAAGACATTGGAGACAAGATTTGTAGGGAATTTGACAGCTACAGTGAACTCTCATGCATGCAAGATGTATGTATTGAAGCCTATTGCTTGAGGATTCATAGAATGATTGGGACCAGATTTCTCAGTGTTTTCCTCCCAATTTGTTATTGTTCAAGTATAAAAATGAACTTGTCATTTGTGTCAAATATATACAAAGAATTAAACATCATTAATAAGATGTTATGTATGAGTTTTCTCTACCTATACTATAGCTTTCTGATTTTGGTCCTCAATTTCAGTTCCACATCCTGTAAGTACTCCCTCCGGAGCGCTTTACTTGTCATCCTTGCTAAAAATAGATGGTCCATAATTCTTGTCATTTTAGAAAACCAAGACATACTCCCTCTGTCCATCTTTACGTGTCCACTGTACTAAAAATAGATGTCCAACAATACTTGTCCAGTTTGGAAAATCAATAAATAATTTACCACTTTGTGTCCAATTTACCCTTGTTATTTATTATAATAGTCATTTTTCCAATGCATTTTTCAAGACACTGTATTTATTATAGTCAAAGGGTGATATGGTAAAATTGCCCTTTTATTTATAGCTTCTTAAGAAATGTGTAAGTAAAGTTGGACGGAGGGAGTAATTAGTTGTTTGTTTCCACTTTTACCCTTAGCCATAAATATGGAGAGATATTGATGCAGTGCAAAAACAAAGAAGTATTAAATTGAGAGGAATAATAAATAAGGATAATTTTAGTTAAATCACCCTCTACTTAATGTTTTTCTTAAGAGGCATGTAAACCAAAAATATTGCAAGTTAAGTGGTACGGAGGGAGTACTAGATAAATTTACCTGTATTTTTTTCCCCGAAATGTAATCCGTATATTAGTAGATAATTCTGCAATTAATTATGTGTGAAGTATTGTCATATGAAGGAATAAATAAGCCATTGATTTAAGATTCAATGTGTTTGCAAATATAAACACTCAGACTCCACTTGTGGAATTTCACGAGTATCTTATTATATTTTAAGAACTTTTAGGTGTTGAAATTTAATCTATATTTCTGATTTAGGCATTTTTGGGCCAAATTGTTAACAATTAGGACATTTTAAGACCAAATTATTAATGAAACTATGAAAGGTATTTTTATTCAATTTTGAATAGTTTAAGAGCATCTTTAATTATTTTCCTAGAAAAATAAAGATAGATGCAGAAAAATATTTATGTGTGGTACTGGAAGTGAAACCTTATACATTAGTTGTGTAAGAGAGTTTCAATCACTATATTTTATTGTTTTGAATGTTTGGCATTTTCCATGCCAAATTTATAGTATCAGAACCCACTAGCTCAACTAATTTGAATTTGTGTCTGTAAGACCCATTAAAGGAGGAGAGTTTCTATTAGAATTTTTTATTTTGTGGACTCAAACTTGAGATCTTTGAACCTCTTTTTTTCTTTTAAATGAAAAATCTATACTTACTTAAAATTGCATACTAACAAAAAGTGTTAGACAAGTCAGACACAAAATTAAAACTATTTATTACAATTAATACTAAACCTATCAAGCCACCACCCCACCAAACCAACTAAGGATGAGTTGTTCCTCCATGACCAACACCACTAAGCCAACTAAGGATGAGCCCCGCCTCCATAACCTCCATGGCATTCCATGACCAACAGCACTAAGCGCACCTATACATACCCCATACGCGAGTTTGGTCCTCCATGATCTGTTAGAGCTCTCTTCCACTTGCTCATGGCTAAATTGATTGCTCTCGATTCAGTACATGTCACCAACACATTAATAATATTAGCAAAACATGTCTCAATAGAATGGCTGGTCTAAAGCCAAAATTTAGAAAAGAGGTTTTAAGTTTATTTAATATTTTTTTATATAAATTTTATTCCCATTAACTTCTTAAAATACATGGTAGTTAATTATAATTCGAGATTTTTTTTCTTTCTAATTGACAGAATAATATTTCTTGTAATATTTCGTGAGACGCTAATAGATATTTATAAAATTATCATACGTTACATAACATCACAAATGCTTAGATCTTAGGTAAGTTCTTATTGATTATAGTTTTGAAAACTTATTCAATTGAGTCAATTGTTACATGAATTGTCAAAATTATTCTAGAAGTAGTAGAAATAGTTAAAAATAGAATTAAGACTTCACTTGATTGAGTATACCAATTAGATTATCATTTTTTACTTGTATAATATTACTTTAATTACAAAAAACATGTCTAAATCATCAATGTTGTAGTGATTGTTATGCTTTAGAAAACATTCAAAGTTAAGACAATGTGTTTTTAAATTTAACCATTTGATAATCTAATTAGTTTGAGCTTGAAATGTTTAAGAAGACACTCAAAGAATTAAAGACAATCTTACAAAGTAAATGTTAGAAACATGATTAATTCAAACAAAGTGAATTAGACAAAATTAAGAAGTAGAAAGTAATTGTAAATTTAATCGCCCACGACTTTCAATCATAATTACATTCATCGTATTTTTAGAAAATAGTAAAATTTTAAAAATATATGTGCATAGCGATTGCTAAGAGATTGACGACAAACTATTAAGAAAATTTCAATTAATACTAATATAACATACATAATTATTTATATATTTTCTTTTTATGACCGTGGTGTTCGGGTGAGCTTTTGCTTCAAGGCTAGAACAGATGAGAAAAATCACCTAGTATTTTTTGCCTCCGCTAGGATTTGAACCTGAGATGTGTTTAAAAAACAATATCTTTTTTATGTCACAACCATGTAAGACCATAAATTCAAAGGACTAAGTATATGACACATCTTTGGCTTACGTTTGATCATACATTTTAAAGTTGTGACTTGAAAATTTGAGTTTTTGAAGTTCTGTTTGGACATGTATTTTACTTGGAAAAAAATTGAACTTTTGTGAGTAAAAGTAAATCTTCTCCCGAAAACTAGACCAGTTTTGGAACTTGAAAAAGAAAATTAGACAAATTTTCAAAATTATCCAAAATCTATGGCCAAACAGATCTTTGAAGATAAATTTTCAAAATCCGATCCAAAATCTATAACCAAACGCTAGTTCAAGATCCAAAAGTCTTTTCTTACTGTTTGAATTGTATTCAGTCAAATTAAGACACATAAAATACAGATATATCAATCAACACTGCCTCAATCTCAAACAAGTTGAGTTGGCTATAGTTTAAACACCCTTGCATAATATACTAATTACCACAATTGATACATAAATTTCACACAACAAAACCTACAATTACAAAGAATAATATGTATTGGGGTTAGGTGAGAATAAGTATGATGGATCCTTCTCCAACAAGCAGGTTCATTAGCAGCAACATTGAGACCAGCATCAACTTTAGAGCATGTGGTCCTTAACTTTCAATACAACAAGTCTCAGCCCCAAACAAGTTGGGATCGGCTATAGCCTAAATGAATCCTCACTGACAGACCATGTTGTCCTTAACTATCGATGATAAGTGTAATGTAAGAAAATTAGTAGTCAGTGTTGCATCCACATAGAGGGGATGCTAGCTCTGCAAGGTACAAAAGCATGCAGTGCAGGCATCTACAAACGTCGCTCAAGTTCAGCAACATCATCGTTACTTTCGATATTCCATGCAATAACATTGAACTCATGAAACTTCTTGAAGTGCTAGATTCAGCTCCTGGGCAGATTTGGCAATTGATCCTCCTCTTCTAAATGGGAAAAAAAAAAGATATAGAAACGGAGAAATGTTAGCAATTTAAATTCTCCACGGACCAAAAGATGGTCGCTTAAGATGCTTTAACACACCTCGAAAGAGCAGGCAGGCAACTCTTGACTTTTTCAAGCTCAATAAAGCAGAGATTGTAGCGTTCCATCCTTTTGTTGTCAATAAGCAATAAAACCGTTCAAATTTGAACAAAAGACATAATAATTAATAAGAAGTATAAGAAAACATGTAATAATACCTTTTCTCTGCCTCAATATCAACACCAACTGATGTTGGAGTAGACAACGAAGTATAAATCAGTGAACCAAATACTTTAACAAGCTTGAGCAGCATATTCAATGAAATATCTTGATGTCTAAAGGAAGTCCACCAAGAAGCAAACATGTCAGTCATGGAAACTTTGAACAATGTTAGCGAAGAAAAGGAAAACAAAGCACAATTTGTTCTACCTATCCAACTTGCTCTCAAGCAGCCCCGTGAGAAGTGGTAGAAGGCATGTGCAAATATCTAATGTGATTATGTCATTTTTCTCTGCCAAGAAGCTCACTAACTCAGAAAGCACCTGTGTAAGCCGGCAAATGGAAACCCTAAAATGTTAAAAAGGTAAGTATCAAGATTAAAAATAGGGCATAAAAACAAGACTTACAGCATGGTCTGCCATCTTCTCCATTACACTTACTGCCCCTTTAATATCATGTCTTCGCCAGTACTGGTAGACAACCTACAAAAGGTCAAAAACTCTATGATTAAGCAAACTCTTGAAGAGCAATATAACATGGTAGCGATCAACTGAATGAATTTCTCCCCTCTCTATCTGGATGTCTTACCGAGTAGCAAGTAAATCTGCAAATGAGTAGGCTAAACATTCCAAGTAGGTCATCATCTCATGATAATGCAAATCAGTTATAAGGGACTTAAACACATAAACTAGTTACAAGGAACTGCAAAAGCTTTATGAAAAGCCAAGACCAAATTAGAGCATCAAATAACCATTAGTGAGTTTTCCAAATTTGCTACCTGTAATTTAGCCAAACGAGATTGCATCGAGCCAACAAATTCGTTGTGCTGTTCCATCAAGTCAGAAATGATATCCTCATCGTCAGCAGAAACCGCCTCACTTGCAGCTGATAAGGGGTCTTCTCTCTTTTCATGTATGATTTTTGAATTACGATGAGTTAAATTCTGTGTCAGGGAAGACAGAAATTATACTACTTTCACATAAATGGCTTTTATCCAATGAAATTCATGGAAAAAACAACTAAATCATGAGCATTATAACTTTTTTAGGTATTAACAGTTCAATGTTCCACCTATCACGTGTCCTAATGCATTGACTACCATAGAAGTGAATGTCTATCTATGAAGTCCCCACAACTATTACAATAATGAATTACATTGCAGTTCATGTCCAATATTCTACTCTAATAATTAGGAAATTTGTCAGTAATCGAGCTACCAACCAAAATGATAGAGATCAAACAAAACATAGGAAAAAGGAAGTTCCGATGATGAATGTAGTTTCCTTTTTCTCTCAATGGTGGCATACTAGCTGCCCCACACGCCCTCATGATTCCTGTTTGAATGAACATGTCATCACTTTTAACTTTTTCTCTTTCGGTTGGATAAATTAGAAATCAGATTTCTGATGATTGAAAGTTAGTTGGTTATTTTGCAGCCTCGTTTATTTTGTGACTTTATCACTGGGAACCTTCAAGTTTTATGTTGAGTCGAGAATAATCTTTACCAAGCCTGGCAGAGTTTTGACTCAGCTAGGCTTAAGTTCACCCCTAACTGTCAACGGAAACCCCATTCTCCCTGTTCCTGCACTATCCTTTTCCATGATTGTAAAAGAGCTAATTTAACTTGAAAAAATCCACAATTTGCTAAAAGTATGTGGAAGCAAACCACACACTGAAAATTCTGAAATGCTTCCACATTCTTAATATAATCATCATTAAAATTAGCAACAAATGGTTAATATTGTTAAATGAGAAAATCTCAATATGAAATAACATTTGGAATAATAAATAAAGAACAAACTCAGATTTGACTCATACCATATTGGTGGGAACCACATCCGGAGCAGGTGCCGCCCCAACAATGCAGGGAGCAAGACCCTCATAACTAGGAACTTTATCTCTCTTTTCCCAGTTTGCAACAGTAGAACGTATCCTACCTAATTTTCCAAATTCAGTGCAGTGAGACAACCAAAATTTAGAAGTGCACCAATAGCAGTAAAAAGAGTTCTACCTCTTTGTTGACCTTGCATGGAATAAGGTTTCCTATTAAGAATATTTCCACGGGCTTCACCTGGTACAAAGGGTAAGTTTTAACAATATAATTAGTTCATATTATTCTAAAGAAAAGGCAAAATAAGAATACAGTTATTGGTAAACACTGAACATGTCTTTTAAGAAATTGTACTGAGTACGACAGTGATAATTTATGGGAAAAGTACAGAAATGAATAAAGCAGCAGATTAAACAAATAATCTATTTCCCTTCCACAGCAATTATGGTGATGGTCAGTTGAATTAGTGAGCATATATGGAACCCAAAGTACTGTCTTTTGCTCAAGGAAGGTTATTGAAATGATTGGCAAAGAGAACATAATTAGTTAAGTACTTCCTCAAAACATAAGTATAAAAGTATGAATTAAATCAAGGCAATAAAAATATTACATGAAAAAGCAAGAGACACACACACGCACACATATATCAGTAGATATATCCATACACACACCATAAAAGATATTAATTTCCTCTACATCCCTTATACCATTCCTTCGGCTCCATAAGTAAATGAAATTTACTGGTATACTATCACTTTAAATAACCACTGAGAACCAAACAGGAGGAGAAACATCGGGCTTCTTTTTTTATAAATAAAATATACCATCCACTAAGAAGTATATCTATGCAACTTACCACAAAAAATGGTGCTAAAAT
This sequence comes from Jaltomata sinuosa, assembly GCA_003996215.1. Classification (NCBI taxonomy): domain Eukaryota; kingdom Viridiplantae; phylum Streptophyta; class Magnoliopsida; order Solanales; family Solanaceae; genus Jaltomata; species Jaltomata sinuosa. The sequence goes on along the minus strand of QJPP01007196.1, from coordinate 315,811 downwards.
TCTAGATCTAATTAGAGTGCACATACATAATTGATACTGCACGGCATAATATACCTTAAAACGTTTCTTGATCAAAAAATATACCTAACAACGTCTAAAAAGAACCCACAACGCACAAAAACATAGCAAACAGAACAGGTTAAGACACTATAAAAAAATAGAAAGGATACAAGTGAATACGCACAATTTTCAATTTGGTGTCTGGAAAGTGACTCGGGTGCTGTATTTATATCAAGTTTTGTGGAAACTAAATTTTTGTCATCATTCACATTTCTATCGGTTGCAGCAGTTCCAAAGATTGAGCATTTAACAGAAGGAAAAATGTTCCTGTCTGCAGGACTACTACTTTCAATAGCCTTAGGTACTTCAACTTCAGACTGCGCTGCAGCAGTTGGCCTCCCAAGATCTTCATTGGGAGTAGAAGACTTCCAATCAGATACTTTTGGCTGCAATCTTTGTGGCATTTCCCTTCCTGCAACTCCTCCTGTCCTGCATTCGGATGCCAGCTCCATTCTTTCATTATTTCTAGGGACAAGAACAGGTATTATCTCTGACTTATTGAAAACAGAAGCATTTTCTGTTGACTGGGTTTTTGCTGAATTCCTCTTTACACCAGTTGTATTAGAAACTGCTCGTGAGCTGATTGGAGGTGCCTTTGGACCAGTACTGAGATTTACTTTTTGTGCTGTGCCAGGAGTATCTGTGATAGCTTCATTCAGAAGATAAGTGAGAACGTAAGCGAATATTCTGGCAGCCAAACTTAAATAAAAGAAGATAATCAACGACTAGGAGCTAAAAAGTAAGTAGTAAATTAAGGAAGCAGATTAAGAACTTAAGGTGCCAAGCTAATAATGTTAAGGCAAGGGAAACATATAAAAACGGAAGATTAGCATACTAGTAAGAGTAGCAGAATCCCTCTGAAGAACCATGTTGTGTGATAAAGAAAGTCTTCTGAAGGACTTGGACTCTTTCACAAGATCAGAATTTTGTGAAATTAATTGTCTCCCACAACTTGAATCTGTAGCATCCTCAGCCGGAGTGGATAGATTCACTCTTAAATTGGATTTCACTGCTGAGTGGCCATTTGATCGTGTAGTACTATCCATTGTGTATGGTTCAAGACACTGCAAGAGACAAGCATGACGAAGTGTGACATCACATTACTTAAAAATCTCGGAAGAAGCAAAACATCAAAGATCAAAGAGACAACTTCAATGGAGAAAGGTGACTATTACCGAAATATCGACAACCCACACTCCAACACAACTTTGATTATAAGAACATCCAAGAAGTTTTCCTTCATGAATACTAAGATCAGACAATGTAGACCATCCAACATCTACTGTATCATGATATCTAATTGGTTCCCACGAGAAAACCTACAAAGAAGGACTACTTTCTTTAGGAGATGGACTAAGTACCACAATGTATTAAGAAAAACTATTTGTCAAAACAGAAAATACATGTCTACCTTCAAATTCTCATGTAAACCACAAAGAAGGGTTCTTCCATCAGTATTAAAGGCCATGGAACGCACTCCTGTTGTCTAGATTTCAGATAAAAACAGTTCTTTTTACTATACTGACAATTGTGCAGTTGCCAAGATACATGAGAAACACTCAGCAGTTGTACTGCTATGAGAAAAGGGAGATCAAAGAGAAGAACCCAACGAAGATGACTACAACAAACCTCAGGTCCAGCAGAACCTATGAGTTCAAAAGATTCAAGGTCCCAGAATTTAACTGTCTTATCAGCAGAACCTGGCAAGGCAAAAACCAAGAACAAATAGTAAGGCATCTGACAGCTTTGGTGATAAGACACAATGCAGCCCAACTCTCAGGTGACCTTTCTTTTATAATTAATTTGATCCCTTTCTTGGATCCTCACACCACTGCCCCTCGACAACCCCCCGGATTCTGTTGGGTTATCAGCACTACTAGCCAGCAACTGAAGATGCAGACTTCAATTAGTTAGCACCTTATAGTTTCTCAAAACCTAAATGCAGTGCCCTCCTGTTTGGGTTCCCCCTCCCTCTTTCCCAACTGCAAATTTTAATCACGAAAAAGAAAGCTAAAACTTAATTGCCAAAAGTTCAACACAAAAATATAGATATCACTTTTAATATGAGGTTCCTGGTATATTTTCAAAAAGAACGCCACAGGAAACCTCAAAGCTAGATTAAAACCAATCACTAGTTTCCATACTAGGGGATAGGGCACTGATGTTTGGATTTCCTTTATTTTGGTTAGAGAAGGAAAGCTCAATATGAGGAAACAAGAGAGTATTGTTTCATGGAACATGAAATGTTTTATATGAAAAACTTATTTCCAGGTACCAACTCCCCTAAAAACATGCACCACAATGAGACAAAGCGTTTCTATATACTTTTTATGTAAGCACTTACATGAAAAAACAGATTCTTATATAAGTAGACAAACCAGTTCTATAGATCCCCCAAGATGGAAGTCACAGATCTGATTGGAGAGGAAAGCACTTATACTGGAGATAAGAACAAAAAAATTGAAAATAATAACAGCGGATAAAGTTATTTGGAGCGTGAAGAATCAATAGAAAAACTTATCAAATCTGGTCATAAGTCCAGATAAATGAGTATACTCTTCTCAATTTGTCATTTCTTGATCAAAAGTCTGGTTATCTTTATCTTTACTAAGAATATCATCATGAGAAAGTTTCAGGTTGCCACTAGACTCAAAATTCTACATAGATCATAGAATACATCAGTGAACTCATTTCAACAATACAACAAAAGTTACAACAAAAGTTACAGGAGGATGTACAAGACAACAAGAAATGACCTTCACTTAAAAAGAACAGTGTAGCACTATGTCAAAGCTTTATCTAACCTGTTGCCAGTAAGAACTCATGAGGATGAAAGTCTATGCACTGAATTTTTCCTTCATGACATTTGAAATCATGTAAAAGCTTTCCTGCAGTCAAATCCCATATCTGCCACAACACTGAATCTATTATCAGGATAATTACACTTAAAGAACTTACAGGCTGATACAGCTACTTGATATCAAGCAAACAACAATATCCTAGAAAGAGGCACGTGGAGAAAAGGAACTACTTAAGATAGTAGCTTTGCATCGGTGTCACTTTATGTATGACACGATTAATTTTAATAATAGTGGTATTCATCATGGTCATAAAAATGTGGTAAGTACCAAGATTAAAAAATCCATCCTTCCATCATCTCATAACCATGTTTACCCTAGCAATGGACTTATCTATAACAAAGTAGCTTCTGTAAGATGCAGCAAGTTTAAAGTCATCATCATAAGTGAATGTTTCATTAAGTTGATGCAGTGTTTTGGACGGCGAAAGGCGACAAGGCTCTGCCTCGCCACGCGGCGAGGCGCTCGCCTTTTTGAAGTGTGGCGCCAATTAATACCAAAAAATTAAAATAGCGCCTTTTTGAAGTGCGGCACCAATTAATACCAAAAAATTAAAATATTTAATTGCATATATAAATAATCATAATCTCAATAGCAATAATATATTAGCAAACATTTCAATTCAAAAACTAAAAATAGATAGTAGATACTAAAAGTCTAGAACTTGAATGACTCAACAATCCATAAAACAAGCAATACTAAAACTCTAAAAGTTTATTCTTCTTCAAGATTTTCATAATCTTCAAGTCCAACATGCATTTCATTATATTGCCCCTAATTTTTTTTTAAAAAATAAAAGGCGTCGCCTTTCTCGCCACAGCCGCCTCGTGGCCTTTCTCGCCATGGCGTCGCCTTTCACGCCATGGCGTCGCCTTTCGAAGGTGACATCGCCACGAAGGCAGATGGCCACATAGGCTCGCCTCGCCTCTCGCCATTGGCGACGTGGAGAGCGCCATTCACAACACTGAGTTGATGTGTGTCAATAATCATCTGTCCTTTTTTTCTTTTTGAGCTATGTGGTTTAGACATCATCCGAAATATTAGGAAAGTACAGTCTGATATGGTTCACCCAACCATAAGAAGGCACTTCAATGTGTTAGTTCCCAAATATATTACTGAACAAGGAAAGAAAATAAAAGAGAGAAGTCCGACCTTTACACTACTGTCTTCTCCACCAGATACAACCCAGCGGCCATCTGGCGTGAACCTGATGGTATTGACACCTCGAGTGTGACCTTTGTAAGTGTGAATGCACCCTTTGCGTCTAATATCCCATATCTTTAGATTTGTGTCCAGAGACCCAGATGCAAAGAACTCACCAAAGGGATGGAAGTCCAATGATATACAATTGGATCTATGTCCAGTGAGAGTCCGAACAACTGAGAAATATAGATCAATAAAGAGAGAGAATTATAAATTTCACAATAAACAACAAAAAATGAAATTTCACAAAGAATAAAGTTAAAAAGCCTACTCTTGGCCTCCTCTAAATCCCAAAGCTTGATAGTACCATTTGCTGCTCCTGCAGCTACCAGAACTTCTGAAGAATCAAAGCTAACTGAATCAATTCCGCTTGAATGACCTGACAAGCTCTACACAAGAATACAAATACAAGACAATGTGTAAAAAACAAACAAGGTTGCCACTAAAATTGCATCTTTGCAAACAGAGAAAATGATAATGTAAAGGTTAATCCCCAAACAACGACCTCGATCAGGGAGAATGTTCCATTGTGGCCATCCAAAAAGGGACTACAGATTCTTCTGCTTGAAAGTGTAAATCAAATTTAATGATTGAAGTATTCACCCTTTGTATTCATATACCTTCCTTTTTGGTTAGAAGTAAAAGACATTTTGATCTCAATGCATAAATACATAACAAAGGAAATGAGAGTACAGTGAGAAGAGAAACAAATAGGAGATACTAACCAATATGGTGTCGGGCTTGCCAATGGACCAGAGGTTAACCTTGTGATCTTCTCCCCCGGTTACAAGAACCCTGGATGATTTTCTCCCAATCTTTAAGCAGTTCACGCTTAAAGAATGTGCTACAAATTCCTCTATAACAAAGCATTGTCAAGGTCACCAAATCATAAGTGAGTTCTCTAAATTACCATTCATCCCCCCACCCCCCCACGCCCTTTCCACAATAAACAAAAATCACTAAGAGCTTAGTCAAACAATTGGTTCTTCCTACTCAATTGTCTATATCCAACCCTTTATTGATAACCGTGGTGTCGGGGTTGGCTTTCGCCTACCTCGACCAATTCCACATGATACTACCACCGGCAACAACTATCATGTAACTCTGTCCACCAAGACTAGGACATATGGAAACAAATCACCTAGTGTTTTCATCTCTACTGGAATTTAAACCTAGAAACTCATGATTCTCAACCCACTTTATTGACCACCACCCACACCCTCATTCCCCCATATTGCACATTTTTTCCAATTTTTATAAACAAATTGTTTCCCTGTATAATCAATTACAAGCCAAATAACACAATTAAGCAAATAAACTAACAATTAAACCCAAAACAAAAGGATACGTAGCTTATAAGCACGTTTGGTGGTTGCCATCGAGAGATTCAAAACCAGGCATCAATTTGCCTCAAACAAAAACCCAATTAACCAAAACCCCACTTCTGGATTCACAGCGCATCACCCCAAAAAAATCAATAAACCTTTTGTTTTCCGTCCTTCCTGCCAGGATTTAGAGTTAGTGAGTTCAAAATGAAGTGCATTACACAAAATGCACTACATATAAATATGATTCGATTGAAAACTTACAATGTGTAAATGCTGTGAATTTTGGGGATTAATGGAGGAAAAAAATTGAAAATAAAAATAAAAATTGTAATTATGAAGTACTATTTTAACAAACAATGGCTTCTTCTTTCAACTCAAATTCAATGAAAGAAAAAAAAAAGGAAACCAATTTTGGCGATGGGAAAATGCAGAAGTAGAAAAGGAAAAGGAAAAGGAAAAGGAAAAGGAAAAGGAAAAGGGGGAAAAATTGAGAAGGTGAGGAAGAAGGAGAAATGGCGTTTTCAAAATCACGAGAATATGACAAAAAATAGTCCTTTTTATGTTTTGATTTTAGGGGTTGGGTTCAAAAATCAAAATAGTACCTAGTTCCTTAAATATCCAATGAATAGTTTTTTTATCCTAAAATTTTCAAATATTTAATTAAATTTGACTCAGATTTGCAAAAAAAAAAAAAAAAAAAACTTAACAACAACAATAACATATTAGTGTGATTCCACGTGTGAAATCTGAGGGGATAAAATTTACGCAAGAGGTGTTGTCCTTACTTTTATAGGGTATAGAGGTTGTTTCTGATAGATTTTCGACTCAAAAATATTTTTTAAAAAATATAAGAATAAAGAAGATATGGTGAAAATATCATACAGCAAAAAACATTAAAGATGACAAAAAAAAAGATGTTCACGTGGTAAACACCCTCCATTTACAACTTTAAAGTTGCATTTGAGTCACCAAGAAAGCAAAAAGACGAAAGTCTCTATGGAAAGGTAAAAAAAAATAGTAAAAGTAACGAAAGTAATAAAAATAATAGTAGTACTGGAATTGAAGAACATGATAATCATCGAATAATAATAATAATAAATACTGGTAAAGAGAAGAGGGAGCAAATAAGGTGTTCTAAACTTAAACAATGTTTTTCCGTGTAGAAGATAGAAATCGCTTGACTACCTACTAATATTTTTTTATCCTAATTCTTAACCTTCATGTTCTTCTCTTTTGGATCATGATTTAGGTGAGAAGAAGATGAGCCATGTTTTGTCTAATTGATTCTCTCGAATTCTTCCTCAACCTATCTCTGTCTCTCTTTAGGTCTATTATTCTCGCACCTCCTAATTATTGAAACGATCTTCACATGCCTAAACCATCTTAGCATATTTTCACGCATTTTATTCACCATGAAAGTCACTATACCTTAGCTTGCCTCGTATATTTTCATTCCTAATCTTATCTCTCCTCTCCTAATATGTTTACACATTCGTCTAAGCATCTCTCATCAAAATCTTTAAAAAAAAATGCAACATATGCCAATCTCAGCCGTTAATCACTTATTGGAGCATTCATCCAACGGCTGACATCTGACGTATTTGGTTCTATATATAAAAAAATTTAATATTTTATAGTAACTTTTTCTCATCAATTTTGAAAAGTAGGTGTCTCTATGTAATCATTTTATTACTTTCTAGAAAGAAAAAGGTGAAGCTTAATCATATATTTAATTGATTCAATTCATTTGCTTGTATCTCAAATTTGAAAAGGGAGTTTAGTGTAATTATTTCTTCTTTTTTCTTTCTAGAAAAGAAAAGGGCAAAGTATAATTATATATTTAACTTGTATGATTTCTCTTTTATCGGATTATCAAAAATTTCAAATTCGACTCTTATAATATGAAGAAAAAATCATAATAAGGAACGCTCTCTCTTTTAATGAATCTTACACAATGTGAATTCAAATTAATCGAAATTTCGATAACAACAAATGAAAAGTAAAAAAAAAAAAAAAAAAACTTATGATTTCTTTGTTTCAAATTAAACTTTGTGATACATCATAGGAATAAAGAATATGTCAAAGTAATTTAGAGGGAAAACAAATCAAGTGGGAGTCTAGAGAATCTTTTAAAAAAATTAGCTTTCTAAAAGAAGTATTTTGTTTTTGTAGGAGCTATTTATTTAATATAGTATATAGTAGTATAAATGTCTAAAGTATTATGGATTGATATCATTTTAAATTATTGTAATTATAAGAAGATTATAAAATGTAAGGAATAACTATTTATAAAAAAAGAAGGAAAAATATTATAGTCAATTTTTTTTGTTGCATGACTTGCATTCAATTTTTATATTGAGTATTTTAACAAATGAATGAAAAAATTTATGATAAAGATGTGATTTTTTTTTTCAACATAAACATGTCACACACACATGAAATTTTACCTCCCTCCATCATTCAAAATATGTTACTACTAATTTAATCTTTGTTGATTTTCTAAATTACAAGTGGTTTAAATATTGTATTGATAAGCTCCTCCAAAAATAATAAGTACCTTTTCTATATTTTTATATTGATTGAATTCTTGGTCATCTTTACAATCAACCATTGAGCTAATTGAGCTAATGATTTGATTGATGTTTAATTAAGAATTTTAATCAACCCACTAAAAATAAAGCATAAAAAGATAAAGTCATTTTCACAAAACTTATGATGTTTTAAGAATATATAGACAAAGACAGAGGTAGAATTTTTAAGTTGAGAATTGAAATAAGAATATGATTTCATACTTGAGATATTATGGGAAAATTTCATTAGTAGAGTTGTTAGCACCTGTTTTTACAAAATATAGGGAAATTCTTTTAAATTTTTTTTTGAAAGTAGCAATATTTTTCTTTCATAACGTAGAAAATACATTGTATTTATGTACATAAAAATTTATCTAATTGAAATTGCGCGAATACAATATCTTATTGTAATAGTATGTGTGACCAGTTGTATATATACAAATGTGTTTGCAAAGCAGAAATTGAATGTATGTGAAGATATCAAATATATGTATGACCAACTGGATCCAATATCTGTGTCTTAAAACTGTATTTGCATGGAGATCTACAACAAAGCAATGCGTCGATTCGTATTCTTTTCAATTTTTTACGCTAAAAAAATAGACAAGGTTAAACTATTATAAATTACGTGACATAGAAAACATTTCTATATAATTATAATTTGCAACTAAGGTTTGAAATAATTACAATTCTCAATTAAGATTTAAATTAAATAGCAAATGTATGTGTATTTGATGCCTTATGTATTTTTAATATGTACTTGATACGTCTCTTGTCTTATGTCATATGTATTGTATATTTATATGTATGTGTATTTGATACGTATTCAGTTATATAGTTGAACTATTTTCGTAATTTCATTCAACAGTCATATGTATATGTATTTGATGTCATGTGTATTTGTATATGTATTTACAAGACGTGTTTGCATTTGCATTTGAATATTAAATTCAAGAAATAAATAACATTTGATCACTAAAATAGCTACTATAATATAACTACGAATTGTAATTAGCCAAAGTATAGCTAAGGAGGTTGAATTTCGCCTAAATGTTTTACTCCATTTGTCTCATTTTATATAACTCGCTTTCCTTTTTAATCAGTTCAAAAAATGACACATTTCTATATTTAGTAACAATTTAACTTTAAAATACCTATTTTACCCTTAGGGTCCCAATAGAGATATGTAAAAAGCAGGTCCAATTACGCGTATTCCTAATCCTAAATGAAATGTAACGACGTAGGGATCCATATGTAAACATAGTATCTATTTAGATAGGCCCGAATGACCCCTTCTCATAATGAGAATGACCCTATTTCGACCTGGTCCGGTCTGTAATGAACTTATAATCATGGAATCGACTCGATCATCATGATTATAAGAATGAAATGATTTATAATCACACAAACATCTGTATGACTTATTTTAAATTATAAATTTCAAAAATCTTTTTTTATCTTTCTTAAATTTTGTGTCGAATCAAACTAACTCACGTAAATTGAAACGGAGGGAATAGTTGTTTATGAATTTTTCTCTTAAAACTATCCTAAGCTTCAATGGGCCTAGTGTGTAAATGAATTATAGGCCTCACAAAAGCCCAATACACTTCTCCCCACTTCCAATATCCCAAAGTATCTGAACAAACGAGAAAGTCCCTCTCTCTCTCTCTGCCGCAACTCCAATGGCGTTATCGTCCTTCGTGCCGGCGTTATCTTCTCCGCCGCCATGTACGGCGGCGATGTTGAACCGCTCCGGTTCGCCGTCGTCAACATCGTCGTCTTCACCTTCGTGTAGTGTCCGGTTTACTTGCTCAATCTCTCAGCCGACACAAACCGTTGCTTTTATGCCGTTTCTGAGACGGACGTCGCTGTATTCTTCTAGACGGAGTTCACAAATTGTGCGTATGGCGCCGGAAGAAGAGAAGATGACTCGCCGTTCTCCTCTCGATTTCCCTATCGTAAGCTTCGAAAACTCGGCTTTTCTGGTTGTTTAGCTTTAATTTTGCAGCTGAACTGCAGCTTAGTCTGTGCTTAAGAGTAAAATATATTATGTACTCCCTTAGTTCCTTTTTACTTGTCACATTTTGCCTTACGAGAGTCAATTTGACTAATTTTCGGAGCTAAATTGAATTAAATAATTCAAACTTTTAAAAATTAAAATTTAGATGTTTGAATACTATATGAAGAGAAGATGACTCGCTGTTCTCCTCTCGATTTCCCTATCGTAAGCTTCGAAAACTCGGTTTTTTCTGGTTATTTAACTTTGATTTTGCAGCTGTGTTCTTCTGTTAGTTATGCTGAACTGCAGCTTATAGTCTGTGCTAAGAGTAAAATCTATTATGTACTCCCTTAGTTCCTTTTCTTACTTGTCACATTTCGATTTACCACAGTCAATTTGACTAATTTTCGGAGCTAAATTTAAAATTTAGATGTTTGAAAACTATATGAAAATACTATAAGTTGCAGTCGTTTCTTATAATAATATGATGAAAAAATATATTTTTAAATGTTGGTTAAAGTTCATGCTGCTTGACTCGGGAGAAGCGAAATGTGACAAGTAAAAGGGAACAGATGGTGTATAAGTTAAAAAGATAACTAGTTTAATGTGGATATGGTTTTTGGTTATTTAAGTGTGAGTGATTGTTGCTATTTGGATGAATTGAATTGTGTTGATGCACTCAAAATAACAAATCCTATCAGAAAATAGCAAAGGAAATTGCGATTTGGTTTGTTAAAACGTATGATTAGGAGATAAAGCTATTAAGTTTAATCTAGATACAGTTGTTGATTATTTAGGTGTGAATAATTGTTGCTATTTGGATGGATTTAAATTGTGCATTTACACCCAAAAATATCAAGCTACCAATTTCAGTTTTATATGGTCAAAAAGAGAATGGAATTTCCGGCTTTACGCCAAACCAAACTCCCTATCCTCGTAATAAAGTTAGCCCCTTTGTTTGATTGGTCAGCTTTTAAGAGGAGTGGTTCTTCTGGCAATCTCAGGCATCGTATTTATCCATCATTTGACCTGTTGGAACAACCTAGAAGAAAGGTTGTCGGCCTACATAACCAACTTCTGATTCCAAGAAAGTTAAGTATTGGTCGTTGTAGTTCGAGCCTCCCCTTTCCAATTCCAGTACGTGGAATGATGAATGTTTTAGTTGTCCCTATCTGCTATCCTTCCCCCCCAAAAGAGTCCTTCATTGTCTTTGTTTAGCCTCTGATGTATTATCTCATTCAGATTTCCTTTTAGTCGTCAAAGTGCTACCAAGAAGGACAACAAAAATAAAAATAATCGGTAGCATCCTCCCATTCCTATGCCTCTTATATATTCTCACTCATCTACGGCTCTCCCAAGTTCACATCTCTGGCCTTAACCAGGTAACCTTGAGTACCCGTCGACACACATCATGACCTATTTTTCTCACCCTCATCTGGTTCCCTTCCCTTCCTCTCTGCGATGCACCATGGATCTTTTCCCTCATCCACTCAGCTGGTTCCCTTTCTCTCCTTCACTGAACGCACTACTCCAAGGGAGGACATGAAAGAAAGGAGGGGCAGGGTAGGCAATAGCCTGTCAGGCTAGGGTGGCGGGAAGGGGAGAGTAGTAGATGTATGTGTTGCAATTTCTCCTTATCTGCTGCCCAATTTGTCAACCACTGGCCTTTGTTCAGGCCCTTCCCTTGGTTGCAAGGACATCTTTCTCGCATGGATATTGCAGCAACATGCAGGGCACCATGATGCAATGCCATCTCTCCATATCCTCATGCATTTTTTGCTAAACCTCCATGGCCATTTTATGAGGAGACATGAATTGATCGAAGTTACTCATACTTCTACTAAGAGGTGTACAGTCTCTTCCAAGTAGCTAACCTTGGTTTGTCAGGAATCTGGTACCGAAGACACAAAGATGCAATACAATTTTGATCCTTTCATTTACTGTTAATTTCTAGGAGCTTCTAAAAGCCATTGGACATGTCTTTCGAAATTTCGATGTCCTCATTAATAAACCTTTTTGCATTATTTCTAGAATAATGTCATATCCCATCGAATTTGCCTAAGTTATGGAAGTAAATTGTTAGAACTGACCTAAACCCCAAGCTGCTAGGCATTTTGATGAAACATGTTTATTGGCAGGAATGGGAAAGGCCCAAGCCCGGACGAAGACCAGATATCTTTCCTCAATTCAGTCCCATGAAAACTCCCTTGCCACCTCCTATGCCGGGTGATCCTCCAGAAGAGGACGAGGAAGAAGAAGAAAAGAAAGAGGAAGAGGAAGATCCCGAGAAAGAGGAAGATCCTGAGAAAGAAGATCCAGAAAAACCAGAAGAGCAGTAGCGCCAATCTGATGATCCTATTCCAAGAAGGCAACAAGGTAGACTCGGGTTTGCTATTGTTCGCTTTGTTGTTGCGGCTTGTCTACATTGGCCTTAGGCCGTGTTCTAGATAGAATTAATTGCGCGAAGAGTTCTCGAGTTCAAATTTTGTAACACAGTGTACTATCGAGACAATCAGTAGTGCGATGTAATGTTTTGTTTCAAACAAGACTCTGCGTTTACTATTCTTAGCCTACTCGTTGCATCATATGTACATTGTTCACTTATTCATATTGTACATTGAGTTGATGGCACGACGAGTTCTTTACCTCAAACTCTTTAAATAAACCACTCGTCAGAAATTTAAGCAAAACTGCCCATATTTAGCAATTGTTGACATGTAACAACTCCCCGAGTCAGCTAGTAGTCTCAATATTGAGAGGGTGTTTGGATTGACTAATTTTAAGTTTTTTTGGCTTTTACGCACTTCTGTTACTTTTTAGGGAAAACAATAGGTGCTTTTAAGCACTTTAAAATAAGTTGAGTATTCCCAACTTATGGCCTTTAAAAAAGCCAATCCAAACACCCTCTAAGTATTACTTTTCTTTTTGCCTCCTCTCAAAAGATCATTGGCAACTGTTGACTTTTATTTTTACAGTAACAACAATTTTTTCAAAAGTCTCCTTTATGCTTTATTTTGGATCCGCTTCTCTTAAACAACTAATTTTTCAACTTGACACGATTTGATGCGTTGATTCTTTAAATTAGGAGAAATGCTATGAGAGAAATGCAGTACAAAGTTGTCTTCGTGTTAAAAACTGTGAAATAAACCACTAATACTTATGTCAAGATTGGCTGTAATCGAGTGCCGCTTGCATGACACTTTGAGAGTTTTGGTAAAACGACCATCTAATAGAAAAGAAAAACAATGCATCTAAACGTGCAAGTCTATTTAGTAGATCTAGTCTACACAAGTACTTGCAATTGGGGATATGGGACATTCTTGCATTTACACTTCCCTAACGAAAGGTCTTCTCTTCTCTGGGCTTCAATATGAAAAATACACTACTCGATTCTAAGGAATCGAACTATCTCTCAACATTCAAATCAAACAGAAAACAGGCTGATTCGCGCATGTATTCCATTTCTTGTCAGGCATTATTACGAAAGAGAATTGGCTGTGATTCCAAATGCTAACAACATGATCACCTTAAGTATGAAAAGATTACAAGGAATGATCAGATTTGACAAAATAAGTTCTGAACACTGGCTTTAAATTGATAAATGAACTGCCAAGTACTCTCTGCTTCCTAGTCTCTTAAAAGACGAGTGTCCTGAGAAATCTATCTTCTCTCGGCTTCATTTGGTCATAGCTACACACTTGAGGATTACTACTCGAGAATGGTAGAAATAGTTGACGGTTTACTACGCTTCTTGCTTTACCTCCTCCTTGAATCAGAAGCTCCTTTACTTCTTGCCTTGTCTCCTTCATCGAGCGTTGACTTTTGCCTCCGTTGAATATCTTCAACATATCTGCGCCATAAGGATTCCCTATCTTTTCTTGCCATTTTTGAATACCTGAGATCACCTTTGAGTAGTTGTTTGGCTGTTGACCAAGAATTTGCAACTGTTTTACCATCTTCTGTCTCTCGTGAACAAGCTTCAACAGTTATAACCTCGGCTAATAAAGCTTTAAACTCTTGTGCACATCGCTAGGAAACCAAAATATATATGATATGAGAATAAAGAAGAATACCATATTTTGATAAACAGATAAACTGCGCGCCAAATACCATATTCTTGATAAACAATGAAACAGATAAATTGCATGACAGGGGCCAAACCAAACAAACGTACACGTGTCAGTTTGAATGATGCAAACTGCTAGTAATTTTCAAGCAACAAAGGGGGCTACATAACACTTAAAGTAACTCAGATTAGATAATATTAGCAACTCTTGCAAGTATCAACTCCCCTCTAAAAAGCAGATAACAAGGATAACATTAACTTAAAAAAGAACATCAATAGTCATCTTACCTCGTACAGTATCTTCACATGTTCCCGGAAGAGCTTTTCCAATTCAGACTGATCCAAATGAGGATTAGCTGCACGTCCTTGGGGATCCTTCTCTAATTTAGGTTTTGACTCTGTCCAAGATGCCTTGGGTGCAAGGCAGAAGGATATCTCAACAATTTGAAAATAGACATCTAGAGAATAAAATGGAATGACCTTTTCAATAGTTTACCACATAGTAAACACACTTCTTCCAGACTTCATTAGTAAATGTAAAGCCAGAACTCAAGAACCTTTTAACTACATAAACTGATGAGCACCAAGGAGCAATACATCACACCACAGTTAAATTTAGGAAGGCAAACACCTCGTGTAATGATGGATGGAGCTTTGTACCAAACAAACTACTTTCAAATTATTTTTACTGAAATTAGGATGAAGGAAAGCAAATCGTCTACGAGCTTATTAAGACGAAACAAAAGTTTTTTTAGAAAAAAAATTTAAAAATTCCAAGAAATAATCCTGGAAGTGTTGTATACCAATTATGAGATGAAGCAGAAGTTTTGTTTCAAGGTTCTTGAACTATCCAGACAAACTGTCTAATCAAGTAACGGGATATGATGCATGATATATGTTCTAAGATATTTCCTTGTAAGAGTTGTGGGGTCTATACAAGATAATACCTGAGGATCCTTAATTATCTCAACCAGCAAGGCTTGATAAGATTCAACAGCTTCCTTTCTACGAGCTTTCAACCGCACCCTCTCCACTTCTTGTTCTTCTCTTTCTTTACGTTTTCGCAGAGCCCGTTCTCTTTCCTTCAATTTATCCTAAAAACGTCACACAAAAACCATTAACATCTTCAAAACCTCGTGTACTTTCCAAAACTTCAGATTGACGGTCCAAATACACATGCATATAAATTCAAATAAGTAAAAATTAATTAAAATCACAAAGCATCAATATTTGGTTTTCTACCAGAATCAACATCTACCCCCCAAGGTAGGGGTAAGTCACTCTACCCTCCCCAAACCCCACTTAAGGGATTACACTAGGTATATTGTTGTTGTTGTACCAAATCAACATAACAGAGAGAACTAGCGAGAGCCCTTAGTTGGAGGCACAAACACAACGGCTTGAACCGGCAGAGATAAGAGACAACCATTGAATAAAGACAATAAATATTATTAAACCAGTGTTATCAAAAGCAAAAAACTCTATGACCCATTGGGGCTTTAAGCGCAAACAAAATGCGGGCTTAATGAAAAAGGCGCAATTGGAGAAAAACAAAACAAATATATATGTTTAGTCCAAGACTAATAATTATAAGAAATTGATTTTTTTCCCCCGATAAAATGAAATATCAATCATTTAGTGTGGCCACTTCAGGAAATGCTCACTCGCAATGAAAAGTTTGTCTTAGAGGCTTACGACAGACACTGAAGCGCACATTAAGCGAGGCGAAGCGTTCAACATGTTTTGACCCTTGTTTCAGGGCTTAAGCACGCCTTTGACAACACTGGATTAAACTAACGAAAGAGGTGATCTAGGCAGCACGTTCAAAGGTGCTATATTCTCATATTGGTTGAGGGTATGAGTTATCTTTTTATATGGTTTGAGCAATTCTCATCTCTGATGAACTAGCTTTAAGGGTTGAGTTAAGACGCAAGATCCATTTTCTTTCAATGGTAGGTTCAAATTGGATTCCAACAATTTCTTCGAGAACTCGGTGCATTTGGATTCATGGGAAATAACTTAAGACACACACACACACACACACACAGAGAGAGAGAGAGAGAAGAGAATTAAGAATATAGGGGATTAAGTGTTAGTCCGCTCTACAAATGGCCATTAAAAGTTCCAGCCCTACAGAAATATGTGTGTGCCTGAGTCAAGAAAGAGAGACAGGAGGGGAGGGGTGACAAGGAATTAGCCACTTGTTAAGAGTCAAATTAGGTGTTACCTATACGTTTTAAGTGACAAATTAAGATTTACGGTATAACACTATAACTAGTTACGGGGTAAGTAATAAGAGCGACAGAGAGGTGACAAGGAATTAACTGCATGTTAGAGTCAAATCTTAGGTGTTATCTGTAACATTTAACTTCCACATAATTTACAGTATAACTAGTTAAGGGTGAATAGGAAAAAAATTTAAAGCCCTATATTATATATATATATATATATATAGGTTGTGTGTGTGTGTGGGGGGGGGGGGGGGGGGGGGGGGGGCGGGGCAGAGTTGACAAACCCAAAATGAGATATCATGATAATATATTTGGATTATCCTAATCAATATTCATACAATAATATAACAAAGGCAAGTCGAAAGAAGAAATGCTTAAACAAATAAAAACCAAGGTGCCGAAATTGAAAAAGAAGTGTACTTTTTTTTAATAAGAATGGTAATGTTGTATTCATTGGAAAAGAAGGGCATCCTCACCTCTTCATCATGTTTTGCTTTTGCAATTCGTGCAACTTCTTGTTCAGCAGCCTTCAGTTCCGATAGATACTCATTGAATAAAGCCTCTCTGTCTTCATGCTTAACAGACTTATAACGAGGATCATTTCTTAAGCTATCCTTCACCTAATATCAGCAGAAAGTTGCAACTTAGGGAGGGAGGAAAGAGCATTGCGTCTATCCAACAAAAGGGGAAAAGAAAAGCTTAAAGTAAACTTTACATAGAATATTCATCAACACCAGACCAAAAAAAGGGGAAGTAGTTTTTGTCCTTAATGTTCTAGCCTTGGTGGACAGAGTTACCTGGTACCTATTGTTGGTGGGAGGTGGCAGGTATCCCGTGGATTTAGTCGAGGTGCGCGAAAGCTGGCCCGGACACCACGGTCATCAAAAAAAAAGAACCATATGAATATTGGAAATCTGAGCACAACTTCCATAGGTTTTAACGAGAGACGATACGGGACTGATTGAGTAAATAAACAATGTACAAAGAACAAATCACTTCAATCTTGTTGATTTGCAGACATGATATTCATCATCTAATTCAAATGGATACAATTTGATATTTGACTACTATTATTTTAGTTCCAGCTAGCAAGATTTTTAGTTCTACTATCCACTACGCCCTTTCTTTCAAGTTGATGCTACCTTCATTTACTAAGGAAAAAAACATTGATTTCAGAGAGCATATTCAATTGGAGCTTAAAACATAAAATTCATTAAAACACAGTAAAGTATGTTGGGAAGTGAGAAGTGTGATCTACTGAACTTATTATTTTATAAAACAAATGATGAGATATTCTGTCTTAGGGAAGTCAAATGTTAATTTGGCACTGCCCAACATAAACCTGTGCCACTTAGTTTAAAATGACGGGCTTCTTGTTTTACTTCACAAAGTCGAGGAATTATTGATAAATTTGATGACAGTGTAGACTTTGAGACCAATTGGAGTTCAACATGGCATGAGTTTTGCAGAATGTTCCACCGTATTAAGAACATGAAAGGAGGTTTGTTGAGCAAATTAAAAGGAAGTTAAAATGTAACAGAACTCGAGAAAACTAAGAAGTTGCAGGAGCCACATACTACTCTTTATAGAATTAAGCAATAAACATTATAAGTTTCAATCTTAACTAGGCATGTCAATGCAGACTAAGCAATCAATTTGCAAACAAGTAAAAATATCTCCAATGCAACTACTTATATTATATTTTCTTATCATAACATCTCAACATATAAACCTACCTTTGACCACCGCGTATTTAAAGTAATATCTCCTTGTTGTCGAAGCATGGACTTGAACTGAGATATAGCAGCAGCACGTACAGCATGAGTTTTTTCTTGAGCTGCTTTCCTAAGCTGAAGCACCCTACACAGTAAGTACAATCTTGCCTAAACAACCAGATCATATAAAAAGAAATGGAAATACATCAAATCATCCTAGAATTGCCACGAACCAAAAGGAAAAAGAACAAATCCAGCCCAGCAAAAGAATAGATACTGTAATGGCGGCAGCAATGAAGGCAAGTTGATGGTGGATGGTGGTAGGGTTAAGAATCAAGAAGAAGAAGAAGAGAAAAAAAAATTATGTTATAAAGCACTATTCACGCGTCTTTGATGGGTGTATTACACACACTATGCCATATCAGCAAAAAGTGTCCAAACAGATATCAATTTTAAATAGTAGAGGTGTTCAGTAAGTACACGGCTGGGTTGAAGTGCCTAAGTGAATTTTGTGGACAACTTTAAAGGGCTGTCAATGACTTGAGCCGTCTTTTAATCTAGGGGGAGGGGAGTACAGAAATAGTGCGTCAAAAATCAAAAGTCACTTATTAAGGCTAAGATGAGAAAAATACTAGGAAATAAACGACATTAGAGTAAGTAAACATAAACCAAGATTGAACCAGTTGACTAATACCTCTCATTCAGAAGCACTTCCCTCTCCTTTCTATTTAAGGACTCGAAGCGTGGATCATGACCCCATTTCTTTTTGAATGATTGATAATCAGTATCCTCGTTGATATCCTAGACAAAGTTCAGCAAGCAGTGTAAGCCCTAAAATTTTCATGTTCAAATAAAAAGTTCAACTTTAATTGGAAACAATTTATTCCCTTCGCCCAAAAGTGAATACTTACTTTCCAATGAAAGCTATATCATATAGTTACATTCTACCAAACTGTTTATACTGCTTTCATGATATACTCGTTTTGTCCCAAATTACCCCATAACCTTAAACTACTAGGGGTCGTTTAGTATGTTGGACAAGCGTAGATAGTCCTGGGATAAACATTTAGGGGTTGTTTGGTTGGGAACAAGTTATCCCGGGATAATTAATCCCGGGATTAGCTATCCCGGGATTACTTATCCCACCATGCATATGGGATAACTTATCTCATCACTATAGTATAAATGGTGGGATAAATAATCCCGGGACTAACTAATACCTCCACAACCAAACGCAGGATAAAATAATCCTGCATTTTATCTCGGGACTATTATACCTTATACCTCACAACAAACAACCCTTTAGTGTTGTCTTATCCCTTTTTTTGGTTACTAATCGTGGGATAAGTTATACCAGGATTAGTAATTAGTACCATGATAAGTTATCCCTGCCAGAGTATGGAATAATAGTAGTGGGATTAGTTATTCGGGATAAAACAATGAAAAATGACAAAATACCATGATAAGTTATCCCTGCCAGAGTATGGAATAATAGTAGTGGGATTAGTTATTCGGGATAAAACAATGAAAAATGACAAAATACCTTTGAGGTTCCTCAAACCCTTTTTCTACTAAATAAGGTGGAGGGTAATTTTGTGAACAAACAATTTCTTCTTAGAAATTATGCAATGCATGTTATTTTAATACAACAAACCAAACAATCAATAAGAAATAATGCCATGATAACTAATCCCAACATAACTAATCTCAGTATAACTAATCCCATCCCAGCATAACTTGTCTTCAAAACAAACAACCCCCTATAGTTTAGTCAAGCCAAGTAGCAATTAGACATTTAACTACCTTAAGCAAATTAAGATTTAATCGTGCCAAGAAGAAATTAGACATTCCACTGTAACAGAAGAACTAGTAGAAGAATATTGTGAGATTACATCTGAAAAGAACTAAAGAGAGCTTAGTAACAAGATAAACCTCCTTTGCTTCTTCTAGTAATTGCCTGAAGCCCTCCACTGCAGCCTTCTGCGCTGCCCGCTTCTCCTTTCTTTCTTCATCTGCACGTGTCTTGACATAATGCTCAAACAGAGCTTTTCTAGCACTGTAACTTGGAATAGCCTGGACAGGGAACCCCACTATTTAGGAAGGTAATGAAGAAAGCACCATAAATAAGAGATGGAAAAAACAACTGGTAACATGGTTATGCATGAATGATCATATGGTAGCTCTGAACCTGGAAGAGGATATACATATTACAATATTTTATGATGAATAGACCATCTAGTTACTCCCAGAACAAGTGAAGTGATCTCAGAAAGTTATTAGCTTGCAGATAATCAATGTCAATAATGTATTTTTGTTAGAATGTCCCACATTAGTTGGGAGTATGGATTGTAGTCTCCCTATGTGGTATTTGACAACCCTCATCTTACGAGCTAGTTTTTGAGTTTGAGTTAGGCGCAATGTCCATTTTCTTAACATGGTACCACCGTGTCAAAGCCAGTCACATCCTATTCTTGGTTTATCCAATGTTCGGTTGTTCTACATTAGTTGAAGGTATGAGTGGTGATCCTCTTAAGTCTTATCTATGAACCAAAAAGCTCATCAGCCCATATCAATCAAGGGGAAAGTGCACAATGTCACCTGGTTTGTTACCAGAAAGACCTTTTGGAAAAAATAATCTACAGCAAACTGAAATTGATGGTGTCTTTCATGATATAAGGGAAAGGATGCACTTCTCTAATTAGGCAAACAATGCATGCGTAAAAGCTTCTCTAAAGAAGGAAAAGGTAATTTCATGTTTTAGAGCAGTAGAGTCTATCTTATGAACATCTTTCACTTTGCAACAAAAACAAAGAAAATGCATTACTTATCAGTTTGAAAATCCGAAAGTCTCTATGTCATCAGTTTGAAATGGAGGCATATACAAGGCTACAACTACAAGTTTTGATTATAATGCTATTTGTATACTGTTTGCAACTGAGATGCTCTTTCTTCATACGAGCACACACTGTCCTTGGGAACAATGAAATGTTAAAATTTTCTGGGATCCTCCTCCTCGCATCCTTTTAAAGCAACAAACCTCATCTTACTCCCCCCCCCCTTTTTTTTCTTTTGGGGGGTAGGGGTGAATAGGCCTCATCTACCATAAAGAATAGGAATATATTTCGAGGGCCCATTTTTCATGTAACTTGCTGCTTCCTAGAGATGGTTGTCCTCCCTCCACATATACATCTCTTCTAATCTCACTTTTAAAATTTGATTTGTACCTTTCAAATTTTGCCTACTTTGAATGACAAATAGCTTTTGACAGAAAAAAAAAGGACCTTAGTTAAATGGATAATAAACCAAAGTCTGAACCACCCAGTACCTACGCATTGGATTCCAGTTACATTTACCACATACAACCCGAAAAAGCACTGCAATTCCTTGAGGATGGAACTCATACATTGCCAAAAGGCCACTCAGTAGGCAGACGCAGCAAACTACAGACAATTAAATTCATAAAAATAAGCTCATGCAGTCTAGGAGATAAACCTGTCTTTTAGGAGTGAAGAAAAGGCCACTAAGTCCCACATAAAGTCTTTAGTTTCAACGAACCTTAAAGCGCGGATCAAACACTATCTTTGGTAATTCCTTCTCCCACTTTGAGAATGGTGCTACTCCACGTTCCTTCAGCATCTCCTGGAAATTTCACACGCATGGGAAACATTTAGACCAAAAAGGGAAAGACTCACCAAGCAACGATTCAACTGAAAGCAAGGGACAAAATGATGGCATGCCCAAACACCATTATTAGAGTACTTGCAGCAAAGAAGCTAACAGAACAACAATAAAGGAACCACTGGATAGTGTTCAAAGATTAGTCCAAGTATAATGAACTACAGAAGGATATACTAATCAAAAAAATACAGAAGGATAATACTTATCCCACAAAATATATATATATATAGAACCACAGAAAGATATAACTAAGACAATTTTCCAGCTTGTGCAACCCCCTAAAGAGTGAAGTACAACTACTTATACCATCATAAACCACAAGCATATTCATGAAAGTAAAAAGTTTATTTTGTATCAGGTTGTTAAGCCATTTTACCTGCTGTCTTTCCCGTGTGTCTTCCAAAACAAATAGTTAGTTCCATCTCCTACCGTCAATATATGGAAGCATGTTATTTCTCTCACCACTTACCAGATGTTACCCACACTGCACCACCACATTGCAGCCCCATTCAAAGTCCAAAAAAGGGCAGTCAAGTGCATTAACCTCCCACCATGTGCAGGCGGAGGAAGGCCAGTGCACAAAGACCCATATGCTGCAGCTAAGTCAACGTACACCAAAATTCACACTCTATAATTCTATTCTCCTCCCTATGAAATCTCCATTTTCCAAGTAGCGCTAGGTTTAAAATTAAAATTCAGATTTCTTAATTACCAATCTGTCATTAGGTATAGTCCAGCACTCCAATCTTATCGATTATCACTCTCTCCTGTCGGACACGTGTCTCCACACATGGTGAACACTCAAATTGCTTTTTCACTGATAAAGAAACAGAAGCAGTTCATTTAGGAAGCCAGAAAAATTACACAGCTATTACATAACAAGCTTTTGCTACAAAGAACTAATAGCTCATGTATCAAACTGCACTGAGTCTAAATGAGAGGTTAAGGACAAAAGAAAGAGTGGACCACATCAGAGAGAGTTCGAATAATGTTCACTACACCACATATAATCTTACAAATTGATTGAAACAAAAAAGTAACACACAAAAAGAGAACTGTACACAGGAAATAAACAAACAGTGGAAGTACAATATGGACACCTGTAAATGCATCTCAGATTTTCAGAAAAAGGTCATACACATAGAAGCTTTGTGGGGTCTTTACAAAAAGCAAGGGAGTAAACAGAAAGTTGGAATTCTAAACCTTGGAATATTAAGTTCACTAAGAAAGGCTTTAGTAATTTGTGGTGGGTTGACGCTAATAATTCAAGAAACTACGCTATATCTAAAAGGAGGTGTAAATTTAATCGCTTCCACACCATGGCAAATCATGTATTGGAAGGAACATTGATGCAGGGTTCATAGCAAAAGTTCTAGAAGACAAAAGGTTTTTAGTGCTAGCACTGGGATGTAGGTGAAAAGGCATGGGCCAAGTCTTACTTTCTTCCTAACAGCAAGTTAGAAACCAGTACCTAGAACATACTAGTATCAAAATAATTGTTTGCGCAAAAAGTCAAAACAAACTATAAATATAAACAGTACTTGTGTATGCATAAAACTTATGTAGGCCATAAAATCATGGGGAAAAAAAAAAGAAAACTAGACTTGCTTATGAAGTAGCAAAAATCTCCAAAAGAGACCTTGAATCGGATGACACACTCCTCTTTGGTTGGTACACTCTCATCATCCTCTGAATCTGAAGAGGATTCGGACAAATTGCCATTGTCATTAGCTTCTTTTGACTTCTCTTTGCTATTTTCTTTTTGTGGAGCTCTGGTTGTAGATTCAAGTGCTTTTGATCCATTTACTTCGGATGATATTACTCCTGACGAGGCTGGGGTTGGTGAAGAAACAGCAGGCAGAGCACCAGAGTCCATTAACTTCTTTTTTACAAGATCTAAAGCAGAAGATCCTGGAACTAATGAAGGTCTTAGAGTTATCGCATCACGACCACCAGTACTAACCGCAGGAATGCTCAAACTAATAGGAGCAGATCCTTTTTCAGTTGACTCGTTAACATTCAGTGTTGATGGTGATTGAGCCTGCAAAGCATCAGCATCATGCTTCTTTTTCAACTCTGACACCTCATTAGGAATTTGCCAGCTGCTTAACTGGGAAGAAGGCATACAAGGAGAAAGGACATTAGAAAAAGTAACTGCTCGTCTGCTACATTGACAATCTTTGAACTAATACACCAAAGTAATCAGGGCTATAATGTACAAGTCACTTTTATCATTAAGGACCTATATATTTTGTTCTTTTTTTTTTGATAAAGTAAACAATTTTATTAATAATAGGAAATCTCCATATACAAACAATATATCAGAAAATCTGTAACATAATACGATTTCTATGTACGACAGCCAATCTCTACAAACTAGAGCTTCATTAGTGCACAACAAGAAACTACGAATGGGAGGTCATTCCTCAAATATAAATAGTCATTCTTCATCCCTTCAAAAGCTCTTTTATAACAGAGAAATCCCTGTCTGTCCCATACTCCCATTACCCCTCTGCACTTAAATACGAGGCTATTATTGCACGGTTTAAACTCGTGACATGCGGCTATGCGCTTTTACCATTACACCAAAGCCCTCTCCCCCCCCGGGGGGGGGGGGGGGGGGGGTACTTTCTTGTATCATTTGAAGTAAGAAATACATGGATTAAATTTATTTGAAAGAAACAAATGGATTCATCTGAGACTGAGACTATGCTTGCAAAAATAATGTTGTAGATAACACTTCTGGTAAGGGAAGAAAGAACATTTAACATGATTTGATAGACTAATTTAGACCTCAGACCAAACTTACATTAGACCTCAGAGCATTCTACACAAAAAAAAAGCATGACAATGAAACAAATGAATGAGTGTAAACCTCTTCTAATAAAACAGAAGGATGTTTATAGGAAAAAGAATAAGCTGATTGACCATACCTTTGTTTTTGTATTATAGTAGTATTTTTGTCCATCATTAGTAGCAACCAATCCCCAATCTGTACCAGCCAACTTTTCCCTGATTGTAAGTGAAGAAGTTGGAATGGTTAGTTGAGCTGGTAAAGCTTGCTTCAGTATTAAAGATGCTTCCAAATAAGAACCAACACAGATCAATTAACATTTGCTTATGAAAAGAAGCCTCCATCCAACACAAACTGAGATAACGAAAAGGAAAAAGGCCTAGAATATCAAGCAATAAACTCATCATAAAATAGATTTCCACAATGAAACATGAGTGGTGAAACTCCTAAGGAACAACTGCTACTCTGACAAGAAGAACAGGGTTGTATTCTGACACCAGACAGGCATGAATGACACAAGAGAAGTATACTCCTTACTGATATCCTGTCCAAATTTTTCTGGCCCCTTCACGAGACAACCTAGGCTTACACTGTCAACCAAATCTTCTCGACTATGACACTGTTTCAGTTCTATGACAGAGACTCAGAGAGAATTCAACTCGATGTAATCCTTCCTTCCAACCTATGTAGAGACACCCATACCAGGATTGAGTAGATAAAGAAACCGACTTCATATCCAATTATAAGGGATATCTCTCTTGCATATTGTTGTTCACGTAATTAGAAAGGCAAGTAATGAAGTTTGATGTATATGCTAATTACTGGCGTTGCTCTAAGAAAAAAATAAATAAAATTCAAGTCTCAGTTCAAGAGGTACACTTGCTTAAGACTTGCTCTAGGATCTTGCCGAACCATGAAGTTTAACACTGTGCTTTGATTAACAAGGATAAAAGTTACCTATAACTAGCTATACTTATCTTACTTGAGGCTTGTATTTAACCTTTTTGCTGGACATTTTTTTGATTTTGATAAGAATGTTTTTCTGCTGAACATTCTCTTTGCTTGGTCGTATCAATTTTATTCCATTGGATTTCAAATCAAAATGTGTCTTTCTGAAACTAGAATGCATACTTTATATATGGCATGAGAAAGAAACAAAGGAGAAGCATCATGAGCAGACACTCGCAAATCATGAATCCTAAAAATCTGAGAATGCAAGAAGCAGCACATTATTCTCTAGAACACAATGGTATATTGAGCTCACGAACAGATTCTTTTCTCCATATTATCCACAATCATTCATTTCCAGTTGATGGGTAATCTTTTCCAATAGGCTACAAAGGCTATGGATCCAGTATTATTTGACCAAGATCAAAAGTGTTCACCAACATAAATTTAAAAAGGGGCAATTTCATGAACCTCCCAGCCCTAGCATATAAAGTTCTGGTAAAATATTTATATTATCGATATGGGTGTTCCAATAGATCACCACTTTTGCTTGTGCGCTTGAAGAACATCACATGTATGCAAATATTACTTAAGCAGTCAGACTATGTAGAATAAGTCATTAGATATGAGAGTGCATTCGCATGAATAAAAATCTACCCTCAGTCCCAAACAAGTTGGGGTCGGCTATACTATATGAATTTTCACTCACCATGTTACTTCATTTAATACAATATAATGAATTTATTTAGAAGCACAAATACAATAGTACAAGTCAAAAAGTTATTATACTATTGAAATTTACCATGAAACAGGAGTTGGCTGTGCAGTTACTTTGCCAGGCTGCACCAGAACGGAAAAAACACCATTGTCATGTGCTATGAAAGATAATGGATATGCATGGATAAGTAAAATGCGTGAATAATGAAGACAATAAGCTTTAATAGATAGAGAGGGAAAATAGTGGCAAACTACGTCATAGCCATAATCATTGTAGTTAATTTTGCTAGCAATGTTACTATAGACAATGCAATTAAAATTTCTAGCACAACCCTGTAGCCAAATTAACCGTAACCAAGCCAAAAAATGATCATCTCAGCGAAAGTTCCAAACTCTCTTTTTTTTTTAGAAAGGTAACTTGTATTATAAACAATGGAATACTAAACTCTTGCTTATTCTAAACTAAAACTACGATAGTCATCACCAAAGAAGTCAATAAACTGTGGATGGAGAAGTTCATTGGGATTTGAGGTTTAGGAGGAACTAGCAAGACTAGGAGATCGCAGAGTTCCAGAGTTTGATGGAGTTGCTCCACAGACAAAATATCTCACAGTTTAGCCTTGGGCTGAGGGTAATAATGGTGTCTTCCTTTTTTTCTTTTTGATGAAGTAAGTAGATTGAGTTAAAGGCATCAAGAAGATGCAAGCGTTACAAGGATAGATCAGTTAAGCTCACAAAAACAAGGATATAAGGTGTCATCTTTGTAAAGTCTTATTATGAGAAGCTACTAAGTAGGGAGGAGGCGAACTTTCCTCATCTCTCGGTATGGATTCCTAGGTTACCTAGTTGCTTCTTAACCTGGCTAGTAGCGAGGGGGTGATTCTAACGGGTGAGAATTTGAGGAAGAGGAAAATTACAAGTGTTAGTTGGTGCTTCATGTGTAAAAATCGGGACAAAATATGGATCACCTCCTCATGAGACAAAGAAGATCTAGAAGAGCTATGAGCTCTTCTATTAAACAAAATGTGAAGAACTGTGTGCTAGTGAAAGCATTTAGACAGAGACATGACCTATTATCTTGTAGAATTGTAGTACTAGATTGCCATTATCTTTTGAAATGAAGGAGACACCTATTAATTATGCACCTACTTAAAGCTCAAAGACAGAAAGTAATATACCTACCTCTCCCCTGAAGCCAGCAGGTTTCTCATAAGTAGATTCTCCTGTTAAAGAATTGTAGTAGTATATTGCTCCAGTTTCAGTTCGGTGAGCTGTCCAGGTCTCCGGTTGTTCACTGGTTGAAGCTTCTTGTTTTGTGTCAGCATCATTTACATGCTTACCACTATCTGAAAGGGAGAAAAAAGAAATAAAATGTCATATGGTGTGAAATAAAGAATGGATAAATAGCAAGGATATTGAAAAAAAAGATTCTTCTTAGCAGGGACTATATGCATACCAACTCCAGGAGATAACTCTGGCAGCAACCCTGAAGCATGGGTTGACTGGCTAGCAGTAGTCGACACTCCAGGTGGAGCTGCCACTGGGGCAACACCAGGAGGTCGAGTGTCGGGCAATGTCACTGAAGAGAGTGGCGCACCAGTAGCTGACAAAGGAAAGGGAATGGCAAAACCTGCAGGATATGATGGAAATGGTGGTCTTAGCATGGTAGTGCCAGGTGAAGGCTGCAACCAAGGTCCCTGGTGAGATGGAGCCATAGGAGTTGGAGAAAGATAGGGAGAATATGTTTGTTGCTGAACAGGTGGATTGGCCAAACCATGAACAGGCGGCACATTGGGCCTTAAGGGTAGAGAAGGACCTCCGGGTGAGGCTGCAGCAGTAGGATTGGAAGATGAAGGTATAGCTGGACCAAGACCAGGAGGACCAGGCGTAACAGGACTTCTAGGAACTCCTGCTGGAACCTGAAATTGAGGTGCGAGGGGCATTCTAATTATATTTGGAGAGCCCATATGAGATGTTGGAAATGCAGTTGCCGAAGAACCAGAACTCATATGACCGGCCTGTGAAACAGACTGCATGACAAAAGTTGCAGAAGTCATTCCTCCTGTTTCCTGTGCAACGTCTAACCTTCTATGCTGCAACTAGAATAAGACCACCAATCAGTTGTGAAGTCATGATTAATTGTTTCAATTGCTCACAATAGAAAATGCTCTGCCTTCGGTTTATATATATTAGACCAGTCTTTAACAGGCATAAGCAATGCTTTAAACTTCAAGAGACACAGCATTTTAGTAACACATACTGGTTTCATTGTTTGATCTGTCTGCACCATCTGAGGACTTCCATTGTAAGATAAGTTTGAACCACTAAACAGGGGGGCTGCAGCTGCTGTAGTTCCAGGTATGAATGAGCTCAACCTTGTGGACACCAGCGGAAGTGGAGGCTGCAATGATGCTGCAGGAGATGCATTCTTTACATCCACAGACTGATCAGGAGCAACAGGCTGCCACAAACAGATAGGTCTTGTCAGACACGGGCCAGCGCCAGCAAAAGGAAAACTTTCTAAAAAAATAGCACTCTCTCAAAGACACATGGGAGAAGCTTTTACCCTTTTCTAATGAAATTTATTACTTTATCAAAAAAAAAAAAAAAGACACATGGGAGAATCCTAAGTGGGCGTTTGGCCATGAGAATTTTTCACTATTTTCCGGAAAATTATTTCACTTTATTCATAAAATGGTGTTTGGTCATACAAATTCCAAATACAACTTGGAGTTGTATTTGGAAAAGTGAAAACACCTAAAAGGTTGTTTTCACTTTTTTCCATCTTACTATTTCACTTTTTAGATATTTTAAACACATTAAATTCTAAAAAGTCTTTCCAAAAAGGTATGACCAAACACAACTCCAACTCCAAAAATTCCAAATAAAGTGAAAAGTTTTTGGTTTTCTTGGCCAAACGCCCACTTAAAATCCATGAATACAATTTTCATAATTAAAGGGAAGGTCAATTGCTGCAAATGAATGACTTGAACTTCCTAAACAAGATTAAGACTTCGACAATGCAAAATCCCAAATACAACAGTGCAACCCTCACACTCGCCAATAGCAGCGGATGAGGGGAGCAAAGAATAAAAGATATTTCAAAGCAGCCCTTCATAGAATACTACACAAAAAGATTCCAAAAGAAAGCAATGTATTGTCTTTAGAGTTGATTAAAGCTAAATCACACCTATACATACTCATAGCTTCATAGGAGAAATCACATAAATGAACTTTTACTAAAATATGGCACCAGAATGGTAAAAGCATAAAGCAAACAGGATTTCTAGCATTCTTGATTAGTTAAATCTTATATCTTCTTAACCGATGCCCAAAAACATTCAAAACCAATAAGTACCTTATGTAGATTAGAATTCTTTAAATGTCCTTGTAAAGTTTCTATGTAATTTGATATTTGATAATAGACAGCAGTTATGCTCTTCCTGAATTGTCGGATGCAATTTTTTATTTTTTTTTGATGAAGTTGTTGTATTGAAAAGCATCAAGAAGATGCATAAAGCTTTACAAAGAAAGGTTTAAACTCCTTAACACTGCAAAAAAACTAATAGGTCGGATGCAATTCTAACCATATGAAATCCCAGGTACAATCCCAGGTAGCTAACTTCAGTTAAACTCTGATAATTGCAAATTACAGGGTCAAGAATTCAACTTCAGCTTCAGGCTTTTCACAAGCAGATCAATGTTAGTTTTCCCATTGGACAGTTACCTGGTCTAATATACCACATGTTACACAAACTGGCCACTACAATTCGCATGGCCACACAATTGAAAACAGTAGTTGACAACTAGAAGTGGAATCTTCCCCAAAGTATCCACTGACTACATGTAACACATTCTGATAATACACATCAGCAAAAATGTATGATGTAATATTACTGTCATCAATCAAAAGAAACTAACCCTCAAGGTGCTAGACGAGAACTGTAGGCCACTGGAGAAATTGTTATCAGTTTGTGAAATGTTGTATGAAAATGAAGAGCCAACATTTGCAGACTGGCCAGGAATGGGAGGTTGGAGTGATGCAGAAGAACCTGAAGAAGTTGATGGAATGGCCTACAACAAAAGCCAAGTCATTCAAAGTCTCTCCAGATGAACCATTGTATCTCCAAAAACATAAAATGTAAAGATTGACTAACAGGACTTGAAGATGACTGTTGAGAGCTTCCAGAAGGGACACTAGCATTTATATAAGAGAAAGAAGCCCGACCAACACTATATCCAGGAGGGGGGATAAATTTCCCTTGGGCAGCTTCCTGAGTTGAATCTGCATTTGGAGTTGAAGAGCTTGTAGTTGGTTCTCCAGTAGCTGAACTCATGACAGATGTCTGTGAGCTTGAAGACTGCAATTCCTGGGGCAGCCAAGCCGGGGATGCCATTTCACTGCAAAAATATTTGGAAGAAATAAAAACCGTGATCCTCTACTGCTGCTTCTTTGAGATAGTTTTTTTGCTTTCATCTATTTGGTTGGCGTGTCATATTTTATTTCGAATTTATGTATTTGTAGTTTTTTCATTATCAAAAAAATGTTTATTTCAAATATAAGAGAGAGAGAGAGAGAAGTTGCAGGAAAAGATTAAGGTCTTCTATCATAATGGAATGCAATGACAAAGGAAATACATATCCACTTAAGAAGAAACTCCCTCTTCTGCAGGATGATGGTTACTTTCGGTTCCCTAGAGTTAAACTAATTCATATTATTTCAGGAAACATTTTGAAATGCAACGGTATGCAACTTGTAATAGTTTCTACAAAGTTTCCAAGTCTCTAAAAACATATTCTTAAAGAGAAATTAGATGTGGATCACACATAAAATTGCCCAAATTGACCCTTGAGAAGTAAAAAACACAAATTAAAACGGAAACAAAATGATTCCCATTAACATACTACTCACCAATATCTCATTATCTCTTACTTTTGCAATTTAATGGTAACTATTGACAACTGTGAAGATGAATGCTTGTTATAATCAACTTTTTTTATTTTTTTTGATAGGATTTCACTATCAACCGTACTAGTGGAAAGTATATGGGTAAACATTTTGTGTAGAAGGGAAACAATAGTTACAGTTTGGATAGACAACTAGAGAAGGAGAGAGGCAGTCATAGCCAAAATAAAAGGAGAAAAATCACATGTAATATTGTTTTACAGCTAATTTTAAACTTTCTTTATTCATTTTGATCAACTTATCTTCGTGCGGACAAAATGAACATTCTTCCTGACGTGTTTCCAACTTTGCTTCCATCTACATTTCCAAATCTGATCTAAATTGATCAATGGAAAAAAAATTCCATTTTTTTATCTAGGGACAAACACCTTACTCCCACCGGGGTCGTTTGGTAGTGTGTATAAGAATAGTACTGAATAGGGTGTATTAGAAATGCAGGAATTAGTAATGCGGGGATTAGTTATGTTGGGATTAGTTATGCTAAGCTTATTTCTTATCAACTGTTTGGTGTGGTGTATTAAAAATAACATGCATTGATAATTTCTAAAAAAATTATTTGTTTACAAAAATACTCTCCACATTTTTTAGCTTTGAGGGACTTCAAGGGAAATTTTGTCTTTTAACTATGCTTATGCATGTATTAATAGTCTTGGTAAAGCTAATACCATGATTTGCTATATATTAGTTATACATAGGATAATACCAAATAGAGGGTATAACCACTAAAAACTAATACTTGTATTAGTTATACATAGGTTAAAAAAGTGTACCAAACAAGGCAATAATAATACCAAAGCTAATATATGTATTATTTTCCCTAATACATCCTACCAAACGACCCAACAATGTCAAAAATTTAGGGTACATATTTCACATGTACCTAGGTTAAGATTGCAGTTTCAGAATCCTACACAGCTTAAGTTGACGCCCTCAAATATACCACATTACCACATATTTTACGTTTCTCTTTTGTATGCCTGCAAGAGTTATTAACACAATGGAGAATACAATGAGAATTCTCTTATGGGAAGGGAAGGAAAAGAAATTTCACTTAGTAGAATGGAAAAATATTGTCTCAAGGGTTTCATTACCCTATTTTCTGCACAAGCATAACAGAAGTTTAACTTTGTTTTTTAAAGTCAGAAGCTTACTTCTTCCCCGCCTCTTTTTTCTTTCTCTCGAATTCAATTTATGCATTCTAATGTTCTATATCTATATTATCTTTATATTATATGTATACGAATCAATCAATTAATTGAGCCTCAAATTTGAACTAGTTGAGGTCAACTGTACCAGTTCTCTATATCAATTCCTTCTATTTGGACCCCCTATTTTATAATGGTGATGTACAGGTTAGCTTGCACGCACATCAACTATTTTATCACGTAAATGTTACCTCCACCAACACAAGTATCGGTAACTCTGTCCACTAAAACTTGGCAAATGGCAAGAAATTAATAGTGATGTTTGTCTCTATTGAGATTTGAACCATGGTCTCCAATGTTTGCACCCACTTCATTGACCACTAGGTCGCACCACAGATGCACTATTTGGGCCCCATTTTTTCCACTACTAACCAATTAGAAATTACTAGTGTCACTTTCATTAATAGCATGCATATAGCCTTGAGAACCATAAAGGCATATGACTTAGAGATACAACATAAAGCATGTAAAATATAACAAAAAGAGATGTGGTTTGGGCACCGCTATTAGCCCAGTTAAACGACATTATTAACAGTACTAAGCAAGTGAAATACAAAATAAAGCTCCATGTCTGATATTTAATTCCTCCATCCCTCTTTTTCCTCTCTATCAATTTGAAAAAATGCTATGAATTTAAATATAAAGTTCCATATCTAATATTTTATTCCTTGACTCGGAATTAGTTCAGGTCGGCTACATGAGTCATCTATATTCTTCCACTCTATTCAGGTCTATTTTTATATTAATTGCATATGAAACTGGAATTGTAAATTACTCCTGTCATGTTACATTAACAGAGTAGAAAAATGAGAACTGTTATAGGGCAACAGCTGGGAGATGCAACATAAAGTAGAGAAATAACAACCTGAGCTGTCTTTGGAGAACCATTGAAGTCCAGTAACTGAATGTTAAGATTACAGTACTAAGTGAGCGAGCTTAATTCTTTATGTGGGGATGAGAAGAACCTAATTGAGCCTTTTTTTACCGTAGCTCATCAATCGATCAATCAACTACGCCTCATCTCGAACTAGTTGGAGTCCTACATGTCCATTCCGTTTCATTCGAGCTTATTTCCTCCTAACACTGGCAATTAATTTAAACTAAGGCCAATAGGGTGTTTCCAAAATCATACACATCCTTCTCATTAGGTAGGGCATACCAGGTCTCCTAACAAACACTATGAATTTGAGGGCTTTACCCAATTTCACCAACACCCATTTCCAGTCCCACAGCTAGGTTTATAGTACCTATGTTCAAAAACCTATGGCCGTATGACAAATGCATATATGTTGCCATTCAAACTCAAGCGTTGGCCATTGAATAGAAAGAAAAAAAATGATAAGCGGAAACATACAGCAAGATAGAGAGAGTGAGAAATAAATGAGAACCATAAGGGCAACAGCTTGGGGATGCAAAATAAAGCACAGAATAATAACCTGAACTGTGTCCAGGTGCTCCAGTGCCAGGGTATCAAACTTACAGTTCTAAGTAAGTTAACTTAATTCTTTATGTGAGAATGCTCAAAACCTAATGAAGCTTTTTTTACCCTAGCTCATCAATCAATCAATCAACTACGCCTCATCTCGAACTAGTTAGAATCCTACATGCCCATTCAGTTTCACTCGAGCTTATTTCTTTCCAAAACTGCCAAAAGGGGTTTCCAAAATCTTACACATCATTATCATTATGTAGGGCACGCCAGGGCTCCTAAACAAACACTATGGATCAAAGAGCTTTTACCCAATTTCACCAACACCCATTTCGAGTCCCATAGCTAGGGTTATAGTAGTTATACTAAAAACAACTATGGCCATATGACGAATGCATATCTGTTGCTATTCAAGCTCAAGCTTGAAGATGTTGGTCATCGAATTGAGAAAGAAAAAACTATAAGCGGAAACATAAAGCGGGATAGACAGTGAGAAAGGGTACTAATTGAGCTTCTTCTTCTTCTTTTAACTGTAGCTCATCAATCAATCAATCAATTAACTACGCCTCATCTCGAACTAGTTGGAGTCCTACATGTCCATTCAGTTTCACTCGAACTTATTTCTTTCCAACCCTGCCAATTAAGGGGGTTTCCAAAATCTTTCACATCATTCTCACTATGTAGGGCATGCCAGGTCTCCTAAGCAAACACTACGAATTAAAGAGCTTTTACACAATTTCACCAACACCGATTTCCAGACTCCAGTCCCATAGCTAGGGTTATATTACCTATACTAAAAAACACCTATGGCCATATGACGAATGCATACCTGTAGCTATTCAAGCTCAAGCATGAAGATGCTCGTCATTGAATAGAGAAAAAACTATAAGCGGAAACATAGAGCGGGATAGAGAGAGTGAGAAAGGGTACTAATTGAGCTTTTTTTTGTCCACCAAGGCTAGAATAGGTATCAGGTAACTCTGTCCACCAAGGCTAGAATAGATGGGAAGAAATCACCGAGTGTTTTTGTCTCTAGTGGGAATTGAACTTGAGACCTCATAGTGCTCAACCCACGTCATTGGCCACTAGGCCACACCCTTGGGTGCGAGAGTGAGAAAGGGTACTAATTGAGCTTCTTTTTTACCGTAGCTCATCAATCAATCAACCACGCTCATCTCGAACTAGTTGAAGAGTCCTACATGTCCATTCAGTTTCACTCGAACTTACTCATTTCCAACACATGGCAATTAAGGGGGTTTCCAAAATCCCATGCCAGGGATCCTAAACAAACACTAGGAATTAAAGAGCTTTTACACAATTTCACGATTACCCATTTCGAGTCCCATAGCTAGGGTTACTGTAGTTATACTAAAAACACCTACGTCCATATGAAAAATGCATTGTCCATTCCGCTCTATAAGCGGAAACATAGAGCAGGATAGAGAGAGTGAAAAAAAGGTTACTAATTGATCCTTTTCTTCACCGCAGCTCATCAATAAATCAATCAATCAACTACACCTCATCTCGAACTAGTTAAAAGTCCTACATGTCCATTCAGTTTCACTCAAAGCTCATTTCTTTCCCCTAACAAACATTACGAATTAAAGAGCTTTTACACAATTTCACCAACACCCATTTCCAGTCCCATAGCTAGGGTTATAGTACCTATACTTAAAAAAAAAAAAAAAAAAAAAAAAATATGTCCATATGACGAATGCGTAAACATAGAGCTCAAGCATAGAGAGAGAGAGAAAAGGTACCTGGGAATACGAAGAGTGAGAAGAACTGAGCGATTGGTGCGAGAGAGAACAGGGCAAGGAGCATTTAACCAAGCACCATGAATTATGAATATGCTTATGAAACAAAAAAATAATTAGGCAGAACTTGCAAAGCTCAAATTAGGGCATGTTCTGATTAACAACAATATATGATAAAAAGCCTGTTTGGATTTGTTTAAAAAAAATAATAATAGTTTTTAAGCAATGTGATTAAAAATTGAAAATAAGTGTTTATAAATAAGTAGATAAGTGTTTGGACAAAAAGTGCTGAAATTGAAAAAAAAATTGTTAATGTGTTTGGTAAACAAGTTCTGTTAAGCACTTTTTTGTTGTAGGAGAAAGGGAAAAATGGAGAAGCGGGATGAGAATGAGAGAAAAGAGAGTACTCTCGTATATTTTAGGGCTGACAAATGAGAGTAGTGTTGGAATTAGGGAAAATTATAAGGAATAAAAAGATAAATGTGTTGGTCAAATTTAAAAAGAATTTTAAGCTGAAAGCAAAAAACTGGGGGGTCCAGCTTTTAACTTTTTTTAATCAGTTTTTACTTTACCAAACACCTGAAAAAACTAAAAAAAACAAATTTTATTCCTATCCAAACAGGCTCAAAGTATATTTTTTTTCTCTATTTACTAAAGAATGTCAATAGAAATATAAATCAAATATCATGAATATAAAAGGCAACCCTATATACTAAATTTGGGGTCCGAGAAATGGCCGAATCATAAAGTTTATCTTATATTTTTGCAAACCATAAGAGGTCGTTTGGTAGGTGGTTAGAGTTATACAGGTATTAGTAATGTAAGCATTAGTTATGAGAGAATCTATGTATTATTTATGAAGGTCTTTGTTATGCAAGGATTAGTTATACATGTATTACTTATTCCACCTTCTATCTTGCATAATATAATACATAGATTCCCTTATAACTTATACATGTATTAGTTATACGAGTTTCTAAATTATAAATCAAATACCGTATTAATTTTATACATGAATAATTTACCTTCTAATCAACTATCAAACATGGTATTACTTAGAGACAATGCACAAATACCCCCTTAAACTATACTCGAAGTTGTTATGACACACCTACACTTTACAGGGGTCCTATTACCCCCTAAACTCACTTTTTCTGTATTTTTGTGCTCCTTTTTGCTTACATGGCTGCCAAGTAGCAGAATATTTTTGTGCTCCTTTTGTGCTGACTTGGCAACCATGTCAGCACAAAAGGAGCACAAAAATATAGAAAAAAATGAGTTTATGGGGTAATAGGACCCCTGTAAAGTTTAGGTGTGTCGTAGCAACTTCGGGTATAGTTTGGGGAGGTACTTGTGCATTATCTCTATTACTTATGCAGAATTTAATACATGTGTAACCCACATCCAAACCAGCTACCAAACGACCCCTAAGGTTTATCTTGCATTTTTGCAAAAGGTTATTTTTACGGCTTAAACCCGTGATCTCCTGATCACGTGACAATAACTTTACCAGTTAGTTCAAGCCTCCCTTTTAAATATCATGAATATGCTTATACAAATTTAAAATAATGAAATACGTACTTAAATTTTCACATGGATCTAGGGTTATGGAAATGACTAAAAGCCAACAAGTAATTAACACCTAATGTCCCAACTCCAAAATCAATTATGCTACTTCTAATGAAACTAAATTAATTTTAACATTTTGAGCAGTAACTAGTAAGTCAACGATATTGAATATCAAGCTAGAAGGAATTAGTTATCTTTCCTTTGGTATGATTCAAATTATTTTTTTTGGATATTTAATTTTATTAGACTAGTTCTTGAGGCTCATGTGATCTGAATATTTTGTCTTTGTTTGATTTTATTTTACGCTAATATAAAATAGTGATATTGAATATCAAGCTACAATGAATTAGTTATCTTTTTTTTGGTATGATTTAAATTATTTTTTTTGGATAGTTAATTTTAGTAGACTAGCTCTTGAGTCTCATGTGATCTGAATACTTTGTCTTTGTTTGATTTTATTTTACGCTAATATAAAATAGTGATATTAAATATCAAGTTACAATGAATTAGTTATCTTTCCTTTGGTATGATTCAAATTATTTTTTTGGGATATTTAATTTTAGTATACTAGTTCTTGAGGCTCATGTGATCTAAATACTTTATCTTTGTTTAATATTATTTTACGCTAATATAAAATAGTGATAGATTTCTATTTTTATTGTCTTTTATGATCCCTTAATTCATCATTTGTCCACCAAGACTAGAACAAATGGAAAGAAACACCTAGTGTTTTTTTATCTCCGTACACCAAGACTAGAACAAATGGAAAGAAACACCTAGTGTTTTTTTATCTCCGTTGAGTTTTGAAACTGAGACCACAGGCCTCGTGATTCTTTAACCCACTTCATTGACCACTAGGCCACGCCATTGAGTGCATAGTCCTACAGAACTATGGATCGTATTGTGTTCTAATTTCTACTTGAGCCTCTTACATGATCTTTTTAGAAAAATGATGAAAATTAATCGGATCGTACAATATTGAAGAAAATTGAGATGATGGAACAACTTCAAATAATTTAATTTAGGTTATACAAAATGAATAGCCGAAAATTTCAACTCCTCGATCGATCTTATCCAACAAGACCATCATTTGACGTGAGAATAGCATGTGAATATATGATTCTTTAACTTCATTTAATTTTTAAAGTTAACTCATGAATCTGTGAATTGTTTAAATTCATATGAAAAGATCACCATTCATTCTCTCAAACGATGTAAAACTCAATATATTACATCATAGAAATATCACTCTAGAGTTGGAGAACTCGTGAACCAAGTATTAGTTGAAAATACATTGGGATAGCTTACGACTCAAGTAGCATATACCATTAACTAATAATGATTTGAAAGAATGGGAAGTGTCTAAATTCATATTACCTTCTGTTGGAGCAAGAATGCATTTTAATATTAAAATAATATTATTAATTTGTATTAGTTTGTGATAGAATGTGGTCATTAATTATTATTTTTTTGTAACTTTTAGAATCACTAACTCTTTATTTTACTCATTACTCTACCTCTTTATGTCTTGTAACCTATATAACCTCTAAGACATTATTCTTCCATTCATTTATCTACATATTACTACACCACCTTCTTCCTCTTGATTTAGTCTTTCGACCCTACAAGCGTAGAACAGACTCATTTGATGTAGGGATCGGGGAATGAGCTTCACAACAAAAGAGTAGAGGCTGAGAAGAGCACCGTGTCGAGAGAGATTTGAGATTCCGTAAGTAACTCAGTGAGTGCTACCCTCGGATTCTTCCCTCCAGATATTAATGAGGTGGGCGGGAAGGATAGAGCCCAACTTATTATATACGGATACGGATATTCCTTGTCATTCTAATCTTGATATAGTTCCAACAGGCCTATTCTTTGACTCTCCTATAGTGTATAGTATATTCTTTCCATCTTCCTACTAGGATAGATATTCTAACAACAAACTACCTAGCTTAGCTAGTTGGTAGCTCCGCATCGTGAACTGCATCGGAAAGGGCATCCGATCTCTCTTTCATGGTCTTGCATTATATTGAGGTGTAGAAAAAACAAGAGTGGTAAAAGATAAAAAGTATTATATTGTGTTTGTATTTTGAGGTTAGTGTAGTGAAAGAGAGAGTTGATACAAAGAATATATTCCAAGTGTTCAATTATATTCACTATACAAAAGAGAGTAAAAAGAGAGTAATTATACATTGAAGGAAGGTGTTCTTTTGGTGGAGCTTTGGACTCTTCAATTAATCTGGAGTTGCTTGAGTCATACGATATTGTTGGGCTGTTGTATCCTGGAGGAGACAAGCCAAGAGTGATACTGCTGGATCGGTGTAGACTATACCGCAGTAGGCTTGAATCTCCTTAAAAAGAGCGAGATATTCGCGCCTCCGCCTGAATATATTTTTATTCTTTTTTTTGTTCATTTTATTTTTTCAACTGTAATTTAATTATTGTGGTATATTACACCAACACCTCCATCTATAATTTCTTTTTACCTCCATTTCATCTCCTTATCTTCTGATGTGTTTTGTACTGATAGCTTCATATTATTCTCGAAAGTGTAGCTTCAACTCTCGAAACGTCGGCGAACATCCCGAAACATCCGGACCTATCCTTTATATCACTTATTATTTACTATTTGCATCAATTTCTTTTCTATGTAGCAATCTATTTAATAACTAAATCGCTAGCAAATCGATCTTAAAAAGAGTTAAATTAAGATGCGTGCTCTTGACCTTCTATAAATTAAACTGCACCAATTTTAGGGTAAACCATGATAATTGCCTAAGGTAGTTGTGCAGTGGATGATATATAAAAGTGTGAAATACAAGTAAAAATGTCATAGAGAAAGAAACTGATTATGTTACAAAATAGGAAGGCTAAATAACCTGTTTATGTTTCTGCTTCAAAACAACTAGAGGAATAAACATGATTTCATTTTTTTTCTGTGGACAAGCTGAGATAATGATACATCATGTATCCAATGTTGGCCTAGGCTAGAGCAGTCTTTTATAAAACAATAACGGTAACAGCATATTCAGTGTAATCTTACAAAGTGAAGTTTGAGGAGGGCAGGGTGTACGCAGTAACTTAGTGACTTATAATAAAATAGTAATAAGATATTAAGAAGAGTAGCCTCCCTAGAACCTGACAAAGTCATTATCAATGAATTCTCGAGCAATTCCCAACCAACATATACGATTCATTCTCGTATTAACACGCTTTCGCGCAACTACTACGTCCTTACTTCTTGCCTTATCTTTTGCTAAGAAACTAACCTGAATAGAAGCCCTTCTCCTCAACGTCAACTTTCTCCCTTCTTGTTTTAGTGAAATAGGGGGCGCTAACACGACCTTGTTGACTGATGAACGTGGATTATCCAATATTGAGCAGCGGTC
Organism: Jaltomata sinuosa; assembly: GCA_003996215.1. Lineage (NCBI taxonomy): Eukaryota > Viridiplantae > Streptophyta > Magnoliopsida > Solanales > Solanaceae > Jaltomata > Jaltomata sinuosa. Next base: position 275,329 of record QJPP01007196.1, on the reverse strand, counting down.
TAGCATTCTTAAGCCTTCTACTATTCTAAGCCACACTAGTACATTTACTTATAATTTTAAGTGACATTTTAATAATTATATATTTTATATGAAAGATGAATGATTCTGACGTATTAAAAGATTGTAAAAGAAAAATAAATACACTTAATAAGTCAAAATTTGAATAATTAAGACCTCAATTAAATAACAACAAATGGCGTCTAAGTGCACATTTAACCTCATACTAAACAAAGCTAATATACTAAAGTTCATGGCACTATACCACTATTATTAAAAAAATAAGTAAGTAAAAAATAAGATGTTTTTGTACTATAAGAGTGGTCCAACTTATATTAATTTTTTTTAAAAAAATTGAACTTTTATCATATGAAATACATAATATCTTTTATATTCACCCATTTGATTTTTAAGTCAACTTGTCCAATTATTAGGATTGTCAACTTGTCCAATTATTAGGATTGATGCTAAGTGAGGGATAAAATACTCTCTAAGAATATTCTAGTTCACATGACTCAAACTCAAAATATCTATTTAAAAGTTAAGTGATTTTAACTATTTCACCACATGTCTAATGATTAATTTGAGATAGAACCTAATATTATATTGTTTCACTAGTCTACGAACTCAATGGTGAAGTCAGAAATTAAAACGAAGGGATTCAAAGACAAAATTCGTATGCTACGAGATATATATGTATAACGTGTATATATCTGTTTTGAAAATGCTTTTTTGAGCGAGGGTTTATCGTAAACAGTGGTGAATCTAAAATTTGTAGTATATGGGTACACCACTAAAAAATACTATATTAAAGTGGGAATTGATCTCTAGACCTCTAGCTAAACAACTCAATATTCAACCAAGAGCATCATTTAGCTTTCTTGTAGCATGAGTGTCAGCAGATAATATTATATCGATTGTATGAAATTTATACATAAAATACATGATTTTATGGCGAGATCATGGGTTCACGTGCCCCATAACTTAGCCTTTAAATTTCCCCTGATCATAAACAACCTCTCCACCTTATATAAACCAAGAATAAGAACCACATACACTTTACTTTTCTCAAATTTCACTTATTAAATCACACTAAATATATTATTGTTGTTATAATTAAAGAACTTAAGTGCTCATCCAAGTCACTTTCCTCATGAACATGTTTGCTCTATTACTCTATAGTTGTAGAATTACTATTTATTCCTCAAACAACAACAACAAAGTGAAAAATAGGGAAAAGTCACAAAGAGGAAAAAGGGCAAGAGAGTAGTATTTGTCAACAATTATTGGATGAACCTGCTTATTGGGACTCCCACTTTCTGCTGCTGCAATTCAAGATTTGCCCACACAATAGAACAAAACCAAAAAGTATCCTCCAATTATTTTACTTTTTTATTTTTTGCACACTTCCCATTGCTCATCTTATTCTTTTATCCTATTGGTAGAGAGCCAGCTAGCAACAGTAGAGGCAAAAAGACCTTCAAAGTTCAAACCCCACAAGGCTAAAAGTGGCATAGTACTCTTCTTTTTTTTACTTTTTAGGGGTAGTTTGGTTGGGAACAAATTATTTCGGAATAAAGAATTCTCCGATTAACTATCTCGTAATTAGTTATTTCATCATATATATATATGCATGCATATAGAATAACTTATTTCATTACTATAGTATAAATGATGGATAAATAATCTCAGGACTAACTAATACCTTCAATCAAATGCACGATAAAATAATCATGTATTTTATCTCGGGACTATTATGTCTTATACCTTACACCAAACAATCACTTAGTGTCTAATATTTGTATTGGACAAATTAATTTAGATTTGTATCGTGTAAAGTTTATTAAAGAGTGAAATATTTCTTAGAGTTTTTTTTAGCGTTTGATCATAGATTTTGGATCAAATTTTAAAATTTATTTTTAAATATCTATTTGATCATCGATCTTAAAAAAAAAAAAAAATCCAAAAATCAGTCTAGACCAGTTTTTGGGACTTTTACTGATAAAACTTTAATTTTTTTCAAATAAAATGCATTTCAAACACAACTTCATAAAATTAAAATTTCAAAATTCAACTTTAAAATGTATAGCAAAACGGGAACTTAAATTATAAGGATTCGAACCCAAGACCTTTCATTAAAGGTCAAATGATCATATTCACTCTTCCACAACTCTTAGGTTGTCACCTGATTGTTGGTTAGAGTTATGCATGTAGCAGTGTGTAGAGATTAATTATGCAAGGATTGGTTCTTCATGATTTAGTTATGCAATGTTTAACTATTTATATATTATTTATTTTATCTTTTATCCTGCATAAAATAATACATAAATTGACTCATAACTTATACTCCCTTAGTTCCGACACTCTTTTTTTTTTAGTTAATCTAAAAAATGATATATGTTTATATGTAATAATAATTTAACTTTATAATGTTCATTTTACTCTCAATGGAATGATTTACGGCTACACAAATATCAATGACTCATTTTAGATCACAAATTTTAATTTTTTCTTCTTTTTAAATTTCATATCAAGTCAAACACCATCATATAAATTAAAATGAAGAGAGTACATATTTTAATTATGCAAGATTGCAAATTAGTAACCAAATACCATACTTAGTGTGTTGACTTTTATATACAACTAAGATATTATCAAACATAATAGTCCATCTGGTCCATATTAACTGAATTGTTGAGGTAATACACACCCTTTAAGAAAACTCTTTTAGGATATATTTTGAAAATTACTTTTCACTTTTACCCTTTTCATTTTTCTCACACTATTCTTAAAGTAGAGTTAGTCATTACTCAACATGGCTTGAGATTTGATTATGATAATGTAAAGTAATAGTTAAAAGTGATTTCAATGTAAAATCATAAATACTACTTTGTAAAGAGTGTAAATACCTAGAAAATGTAAAGTACTCTTACTTTAAATGAAGGGCAAAAATGGAAAATTAATATAACATTTGTCTTGATCTTTGAACAATTCACTTATTTTGAATAATAAATTTTTTTTAACAATTTAGTTAATATGAATCGGAGGGAGTACTAATTAGTAATTAGTAATTGACTTCCTAACCAACCAACAAACAATCCTTTAATGGTTAAAAGTTCTCTTAATGAAATAAGTGTCACTTTAAGATTTCAAGACAATAATTAGTATGTTTTTTCCAACTATAGCCTTATACTCTATCTATTTATAGTGTTCATTTTTCAAGAGACATTTATTAAGTAAAAGTAGTTTAGTAAACTACACATTATATTTATTAATTTTTTAATGAACGTGATTTTTGTTAAAGTAATATTTATTTTGGGACGGAGAAAATATTAACTAATATAATTAAAATATTTATTAAAATAAAAATAATATTGAATAACATGATGAAATGAGAAAAATTTATGTATAAGTTCATGTCATCATCCATTGATTTGATATAAATATTAGCTATAGTCCTAAGGAGGCTTTCATTCAAATTCATTTCATTTCACCTTAAAATCATGATATAGGAGTGTGTATATGTATATATATATATCTATATGTATATATATATACACATACACACATAATATGTATGTGTATGTGTGTATGTATAAACTTTATCGGTGTGAGCTTGCTTACGCTATCGATTTCAATCTCGAATAAAGGAGGAGAGTTGCGGTATGCCGCCAACCGACGTAAAATTTATCGATTCATGATGAATTTTCATAAATACAGTGATATGATATGAGTTTAAATGATGAAATTAGGATTCATATAGTCGATCCTAACTTACTTGAGATTGAGACATAGTTATCATTGTATATTTGAGGCTAAATACATACAGATACAGCTGAAGTTGGCACGAAGTTTCACTTAGACACCTCAACTAAACTTTGTACCTTTTAATATTCACACTAGGGCTCAAGGGTACCAGTTTGACACTTTTTGTTGCCTTAATAACTTGCATGACTTTCATATTAAACAGGCACGTGAAAAGGTCAAAAAAGTTTTTTGTTTTGTTTTTTCGCGTATTTTTTTTTTCATAAAGCCAAAAATTGTACAAAATAAGTCCAGATTTTTTTCTTGATTTTTTGTTTTTGCTTTTGTAGAAGCTATAATTTTTTAAGTTTCATTTTCTTTGTTTTCAATTGGAGGGGAAGATAAGGTCATCTTTCTTGCTTATTCTTTTCTCTGATCTCGAAGATCCTAGACGACTAATGTTGTTGAATGAAGAAGACTTCCTATAAAAAATGTTGTTGAAAAATTCAATTCATCGAGCCTCTTTGTACATTCTTTTTTTGTGAGAAGAGAATATTTCTTGTCTTCTCTCATCTGAAATTTACTTACCTTTATTTCACATTTATTTTGTTGCCCCACGATCATTACTATTTGGCTGATTAATGAAAATGAACACTCGACTTGTTGATTCCTCCCCATGATCTCTTTATCTTGGACATTCTGTTGTTCAATCTGTATTCGAAAATAAAGTAAAATAATAAAAGAGTTTTTTGAAACAGTAAATCAAAATGAACAGAATTAAAGAAGAAGAAGATTAAATCGAGCTCATTGTATTCACAATGTGTCCTTAAGAAAATTATTCTTCTCTATGTACCCGAGATAATGAAATATATCCTCCCAAGATAGAATGATTTACTCTCCAGAATAACGATACCTCAAATTTTGATAAACAACAAATTCACTCACAGGTAGTAAATCACATGAGTTTTCAAAAAGAAAAAATAGAGAAGATAAAAATATTCGTATCTAATATGAGGAAGACACACACACACAATATATATATAACCAACATGCACTACTTCAGAATAGAAGCAAATAGTTTTGAAAGATGCATTGGTTCAGACTGAATGGGTGTTAGCGGAGGAGTGCGTGGTCCGTACATCAGCTTGTGCGGCCGCACATTAATTCGCATATCCAAACTCAAGAGGCAAAAAGATGCAATGCTTCAGTCATGAGTGTGTGCGGAGGAAATGCGAACGGTCTGCACATAAGCTTGTGTGGTCGCACATCCAAAGCAGTGAGTTGAAAGGATGCGTCCTTTCACTGTGCCCTACCTGTGCGGATCGCGCATCCAGTTATGCACCCCATATGAGAAAAAGATTCGGGTAAATTTTTTTAGATTAAATAATTGTTAAACAGTTAAGTTCTTTTGATCCATATCAAAAAAACAAATCAAAGTCGAGCGAGCAACAATGACAACGCAAGACATGTTTTCTTCTCAATCCTTTAACAACATAAAATAATGTTTCTATATTTAAGCATATGAACTCTCTTTTCCACCACCAATGTGGGAGAAATGCTTCTTCCAAAAAGCAAAAGGGACAATTAACTCTTCATTTTTCCTCCATATTTCTTTTCTCTATGTCTTAATCATCTTTTATTAGAACCCAACATATTCATCTTTAGTTGATGAATTAAAGTTGTCCCTCCACTTGAATGAAAGCCCCATGAAATGCGAAAGCTATCCATCAGATCTTGAAAATAAAATACGCAACTTCTTGAGATGAGCTCTTTTCAGTTTGATCCATGAATTTTTCTATCCATTAATCTTTATTTTAGCCAAAAGAAATTTATTTTTATAGTCTTATTCATACTAATACAAAAGAATGTTGACATGAAATAAAAAAGCCTTCTAGCGATATTTCGATGCCAACCTTTATAGGAAGCTGCGAGTCCTACGACCACCTCGAAAACAAGTGGAGTTTCCCAAGTTCTTTCGTATACTTTGGGACGATTTGAAAGAGGAATTCCTGATTCTTACATGAGTGTTTTTTCTTTTCTTCTTGAGAATGTTATTATTATTTTGTTTGTTAAATAGATTTTAAAATAACATATTTTTTTTCAGATTTTTATTTTTGTCTTTTCAAAAGTCGCAATTCTTTTTTTCGATTGGTTGTAAATTACTTATTTTTCGAGATTCTTTTTTTTTTAATTAAATAAAATTTTAAATAATTTTTCCTTTCTTTTTTACTCAAGAGATCATATAACTCGTTAATTCATTGTTTTGACACGTCAAGCATGTATTACATTCTTTTTTTTTAAATATATTTAATAAATATTATTTGAATATGTTAAACGTTCATTTAAAGCTGTCATGTAAAAATCATGTCAACTTTAGATATCTCGGTAAAAATTCTTACTCAGTGAATATTAGGCCTAAAGATTTGTCGACATTTTATTTCCTGTCTTGATAATGGATAAAACGTCAAATCCTACGTCTCCAACTTTAATATACGTAAAATCATTGGTCCAAAATCTTCATATTTTTTTTTTTTTTTTTTTTGCATAAAAGAAAAAGCTAAGACTAGATAAAGAAAGAAAAAAAACTTCAACAAGATTTCTCCTTTTTTATTTTCTGTCAGTTCTCTCACTCTGTCTGTACCTCCACTAATACATGGAGTACTACTATTTCTTGATTCTTTGATGTTGTTGGTGTTTTTTTTATTCTTCAGCAAATATCTGAGTTTCATTTCATGAGTAACCTTTGTGAAAGCAATGTAATTTAATCAACAAAGGTAACAAATTCCCATGTGGGGTTCTTAATCTTGAAGGGATTTTCACCTTGGTTAAGGAATCTTGGTGAAATGTGTAATCTTGGTACTGTATATTTTTGTGTGTTTTGCAACCCCCTTTTGCTCTACTTGGAATATCAATGAACCCCAGATAAAGTTTGGTTTTTTTTGAAGCTCTGATTGTAGTTTTGCTTTTTTTGTATTGTTGTTGTAGCTCTGGGTGGATTCAGGAGTTTAGTTGGAGTTTCTTGGTACTGTATAATTTGGTGTATTGCAACCCCTTTAACTCTACTTGGAACATCAATTAACCCGGGCTTTTTTGTATTGTTGTTGTAGCTCTGGGTGGATTCAGGAGTTTAGTGGAGTTTCTTGGTACTGTATAATTTGGTGTATTGCAACCCCTTTTACTCTACTGGGAACAGCAAGAAGCCCCCCAGATAAAGTTTGGGCTTTTGAAGCTTTGATTGTAGTTTTGTTTTTTCTATTGTTGTGTAGCTCTGGGTGGATTCAGGAGTTTAGTGGAGTTTCTTGGTACTGTGTAATTTTGTGTATTGCAACCCCTTTTACTCTACTGGGAACATCAATGGACCCCAGATAAAGTTTGGGTTTTTGAAGCTCTGATTCTAGTGCTGTTTTTTCCCCTATTGTTGTGTAGCTCTGGGTGGATTCAGGAGCTTAGTGAATTGTCTTGGTATTGTATAGTTTTGTGTATTGCAACCCCTTTTACTCTCCTGGAACAGTGATGAACCCCAGATAAATTTTTGGGTTTTTGAAGCTCTGATTCTAGTGCTGCTTTTTCCTATTGTTATGTAGCTCTGGGTGGATTCAGGAGTTTGGTGAATTTTTTTGGAAAAGTTAAGTGCTTTAGTGAAGTAATGGCTGCAGATTCTAATACAGGGTTTCATCAGCAAGCTTTATCATTTCAATCAGGGGCCATTGGGAGCTCATCATCTCAGATGATGTTGATGAGTGATTACTATAGTCATCTTGGAATGAATTTCAATGTAAATAATAGTGGTGTAGGAGGAGGGATGTTGTATTCAGGGAATCCAACAGTGATGACAAACAATAACACTAGTAGCAATAGTCCAAGAACTAGTCAGTATGGAAGTTGTTCAGGTTCTTTTCTTGTAGATACAGTGCCAGGGCTCAAGCATGATACGGGCCTCGCAGTTGAATGGACGGTCGAGGAGCTGTACAAACTGGAGGAAGGACTTATCAAGTAGGTAGATTTATTTTGGGTCTCTCAATGAATATAGATGCTGAGATATTTTTGTGTCTACACATGTTTGTGACAAAAATATATATCGTTATATATGTATTTGACCTTCAAACCTTTTTGATAATAGGTTTGCCGATGAACCACGTATAATGAAATACATTAAGATTGCAGCCACACTCCGTGATAAAAATGTACGTGATGTTGCACTGAGATGTAGGTGGATCACGGTAAGCTACCTAGGCTGTTTAATATCTCTCAATCGCTTGACTGCATCTACGTCTATCCTTCATCTCTTTTGTATTAGCTATTTATGATGACTCCTTTCATTTGTCTGAAACATTTCTTGTGATAACTGATGCTTGTTGAGAAAGACTTGCTTACATCTTTAGTTATTGTCTGTCAGAGAAAGCGAAGGAAACAAGAAGACTATAGTTTGGGGAAGAAAGTGAAAGACAGGAAGGTGTGCCATCATCTACTTTACTTCCTTTTATCCTTTTCCTACCTTCCCTTTATTTCATATGGTATTACGAATCACTTTGATTTGCTTATCTGAGTCCTCAAAGTCTAGACTGATCAGGCATAGTGAGTTATTTATTTATCCAATTTCTTGAATCTGGGAGTTTTTAGAAACTGTTGATTGTAACTTTTATGTTTGAAAATTCTTTAGCATGGTAGTTTGAAGAAATGTGCATGCCTTCAAATGTAATTTTACTATTCTGACCAAGTACTATAGCATATCTACCTAAATGTGACATGTTTGTTTCCAGCTAAGCAGAGAGAAAGTTTGATAATATTAGGAGAGAATTTTTATGTGAAGGAGATGAAGAGAATAAGACTTTCCTTGCAGCGAAATGGAGCAAAGTAACTAAGATAAAGGAGGGGAGTTATTTACTAAAAGTTTGATATTGCGAAGCACGCGTTTATTGTATTACTGGTTGTGGAGATATTGCCGGGTTCCAATGACCTTTAGGAGCAGGTGATCCCAGTTAAATATGTAAAGCTGATTCTTGATGCAGTAACCAGTAATATCCACGTGGAGTTGTATTATGGAAGAATGTGAGGAAGCTGTAGGAGGAAACAGAGTTGTTCAACTAAAGTTCTGACATGATACATGGATAGGGCATATTCGCCTTAAAGTTGAATTTCCACAACTGTTCAGTTTTGACGGGAAAATTAATGCTAGCATTGCATGGTACAAAACAGATCATGCTGGGAGATAACTTTCAGATGGAATTGTGAGGATGAAGTTGAGAACATGGCCCAGCTTCCTGGAAACTGAAAGGCACAAATGTTCTACTAGAAGGGACGGATACTCTGAGGTGGAAACACCAAAAGGATGGGAAGTTCATTGCAGCACAGAGTATCGGGTTCTTTCTTATAAGTTTATCTCTTCATCAAACGACTCCTCGATTAATTTGCGTTGGATGATTATCTGGAGGAATAAAGCACATCTTATGGTGGTTGGGTTTTGTTGGATTATCACATTTGATGCTTATTTGACACAATCAACTCTGCAGAAGATAGGATTTTAATGTGTAGTAGGTGTTATAAGTGTGAGATTTATGGTGAAGATACAAGACATCTGTTGCTACAGAGCTAGTGGCTAGGTAGCTATGGAGTTTGTTTCTGTACATTGATGGGCTGATTGGGTGATAGTTTAAAAAGATTGATAGTTTAAAAAGGTTGAGTGATATTGAGTGCCTAGGACTGAAGGAGGCTTTCTTAATCTATACAGGAAAGGAGGTGAGGAAACAAAGCAGGAGCATATATTATTAACATACCAGCTTGCCCTTTTTTCGGGTGATTTGGAAGGAGAGAAGTCAGAGGTATTGGAAGACAAAGCTGAATCAGTAGAAAAACTTAAATACAAATGCCTGTACTCTTTTGGCCTTTTGGTGTAACTTCTTAAATGCACATGAATTAGATATGCTTATAGGTTTTCCATCCCCTTTCAAGATTAATTGGGAGTCAGTTTTTGCAATTGTACATTTTCATCACCTACTTGGTGCTGGATTTTAATGAATAAATTCTGCCTAAAATGAAATCCACTAGATAGGTGTCTTATCATATGTTAAATGTCCTTGTTGAGCTATTTTATCTAACTGTTGAGTCAGTGTAGTTACTCACTCGCACCCAACTATTAAGCATTTAAGTCTCTTTCACGAAAGGTAACTAAATTTGTGAATGAAGAGGAAGAGGGTACAATCTTTATTACCTCAAATCAATGACTTATTTACAACACCTACTTCAATTAATTTTCAAAAAGAAATGACCTCCTCCTTATACTTCTAGAGTGTGATTCAACATTGGAGAACTTAATCATTAAAGCAAAAAGAACTTTTTAAGTGTTACAATCATACTACTGTTTCTAGACCAAATAAAGTTCTTCCTGTCTTGCCTATGACTATCCAATAATTTCAATTTCTGAATCGATGCTTCAAACCGTAAAGCTTATCTGATTTTATTTTAAAAAATTCTTACCTGTCTTGCCAGATCTTTTGGGACTTTGTATAATACCTTCCTGCTGTTACATAGTAGAAACTACACTGGTGCTTATGGGTGCGAGAGTAGGGGCGGGTAGATTTTGTCATTTCTTCTCTTTACTGAGACATTACCTTTTTGTTATTAATGGGAAGGAGCAATAGGATTTTCTACATATCTAGTAGAATGTGCCAATTAGTTTTGCCTCAGCGGCTGGAAAATTTCTGAATGATCACATTTCAGATCACTAATGAACTAGTAAATTCTACTTTTAGGAACCAAATTACTTCATGGAAGTTCATATGTTCTGCCTTAGTTTCAGTATGTCATGACATTAATTGAATCATCTCTTTATGTATGTCTATTGGTATGTGAGATCTACATGCATCTTTCCTTATGCATATTTTATCACAGAGAAAGAAAAAACATTACATTTTTCATGCTTCTTCAGGATAAATTAGCAGAAATGTCCTCAAAGAGTAGTGCATCTGCTTCACTTATGAGCTTGGCTCCATATTCTCTCTCCATGAATCATCATGGCCACGGTGATGTTTTGCCGTCAGGAGGTTAGTTTCACCTGTTTTTTTAATCAATAGGAACCCATTCTTCTCCATTTTCCTTTCGCCAGATAACAAAGTTGTACTATGATCTCCCAAAATAAATAGCTGTTTCATGAAATTGACTTAAATGATGTTACTTCAATTATCTTGTAACAGATTATTGCTACCTAATAATACCTGATGCAACTAGATAATATTTCTGGTTAAAAGTGTGTGTTATTCATTCTGGTATTAGATGAACAGCAACCTGCTATAGTGAAAATATATAAATATCATTTTACTAAGCTTCTTTTTTATTCTGTAAAATCAACGACAATATATTCACTCTTAATAACAATTCTTTATTCAATTCGTTGTTTAGCTTCAACCAGGGAATGAGAATCAAAGTAATAACACGCGTACCTTGTCGGAAAGGGATAAGTATGATTCTTTTTTATTAATATGTTTGAGGTCGGCAGCAAGGAAATTATTAACTCTTAATTTTATACGTCTGTACTGTACTTGATAAACTTCATTTTATGTGTTATTACAACAAAAAAGTTTTCCATTCTGTACTTGGCTCCTATATTTGAATATGAGAAGCTCTCAAGTGCACTAAGCACGTGGCCTATGAACTCCATGGTCCTTCCGTTAATAATAACATGAACATGTTATCCAGCGGATGTACTCCCAAAATTCCCAGATTTTTATACTCCAGACAGCCTATAAACTCAGAAGTCCCGCCATATCCCATGATGTAACCATATACATCAAGTTAACACCCAGAATAATTCTAATACGACTTTAACGATAACAAGGTTTAAGCGGCTTTTCTTGATCTCTTTCTCCATCCATCATACTTCCCTGAGAGTTGACACCATGCTCAAGTCTTTAATATTACGCCACTGTTCAATTTTTTGCCTTGCTTTCATTATGCATTTGATGCTGTGGATCTCCTTTTGTGTCCACTATCAATTGTGTACTTCTGTGTCCAGCTGTCAAACAAATCTTGAGTACTTTTGGCTGGTTTATTGCCCTTTGGTGCCTTTGATGCTGCAATCTTCCTTTGTGTCCATTATCCACTGAATTGTTATGCTTTTGATGCCGAGATCATCTTTCATGGACTCAGCTGTCCCACAAATCTTGAGTAATTCAAGCTGGTTTATTGCCTACATCCTTTGTTTCAAGTTAATTTTTGTCTTAGCATATCTTTCTTATTTACGTTAGCATTTGTTTGCGAGAAAATGAGAAGTTCTTTTAAGGAGTCTTTTGTCAAGATTTCTTTTCCCTTAGGCACTTTCAAGACCTTGATGTCTTCTATTAGAAGAAATGTCATGAACATTGCATTTTGGAAGTCCTTTATGAAAGCTGCGTGTGCAACTTTTTAAGAGGCCCTTTTAAACTTTTGGGCTTCAAGAAAGTCACTAAAAGGTCCTGAAATGTTCTGTCCGCTACTACCTAATTTTCTTGCACAATTCACAATGCTTAGTTTGGAAATCACTATCCTGATAAAGTGAAGGAGATGGAAAAAGGTCTTGTTGCATGTTTTTGTTTGAATGGAAAATGAAAGTTTAAAATAAGAAGAACTGGGATGTTACAAGTTGACCATATTTGCAAGTGTTTGTGTGGGTTGCGCAGCTTTCTTGTAACCTAATTTAGGGCAACAGGATTTGTAAGGATAAATAGTGGCAGGGAGTGAAACTGTGATCTTTTACTTTTTCCGAATGCAAGTATACAACTGTCAAAATGTTTAATTGACAGGAACATACAGACTAATCTTGAGCTATTCGATAAATTTATGCACGTAAGAACCTCAAGATGTTGAGTGGTGCAATGCTTGAGTTACCAACATCTGTTGTTTGAGCAATTTATGCATGCAAACACTGAAATATGTCATTTAGCATAATCTGGTAAAAGGCTTGCTGAAATTCCTGATCAATCTTATTCTTCTGCTAATGCTATTGTGAAATTCTTATGCGTTTTTGGTTTTGTATCTTGCTGCATTGCCTCTTAATTGTTTTTCTGGTTTTTGTGTTGCTTAGCAGCATTACTTGGAACGAGGCGTCTATTGGAAGAAAATAATCAGGCCCTTGACAAAATATCGGCTAACCTCTCAATGTTCAAGGTATTAGTCTCAGCCTCTTGTTTATAAAATGAAACTTATGAAATAATTGGAGAATCAAAATACAAGATGCAAACTTCTTGTTAAAGGACTTCACTGTTTTTCTTGAAATGGAAGATGACTTGCAGAAAATTTACTAAGGGTGATATATATTAATAGCCACAGCCCAACAGGGAAAAAGTGAATAACAATCATTGGTTCTGTTAATGGTTATGGAGGTTCAGGTTGGAGACACAAACTTTGTGGAGGGGTAATAAAGGATAAATATGGAATTTTGGAAGGAGGGTGGAGAGCTAAAGACATCACTTTGCCTTTCGGGTGTGGTTTGTAGAGGGATATTTTGAAGGGATGGGATGTGTTCTGGGAAAACATCTCATTCAAGGTCGGAGACAGAGGCAGGGTTACTTTTTGGGGAAATAGATGGAGCAGGGACGACACTTTGAAAGATGACTTCAAGTGTTGTACAGAATTTCTTGTGAGAGAGAGAGAGAGATAACAGTTCAACAACTTAGGGGAATACAAGGTGGAGAGACTTTTTGGGACTTGAGTTTTAGAAGGGTGTTTAACGATTGGGAGGTAGGTGAGCTCCAAAGATTGTTAGCCTATTACATAGGCAAGGGAACCTGGTTAATAAGCCTGCTGTATGGTGGAGATTGGGGAATAATGGTGTGTTTTCTATGAGAATCTGCTGGTTAGGGAGGAGCAAGTGTTCCGATGTGATGCTCTATGGATCCCAAAGGTACCAAGGAAGGTGTGCTTTTTCACTTGGTTAACCGCAAGAAGGGCGATTTTGACAGCGGAGAACTTGAGAAAGCAGAAGATTATATGCATCAGCTGGTATTACATGTGCACGGAGGCGGGCGAGGATGTGGATCACCTTCTCCTACATTGTGGTTTGACAATTAGATGATGGTGGGATATGTTCAAATGATTTGGCACTCCATGGGTGATGCCAAAAACGGTGAAAGAGTTGATGTCCAGTTGAAAGAGCGGAGGGAGAAAGAGAAGATGAAGGGCGTGGAATGTGGTGCCACTTGCATTAATGTGGGTTGTCATGAGTTAGAGGAATAGAAGAAGTTTTGAAGGTGTAGAGTCAAGTTTCCCCCAGTTAACCCTTATTTTCTTTTGGTGCACTCTGAAAGTCCCCTATTGTATAGACGATTGGGTGGAGTTTGTAGAGAATCAGTTGATTGTGTAGATTCTTTACCTTTTGGTATACCACTTGTATACGGTCGTTTTATGGCCTTGTTTATGATATGAGATACGTTTACTTGATCAAAAAAAAAAAACTATCAAGAAAAGAGCTAGACAAGTCTTGCTCTCTCTGCGGCAATTTTGTGATTCTGCAGCATGGTTTCTGATCCTTTAGTGCTAACATAGGTTTCATTCACGCAGCATTATAAGCTTGTCTAAGGCGACTCATGTGTAATCAAATATCTTGTTTAATGAGAAAAGAGCTGCATGAAGACAGGGAAATCGAGAGAGAGGAGGATTTTTTTTTTTACCCTCAGGACAAAAAATCTTTGGAAATCGTTAAGCCCAATCAGACAGAATCTTCATGGTTTTAATTGATTGAACTGAGAAAAAGCTTATGTAAATAGAGTAATAATCAACCAGTGGAGTTTCAGATGATGTTGCCAAATCGTATAAAGGGCATAGCCAGCACATGCAGGAATAAGTTGGCCGAGATTTCTGGGTGTTGCTTAGTACAAAAATTTGATGTGAATGGTCGTTTTGGACGTATAGAAGCATGAAGATATTAGGTATGGTGGATGAGGATATGCATGGGATCAGGAAGAAGCCTTTGTCAACAACTATCAAGGCACAAATGGGAGAATAGAATTACTCAATACTGGTATGACAAGAGGCAAACACCTGGTGGAAATCATCAAATATCATCTACTTAAATGGGAATAAAGGAGGGTTTGGTGTCAAAAACCTTTCAAAGCACAATACTGGTTGTTGAGGAAGTGGCAGGAAATAAAAAATAGACTAACACTTGGTGATAGTAGTAAGTCAGCTATGTCAATAAAATACGGGTTTGATTTTATAGGCCCTGATATGCATGGACGAGAAAAAAAGTTGAAAGATTCACAGTTAAATTGTTCTATGCCTTAGTGTTCACGACCTGGCAAACGGTCAGCAGTTTCGCCGAAAATTAAATAGAAGCTACAGGCCTCCTGAAGGTGGTTGGTTGAACAACAGTGCTGGAAGCAGTCTTTAGTTTGAATAACCACAAAAGAAAGAAGAGGAGTTGTGCCATAGATATTTCATGTGTAGGTGGGATGGTGAATCAGTCAACTATATTGGTAGTGGAGGAAGTTTGGTGTAGATCTTTTTTCATGTTCAAGGTGGAATGGTCATGCCAAAGCCAATGATGTATTTTCAATGTGTTGCAAGAAAATGTTTGGAGCAAGTAGAAGATTTGGGCCCAGGGAAGGGAAGGAATAGGAGGCGCTTTGGAGGACATGCTCTAGCTATAAATGCATAAAAAGTCTAGTTGTTTGAGAGACTTTTGTTTTTGGTGTAATCAATGTTATCTAACAACAACAACAACAACAACATACCTAGTTGTAATCCCACAAGTTGAGTCTGGAGAGGGTGGGATGTACACAACCTTACCCTACCTTGTGAAGGTAGAGAGGCTGTTTCCGATAGACCCTTGGCTCAAGTAAAGCATATCAAACAATGTTATCTATATGACGTGGAGAACTAAATGGATTTTCTGAGCATTCAAGAAACTGTAAACTTTATTAAGTTTTGCAGCCCGACTTAGCACCTCAAATGGCTCTTACTACCTTACATTCTAAAGAAAAGCACCTCAAACAGGTGCTACTTGTTAAACAATAAAAACACTATCAAGAAAAGAAAGAAGGCTCATTAATATCAGATTACATGTATACAACGACAAAAAATTGGGCCAATTTAATGAAAAGTACTTTTAAACCACTGCACTCAAGGGTGTCCTAGTGGTCAATGAAGTGAGTTGTGCACCATGAGAACACTAGGTGATTTCTTTCCATCTGTTCTAGCCTTGGTGGATAGGGTTACCTGGTACCTAATGCTTGTTGCTGGTGGGAGGTGGCAGGTATCTCGTGGAATTAGTCGAGGTGCGTGCAAGCTGGCCCGGACACAATGGCTATAGAAAAAAGTACTTTTAAACCACTATTCTAAAATGAAATCAAGATAATTCTGAATTGCTCTTGTATATATGTATAAAAACACACACCCAGGGACACATTTAAGTTGCCCATTCCTTGTGTGTATTTGGGAGGGCGACTGGCAGATGTTCCTCATCTTACAATATTCTGTTTTGCATATCTTCTGATATCTGATGTCAATATGTAAATGAGCAGTTGCAGGACAATGTTGATCTCTTTTTCCAGACGAAGAACAATTTAATTGCGATTTTAAATAAGTAATTCTACTATCCTTTTTATTTGCCACCATGTTGACTTTTAGTTGTCCTGCCATTCATATAATACTACTATTGTTATGTCATTTCAGCATGAAAAATATGCCCGGGATTATGAGCCAAATGCCACCACTTCCAGTCTTCTTAAATGAGGAGCTCGCTAGTAGTCTCTCGCCTAGTTCAGCTCAGGTGATTTTGCTTTTGCACCCTTTTTTAGACACAACGTTCAATTCTTATGCCACACCACTAGGGTTTTTCTTAAAATTCCACCATATCACTAGAATTACCCCGTCATAAATATAATGAAATAGAACTTCTTTCTGATTTTCACAAATATGCTCCGTGTTCGTCTATATTACACATGATTTCTTGCAACATGTTATGATGCTGATAGATCCCTCTGTTTTTCCAGCCTATGATGTTTGGCTGCAGAAGCGGAATCCAGTTGAAACAGGAGCCAGCTTGTTGATAACGAACACTTGGTGCTCAGTTTGGATTATTGGCTAGTGTAAGTACACATTTTTTAGTGTAAATGCATAAAAAGCTGGTGGTACTTACATGACCATGTCGATGAGAAGAATGTTTTTGACCCATTTTCGGAAGCTGAATATCTGAGCAAGAAGTACCAGGAAATAAAAGCCTTTTTCGTCATTCCATATCAGGCTAAATCTGTACCAGATAGTGCACTTAGAAGTTTAAGGACATGTACTCATGTTTCACCTTTCTGTGTATAAATTCGAGAAATATAACTTCGGAATCATCCTTTAGTTTTGTAATGTGTTATCTTTTTGCAGCTTCTTGCATTGTTTTTTCTAATTTGCTGTAAGAAAACAAATTATTGAGTATTGGATTGAAATGAACTCAAATGGATATAAATGATTTATATAGTTGATCGCAATTGAAGTATGGTTGTTTTCAGAAAAGGGTGACCTGCTAATCCCAGTTCGCCCCAGAAAGTCCCACTTCGGGGATTACATACTTCATACTAAAGACAATTTCATTCCCAGGTTCAAGTCGATCTCTTTACCGGTAAGAGGAAGAAGTACACATTCAAGAACATATCTACATTGAAGGAGATTGCCATATGGCGCCCAAGTGGCATGATGACTTGGCAGGTCATCGCACTCTCCCCCACCTGATGTTGCGACGACTGCAACGGGTTACTGCTGCATAAACTCTTGGATCTTGTCTTTGAATTGCCACAAGTCCTCATATCGCTCCTTCGGTGGTTTCCCCTTCCAGTGGATGAGGAATGAGGAATGAGGAACATGGCAGTAGCTTTTTGTTCGGAGGAAACCTTATGAGGACTTGTGGAAATTCAAAGACAAGATCGAGAGTTTTATGCAGACGGGCATCATACGTGCATATGTGAAGGAGTTCACTACTCTCACGCTTCAGATTCCTAACCTCACAGATGAAGACATGCTATTCCACTTCATGGATGGGTTGCAAAATTAGTCACGACAGAGTTGGAACGCCGACAAGTTAGTACCATTGATGAAGCCATCATACAGGCCGAAGCTTTGACGAACTTAGAGTTTATGCAACAATAATGCGTCGCGGTCATCGCAACATCAGATGAGGAAGAGTGTGATGACCCGCCATGTAATTATGGCACTTCGGCGTCACGTGGCACAAAGTTGTCCATGTAGAAGACTTACATAGGAAGGAGACTAGTCCTTAGTGGAATATTCGAGAGAAATAGGGAGATTTTCCATGGAAGATCCTAAAATTTCTTGGATTTGCATAAAAGGTTCTTAGAACTTTAAGCATTGTAGAAAATTCTAGAAAGATGACTATCTTGTAAATATGAGGGACTTGTACATAATTATTAGTATTTGCATATTAGACCCCTAAGTGAGTAACGTAAATAGAGGGACATTCATGTGTAAAGGCATCAAGCAAATCTTCTAAGTCTTGAGCAATATAAAAGCTTCCTTTGGCAATTCTCTTGTGTTTTTCTTCAAATTAGTGTTAAGCTTCCTTTGACAATTCTCTTGTGTCTTTCTTCAAATTAGTGTTTCCTTCCCCGATCTATTGTTAAAAAGCCTTACTTGAGCTTGCAAGATCGTAAAAGATTCGTGAGTGAGTTGTCAAGTGCCGGACAATGTGCTCAGTGGAATTCTAAGTACGTTACAAAAGGGTTCATCATTTACCATTTACAGTATACCTAAAAGAAGAAAATTTCGAAAGGTGTTTCTTATGAACAATTTTAAGATCTTTATTTAGGCCGTGTTTGACCATAGATATTGCAAGCATTTTTTTGGAAAATTTTTTGGTAAAATTTGTTTGGCCATAGAATTTGTCAAGTTTTGACAAAAAATTCAAAATCTACCCCAAAAAGTGATTTTTAGGCCGAAATCTAGTTATTATATTTATTACCCCAACTTTTATGTTTTATAAAAAAGCCCATCTATTTATGATTTCAACTAATTTTATCTACCCTTTCCCCTCATTAAACACACATCTGATATGAAAATCTGATTTTATGGCATTGAGCATATTCAACCACTCATTTTGAAAGACCAACGGGATATTTCTAAAATTGTACCTTTAGCTTAGCAGCTTAGCATCTTTGTCCCTTTTGATAATGGGAACTTTTCTTTTCTCCCGGTCAAACAGTGACGGAGCTAGAATTTTCAATTAAAAGATTTGAAATATAAAAAGTAAACACGCAAAGAAGCTAAAGGGGGTTCAATATATGTTATATATACGCAAAAGTAATTTTTAACCATATATAAACAATGTAATTTTCTGCCGAGGAGGTCGGGTGAACCTCCTGAGCCCTTGCTAGCTCTGCTCCTGCATACTGGACAATCATAATTCTTTTTTTCGTAAATGCTTGATTATATTCTTAACACGCTTTCTTGTGCGAATCTGATTTTTTTTTATGAGTTAAGTATGTGAACATTCTTTTTGATAATGGTGATGGGATACTCAAATTGGAATATTCTTTCTAATAGTATGATTTATTTTTAGTTGCATAAATATTCTTGACAACATGTAAGCAATGTGGTTGAGTGGTTGGGAGGTGGCTAGGGATTGAATCCAGCTGTTAGTCACTCAACCAATAATTTAATTTTAAAGTGGAATATGTCTAAAGTTGTACCTTTAGCTTAGCTAGCATCTTTATCCCTTTATTGATAGTGGGAAGTTTCACTTTCATTCCTCTATTATTTCTTGTTCATTTTCCACATTACTGTTTGATATTATTGGCCATGGGCCACATTTCATTCTTTTTTCCACAAAGCACATGGTTATGTCTCAGATTTTCATCCACATTTGTCACCATAATATCTACCATATTTCTTAACTCTCAGATTCAGTTACTTCAACTTGATATTTGTTCTCAATTTTGTCTATCTCTGATCTGCTTCTATCTCTTATCAAAGTGAAGATGGTTGATGCCGCCTTTGTGTCGTTTGCTGTTCAAAAACTGGGCGATTTTCTCATACAGGAAGTCAACCTGCGTTTAAGTCTGAGAGAAGATGTGAATTGGCTCAGAAATGAGCTGCTCTTCATGCAGTCTTTCCTCAAACATGCAGAGGAAAGGCAAGTAGAAGATTTAAGAGTTCAACAATGGGTATTTGAAATCAACTCTGTTGCTAATGACGCTGTTGCTATACTCGAGACTTACAGCTTCGAGGCTGGTAAAGGTGATGTTGATGGACTTGCTAGTCGTCTGAAGGCTTGCGCTTGCATCTGTAGGAAGGAGACCAAATTCTACAAGGTTTCCAAGGAGATCCAATCACTCAAGCAACGAATCATGGATATCTCTCGCAAACGAGAGACTTATGGTATTAGAGATATTAATAATGCAGGAGAGGGGCCAAGTAATCGGCCAAACAATCAGTCTGTCATGGTTAGACAATTGAGGAGAACTGCCTCATATGTAGATGAGGATCAGATTTTTGTTGGCTTTCGAGATGTTGTAGAAAGATTGCTAGCTGAACTTGTCAAAGCAGATCCACGTCGAAGCGCCATATCCATTTATGGTATGGGTGGATTAGGCAAGACCACTCTTGCAAGAAACCTCTACACCAGTCCGAACATAGTCTCTAGCTTCCCAACACGCGCTTGGATATGTGTTTCTCAAGAGTACAATACCATGGATCTTCTCAGGAATATCATCAAATCTATCCAAGGACGCACCAAGGAAAATCTAGATTTGTTGGAAAAGATGACTGAGACAGATCTAGAAAGTTACCTGCGTGATCTATTAAAAGAACGCAAATACCTTGTGGTGGTTGATGATGTATGGCAGAGAGAAGCTTGGGATAGTTTGAAACGAGCATTTCCAGATAGCAAGAACGGGAGCAGAGTTATTATTACCACACGCAAAGAGGATGTCGCTGAAAGAGCAGACGACAAAGGTTTTGTCCATAGACTTCGTTTCCTAAGCCAAGAAGAAAGTTGGGATCTCTTTTGTAGGAAATTACTTGATGTTCGGGCAATGGTTCCAGCAATGGAAAGGTTAGCTAGAGATATGGTGGACAAGTGTGGAGGCTTACCTCTTGCAATTGTTGTATTAAGCGGGCTGCTCTCGCATAAAAGGGGTTTAGAAGAATGGCAAAAGGTGAAGGACCACCTTTGGCAGAACATTAAAGATGACTCAATTGAAATCTCCTACATACTATCGTTGAGCTACAATGATTTGCCAACTGTGCTCAAGCAGTGTTTTCTTTACTTCGGTGTTTTTCCAGAGGATCATAATATCTATGCTGATAACATCACTGGGTTGTGGATGGCAGAGGGTTTCATACCAAGAGGAGAAGAAAGAATGGAGGATGTCGCTGAAGGCTTCTTGAATGAGCTGATACGACGAAGCTTGATACAAGCGGTAAGAACATTTTGGGAAAAAGTTTTTCAATGTAGGATTCATGATCTACTTCGAGATCTTGCCGTGAAAATGGCATTGGAGGTAAACTTTTTTGACATTTATGATCCAAGAAAGCACTCCATATCCTCCTTTTGTCTCAGACATGCCGTTCATGGTCAAGCACAAAGGTACCTCTCACTTGATCTTTCTAACTTGAAGTTAAGGTCACTTATGTTCTTCGATCCAGATTTTTGTAAGCTGAGTCTTATAAACTTCCGTAATGAGTTCCAACATGTATATGTGTTGCACTTGGAGGTTCGTTCGGGCACTAAACTACCTGATGCCATAGGAAGTTTGTACCACCTCAAGTCCTTAAGATTGACAGGTATCCGTGATCTTCCTTCCTCCATTGGCAATCTCAAGAATTTACAGACACTTCGTGTCATCAATGAATACGGACACCTATGCCAACTACCTCCTGAGACAGCTGACCTAACAAATCTAAGACATTTATTTGCTGAGTATTCAAAACCTCTAGAACGTATAAGCAAACTCACAAATCTTCAATATCTTTGTGGCATTTCTTGTGATCAATGGAAAGATGTTGACCCTGTTGATTTAGTCAATCTTCGAGTATTACGCATGCTGGGTATTGCCAAAACTTACTCCCTGAATAACATTGGCAACTTGAAACACCTTCGCACTCTCTTCTTGGGTTGTAAACCTGATGAATCGTTCCCGGCCCTTGAATTTCTTAATTCTTGTCAAAACCTCCAGAAACTGTTGTTAGATGGGAGAATAGAGAAACTACCTCCTTCGGACACATTTCCAAATTCCATCACAATGATGGTTCTTTTGGACTCAAAACTCATGGAACATCCGATTCCTATTTTGGGAATGTTGCCAAGCCTAAGGAATCTCAATTTGGTTGGAGCGTATGAAGGAAAAGAAATTAGCTGCAGTGAAAACAGCTTCAGTCAACTGGAGTTCCTTCATCTTGATAGTCTTGAGAACCTAGAAAGATGGCATTTAGGCACAAATGCCATGCCTCGGATTAAAGGTCTTGGTATCCATGATTGTCCACAACTACATGAGATTCCCGAGAGAATGAAAGATATGGAGAAGTTGAAGAGAATTGATCTTTGATGGAGCTTATCAAGCATATGTGATGTTCTATTTCAGCCTCTTTCATAATCGTAGAGGTAATAAATCTCAATCCCCAATTACTATTTATCTAAGGGGGTGTTTGGCCATGAAAATTCTGAGTATCTAGAAAAAATGATATTTGAAAATTGGAGTTGTGTTTGGCCATGAATACAACTTGGATTTATTTTTGAATTTTTGTGAGTAATTTAGAGTGAAAATAACTTTTTAGTGTTTTTAAAAGTTCTGAAAATTCCAAAATTCAACTTGAGTTCAATTTCGGAATTTTATGGCCGTAGCAGATTTTTCAATATTAGGTTGAATTTTTTTAAATTAATTCCATTATCAACTTAGTGAAGAAATCAAATAAATTAATTATGGATGATTTTTTTTTTGTATGACAGAAGTAATTTATTTAGTAAAAATGTTTAAGTGTTAGTTAAAGCAACTAATATGAAGTTAAGTGAGGAAGTCATTTTTCCTATTTTGATGAAAAATGTTTGGGTAAGTTAATACTAGAAAACGACTTCCTCATCAAAAATATTTTCCTCGAAAATGAATTTCTTCATACCAAAAATACACCAAGTTTTATTGGTAATCTATTATTTGATTGACACTTGATATTGTCTTGAACATTACAATTAATCATCAATTTTGATTCTTTTCTTTTAAAAAAAATATTCTTTTCTTTTATCTTTTATTGAATACTAGTTATTATATTAAATAGTATCTTACAATTTGAGTTAAACAGGATAATTGGTTGTTAATGAATATAAATGATTTATGTAGTAGATCGTAACTAATTTGCAAATTGTTTTCTAGCTTGATTTGTGGATTAAGAGGGAGTGAGCGAAAGAAACATTCAATAAATCTTAATTCGCTCTGAAAGTCCCATTTCAGGAGTTAAGTATTTTATATTAAAGACGATTTTATTCTCAGGTTTAACTCGACCTCTTTATCGATAAAAGGAAGAAGTACAAGTTCAAGAACACGTCTACATTGGAGGCAGTATCAGTTGGAGCTGTATATACTTTGTTGAATTTTTTATAAGAAGGGATGTATTTGTACTAGTTTTATAAAGGATCTTGATAGTAGTTTAAGAAATTCTATCATAGATGAAATAATATTTTCATGAAAGGGTTCATCATCTATTATATATCTATAAAAAAAAAAAATTATCTTCTTATATATAGTGTGATTTATCATCAAAGAAAGTTCAAACGAACCCTTTAGCTTCGCCTCTGATTCTTATAATCAATTCACCTACGTTTGGACATGTGATTTGAATTCATAATTTCAAATTAGGGTTTGGACATGTATTTTGAGATCATGATTTCAAATCTCAAATTTTCTAAAAGCAGAATTTCTACTCTCTTGGTCTCCCCCACAATAACGTGATAAATCATAAGAGGAGAAGAAATTATTGTGTAAAAAGTCGTGATTACTATCTCCTACATTTAAGTTATGTTAGAGGAAAAGAGCAAGAAGCTTACTTTTAGGTAGTGACCTAAGCGCTTGGAAGTAAATATCATGCTACTCGGACTATATGCTTAACAGTTAACACATGCAAATCATTAATCTGATTTTAAATCATATCCAAACAAATCCTTACTCTTTGATTAAAGAACGTTTAGCTTGATCAAAAACTTAGAGCGCAATTTCTATCACAAAAGTAACATAATGGGCAAGTGTTGGATAACAATTTGCAATAGAAATACCATTTCTCAGGGAACTAACAGAATAATATGACTTGCACAAACCTGAAGAAAAGTCAAGAGATGAGAAGCCATGTTATAGTAAAGCATTTCATACAGGGATTCCGCAACAAGTGAAAGCTGCAAAAGGTGACGCAATTTATGGATGATAATTTAGTATTCACAAAATCATAGGACAAGTTTGTGCAAAAAGTACAGACATGATTGCTTTATACGCTAAGAGGGGTATACCTCAAATCTCGACTCTTCCATATCCTTATCAGTATAATCCAACAAAGAATCCAATGAAAGAGACAATGATCGCAACTGTAGGCATAGGTACACAGCAATACAGTTATTTCCATACAAACAGTAGGATAAAGCATTTATTCCAGCTTGAAAAGTAAAGTGATTCTGATTCAACCTACCTTCATATCCTTGCTCCCTTTTGTTTGAAGAAAAAATCCAGGGTGCCGAGGAGGATCTTCACTTCTCTTTTCTTGAATCTCTTTTGTTGATTTGCTCTGCGAAAGGATTTTCCCATCCTGATCCTTCTTTCCAGTTTCTTTGGGGTCTTCCTTTCCTTTTGGCTTTAAAAGGTCATCATTTTGAGAACTTTTATGCTTGTCTGTTTTGAACTGTTTCTTGGATCCAGCAAGATTCAACTCCTCAGTCTTTTTTTCTTCTTTAGTTTCTTGCTTAACGTCAGCTATTTTTGATTTTGTTTTAGGGCTAACTTTCTGTTCTTGGCTGACAACATTCACACACACTGCATTTTTATCACCCACATTTTGCACCTCACTTTCAGCTTGAACTGATTTCTCCTCTTTCACATCATCTTTGAGACTATCAACACCAGTGGCCCCATTGTTGGTGTCTGTAGATGTTGCTTTTCGTTTGGGAACCCTCTTATTTATTTTTCTCTTAACTGTTCTCTTCACAACAGTGTCCTGCTTGACAGAAGTACTATTACCATCAGTTTTACTATTCCCCTTATCTTCCGAAGATTCCGCCTCCTTGACACTGTCCATATCAGGAGGTTTCAACCCATCTTCTTTTGGAGTTTTCACCACAGGAACCTTCTTAACAATTTTCTTCCTTATAAAAGTTTTAACTGGAGGGTTAGCAGATGCTCCAACCGGGGTAGAAACAATCTCTGCGCTCATATTTCCTTCCCCAGTTTCTTTACTATCCACCTTATCATTCACTTTCTGTGTGGTTTCCATGTCTTTCTTATTGGAGATCTTCTGTTTAACAATTCTTTTTATAACTCTCTTCTTAACTGGCTTTGCACTACCATCAGTTTCAATAGCAGCACTTTCTCCTGGATTTAGTTCAGTATTGTCATTTCCCACCTTGGAAGTTTCAAGAGCTTGTTTACTCTCTCCACCTTTTTTCTTATCAGCTGTATTATCTTTCAGTTTGACATCATTCTCCTTCTTGCTTCCTTCTGCAGACAGTCCAGATGCAGAGTTTCTCTCTGGCTTGGGACCCCGCTTAACATCTGTGAGATGCTGAGACTCTTCAGTTATTGAATTCCAAAAGGAATAAATGAACCAGAATAGATTCTCAGGTAAAGAAATGATGCGCCAAAATTTCAGATATCTTACCTTTCTGGCTTTCCTTCTCTTCAGATTTCTAGATAAACAAAATGCTACTCCCTCTGTCCCAAAAGAATTGGATACTGCTATTATGGGAATCAAAGAGTTTTTCCTTAGTTTATGATTGTTTCAAACATGTGTGTGTTTAACTAGAAGGGAGGAAAATTTATCTGTGGGGAAAGGTGATAAAGAGCAATTGGCACCCTTGAATTCAAAACCCCCTACAGCTGCTACAATCACAACAAGGCACAAGTAGGGAAAGTTCAGACCAAATAACACACCTCTCAAGACGTACTTCAAAAGAAAACATCGACAAAAGGATAAAGAATTGAATTGTTTAGCAACTGTTCCCTGGATTTGCTCCAGCAGTTGGTCTAGCAGTTATTATGTTCTCTATAAATTAAATATGTAATTAAGATTAGTTATTTAGATAGGTAATTGAGAATTAAATCTATTGTATTCTGGAGTCTTGTCATCTCCATATAAAGAGATGGTTGACTGATTCACCATCTCACCCATACATGAAATATCTATTGCATAACTCCTCTTCTTTCTTTTCATAATTTGAGAAACATCAAAAAACTATTTTCACTCCAAATTACTCACAAAAATTCAAAAATAACTCTAATTTTTACTCATGGCCAAACACAAATCCAATTTTCAAATATCATTTTTTTACTTTGAAAATAAGAACTATTTTTTTTCAAATACTTAGAATTTTCATGGCTAAACTCCCCTTAGAGAAATGGTAATTGGGGATTGAGATTTATTACCTCTACGATTGTAAAAGAGGCTGAAATAGGATATCATATATGCTTGATAAGTTTCATCAAAGATAAATTCTCTTCAACGTCTCCACATCTTTCATTCTCTCGGGAATGTCACTTAGCTTTGGACAGTCATGGATAGCAAGACCTTTAATATGAGGCATGGCACTTGTGCCTAAATGCCATCTTTCTAGGTTCTCAAGACTATGAAGACCAAGGAACTCCTCCAGTTGACTGAAGTTGTTAACGTTGCATGTAATTTCTTTTCCTTCATAAGCTCTTTTTAAATTGAGAATCCGTAGGTTTGGCAACATTCCCAGAATAGGCATCGGATCTTCCATTAGTTCTGAGTACAAAAGAACCAACATTGTGATGGAATTTGGAAATGAGTCCGACGGAGGTAGTTTCTCTATTCTCCCATCTAACAACAGTTTCTGGAGGGAGGATTTAAACTGGCAATTCAACGGAGAAAGGGCATACATTCTTGAGAGTGGGAGAAAATGACTAGAGAAAGGTGTTAGGGTTTGTCCTGAATTTCCTACTTAGTCTGAATTATATATAATTGTGTTTTCCCTAGAAAAAGTTTTTTTCCATCTGGGAAAAAGATCTCTTCCATAATTAGTTAATTATTTCTTGGAGGAGAAGTTTTAGATTTCTATAAATAGAAGATCTTTTCTTAGCATCCACAATGTAGTCTTCCAATAATTTAGGTTTTATATTCTTTTCTTATATGTAGGTCGCTTGACCAAACATTATCAATATATTATGGTTGTTTTAGTATAACTTTTCTTTGTCATCTGATTTATCGCCTTGATGATTTGCAATTAATACATATTTTTGCTGTTGAATACATTTAATACATCCTACAACAAATTACAATGTAGCTACAAATTGTAATAAGAAAAAGTGTAGCTGAAAGAGACTGATTTTCACCCTAAAATTAGTTGTTTCTGAAATTTTCTCTTCTTTTTTTCACAAACCATTTTTTTCGTTTTTTTCTAAACTATAATCACATAAGTGGACCCTTTGAACACGTTATTTACTCTCACTTTTATGTCTACTGTTTAGTTTCAATTTGTTTGACCTACTTTCTTTTTTAGTGGAGCCTTGGAGTAACTGGTAAAGTTGCTGCCATGTGACCAGGAGGTCACGGGTTCAAGCCGTGGAAACAGCCCTTTGCAGAAATGTAAGGTGAGGCTGCGTACAATTGACCCTTGTGGTCCGGCCCTTCCCCGGACCCCGCGCATAGCGGGAGCTTTAGTGCACCGGGCTGCCCCTTTTTTTGAAAATGACCCTTTCCTTTTTTTAGCAACTCTTTAATTCCAACTTTCCACGTGACATGTTTAAGACTTGAAATGGAAGGAGTACTTAAAATCATCCATTCAAATTTTATATTCTAACTCTCCTCGACGTTCCAGTTTTTTTTTTTTTTTTTTTAAATCACCCATTCAAAATAAATTTCATTTAAGACAAATCAATTTTTAGAACTTGACCTTGAAGCTCTCACAAAATCTTTATGGAAAAACCTCTGTGGCTGAATCGAATTACTTTGTGCTGACTTATTGAATATTTTATATCTTCTCTTTGAAAAATTGGTGTTCATACACAACAAAAAATTCCATGAACACTGAAAAGCATGCTCATCATCTTAGATTCCCCAAACAAGGAAAATTAAAAGAAAAGAAAGGTATCTACAATTTAAAGATTAAATTTGAACGTACTTAATTTTAAAATTTTCATTTTATCATTAATGATATGATTTTATAACCTCATTAATGTCATGAAATTTGAAGATCACAAATTCCAAACATCTTTCATTTCTTATTGAAATGTCATATCTAGTATCCCATAAAATATAACATATGGAGTATTATTAATTAACTATAGTAATTTTGGTGGATGAGCAAATAAACCAACTCTTCTGGTCTATTGTGCCAGTAAACTTATGTCTTGGAGCATAACTTGTGCCATTGAACCTATGCCCTGGGGGCTGGGGTATAACTTTTCTTTATCAGTAACCTCAATTCTATCATCTTTTCTTTGTACAACATATAATTGTTACCGTTAGAGAGAATATATACTTTTCTTTATCATTAACCTCAATTCTATCATCTTTTCTTTGTACAACATAATTATTACTGTTATTAGAGAGAGTATATACTTTTCTTTATCATTAACCTCAATTCTATCATCTTTTCTTTGTACAACATATAATTGTTACCGTTAGAGAGAATATATACTTTTCTTTATCATTAACCTCAATTCTATCATCTTTTCTTTGTACAACATATAATTGTTACCGTTAGAGAGAATATATACTTTTCTTTATCATTAACCTCAATTCTATCATCTTTTATTTGTACAACATAATTATTACTGTTATTAGAGAGAGTATATACTTTTCTTTATCATTAACCTCAATTCTATCATCTTTTCTTTGTACAACATAATTGTTACTGCTAGAGAGAATATATACTTTTCTTTATCATTAATCATACTCTTTCATCTTTTGTTCATATGCATGTCAGATCTTTTAAGCTTTAAATACTCGATTCCGTGATAACAATATTCATCACTTATCAAACTCACAAATCAACAGCTTCTTTCTTCCAATATTTTCCATACTCCTGAAGATGGCTGATGCCTTTGTGTCATTTGCAGTTCAAAAACTGGGGGATTTCCTCATAAAGGAAGTTTCCCTGCGCAAAAGTCTCAGAGAGAATGTGAAGTGGCTCAGAAATGAGCTGCTCTTCATGCAGTCTTTCCTCAAACATGCAGAGGAAAGGCAAGTTGAAGATTTAAGAGTTCGACAATGGGTGTTTGAAATTAATGATGTTGCCAATGACGCTGTCGCTATTCTGGAGACTTACAGCTTCGAGGCTGGTAAAGGTGATGTCGATGGACTTGCTAGTCGTCTCAAGACTTGCGCTTGCATCTGTAGGAAGGAGACCAAGTTCTACAAAGTCGGCAAGGAGATCCAATCACTCAAGCAACGAATAATGGATATCTCTCGCAAGCGAGAGACTTATGGTATTACAGATATCAATAATGCAGGAGAAGGGCCAAGTAATCGGCCAAACAATCAGTCTTCTATGGTAGAAAGATTGAGGAGAACTACCTCTTATGTAGATGAGGATCACATTTTTGTTGGCTTTCAAGATGTTGTAGAAAGATTGCTAGCTGAACTTCTCAAAGCAGAACCTCGTCGAACCGTCATTTCCATTTATGGTATGGGCGGATTAGGCAAGACAACTCTTGCAAGAAACCTCTACACCAGTCCTAACATAGTCTCTAGCTTCCCAACACGCACTTGGATATGTGTTTCTCAAGAGTACAATACCATGGATCTTCTCAGGAATATAATCAAATCTATCCTAGGACGCACCAAGGAAAATCTAGATTTGTTGGAAAAGATGACTGAGACAGATCTAGAAAGTTACCTGCGTGATTTATTAAAAGAACACAAATACCTCGTGGTGGTTGATGATGTATGGCATAGAGAAGCTTGGGAAAGTTTGAAACGAGCATTTCCAGATAGCAAGGACGGCAGCAGAGTTATTATTACCACACGCAAAGAGGGTGTCGCTGAAAGAGCAGACGACAAAGGTTTTGTCCATAGACTTCGTTTCCTAAGCCAAGAAGAAAGTTGGGATCTCTTTTATAGGAAACTACTTGATGTTCGGGCAATGGTTCCAACAATGGAAAGGTTAGCTAGAGATATGTTGGAGAAGTGTGGAGGTTTACCTCTTGCAATTGTAGTACTGAGCGGACTACTTTCGCATAAAAGGGGGCTAGAAGAATGGCATAAGGTGAAGGACCACCTTTGGCAGAACATTAAAGATGACTCAATTGAAATCTCCTACATACTATCGTTGAGCTACAATGATTTGCCAACTGTGCTCAAGCAGTGTTTTCTTTACTTCAGTGTTTTTCCAGAGGATCATGATGTCTATGCTGATAACATCACTAAGTTGTGGATGGCAGAGGGTTTCATACCAAGAGGAGAAGAAAGAATGGAGGATGTCGCTGAAGGATTCTTGAATGAGCTGATACGACGAAGCTTGATACAAGTGGTAAGTACATTTTGGGAAAAAGTTTCTGAATGTAGGATTCATGATCTACTTCGGGATCTTTCCGTAAAAAAGGCATTGGAGGTAAACTTTTTAGACATTTATGATCCAAGAAAGCACTCCATAT
Source organism: Jaltomata sinuosa (assembly GCA_003996215.1). NCBI lineage: Eukaryota > Viridiplantae > Streptophyta > Magnoliopsida > Solanales > Solanaceae > Jaltomata > Jaltomata sinuosa. The sequence continues at coordinate 244,817 of QJPP01007196.1, read as the reverse complement.
CTTCATTTTGTCTCAGACATGCCATTCATGGTCAAGCACAAAGGTACCTCTCACTTGATCTTTCTAACTTGAAGTTAAGGTCAATTATGTTCTTTGATCCAGATTTTTGTAAACCGAGTCTTATAAACTTCCGTAATGAGTTCCAACATGTATATGTGTTGCACTTGGAGGTTCGTTTGGGCACTAAACTACCTGATGCCATAGGAAGTTTGTACCACCTCAAGTCCTTAAGCTTGATAGGTATCAGTGATCTTCCTTCCTCCATTCGCAATCTCAAGAATTTACAGACACTTTGCGTCTTCAATGAATACGGACGATTATGCCAACTACCTCCTGAGACAGCTGACCTAACAAATCTAAGATATTTAGTTGCTTCGTATTCACAACCTCTGAAACGTATAAGCAAACTCACAAGTCTTCAACTTCTTAGAGGCATTTCTTGTGATCAATGGAAAGATGTTGACCCTGTTGATTTAGTCAATCTTCGAGAATTACGCATGTTTCGTATTGCCAAAACTTACTCCCTGAATAACATTGGCAACTTGAAACACCTTCACGCTCTCTTCTTGGTTTGTAAACTTGATGAATCGTTCCCGGCCCTTGAATTTCTTAATTCTTGTCAAAACCTCCAGAAATTGTGGTTAGATGGGAGAATAGAGAAACTACCTCCGTCGGACACATTTCCAAATTCCATCACAATGATGGCTCTTATGAACTCAGAACTCATGGAAGATCCGATGCCTATTTTGGGAATGTTGCAAAGCCTAAGGAATCTCAATTTGGTTGGAGCTTATGAAGGAAAAGAAATTAGCTGCAGTGAAAACAGCTTCAGTCAACTGGAGTTCCTTCGTCTTGATAGTCTTGAGAACCTAGAAAGATGGCATTTAGCCCCAAGTGCCATGCCTCGGATTAAAGGTCTTGGTATCCATGACTGTCCACAACTACATGAGATTCCCGAGAGAATGAAAAATGTGGAGAGGTTGAAGAGATTTGATGATTGATGGAGCTTATCAAGCATATGTGATGTTCTATTTCAGCCTCTTTCATAATCGTAGAGGTAATAAATCTCAATCCCCAATTACTATTTATCTAAGGGGGTGTTTGACCATGAAAATTCCGAGTATCTGGAAAAAATGATATTTGAAAATTGGAGGCCATGAATACAACTTGGATTTATTTTTGAATTTTTGTGAGTAATTTGGAGTGAAAATAACTTTTTAGTGTTTTTAAAAGTTCTGAAAATTCCAAAACTCAACTTGAGTTCAATTTCGGAATTTTATGGCCGTTGTGTTTTTCAAAATTCAACTTCAGAAAAAATATAAAAAAAAATCATGGCCAGACGCTTTCTAGTTCCTTTTACTCACTCCGTAGCAGATTTTTCAATATTAGGTTGAATTTTTTTAAATTAATTCCATTATCAACTTACTGAAGAAATCAAATAAATTAATTATGGATGAAATTTTTTTTTGTATGACAGAAGTAATTTTATTTAGTAAAAATGTTTAAGTGTTAGTTAAAGAAACTAATATGAAGTTAAGTGAGGAAGTTATTTTCCTATTTTGATGAAAAATATTTGGGTAAGATAATACTAGAAAACGACTTCCTCATCCAAAATATTTTCCTCGAAAATGACTTTCTTCATACCAAAAATACACCAAGTTTTATTGGTAATTTATTATTTGATTGACACTTGATATTGTTTTGAACATTACAATTGATCATCAATTTTGATTCTTTTCTTTAAAAAAAAAATATTCTTTTCGTTTATCTTTTATTGGATACCAGTTATTATATTAAATAGTATCTTATAATTTGAGTTAAACAAAATAATCAGCTGTTAATGGACATAAATGATTTATGCAATTGAAGTATGGTTGTTTTCTAACTTGATTTGTGGATTAAGAGGGAGCCCGTGAAAGAAACATTTTATAAATCTCAATCCGCTCCGAAAAGTCCCACTTCAAGAGTTAAGTATTTCATACTAAGCACGATTTTATTCTCAGGTTCAACTCGACCTTTCTCCCAATAAGTGGAAGAAGTACACGTTCAGGAACACATCTACATTGAAGGTTGTATCAGCTCGAGCTGTATATACATTGTTGAATTCCTTAGTTGTACCAAGTTCAAACTGTTGATGAAGACAATTTCTGGTCTACTTGTACTGTTTAAGATATTCTGCCAATAGATCAAGACACAAGATTTTCACTAAAGAGTTCATTATCTATCACCTATACGCAAATAATTTTTTTTGATCTTATATAAATAGTATGATTTACTGAAAAAGGAGGTTCAAATAAACTCTCTAGCTCCGCCCCGGATTCTTATATACGTTTGTCGTTCCTTTGACGAAGATTGCTCAATGCCCACACCCAATCCACTCAAAAAAACAGTCAAAATTATAGGATATATAAGCAATTCACCTTGCAAATGAACCTAGAAAGCTTAGGGCCACACAATTATGGTAAGTAGCACCATTGCTTTTTTCACTCTCTATGACTTAAAGAGGACATTATTTGAAATCATAATTTCAAATTACTATTTGGACATGTAATTTGGATCATGATTTCAAATCCTAAATTCTTCTAAAAACAGAATTTGGAATTTCAAATTTAAAATCTGCCTTGTGCATTGCCACACAGATTGAGAACTGTATGCCCCTAATAAAAAAAATACTTTCCACAAGTATCAAATTTTCTGTAACAGTTTGGTTTCGATAATTTAACCACTAGCCTTAATTTCACAGGTCCATGTTGATCAACTTCGATCATCTCTCCCTGCAGAGTTGCTCTCTATAAGTGCACTTTGCACAAGTTCCTGCCGCGACATAGAGTTATTTATTGTCAGCAGACATGCAAAGTAAATCCAGAGTAAAGGTACTATGAATTATACGAAATAAACCAACCTTGACATCTCTGTGAGAAAGGAATTTCCCCAAGTTGTGGAGGATTAATCTCATATCTTCAACCTGAGAAAGGCATACATGATTGAGTTTATTATGCAACAACAACTACGAGAAAGAGAAGAAAGGACAAGCTTAGCTGGTTTACCCTAACATATCCCGCTCGCTTTCGGTCAAAAAACCTGAAAGCCATGTGATGATTTCTCATCCTCTTGATCTTGTTTGCCATGTGATTCAGCTTTAATAGATTTGGCATTCTCCGTACGTTCACCTGTCTTTGCACGCTTGGAGATCTTCTGTTTAACAATTCTTTTTATAACTCTCTTCTTAACTGGCTTTTCACTACCATCAGTTTCAATAGCAGCACTTTCTCCGGGATTTAGTTCAGCATTGCCATTTCCCACCTTGGAAATTTCAAGAGCTTGTTTACTCTCTCCACCTTTTTTTTTATTAGCTGTATTATCTTTCAGTTTGCCATCATTCTCCTTCTTGCTTCCTTCGGCAGACAGTCCAGATGCAGAGTTTCTCTCTGACTTGGGACCCCGCTTAGCATCTGTGAGATGCTGAGACTCTTCAGTTATTGAATTCCAAAAGGAATAAATGAACCAGAATAGATTCTCAGGTAAAGAAATGATGCGCCAAAATTTCAGATATCTTACCTTTCTGGCTTTCCTTCTCTCCAGATTTCTAGATAAACAAAATGCTACTCCCTCTGTCCCAAAAGAATTGGATACTGCTATTATGGGAATCAAAGAGTTTTTCCTTAGTTTATGATTGTTTCAAACATGTGTGTGTTTAACTAGAAGGGAGGAAAATTTATCTGTGGGGAAAGGTGATAAAGAGCAATTGGCACCCTTGAATTCAAAACCCCCTACAGCTGCTACAATCACAACAAGGCACAAGTAGGGAAAGCTCAGACCAAATAACACCTCTCAAGACGTACTTCAAAAGAAAACATCGACAAAAGGATAAAGAATTGAATTGTTTAGCAACTGTTCCCTGGATTTGCTCCAGCAGTTGGTCTAGCAGTTATTATGTTCTCTATAAATTAAATATGTAAGTAAGATTAGTTATTTAGATAGGTAATTGAGAATTAAAACTATTGTATTCTGGAGTCTTGTCATCTCCATATAAAGGGATGGTTGACTGATTCACCATCCCACCCATACATGAAATATCTATTGCATAACTCCTCTTCTTTCTTTTCATAATTTGAGAAACATCAAAAAAATATTTTCACTCCAAATTACTCACAAAAATTCAAAAATAACTCTAATTTGTACTCATGACCAAACACAAATCCAATTTTCAAATATCATTTTTTTACTTTGAAAATAAGAACTATTTTTTTTTCAAATACTTAGAATTTTCATGGCTAAACTCCCCTTAGAGAAATGGTAATTGGGGATTGAGATTTATTACCTCTACGATTGTAAAAGAGGCTGAAACAGGATATCATATATGGTTGATAAGTTTCATCAAAGATAAATTCTCTTCAACCTCTCCACATCTTTCATTCTCTCGGGAATGTCACTTAGCTTTGGACAGTCATGGATAGCTAGACCTTTAATATGAGGCATGGCACTTGTGTCTAAATGCCATCCTTCTAGGTTCTCAAGACTATGAAGACCAAGGAACTCCTCCAGTTGACTGAAGTTGTTAACGTTGCATGTAATTTCTTTTCCTTCATAAGCTCTTTTTAAATTGAGAATCCGTAGGTTTGGCAACATTCCCAGAATAGGCATCGGATCTTCCATGAGTTCTGAGTACAAAAGAACCATCATTGTGATGGAATTTGGAAATGAGTCCGACGGAGGTAGTTTCTCTATTCTCCCATCTAACAACAGTTTCTGGAGCTTTTGACAAGAATTAAGAAATTCAAGGGTCGGGAATGATTCATCAGGTTTACAACCCAACAAGAGAGTGCGAAGGTGTTTCAAGTTGCCGATGTTATTCAGGGAGTAAGTTTTGGCAATACCCAACATGCGTAATTCTCGAAGATTGACTAAATCAACAGGGTCAACATCTTTCCATTGATCACAAGAAATGCCACTAAGAAGTTGAAGACTTGTGAGTTTACTTATAAAGGTTCTGAATACTGAGCAGCTAAATGTCTTAGATTTATTAGGTCAGCTGTCTCAGGAGGTAGTTGGCATAAGTGTCCGTATTCATTGGAGACGCAAAGTGTCTGTAAATTCTTGAGATTGCCAATGGAGGAAGGAAGATCATGGATACCTATCAAGGTTAAGAACTTGATGTGGTACAAACTTCCTATGGCATCAGGTAGTTCAGTGCCAGAACGAATCTCCAAGTGCAACACATATACATGTTGGAACTCATTACGGAAGTTTATAAGACTCAGCTTACGAAAATCTGGATCAAAGAACATAATTGACCTCAACTTCATGTTAAGAAGATCAAGTGAGAGGTACCTTTGTGCTTGACCATGACTGGCATGTCTGAGACAAAAGGAGGATATGGAGTGCTTTCTTGTATTATAAATGTCAAAAAAGTTTACCTCCAATGCCTTTTTTACAGCAAGATCCCGAAGTAGATCATGAATCTTACATTCAGCAACTTTTTCCCAAATTGTACTTACCACTTGTATCAAGCTTCGTCTTATCAGCTCATTCAAGAAGCCTTCAGCGACATCCTCCATTCTTTCTTCTCCTCTTTGTATGAAACCCTCTGCCATCCACAACTGCGTGATGTATTCAGCATAGATCTCACGATCCTCTGGAAAAACACCGAAGTAAAGAAAACACTGCTTGAGCACAGTTGGCAAATCATTGTAGCTCAACGATAGTATGTAGGAGATTTCAATTGAGTCATCTTTAATGTTCTTCCAAAGGTGGTCCTTCACCCTTTGCCATTCTTCTATTCCCCTTTTATGGGAAAGTAGTCCGCTTAATACTACAATTGCAAGAGGTAAGCCTCCACAGTTATCCATCAAATCTCTAGCTAACCTTTCCATTGCTGGAACCATTGCCCGAACATCAAGTAGTTTCCTACAAAAGAGATCCCAACTTTCTTCTTGGCTTAGGAAACGGAGTCTATGGACAAAACCTTTGTCGTCTGCTCTTTCAGCGACGTCCTCTTTGCGTGTGGTAATAATAACTCTGCTGCCGTCCTTGCTATCTGGAAATGCTCGTTTCAAACTTTCCCAAGCTTCTCAATGCCATACATCATCAACCACCACAAGGTATTTGCGTCCTTTTAATAGATCACGCAGGTAACTTTCTAGATCTGTCTCAGTCATCTTTTCCAACAAATCTAGATTTTCCTTGGTGCGTCCTAGGATAGATTTGATGATATTCCTGAGAAGATCCATGATGTTGTACTCTTGAGAAAGACATATCCAAGCGCATGTTGGGAAGCTAGAGACTATAGTAGGACTGGTGTAGAGGTTTCTCGCAAGAGTTGTCTTGCCTAATCCGCCCATACCATAACTGGAAATGACGCTTCGACGAGGCTCTGCTTTGACAAGTTCAGCTAGCAATCGTCGTACGACATCCTGAAAGCCAACAAAAATCTGATCTTCATCAACATATGAGGTAGTTCTCCTCAATGTTCTAACCATGGCAGACTGATTACTTGTCCCTTCTCCTGCATTATTGATATCTCTAATGCCATAAGTCTCTCGTTTGCGAGAGATATCCATGATTCGCTGCTTGAGTGATTGGATATCCTTGCCGACTTTGTAGAATTTTGTCTCCTTCCTACAGATGCAAGCGCAAGCCTTCAGACGACTAGCAAGTCCATCGACATTATCTTTACCAGCCTCGAAGCTGTAAGTCTCCAGAATAGTGACAGCGTCATTGGCAGCATCATTAATTTCAAACACCCATTGTTGAACTCTTTGATCTTCAACTTGCCTTTCTTCTGCATGTTTGAGGAAAGATTGCATGAAGAGCAGCTCATTTCTGAGCCACTTCACATCTTCTCGCAGACTTAAACGCAGGTTGACTTCCTGTATGAGGAAATCGCCCAGTGTTTGAACTGCAAACGACACAAAGGCGACATCAACCATCTTCACTTAGATCAGAGATAGAAGCAGTAGAGATAAAATTGACAACAGGTTGAAGTAACTGAATCTGAGAGTTGACAAATATCGTAGAGTTGACAATAATGTCAAGCACTAATGAAAGTGAAATGTGGCCCATTTGACCGGGCAAGAGAAAATGAATCTTCCCACTCATTGGTTCTTCAAAATGGGTGGGTGAAATTTGAATTGAAGTTTCAACTGCATTGTTTTTGGAAACATATTTTACTTTTGAGGGGAAAAAATATAAAACATGATTTATACTGCTAAGCTCTAAAAACTATATAAAAAAAATATCCATAAGTTTGGCACAAAATTATTATTTTTTATAATAAACTAGATTATATATTATCCAAAAATTATAATATGACTTGAACCTAAGAATGAAATCATCTTTAGTATGAAGTACATAACCACTGAAGTGGGACTTTCTAGGGTGAATCGAGATTAGCTGGTCACCCTTTTCTTGAAAACAACCATACTTCAATAGCGAACTAGTTTTTTTTTTGTTTTTTTTTGGTAACAATGTAAAATATTACCATTACGAAACAAGAAAGAACATACACCTAAAGGGCACTTGGCCGCAACTTGTACAGCACAAGCCTCCAACAGAACAGAACTAATTACACTTTCAACCTATGCACTAACCCACTACATCTACTAGCCCTTCTAGCTATACTTTTCATTTCAATCCTTCCTAAAACTTCCCTCCTAATCTGCATATGTATCTCATTTATTTGTATAGTTTTGCCTTTAAGAATCTTCCAATTCCGAGCTCTCTATGTATGATAGATCATTGCTCCCCAAGTTGCTGCTACGACATGTTTCTGAAACTGTTGCCATTTCTTCCTCTTGATCTTTAACATTACTGTCTTCAACTCTCCCGGTTGTATTGGAAGCCTTGTCCATTGTTCCACACCCCTCTGCAGCTCAAGGAACCATTGACACTCCCCAAACAAATGTTTAGTTGACTCTGGAGCTCTGGCAGTACACAAGCAGCAATCTTCTTTATCCACTGAAATCTTCATTCTCCGCATCCTAACCTTAGTTAATAGCCTGTCTTGAACAGCCAACCACAGCATAAATCTATGCCTTGGTAATGTCACAGTACTCCAGATCAACTCAGCTATTGCTAACCTCCCCCTGGGTGCCTTTTAATTCCATATAACTCCTTGTTATTGAATACTCACCTGTCAAAGTCAACTTATACTGATCCTGCATGTACCACCCCTGCATCTTTAATTTCAAATTATGAATTCGCCTCCAATACCAGCTACTACTAGACGGAGCTTTGTGGCTCCAGAAATCCTCCCCTGGCCCCCTCCTACATATATACACCATGTACCCACTTCACCCATAAAGAGTCCTTCTTGACAATCAGTTGCCATAGTAATTTCCCCACTGAAGCTAAGTCTACAGTCCTTCACATTTAATCCCCCACATTTCTTAGGAGAACAGACTGAGTCCTAAGCAACAAGAGTCACCTTCTTCTTAGCATCAGACCCCCCCCCCCCCCCCCCCCCATAAGTACTCTCTACACCTTTTATCAACTACTTTGGAAATGCAGGATGGGAGGACAAAGATAGAGCCTCAAAAGCTATGAATAGAAAAGAATACTGAATTAACAAATTGAGTCTCCCTGCATAAGAAAGTTGCTTTGAATACATCAACCTTATTTTATCAGTGATTTTATCAACTAACTGGTTTGTAACACCCCAAACTTTCGAGCTAGGATTCCAATCTTTTTTCGCGTGTAATTAGACCTGAACTTGGAAGATTTCATTGTAACTAGGTGTTATGGTCAAGCACTATGTGTTGGAAGAGCTTTGGATGTGAATTAAGGTTTTAAGGAACCCCTAGCACAAGTTAAGTTGAAAGCTTCTCTACCGGCTGAGTTTTCGTATAACCTTCTAAGTAGGGTCAACTTCAAACAATCATAACTCCTATAATATAAAGAGTTAGGTGGGCTATGACCCACCAAATTAAAGGTCTTCGAGTCTTCTTTCCAACGCCACTAACCGCGCATTAATCCGAGTTTGGAGTAAAATGTTATAACTAGTTTACCAAGAAGATTTTTGTTAGACCAGAAGCTCGTCGAATTCTGGGAGTTAAAACGGAAGAGAAAATGGTCCGTTTTCTGAGAAAATGGTCCGTTTTCTGAGAAACGGTCCATTTTCCAAATCGTTTCCAGGACCAGAAACTCAAAAAAATCACTGAGTTAAAACGCTTAAGAAAACGGTCCGTTTGTGGCCAAAAGGGACCGTTTTGGCGGCCGTTTGGGACGCGCTTTTCCTTCCTAGACCAATCCGGATTCTAATTGGAATTGCCTATAAATAGGACTCCTAGGGTATTCCCCCACCCTTTTAAAACGTCTCGCACTTCTCTATTTACCCTAACATGGATTAAAAGCAAAAATCAAGTTAGGGCTCCAAATCCAAAGGATTCTTCTTCATAGTTCAAAGGCAAAACTCAAGGCTTTCTTCCTCAAACTCTAAAATCAAGGTATGTAAAGTAAATCTTTCAGTGTGGGAATCCTGTTCTCCCCACAACCAAGTTCAATTTTAGTTTCAATCCAAGAATCAAGTTAGGGTTTTTGAGAAGTCCAGATCTTAAGTTTAATTCCTTATCTCTTGATACAAATCTTTGAATATTCCATGCTTATTATAAGAAATTCTATGAATTTGGATTCTCTTCCCTGGATTAATTTCTAGTTCATGTCTATTGAATTTTCCAAGAATCTTTGTGAATTTCCTCTTATGAATTTAAAAGTCTATTTGATATTTTAAAGGATTATTACGTTTTCCTGAAAGTTTGTTTAAAAGTTACAAGTTTAAGTTCATGAAAAGTTTACAAAGAATCTTTATGTTATTATCATGTCTTGAGAAGAGAAAAAAGTTATCGTATCTTGAAAGTTAAAGCAAGTTATAAAGATTTAGAGCCAAGGCTCACAAAGATAGCTATGCTCATGATACGATATTTTGAATCAAGTATGATTTTTCAAAAGTGTTTTAAGACTTGTGTTATGAGCATATAGTATATTTTTGAAAGAACTATTTAGCACCGAGAAAGGTATGGGTTTAGACAACACATGCCCCAAAACTACGTTGCCACTGTAGGATAGGATCGTCCACAAATAGAGAGACTCATCTATTATTTATAGCCTTGGGGCCCAGCTTTGGGATCCCCAGAATATGTTTCATCTGATACCCCAAGGTATAGATGGCTCTGTCAACGAGGGCAAGTCGTTGGGTTCTGGCAACGTGGACAAGACGTTGTACTCCATGTTGCTCACATGATTTATGTCGGTTAAGAGAAACTCCCCTAAAAGAAAACTTAGTTATTTTAAGATAATTTATGATTGGCCGAGGCCACCAGTTTAAAGAAAGTTTTATGAAGCATTGTTTTCAAGTTTTGCCCAGACTTCAGTTATCCAGTTTTCAGTTTCAGTTTTAGTTATTCAGGCCAGTCATTCTTCTTTTCAGTTATTCAGCTTTGTTTATAGTTATATTGTTCATGCATCAGTTTTTCTGCTTTATCAGTTCAGCTACTAGTACTGTTCCACTTTACTGTTTTACATGCCAGTACATTCAAAGTACTGATGCCTCTTTTTGGTGCTACATCATTGGACGACGTAGCCCCCAACTTTCAGATATGCAGGTTCCTGAGTAGACTCTTCAGTAGGTTATGCCATCAGCTTGAGTGAGTTCTCATTATTCCTGAGGACTTGGCAGTATATCGGTCATCAGTTTGTTCTATTACATAAAGGTAGTTGTACTCGGAATGTAGTAGAGGCTTCATAGACAGAGTCAAGTCAAGACAGTTTTAACCAATTTCTTTTAAACATCTTATTATTTCACTTAATAAAAATTTATATTATTTTATTTCATCTTTTTTAAAAGATTAGCCCATGTTTTTCAGCTTCCGCAATTTGTTTCATTAAAAGTTCATCTTTATGGATTGTATGCCAGACCAAGTGGTTCTCTCGGGCCATTCGTGGTTTCGGGTGCCGGTTACGTCCAGGGTGTAGGCTCGGGGCGTGACATGGTTACACTCTAATTTGCTCCATTTCTGAGAAGTCAGTGGCATCCCTAAGTATCTGATAGGGAGCTCTCCTAATACAAAACCAGTTTTATCCAACAACTGTTGCTTCTTCTCTGTTGTTACACCTGCAACAAACATACTCGATTTATCCATATTGGCCACCAGTCCACTAGCTTTGCTAAAATGTTCAATAGCCTCCATCACCATACTCACAGATTCTAAATTTCCTTTGCAAGAAATCATCAAATCATCCGCAAATGTCAAATGTGTGAGCCTCATCTTCTTACACATTGGATGAAAGCCAAAATCAGGCAGCATGTTCATCACATTCAACACTCTAGAGAGGTACTCCATCACTAGGACAAACAACAAAGGTGAGGCAGGATCCCCTTGTCTTAATCCTCTTCTACCCTCAAAGAAACCATAGCTCTGGCCATTGACTTTCATAGAGAATTTAGTAGTAGTAACACATGTGAGAACCAGCTGAACAAACTTCTCTGGAAACGCAAAACCTACCAAAACTTCCTCTAAAAACTGCCAATTAACCATATCATAGGCCTTCTTGAGGTCAATTTTCATCAAACACCTTGCAAAAACTACTTTCCTCTTGTAATGTTTCAGCAAATCATGACTAATCAGCACATTGTGAACCATAGACCTTCCCTTAACAAAGGTAGTTTGATTTTCAGCCACAAGATGCAACACTGCCTGTTGTAGCCTTGTCACGGCCCGAGACTAGGCCCCGGAGGTAACGAGCAACGCAGACCAAGAGGCCTGAGTCAACCCCTTAGTATTCCTCATTCACACAATTATAAAATATTAGCGGAAACAGGCCCATTATAGAAAAGTCCAACTGTATAAAAGGATCAACAATAGTTTCACTAATACCAGTCTACAAAGCCTCTATCATCAAGAATAACATTTAAGCTGGGACATGGCCCCAACAATACCATAATACGGAAAGAGATCTCAAAGACTAATAAAAAGAAAATATAGGCCTTCCGGAAGTATGGAGGGCTCACCACTTGCTATTCGAATCCCAAAAGTCCTAGTGTTGCACGGAACCACCAGGATAGGTCTTGGAACTTGCATCATGAAATGATGCAGCGTCCGACGATGGTCAGTACGGCAAGTACTGGCATGCAACCCAGGGGAAGGGATATCACAACTTATAAAGCAAGTCATAAAATATAATCCGAGACCAAAATCATCAAATATGAGGCAATTCTCCCAAATCAGTAAAATAGAACAATTTCACAATTTCATTACTTCTGGACTAGATGGTATTACCGACATTTATTTCACCACGGGCTATGTGGGTCTGACCATCGCTCGATCGGCTGAGCCTCCAATCCAAGTTTGGCGCAAGGATCGGAGCATCATATCATAATCACCTCATGACTGCATAAAGCTGAACAAATCAAGCGTACAGTAGGGAGCCCCGTTCGACTCAGAGGGAAGAGCCCCGTTCGACTCATACCCGTGTCGGCAAAACATGGTTTCAAGTGTGAAGCCCCGTTCGACTCACACCATCTCGGCTAACCATCTAATCCTCTTAAGCCCATATTTTAACATTTCAAACGTTTCACAAAATATTCATTTGGGACTCTTAACATTCTTAAGGCATTTATAACTTTGGTATCGTCATACCAAGACTTGCAAGCCATACATATCATGCCATAAATATTTTATAAATTCGTACATCATTAGTCCCATCATTTAAAAGGATTTAAACACATTTACCATATCCCTCAAAGGTTGAAGATTTCATATTTCATAAACAACACTTTCACAACCGAGGGATGTAGAAGACGATTATTAAGGCATACATGAGTGGGTACTATTATACCAAGACTTGAAACCCACACTTATCGTATTATGCCATTATCATTTATACATCAATCGACCCGCATTTAATAGTCTTTTATCTCCTTTAACAATCAACTCCCTCAAGGTTATAATTCAATCAATTTAAAGCAATCATTTCAAAACCAAGGGATTTAAGAAGATCTTCCTATTTGTGTCAAAACTCAATTTCTTATATAGAGAAACAATTTCCGTAGTAATCGTATCTCAAGGCTTCAAATTTATCCCAAATTCACAAATCCATAATTTAAAGTCACACTTCAAACCATAACTTCAAAATAGTAATTGAATACGGATGATTTCATAAATAAACATTCAAAAGTTCAAGCCAATCTCTTTCTTTGAAAACCTTTCAACTATTTGTACATAATACTAGCATAGTTTTCGTAGTAAGAAGGAATAAATACAATCCTTACGAGTATAGTTGAAAGGGGATCGTTCAACATACCTTTTGACGAAGAACGCTTATGAAACTCTTGAGTTTTGCTTAGGAACTTAGAACCCTAGGCACTTTGCTTCAAGAACTTAGAGAGGAGAAGTAACGCTCTTTCTTTTAATTTTAATCGTGCCTTAGGAGGTTTAGAATAAGTGGGGGATGAATCTTAGATGAGGAAAGGACCAAAACACCCTCAAATATCTTAAGAAGAGTCGATTCCCGTAGTAATACCTTAGGGGTCCTATTTATAGGCAATTTCAATTAAAATCCGGATTGGTTTAGGTTGAAAAACGCGTCAGAAAACGGTCGCCAAAACGGTCCATTTTGGCTACAAACGGACCATTTTCGAAGGCATTTTATCTTACGCAAATTTTCAGTTTCTGTCTCCAGAAACGGTTGGGAAAATGATCCGTTTTCTTTTCCGTTTTAACTCCCAGAATTCGACGGGTTTCAGGACATTTAAACAAGGACCACTCTGTAGTACCCTTTGGGAAGCTACCCTCCTTGCATCACTCCTTGTTCCCAGCAGATCCATATAATATGTAACAAACACATTTGCAATAACATCAGGTTCAGTTTGCCAACTCCCTCTCTCATCCTTTAACTGAGTAGTGGCCTGTTTAAGCTTCCTATGTTTTATCACAGAGTGAAAATACTTGGAGTTATCATCTCCCAATATAAATCATTTATATCCATTTGAGTTCATTTCAATCCAATACTCAATAATTCGTTTCCTTACAGCAAATTAGAAAAACAATGCAAGAAGCTGCAAAAAGATAATACATTACAAAACTAAAGGATGATTCCGAAGTTATATTTCTCAAATTTACACACAGAAAGGTGAAACATGAGTACATGACCATAAACTCCTAAGTGCACTGTCTGATACAGATTTAGCCTGATATGGAATGACGAAAAAGGCTTTTATTTCCTGGTACTTCTTGCTCAGATATTGATCAGCTTCCGAAAATGGGTCAAAAACATTCTTCCCATCGACATGGTCATGCAAGTACCACCAGCTTTTTGTGCATTTACACTAAAAAATGTGTACTTACACTAGCCAGTAATCCAAGCTGAGCACCGACCGTTCTTTATCAACAAGTGGCTTGGCTATATTATCAATTGAAAAAGTATTATTAGAAGAAATCGATTATAAAAAAATTATTAACGATTTTGCATCTCAAAAAGTTAGAAAAATAGATTTTAAATAAAATCATATATAATTTTTTTTAAAAAAATTAAGGCCTCCGATTTAATTTTGGCCTTAGGCCCCCGATATGCTTGAGTCGCCCCTGTATACAAGAGCAATTTTCTTAATTTCATTTTAGAAGAGTGGTTTAAAAGTAAATTTTTTTAATAACCACTGTGTTCAGGACAGCTTGCACGCACCTCGACTAATTCCACTCCCACCAGCCATAGGTACAAGGTAACTCTATCCACCAAGGCTAGAACAGATGGGAAGAAATCACCTTGTGTTCTCATGGTGCTAATTTTTTGTCGTTGTATACATGTAATCTGATATTAATGAGCCTTCTTTCTTTTCTTGTTAGTGTTTTTATTGTTTAACAAGTAGCACCTATTTGAGGTGCTTTTATTTATAATGTAAGGTAGTAAGAGCCATTATAAAGAAAAGCATATCTTGAAAAACAATTCTAATTTGTATTCATGGCCAAATATAACTCTAATTTTCAAATATCATTTTTTATTTTGAAAATAAAAACTAATTTTTTCAAATACTTAGAATTTTCATGGCTAAACGCCCCTTACAGAAATGGTAATAGGGGATTGAGATTTATTACCTCTACGATTATGAAATAGGCTGAAATATGATATCACATATGCTTGATAAGCTCCATCAAAGATAAATTCTCTTCAACTTCTCCATATCTTTCATTCTCTCGGGAATCTTATTTAGCTTTGGACAGTCATGGATAGCAAGACCTTTAATATGAGGCATGGCACTTGTGGTTAAATGTCATCTTTCTGCAAAGTGCACTTGTAGAGAGCAACACCGGGAGAGATGATCGAATTCTCTACAACAAGTGTAGAGAAATAGCAGAAGAAAGGTATAATCGAGGACACTTTCTGCTAGCCCAAGATCGAGGCTTCTTGAATTTGCTTTGTATTGACTTTGTTTTGGGTTGATTACAACTGTACAAGACCATCCCTATTTATATTTGTTCATGGATGGTTCTAGAAATTCTTCTAGATACATCTACAAGATAATTCTAGTAAGCTTTATCTTCTAGCACTACTCTAAATATTTCTACAAGATGCTTATTCAAGTGACTACACTAGACTATTCTAGAAACTTACTAGAAAATCTATGATATCCAAAAAAATCTAATGTAATATTTTTCACAAGAAGTTGATCAACATGGACCTGTGAAGTTGATTATTATTTATTGGTGAACAAACTCTGCCCTGGAATAGACTTGATTTAAGGCTAGTGGTTAAATTATCGACACTATAAACCCTTACAGAATTTTTTTATACTTTTGGTCTTGTGGATTCTATTTTTACTAGTTTCTGGGAACGTGAAACCCTTATCATTATTATAAATTTTTTATATATTTAAAAAATTGAGTTATAAAATAGGAAATACTAAAATTAATAATATTAGTTTTACTATTTATATTTTATGCATTAAATAATATAAAAATATAATGTGAAGGGGCGGGGCAGGGCAAGCTCTTAACGGGACAGGGCAGGGCGGGGAAAAATCAGTTTTGTGAAAATTTTAAGGGAAAAAAACATATATATACTAGATTAAATTGAGTATTACAAGTTATACCAATACTTTTTACTTTTCAATATATACCAATAGATTTCTATCACAACATAACAAAATAATAAATGAGGCAAAATAAAATAGGTAATGTATCTTTTACTCCGACTCATCCCACAATTCACTCCTACTTTTCATTCATGAATATCCTTCATATCTTTCCCTTATTTCTTTCTCCCATGTTCATCCATCATCATCATCATCAGTTCCATATCTTTCACCACTACATTGTTCATTTTTCACATTGTCTTCTACAAATCCTCACTAAAATGCCCCCAATAAGAATTAACTGAGAATCCTACTATCTGATCAAAATCACTCTTTTTCAGTTCCGAAACAACCTTCCCAACAAATCAAAAGAATCCCATCGATTGTTTTCTTCTCAAAATTTGAATATACTTCCATGTGTTTTTCACGCATTATCCAAATGAATCTTGAGAGATGATGAACCCTTTAGTGAAAATCTTGTGTCTTGATCTATTGGAAGAATATCTTAAACAGTACAAGTAGACCAGAAATTTTCTTCATCAACAGTTTGAACTTTAGTACAACTAAGGAATTCAACAATGTATATACAGCTCGAGCTGATACAACCTTCAATGTAGATGTGTTCCCCAACGTGTACTTCTTCCTCTTATTGGTAGAAAGGTCGAGTTGAACCTGAGAATAAAAGCGTCCTTAGTATGAAATACTTAACTCTTGAAGTGTGACTTTTCGGAGCGAATTGAGATTTATAAAATGTTTCTTTCACACGCTCCCTCTTAATCCACACTGAAGTAAAGAAAACACTGCTTGAGCACAGTTGGCAAATCATTGTAGCTCAACGATAGTATGTAGGAGATTTCAATTGAGTCATCTTTAATGTTCTGCCAAAGGTGGTCCTTCACCTTTTGCCATTCTTCTAAACCCCTTTTATGCGAGAGCAGCCCGCTTAATACAACAATTGCAAGAGGTAAGCCTCCACACTTGTCCACCATATCTCTAGCTAACCTTTCCATTGCTGGAACCATTGCCCGAACATCAAGTAGTTTCCTACAAAAGAGATCCCAACTTTCTTCTTGGCTTAGGAAACGAAGTCTATGGACAAAACCTTTGTCGTCTGCTCTTTCAGCGACATCCTCTTTGCGTGTGGTAATAATAACTCTGCTCCCGTTCTTGCTATCTGGTAATGCTCGTTTCAAACTATCCCAAGCTTCTCTCTGCCATACATCATCAACCACCACAAGGTATTTGCGTCCTTTTAATAGATCACGCAGGTAACTTTCTAGATCTGTCTCAGTCATCTTTTCCAACAAATCTAGATTTTCCTTGGTGCGTCCTAGAATAGATTTGATGATATTCCTGAGAAGATCCATGGTGTTGTACTCTTGAGAAACACATATCCAAGCTCGTGTTGGGAAGCCAGAGACTATGTTAGTACTGGTGTAGAGGTTTCTCGCAAGAGTGGTCTTGCCTAATCCGCCCATACCATAAATGGATATGGCGCTTCGACGTGGATCTGCTTTGACAAGTTCAGCTAGCAATCTTTCTACAACATCTTGAAAGCCAACAAAAATCTGATCCTCATCTACATATGAGGCAGTTCTCCTGAATGGTCTAACCATGACAGACTGATTGTTTGGCCGATTACTTGGCCCTTCTCCTGCATTATTGATATCTGTAATACCATAAGTCTCTCGTTTGCGAGAGATATCCAAGATTCGTTGCTTGAGTGATTGGATCTCTTTGGCGACATTGTAGAATTTGGTCTCCTTCCTACAGATGCAAGCGCAAGCCTTCAGACGACTAGCAAGTCCATCAATTCACATCTTCTCTCAGACTTAAACGCAGGTTGACTTCCTGTATGAGGAAATCCCCCAGTTTTTGAACTGCAAACGACAGAAAGGCGGCATCAAGTTGAATGAGGCTATAAGCGCGTTTAAAGAGGGGTCCATTTATGTTATTAAATCTTACAAGTCATTAATTGGTCAGTGATTATCGTGCAATTACGCGTAAACCATAGAAAATCCGACATATATATGATCACGGGGCTTGTGGAAATAATACACTTATCGGGAAGGGAAGCGATAATCTGTTTGACCAAGTTTTTTGAAGGTAAAAAATACTTAATTTTTAGAGGTGAATTGAGGATTTCAAGAAGACGGGTGCACCATTACTTTTAAGATAAAGACATAAAATTTTATAATGATAAAAAAAAATTAGTTGTTACACAGCGTTTTTTGGTTGCTGTAATGTTCTCTGTCTAATTTGTTAGTATTAGAAATAGAAAGTCTAATAAGGGATAAAACAAAAAAAAAGTAGGTTGCTTTAGAATATGATATATATTTTTTTTAAAAAGAAGACGAGTGGCAACGCAGCAAGGCTGCTTTAGAATATTTTTTTAATAAAAAAAGAAAGAAAACAAAACAAAAATGGGCGGCTGCTTTAGAAATTTAAAAAAGAAAAAGAAAAAATGACGAAATTGTTACTCCCTCCGTTCTTAAATAATTGATTTTTTTTAAGCCTGGGGACACTCTTTAGAAAATTATGCATTTCTAAAAAACAAAGACTACTTTATTAACTTGCCCTTAATAAATATTTTTAAAAAAATATAATTTTTTAGTAGCTTCTTAATTTTATAAAAAAAAATTATTTAAAGAAGGGTAAAATTGAAAGAATATCATTAATATCTTTTTGATTATCTAAAACATCATTTATTTACACAAATAATATATCGAGTTTAGTTGAATGATCACGAGTTCACGTGATTTTTTTTTACACGTAAATTCGCCACAAGTAAAATTTGAGGAGAATGAAGTATATGCAGACATTACCCCTATTGGATAACAACATGTTATTTGTTAGAAAAACAAATATTTATGGTGAAAAATTCGAATATACTTCAAGTCGTATACCTTATTTAGGATGACTTTTCAAAGAGAATTTTTTTTCAACACAAATACTCTCCCGAAATAGAATAAAACAAACTCAAGAAAATGGATGCCTCATTATTTTTAAGATAAAGATATAAAATTTTATAATCATAAAAAAAAAAAAATTGTTGCACTGCTTATTTTGGCTGTCGTAATGTTCTAGGTGTAATTTGTTATCAAAAATAAAAGTTTTATTAAAATAAGGGAATAAAACAAAAAAAGAAGGTTGCTTTAGAATATATTTTTTTTAGAAAAAGAAAAATAAGAGGAATGGCAGTGAGAGCCACTCACTCTTTTTTTGTCATGTGTGAATGATACTAGATAGTATATTTCAAACATTATAATATATCGAGTTTAGTCGAATTATTATTGATTCACGTGAATTCTTTTTACACATAAATTTGTCATTGCTTATATTTTAAAAAGGTATTTATTTTTCTAAAAATAAAGTGTTTGGCCAAGTTTTTGAGAAAAAATACGTATTTCTGGGGAGAGGAGTAGAAATTGTTTTTCAAAAGCTAAAAAAAGTAGATTTCTCAAGAGTACTTTTTTATTAAATGCACTCTTAATATTATGGGAGTGGTAAAATTTTAACTTCTTGTGCTAGTACACTTTTCGTATGTATTGAATGAACCAAGTAGAAACACTTGTTTATGTTCTGAATATTTATTAAACAGCTTCTCTAGATCATTAAATATATTTATACTCTTAATCTTGATATAATTATTATGATCAATATGATTTATTTTATTATCTTTGATCTGTCAAAAGGTGAGACCCTATCGCGAGTGATCAAAACATTCCTAATAGATTGAATGATAATAAATCACATTTGTGAAATAATAATTAGTTGATAGAATCCATGACTCGACCTTGAGATTGATCATACCCTTTTATGATTGCTTATAAGTTTTCATGTGAAAACCCTGCATGTGGATTTTATATCCGTCGCATGAAATAAGTTAAGCATAATAATAAAGGATTAAATTAATCAATGAATTAAATTGTCAGACATTTAATTGATTGATATCGGTAATTCTAACATGGAGAGTTAAATAAGATTTAATGAATGATTTCAAAATTAAATCGAGGAGTGCAACTACGAAATTTAATGGAATAATCTGTAATTTATTATGGTAGGATTAGTTCATTCATTTGAAAATTAATTGAAAGCCTCTATTATTAAATCTGTAGTGCCTGCTATACCAGATTAATTAATGAATTTTTGGAAAAGAAAAAGAACATTCTAGAAGCAGTAATTTTAACAGGTTTTACTGGACTCATATAATATTTTTTAAACATGTTTTTAAAGGGGAAAATACTCCCAAATACGTGCTGATTTTTTGGAGAAAATCATTCCCTCACATTTTCAACTTTCTGTTGAAAAACATGGATAAAAGGAAAGTGGTTTTTCACCGATGAACTCATCTTCTTTCTATAGAAAAAAAATCTGACTTACCCACACAAGTCTTGATCATTGAGAAATTAGTCTGTATATAGTAGAAGATCATAGACCTGAATTGCTTTTGAGTGAAGAAATTGTGTGGGAACTTCAAGAGGTTAGTGAAACTCAATTCACGTTTTAATATATGTTATGTATGTTATGTCATGTGATTCCTGTATGCTTTTGCTGCATATTTTCTATCATAATAAAGATAAATTACATTTAATCCCGTGCTACAATCATACCGATGATTTTGTTCAATTTCTATCTTAGATTGTTGAACATAAGCTTTATACTTATAAGAAGAGATGATTTAATCTTCTGTCTATAAGCTTAACTCGATACACTAAATCATCTACTATATAAGTTAAGGACACACATACTAATACATGATCTAATTAAAAGTAAAACTTTATTAAATTGAATAAATAAATAAACAATTGTTCCATAAAGAATATTATAACAAAATGCATGGTCGGTCTATAGTATATTCCAACAACCCCTACCTTTGAGGGGTAGAAAGATTGTTTCCGATAAATCCTTGGCTCAAATGATCACGAAGACAATCCAAAAACTCGAAACTGATGCTTTTAGAAAGGAAATACAATAATCTGACCAGGAATAAGCCATATAAAATCTTGCATTGACACTGTTGAAATAATCTCTAAGGTTGCAACAAACACGCTTAAAGCTACAAGCCCCTCCTCTTTCATCTGAATTAAAATAAACAATTTTATAATTGGTATTTGGAAAAGAAAAAAAGAAAACAATTTTATAATTGAAGGACCACCTTTGGCAGAACATTAAAGATGACTCAATTGAAATCTCCTACATACTATCGTTGAGCTACAATGATTTGCCAACTGTGCTCAAGCAGTGTTTTCTTTACTTCGGTGTTTTTCCAGAGGATCGTGAGATCTATGCTTATAACATCACTGAGTTGTGGATGGCAGAGGGTTTCATACCAAGAGGAGAAGAAAGAATGGAGGATGTCGCTGAAGGCTTCTTGAATGAGCTGATACGACGAAGCTTGATACAAGTGGTAAGCACATTTTGGGAAAAAGTTTCTGAATGTAGGATTCATGATCTACTTCGGGATCTTTCCGTAAAAAAGGCATTGGAGGTAAACTTTTTAGACATTTATGATCCAAGAAAGCACTCCGTATCTTCATTTTGTCTCAGACATGCCATTCATGGTCAAGCACAAAGGTACCTCTCACTTGATCTTTCTAACTTGAAGTTAAGGTCAATTATGTTCTTTGATCTAGATTTTTGTAAGCTGAGTCTTATAAACTTCCGTAATGAGTTCCAACATGTATATGTGTTGCACTTGGAGGTTCGTTCGGACACTGAACTACCTGATGCCATAGGAAGTTTGTACCACCTCAAGTTCTTAAGATTGACCGGTATCCGTGATCTTCCTTCCTCCATTGGCAATCTCAAGAATTTACAGACACTTCGTGTCTCCAATGAATACGGACACCTATGCCAACTACCTCCTGAGACAGCTGACCTAACAAATCTAAGACATTTAGTTGCTGAGTATTCAAAACCTCTGAAACGTATAAGCAAACTCACAAGTCTTCAACTTCTTAGAGGCATTTCTTGTGATCAATGGAAAGATGTTGACCCTGTTGATTTAGTAAATCTTCGAGAACTGCGCATGGTGGGTATTGCCAAAACTTACTCCCTGAATAACATTGGCAACTTGAAACACCTTCGCACTCTCTTCTTGGATTGTAAATTTGATGAATCGTTCCCGGCCCTTGAATTTCTTAATTCTTGTCAAAACCTCCAGAAATTGTGGTTAGGTGGGAGAATAGAGAAACTACCTCCGTCGGACCCATTTCCAAATTCCATCACAATGATGGTTCTTTTGTACTCAGAACTCATGGAAGATCCGATGCCTATTCTGGGAATGTTGCAAAGCCTAAGGAATCTCGATTTGGTTGGAGCTTATAAAGGAAAAGAAATTAGCTGCAGTGAAAACAACTTCAGTCAACTGGAGTTCCTTCGTCTTGAATGTCTTTCGAACCTAGAAAGATGGCATTTAGCCCCAAGTGCCATGCCTCGAATTAAAGGTCTTGCTATCCATGACTGTCCACAACTATATGAGATTCCCGAGAGAATGAAAAATGTGGAGAGGTTGAAGAGATTTGATCTTTGATGGAGCTTATCAAGCATATGTGATGTTCTATTTCCCCAATTACTATTTATCTAAGGGGGTGTTTGGCCATGAAAATTCTGAGTATCTGGAAAAAATGATATTTGAAAATTGGAGTTGTGTTTGGCCATGAATACAACTTGGATTTATTTTTGAATTTTTGTGAGTAATTTGGAGTGAAAATAACTTCTTAGTGTTTTTAAAAGTTCTGAAAATTCCAAAATTCAACTTGAGTTCAATTTAGGAATTTTATGGCCGTTGTAAAAAAAAATCATGGCCAGACGCTTCCCAGTTCCTTTTACTCACTCCGTAGCAGATTTTTCAATATTAGATTGAATTTTTTTAAATTAATTCCATTATCAACTTAGTGAAGAAATCAAATAAATTAATTATGGATGATTTTTTTTTTGTATGACAGAAGTAATTTATTTAGTAAAAATGTTTAAGTGTTAGTTAAAGCAACTAATATGAAGTTAAGTGAGGAAGTCATTTTTCCTATTTTGATGAAAAATGTTTGGGTAAGTTAATACTAGAAAACGACTTCCTCATCAAAAATATTTTCCTCGAAAATGAATTTCTTCATACCAAAAATACACCAAGTTTTATTGGTAATCTATTATTTGATTGACACTTGATATTGTCTTGAACATTAACAATTAATCATCAATTTTGATTCTTTTATTTTAAAAAAAATATTCTTTTCTTTTATCTTTTATTGAATACTAGTTATTATATTAAATAGTATCTTACAATTTGAGTTAAACAGGATAATTTTGTTAACGAATATAAATGATTTATGTAGTAGATCGTAACTAATTTGCAATTTGTTTTCTAGCTTGATTAGTGGATTAAGAGGGAGTGAGCGAAAGAAACATTTAATAAATCTTAATTCACTCTGAAAAGTCCCATTTCAGGAGTTAAGTATTTTATATTAAAGACGATTTTATTCTCAGGTTTAACTCGGCCTCTTTATCGATAAAAGGAAGAAGTACAAGTTCAAGAATATGTCTACATTGGAGGCAGTATCAGTTGGAGTTGTATATACTGTGTTGAATTTTTTATAAGAAGGGATGTATTTGTACTAGTTTTATAAAGGATCTTGATAGTAGTTTAACAAATTCTATCATAGATGAAATAATATTTTCATGAAAGGGTTCATCATCTATTATATATCTATAAAAAAAAATTATCTTCTTATAAATAGTGTGATTTATCGACAAAGAAAGTTGAAACGAACCCTTTAGCTTCGCCTCTGATTCTTATAATCAATTCACCTACGTTTGGACATGTGATTTGAATTCATAATTTCAAATTAGTGTTTGGACATGTATTTTGAGATCATGATTTCAAATCTCAAATTTTCTAAAAGCAGGATTTCTACTCTCTTGGTCTCCCCCACAATAACGTGATAAATCATAAGAGAAGAAGAAATTGTTGCGTAAAAAGTCGTGATTACTATCTCCTCCATTTAAGTTATGTTAGAGGAAAAGAGCGAAAAACTTACTTTTAGGTAGTGACCTAAGCGCTTGGAAGTAAATATCATGCTACTCAGACTATATGCTTAACAGTTAACACATGCAAATCATTAATCTGATTTTAAATCATGTCCAAACAAATCCTTACTCTTTGATTAAAGAACGTTTAGCCAAGCGCCTATAAAAATCAATACCAAAACCCCCACAAACAGCAGAAGGTAAAATTATAACCCAACGACGAAAAGGGAAAGAAGTTGAGGGTAATAACTAGAATCTGCCCTGTGCATTGCCACAATGATTGAGAACTGTATAATAAAAATACTTTCCACAAGACCACAAAGTATTATAATTTTTGTAAAGGGTTTAGTTTCGATAATTTAACCAAGTCTATTCCAGGGTAGAGTTTGTTCACCAATAAATAATTCATCGAAAAGGCAGGCACTAAATACTAATCTACTTCACAGGTCCATGTTGATCAACTTCTTGTAGAGAATTCGGTCATCTCTCCCTGCACTGTTGCTCTCTATAAGTGCACTTTGCACTAGTTCCTGGGCGACATGAGTTATTGTCAGCAGACATGCAAAGTAACCATCCCAATCCTCTATCAGAATACATCCAAAATATTCTTGAAAATAGATGCAGGGAAATGTTTCTTCATATAGCTAATTTAGTCAATGATATGAGATTCTGAATGAAATATATAAGAAACCAAAATTACCTACTGTAACTGATATTTTACTGACGATGTTCTCACTAAATGAGATCAATAGACAGCAGATTCCACACATAACTAAGTACACATACAACATGACAAAAGAAATTGTGAAGTGGTAGCAAGACAAGACAGAACCTTTGTGTTGGGTAACGCCAACATCCTGCTTGCCATTGTTGTGCTAAGCGGCTTACTTTCCCATAAAAAAGGACTACTGGAATGGAAAAAGGTGAAGGCACACCTTTGGCGTCACATGCAGAATAACTCTATTGAGATCTCTCACATTTTATCTTATCATTAGCGTCTAAGAATCTGTTCTCTCACTTTGACTTCATATTTGAATTGCAGCATGCTTTCTTGATCGGAGAAAACTCATCTGCAAGAGGTTCAACAATTTTTTACCATCGTAAAAATTAATTCTAGAATAGGTGTAGGCAGTGGCGGAGCCACATGTACTTGAGGGTCGTCAACCGTCACTCCTTCATAGGAAAATTACACTATGTAGCTTGGGTGGGCAACGCTTCATAAATATTCCATCTGCATGTTCAAATATAGGGATGGCAATAGGGCGGGGGCGCGCGGGTGAAGCCTTGCCCTGACACAAATTTAACCCCGCCCTGCCCTGCCCCGTTTAACAATTCTTTTGTTTTTCAACCTGCCCCGCCCCGCCCTACCCTGCCCTGCCCCATTTAGCTCCTCTATTTTTTATATTACATATTGCAATTCTTTCTCATCTGATGTCTTTTTTAGTCCCTGTCAACGCAGCCATCATGCATATATGCATTTGTGTTTTAGTCTGTCAAATGAATCTGCTCTTTCAGTGATGGCCTTTGGAGAAAAATTGAGCAGAGATACATATATTTTTTTCATAACATTTTGAACTCCATTACTACCTCACAAGAAATACTTATTAACAAAATGAATACCGTGGACTTATAATTTTGCATCTTAATTAGATGGGAGCGTGAGCACTGTGAAAACTTTAGTTTCAAGAGCTATATGTGATATCATACTACGTATATTAATCAAATAAGTATTATTTTTTTTATAGATTTACATTAAATCTTAAACACTCTTGATGAAATTTCTTGCTTTGCCATTACATGTACGTGTAAAGATTCTCTAACAAATTAAATTAGAGGAACAACCCAGTAGATATATTCATAAAAATTCAAACAAAATGTAGTCACTTTGATTATGGTGATGGCTTGGTGCTACAACCAATCCAAAATAAATTGTAGTACCTGATAATAGTAATTTCAGAACCAAACAATTAGTTTTTTTTTTTTCTTTTCAGGACCAAACAAATTTTCTTTTAATATTAGTTGACGGTAGCTAATACAACAAAATTTGGTTCTCTGCCGAATATGATGGGCTTGGACCTGTTTTCTTTTCCTTCACTGCCCTGCCCCATTAAAATTTGAGAAAATTATCCTAGACATCAATTTAAGATTCTTTATTACACTAAATACATCAGTTTTTTTCTAATTACTAAATTACCGTTTTAATTACAAGTCATATCAGATTTCATAATTATTAAAATCTTGGAGAGAGATAATTATTTGGGCTAAATTTATGGAACCTATTAATGAACATGATTTTCTCTCTTTCTTCAATTATATTCAATTTATAAAAAGGAAAACAAATATCCCCCTTCTCTCTTTTCATAGTTCTTTCTTACCCAATCTCTCTCTAAGAATTACGGATTATTGTACAACATTTTTAATTTTCAATTCATGGATTTTGAATTTGCAATAATATTAGTGGTAGAATTATCGTATGAAAACTGATGTCTAATAAATATAATATGTTAATTAACTTTTTTTAGTCTATAAAAATTGTATATAATCTGTTAGCCGTGTATTATTTTAACCAATCAAGTTAAAATCGATTTATATATAACAAAGTTATACTTTGAATAATTTTCAATTTTTTCGATCTCATGTATGAAATTGGTATATAAGATTCTACATACAAATGATGAGCTCTTAGGACTGAATTTTAGTGTATGAAAATGGTACACAATATGATATTCATAAATTAGTTTTTTAATAAATTTCGTTGAAATCAGTTTATATACTCATTTCATACATAAATGATTTTCTTCTTTTTGAGTGCTCAATGTATGAAATTGATATTAAAACTGATATCGATAAAGTTTTCTTATGTATCTCATTTGTATGAAATGTGTTTTATGATTGTGATAATTAATAAGAAAGTTGGTGCTCACTAAGTTTTGTTTGTTACATACCCTTTTTAGTATATGTAATGGGTATTGAATGAAATTTGTCACATTTCATACTGAAAATAGACTAATTGATAATTGTTTGATATCAAATAACTTTTCATTACAATAAAAAAAGATAATCAGTATTTTAATGGCTTTGATTGGAAAAAAAAACTAGATTCTGATTTTTTTGGGAGAGCGAAACAAGGAGAAAGTTGATGATGTCATAATGAATGAGTTCTTGTCAAGATTCATTTGGATAATGCGTGAAAAACACATGAAAGTATATTCAAATTTTGAGAAGAAAACAATCGATGGGATTCTTTTGATTTGTTGGGAAGGTTGTTTCGGAACTGGAAAAGAGTGATTTTGATCAGATAGTAGGATTCTCAGTTAATTCTAATTGGGGGCATTTTAGTGAGGATTTGCAGAAGACAATGTGAAAAGTGAACAATGTAGTGGTGAAAGATATGTAACTGATGATGATGATGATGGATGAACATGGGAGAAAGAAATAAGGGAAAGATATGAAGGATATTCATGAATGAAAAGTAGGAGTGAATTGTGGGATGAGTCGGAGTAAAAGATACATTACCTATTTTATTTTGTCTCATTTATTATTTTGTTATGTTGTGATAGAAATCTATTGGTATATATTGAAAAGTAAAAAGTATTGGTATAACTTGTAATACTCAATTTAATCTAGTCTATATATGTTTTTTTCCCTTAAAATTTTCACAAAACTGATTTTGCCCCGCCCTGCCCTGCTCTGTCCCTTTAAGAGCTTGCCCTGCCCCGCCCCTTCACAGTATATTTTATATTATTTAATGCATAAAATATAAATAGAAAAACTAATATTATTAATTTTGACAGCGGAGAACTTGAGAAAGCAGAAGATTATATGCATCAGCTGGTGTTACATGTGCACGGAGGCGGGCGAGGATGTGGATCACCTTCTCCTACATTGTGGTTTGACAATGAGATGATGGTGGGATATGTTCAAATGATTTGGCACTCCATGGGTGATGCCAAAAACGGTGAAAGAGTTGATGTCCAGTTGAAAGAGCGGAGGGAGAAAGAGAAGATGAAGGGCATGGAATGTGGTGCCACTTGCATTAATGTGAGTTGTCATGAGTTAGAGGAATATAAGAAGTTTTGAAGGTGTAGAGTCGAGTTTCCCCCAGTTAACCCTTATTTTCTTTTGGTGCACTCAGAAAGTCCCCTATTGTATAGACGATTGGGTGGAGTTTGTAGAGAATCAATTGATTGTGTAGATTCTTTACCTTTTGGTATACCACTTGTATACGGTCGTTTTATGGCCTTGTTTATGATATGAGATACGTTTACTTGATCAAAAAAAAAAACTATCAAGAAAAGAGCTAGACAAGTCTTGCTCTCTCTGCGGCAATTTTGTGATTCTGCAGCATGGTTTCTGATCCTTTAGTGCTAACATAGGTTTCATTCACGCAGCATTATAAGCTTGTCTAAGGCGACTCATGTGTAATCAAATATCTTGTTTAATGAGAAAAGAGCTGCATGAAGACAGGGAAATCGAGAGAGAGGAGGATTTTTTTTTACCCTCAGGACAAAAAATCTTTGGAAATAGTTAAGCCCAATCAGACAGAATCTTCATGGTTTTAATTGATTGAACTGAGAAAAAGCTTATGTAAATAGAGTAATAATCAACCAGTGGAGTTTCAGATGATGTTGCCAAATCGTATAAAGGGCATAGCCAGCACATGCAGGAATAAGTTGGCCGAGATTTCTGGGTGTTGCTTAGTACAAAAATTTGATGTGAATGGTCGTTTTGGACGCATAGAAGCATGAAGATATTAGGTATGGTGGATGAGGATATGCATGGGATCAGGAAGAAGCCTTTGTCAACAACTATCAAGGCACAAATGGGAGAATAGAATTACTCAATACTGGTATGACAAGAGGCAAACACCTGGTGGAAATCATCAAATATCATCTACTTAAATGGGAATAAAGGAGGGTTTGGTGTCAAAAACCTTTCAAAGCACAATACTGGTTGTTGAGGAAGTGGCAGGAAATAAAAAATAGACTAACACTTGGTGATAGTAGTAAGTCAGCTATGTCAATAAAATACGGGTTTGATTTTATAGGCCCTGATATGCATGGACGAGAAAAAAAGTTGAAAGATTCACAGTTAAATTGTTCTATGCCTTGGTGTTCACGACCTGGCAAACGGTCAGCAGTTTCGCCGAAAATTAAATAGAAGCTACAGGCCTCCTGAAGGTGGTTGGTTGAACAACAGTGCTGGAAGCAGTCTTTAGTTTGAATAACCACAAAAGAAAGAAGAGGAGTTGTGCCATAGATATTTCATGTGTAGGTGGGATGGTGAATCAGTCAACTATATTGGTAGTGGAGGAAGTTTGGTGTAGATCTTTTTTCATGTTCAAGGTGGAATGGTCATGCCAAAGCCAATGATGTATTTTCAATGTGTTGCAAGAAAATGTTTGGAGCAAGTAGAAGATTTTGGCCCAGGGAAGGAAAGGAATAGAAGGCGCTTTGGAGGACATGCTCTAGCTATAAATGCATAAAAAGTCTAGTTGTTTGAGATACTTTTGTTTTTGGTGTAATCAATGTTATCTAACAACAACAACAACATACCTAGTTGTAATCCCACAAGTTGAGTCTGGAGAGGGTGGGATGTACACAACCTTACCCTACCTTGTGAAGGTAGAGAGGCTGTTTCCGATAGACCCTTGGCTCAAGTAAAGCATATCAAACAATGTTATCTAAATGACGTGGAGAACTAAATGGATTTTCTGAGCACTCAAGAAACTGTAAACTTTATTAAGTTTTGCAGCCCGACTTAGCACCTCAAATGGCTCTTACTACCTTACATTCTAAAGAAAAGCACCTCCAACAGGTGCTACTTGTTAAACAATAAAAACACTATCAAGAAAAGAAAGAAGGTTCATTAATATCAGATTACATGTATACAACGACAAAAAATTGGGCCAATTTAATGAAAAGTACTTTTAAACCACTGCACTCAAGGGTGTCCTAGTGGTCAATGAAGTGAGTTGTGCACCATGAGAACACTAGGTGATTTCTTTCCATCTGTTCTAGCCTTGGTGGATAGGGTTACCTGGTACCTAATGCTTGTTGCTGGTGGGAGGTGGCAGGTATCTCGTGGAATTAGTCGAGGTGCGTGCAAGCTGGCCCGGACACAATGGCTATAAAAAAAAGTACTTTTAAACCACTCTTCTAAAATGAAATCAAGATAATTCTGAATTGCTCTTGTATATATGTATAAAAACACACACCCAGGGACACATTTAAGTTGCCCATTCCTTGTGTGTATTTGGGAGGGCGACTGGCAGATGTTCCTCATCTTACAATATTCTGTTTTGCATATCTTCTGATATCTGATGTCAATATGTAAATGAGCAGTTGCAGGACAATGTTGATCTCTTTTTCCAGACGAAGAACAATTTAATTGCGATTTTAAATAAGTAATTCTACTATCCTTTTTATTTGCCACCATGTTGACTTTTAGTTGTCCTGCCATTCATATAATACTACTATTGTTATGTCATTTCAGCATGAAAAATATGCCCGGGATTATGAGCCAAATGCCACCACTTCCGGTCTTCTTAAATGAGGAGCTCGCTAGTAGTCTCTCGCCTAGTTCAGCTCAGGTGATTTTGCTTTTGCACCCTTTTTTAGACACAACGTTCAATTCTTATGCCACATCACTAGGGTTTTTCTTCAAATTCCACCATATCACTAGAATTACCCCGTCATAAATATAATGAAATAGAACTTCTTTCTGATCGTCGCAAATATGCTCCGTGTTCGTCTATATTACACATGATTTCTTGCAACATGTTATGATGCTGATAGATCCCTCTGTTTTTCCAGCCTATGATGTTTGGCTGCAGAAGCGGAATCCAGTTGAAACAGGAGCCAGCTTGTTGATAACGAACACTTGGTGCTCAGTTTGGATTATTGGCTAGTGTAAGTACACATTTTTTAGTGTAAATGCATAAAAAGCTGGTGGTACTTACATGACCATGTCGATGAGAAGAATGTTTTATAAATGATTTATATAGTTGATCGGAACTAGTTTGCAGTTGAAGTATGGTTGTTTTCAGAAAAGGGTGACCTGCTAATCCCAGTTCGCCCCAGAAAGTCCCACTTCGGGGATTACATACTTCATATTCCCAGGTTCAAGTCGATCTCTTTACCGGTAAGAGGAAGAAGTACACATTCAAGAACATATCTACATTGAAGGAGATTGCCATATGGCGCCCAAGTGGCATGATGACATGGCAGGTCATCACACTCTCCCCCACCTGATGTTGCGATGATTGCAACGCGTTACTGCTGCATAAACTCTTGGATCTTGTCTTTGAATTGCCACAAGTCCTCATATCGCTCCTTCGGTGATTTCCCCTTCCAGTGGATGAGGAACATGTCAGTAGCTTTTTCTTCGGAGGAAACCTTATGAGGACTTGTGGAAATTCAAAGACAAGATCGAGAGTTTTATGCAGACGGGCATCATACGTGCATATGTGAAGGAGTTCACTACTCTCACGCTTCAGATTCCTAACCTCACAGATGAAGACATGCTATTCCACTTCATGGATGGGTTGCAAAATTAGTCATGACAGAGTTGGAACGCCGACAAGTTAGTACCATTGATGAAGCCATCATACAGGCCGAAGCTTTGAAGAACTTAGAGTTTATGCAACAATAATGCGTCGCGGTCATCGCAACATCAGATGAGGAAGAGTGTGATGACCCGCCATGTAATTATGCCACTTCGGCGTCACGTGGCACAAAGTTGTCCATGTAGAAGACTTACATAGGAAGGATACTAGTCCTTAGTGGAATATTCGAGAGAAATAGGGAGATTTTCCATGGAAGATCCTAAAATTTCTTAGATTTGCATAAAAGGTTCTTAGAACTTTAAGCATTGTAGAAAATTCTAGAAAGATGACTATCTTGTAAATATGAGGGACTTGTACATAATTATTAGTATTTGCATATTAGACCCCCAAGTGAGTAACGTAAATAGAGAGACATTCATTTGTAAAGGCATCAAGCAAATCTTCTAAGTCTTGAGCAATATAAAAGCTTCCTATGGCAATTCTCTTGTGTCTTTCTTCAAATTAGTGTTAAGCTTCCTTTGACAATTCTCTTATGTCTTTCTTCAAATTAGTGTTTCCTTCCCCGATCTATTGTTAAAAAGGCTTACTTGAGCTTGCAAGATCGTAAATAATTCGTGAGTGAGTTGTCAAGTGCCGGACAATGTGCTCAGTGGAAGTCTAAGTACGTTACAAAAGGCTTCATCATTTACCATTTAGGGGTTGTTTGGTGTGATGGATAAGGGAAGTTAATCCCGGGATAATTTTTTAGTACCACTTAATCCCATGTTTGGTTACAAAGCCTGGGATAACTTATCCCAGGATTAATAGTTAGTGTTGGGATAAGTTATTCCTACCTTTGGGTGGAATAGTAATACCGGGATAACTTATCCCGGGATAAAATAGGTAAAAAGACAAAAATATCCTCTTAAACTCTTTTTATACCTCACTTTTATATCCATGTATATTTACATCATTTTTAATAACATGTATACTAACATTTACAACCTTCATTACTTGATATTTTATGATAATTCTTCATATTTTTTCATTAAAAAATTACACTATATAAATATAATTTTTATTTATGGATGTATTATACGTTGAATTTATTTGACTAATTTTTATGTTTTATTCATATTTTAATTTCTCTAATGCCGAATTACATATTGAATTTATTTGACTAATTTTTATGTTTATTCATATTTTGATTTCTCTAACATTGAATTACATATTTTTAATTAAATATTCTTTTAATCACTTGAAAGTTCGTATTTTATATATCAATTAAAATGAAGATAACTTTAAAGCTTACAATATAGGAGTGATATGTGGTTAAATGAAGAGACATAAACAATAAATCTTCTTTTACTTTAACAATCTCAAGATGAAAGTTTTATTTTTAAACTAAATAAGATGGAAGTTTTATTTTTAAATACACACGGGACAATCATGGGAATGCACACGCAAAATATTTAAGTTAAATAAGATGGAAGTTTTATTTTTTAAAAATGAATAACTAAAGCTTGCAAGAAAATATAAAAAAATAAAACTAAATAAGGTGGAGGGTATTTTTGTAAACAAACAACTTATTCTTAAAAATTATGCAATGTATATTATGTTGAATACAACAAACCAAGCACTCAATAAGAAATAATCCCATCATAACTAATCTCAGAATAACTTATCCCAACATAACTAATCCAAGCATAACTTGTCTTCAAACCAAACGACCCCTTACAGTATACCTAAAAGAAGAAAATTTCGAAAGGTGTTTCTTATGAACAATTTTAAGATTTTTATTTAGGCCGTGTTTGACCATAGATATTGCAAGCATTTTTTTGGTAAAATTTGTTTGGCCATAGAATTTGTCAAGTTTTGAGAAAAAATTCAAAATCTACCCAAAAAAGTGATTTTTAGGCCGAAATCTAGTTATTAAATTTATTACCCCAACTTTTATGTTTTATAAAAAAGCCCATCTATTTATGATTTCAACTAATTTTATCTACCCTTTCCCCTCATTAAACACACTTCTGATATGAAAATCTGATTTTCAAAAGTATTTGTCCCTTTTGGTAATGGGAACTTTTCTTTTCTCCCGGTCAAACAGTGACGGAGCTAGAATTTTTAGTTGCATAAATATTTACTTTCTTTATCAATTAATACAACTTAAATTTAATATAAAAATATGGCTGAAAATATCACCAAACAATATTATTAGGTGGTGGACCATTGTATAATATTATATAGTAATTGTTACTTTAGACTTTTCTCCAGCTTTTATCACATAATAAATGCACCCTTGTAAATTACCAATGACTATAATAGTACTCATGTCGAATCATGATTTTCAATAATTGGTCTAAGCGGATAATACACATTCTCTTTATTAATATGCTTGACAACATGACAACATGTAAGCAAGAAGATAACTTGTTGGCTTCTTGGCTTCTTGGCTTTGTGGATCAAAACTGATACAAAACATAATAAAGTTATCTTGTGTTAGTTAAAAATAAGGAGAAGAGCCTAAAATATCCTTAAGTATAGAAAATGGAATAAAAATATCTTCTTCCACCTTTAGGCTCCAAAATACCCTCCTATATGGGCCTATATTACTCTTTCACTTAACAACTTTTGATTGGCTGAAAATTAAATTAATCAACTATTTTAATTATCCCAACCAAACCCAGATCCAACCTAAACTACCCGACCCACTTAGCTCACCCGCCCCATATTTATATCAACTACTAAAGGAGAATCCTTCTTAAGGAGATCCGGTAGCTAAAGTTGTACCTTTAGCTTAGCTAGCATCTTTATCCCTTTTTTGATAATGGGAAGTTTCACTTTCATTCCTCTATTATTTCTTGTTCATTTTCCACATTACTGTTTGATATTATTGGCCATGGGCCACATTTCATTCTTTTTTCCACAAAGCACATGGTTATGTCTCAGATTTTCATCCACATTTGCCACCATAATATCTACCATATTTTTCTTAACTCTCAGCTTCAGTTACTTCAACTTGATATTTGTTCTAAATTTTGTCTATCTCTGATCTGCTTCTATCTCTTATCAAAGTGAAGATGGTTGATGCCGCCTTTGTGTCGTTTGCAGTTCAAAAACTGGGAGATTTCCTCATACAGGAAGTCAACCTGCGTTTAAGTCTGAGAGAAGATGTGAAGTGGCTCAGAAATGAGCTGCACTTCATGCAATCTTTCCTCAAAGATGCAGAGGAAAGGCAAGTTGAAGATCAAAGAGTTCAACAATGGGTGTTTGAAATTAATGATGTTGCCAATGACGCTGTCGCTATTCTGGAGACTTACAGCTTCGAGGCTGGTAAAGGTGATGTCGATGGACTTGCTAGTCGTCTGAAGGCTTGCGCTTGCATCTGTAGGAAGGAGACCAAATTCTACAAGGTTTCCAAGGAGATCCAATCACTCAAGCAACGAATCTTGGATATCTCTCGCAAACGAGAGACTTATGGTATTACAGATATTAATAATGCAGGAGAGGGGCCAAGTAATCGGCCAAACAATCAGTCTGTCATGGTTAGACCATTGAGGAGAACTGCCTCATATGTAGATGAGGATCAGATTTTTGTTGGCTTTCAAGATGTTGTAGAAAGATTGCTAGCTGAACTTGTCAAAGCAGATCCACGTCGAAGCGCCATATCCATTTATGGTATGGGCGGATTAGGCAAGACCACTCTTGCAAGAAACCTCTACACCAGTCCGAACATAGTCTCTAGCTTCCCAACACGCGCTTGGATATGTGTTTCTCAAGAGTACAATACCATGGATCTTCTCAGGAATATCATCAAATCTATCCTAGGACGCACCAAGGAAAATCTAGATTTGTTGGAAAAGATGACTGAGACAGATCTAGAAAGTTACCTGCGTGATCTATTAAAAGAACGCAAATACCTTGTGGTGGTTGATGATGTATGGCAGAGAGAAGCTTGGGATAGTTTGAAACGAGCATTTCCAGATAGCAAGAACGGGAGCAGAGTTATTATTACCACACGCAAAGAGGATGTCGCTGAAAGAGCAGACGACAAAGGTTTTGTCCATAGACTTCGTTTCCTAAGCCAAGAAGAAAGTT
The DNA here is from genome assembly GCA_003996215.1 of Jaltomata sinuosa. Taxonomy (NCBI): domain Eukaryota; kingdom Viridiplantae; phylum Streptophyta; class Magnoliopsida; order Solanales; family Solanaceae; genus Jaltomata; species Jaltomata sinuosa. The sequence goes on along the minus strand of QJPP01007196.1, from coordinate 209,088 downwards.
GGGATCTCTTTTGTAGGAAACTACTTGATGTTCGGGCAATGGTTCCAGCAATGGAAAGGTTAGCTAGAGATATGGTGGACAAGTGTGGAGGCTTACCTCTTGCAATTGTTGTATTAAGCGGGCTGCTCTCGCATAAAAGGGGTTTAGAAGAATGGCAAAAGGTGCAGGACCACCTTTGGCAGAACATTAAAGATGACTCAATTGAAATCTCCTACATACTATCGTTGAGCTACAATGATTTGCCAACTGTGCTCAAGCAATGTTTTCTTTACTTCAGTGTTTTTCCAGAGGATCATGAAATCTATGCTGAATACATCACTGAGTTGTGGATGGCAGAGGGTTTCATACCAAGAGGAGAAGAAAGAATGGAGGATGTCGCTGAAGGCTTCTTGAATGAGCTGATACGACGAAGCTTGATACAAGCGGTAACTACATTTTGGGAAAAAGTTTTTGAATGTAGGATTCATGATCTACTTCGAGATCTTGCCGTGAAAATGGCATTGGAGGTAAACTTTTTTGACATTTATGATCCAAGAAAGCACTCCATATCCTCCTTTTGTCTCAGACATGCCGTTCATGGTCAAGCACAAAGGTACCTCTCACTGGATCTTTCTAACTTGAAGTTAAGGTCAATTATGTTCTTCGATCGAGATTTTTGTAAGCTGAGTCTTATAAACTTCCGTAATGAGTTCCAACATGTATATGTGTTGCACTTGGAGGTTCGTTCGGGCACTAAACTACCTGATGCCATAGGAAGTTTGTACCACCTCAAGTCCTTAAACTTGATAGGTATCCGTGATCTTCCTTCCTCCATTCGCAATCTCAAGAATTTACAGACACTTCGTGTCTTCAATGAATACAGACACCTATGCCAACTACCTCCTGAGACAGCTGACCTAATAAATCTAAGACATTTAGTTGCTGAGTATTCAAAACCTCTAGAACGTATAAGCAAACTCACAAGTCTTCAACTTCTTGAAGGCATTTCTTGTGATCAATGGAAAGATGTTGACCCTGTTGATTTAGTCAATCTTCGAGAAGTACGCATGTTTGATATCGCCAAAACTTACTCCCTGAATAACATAGGCAACTTGAAACACCTTCACACTCTCTCGTTGGGTTGTAAATTTGATGAATCGTTCCCGGCCCTTGAATTTCTTAATTCTTGTCAAAAGCTCCAGAAACTGTTGTTAGATGGGAGAATAGAGAAACTACCTCCGTCGGACTCATTTCCAAATTCCATCACAATGATGGTTCTTTTGGACTCAAAACTCATGGAAGATCCGATGCCTATTTTGGGAATGTTGCCAAGCCTAAGGAATCTCGATTTAGTTGGAGCTTATGAAGGAAAAGAAATTAGCTGCAGTGAAAACAACTTCAGTCAACTGGAGTTCCTTCGTCTTGATAGGCTTTTGAACCTAGAAAGATGGCATTTAGCCCCAAGTGCCATACCTCGGATTAAAGGTCTTGGTATCCATAACTGTCCACAACTACCTGAGATTCCCGAGAGAATGAAAAATGTGGATAGGTTGAAGAGATTTGATCTTTGATGGAGCTTATCAAGCATATGTGATGTTCTATTTCAGCCTCTTTCATAATCGTAGAGGTAATAAATCTCAATCCCCAATTACTATTTATCTAAGGGGGTGTTTGGCCATGAAAATTCTGAGTATCTGAAAAAAATGATATTTGAAAATTGGAGTTGTGTTTGGCCATGAATACAACTTGGATTTATTTTTGAATTTTTGTGAGTACTTTGGAGTGAAAATAACTTTTTAGTGTTTTTAAAAGTTCTGAAAATTCCAAAATTCAACTTGAGTTCAATTTCGGAATTTTATGGCCGTTGTGTTTTTCAAAATTCAACTTCAGAAAAAATATAAAAAAAAATAATGGCCAGACGCTTTCCAGTTCCTTTTACTAACTCCGTGGTAGATTTTTCAATATTAGGTTGAATTTTTTTAAATTAATTCCATTATCAACTTACTGAAGAAATCAAATAAATTAATTATGGATGATATTTTTTTTTTGTATGACAGAAGTAATTTATTTAGTAAAAATGTTTAAGTGTTATTTAAAGCAACTAATATGAAGTTAAGTGAGGAAGTCATTTCTCTTATTTTGATGAAAAATGTTTGGATAAGTTAATACTAGAAAACGACTTCCTCATCAAAAATATTTTCCTCGAAAATGAATTTCTTCATACCAAAAATACACTAAGTTTTATTGGTAATTTATTATTTGATTGACACTTGATATTGTCTTGAACATTACAATTAATCATCAATTTTGATTCTTTTCTTAAATAGTATATTAAATAGTATCTTATAATTTGAGTTAAACATGATAATCGGTCGTTAATGGATATAAATGATTTATGTAGTAGATCGTAACTAATTTGCAAATTATTTTCTAGCTTGATTTGTGGATTAAGAGGGAGCGAGCGAAAGAAACATTCAATAAATCTTAATTCGCTCTGAAAAGTCTCATTTCAGGAATTAAGTATTTTATACTAAAGACGATTTTATTATCAGGTTCAACTTGACCTCTTTATCGATAAAAGGAAGTACAAGTTCAAGAACACGTCTATATTGGAAGCAGTATCAGTTGGAGCTGTATATACATAGTTGAATTTCTTATAAGAAGGGATGTATTTGCACTAAGTTCACACTGTTCATGAAGAAAAAAAATTCTAATTTACATGTGGGAAGAAAGGGTACAAGTACTTTACAAAGGATCTTGATGTATTGTTTAAGAAATTCTGTCAGTAGATGAAATAAGATTTTCATGAAAGGGTTCATCCCTTTGTATCTATAAAGAATTTTTTTTTGATGCTCTTATATAGTGTGATTTATCGACAAAGAAAGTTCAAACGAACCCTTTAGCTTCGCCTCTGATTCTTATAATCAATTCACCTACGTTTGGACATGTGATTTGAATTCATAATTTCAAATTAGGGTTTGGACATGTATTTTGAGATCATGATTTCAAATCTCAAATTTTCTAAAAGCAGGATTTCTAAGCTCTTGGTCTCCCCCACAATAACGTGATAAATCACAAGAGAAGAAGAAATTATTGCGTAAAAAGTCGTGATTACTATCTCCTCCATTTAAGTTATGTTAGAGGAAAAGAGCGAGAAGCTTACTTTTAGGTAGTGACCTAAGCGCTTGGAAGTAAATATCATGCTACTCGGACTATATGCTTAACAGTTAACACATGCAAATCATTAATCTGATTTTAAATCATATCCAAACAAATCCTTAATCTTTGATTAAAGAACGTTTAGCCAAGCGCCTATAAAAATCAATACCAAAACCCCCACAAACAGCAGAAGGTAAAACTATAACCCAACGACGAAAAGGGAAAGAAGTTGAGGGTAATAACTAGAATCTGCCCTGTGCATTGCCACAATGATTGAGAACTGTATAATAAAAATACTTTCCACAAGACCACAAAGTATTATAATTTTTGTAAAGGGTTTAGTTTCGATAATTTAACCAAGTCTATTCCAGGGCAGAGTTTGTTCACCAATAAATAATTCATCGAAAAGGCAGGCACTAAAATCATACTAATCTACTTCACAGGTCCATGTTGATCAACTTCTTGTAGAGAATTCGGTCATCTCTCCCTGCACTGTTGCTCTCTATAAGTGCACTTTGCACAAGTTCCTGCCGCGACATAGAGTTATTTATTGTCAGCAGACATGCAAAGTAAACCCAGAGTAAAGGTACTATGAATTATACGAAATAAACCAACCTTGACATCTCTGTGAGAAAGGAATTTCCCCAAGTTGTGGAGGATTAATCTCATATCTTCAACCTGAGAAATGCATACATGATTGAGTTTCCTACGCAACAAGAAAGAGAGAAAAGAAAGGACAAGCTTAGTTGGTTTACCCTAACATATCCCGCTCGGTTTCGGTCAAAAAACCTGAAAGCCTGTTCCAGAGCAAGAAGACATCAGACAGAGAACATATAGGATGATGAATAGATATTAGTGTGAGAATAACCAACAACTTACCTGCAACAGTTCTTTGTTAACCTCACCGAGAGTAGTTGTAGTATTTTTCTCCATCTTTGTCGTCTCTTCTTTGCTGCCAGATTTCAGAATTGGCTTCTCAGAAGCTCCTTCATCCTTACAGTTTCCAGGCAGTTCACCTCCAGTATCAGCATCAGTTTGCGTTTCCTCAGCATTTTCCTACAATCAGAAACATCCAAGATTACAGTAATGTACATGACATGTAGTCTATTCATTTCCTTGCTGCAAAACCAACTTCCCCAATCAATGAGTTGGAATTATTGTTTATTTACCGACAATGTTCTCACTAAATGAGATCAATAGACAGCAGATTCCACGCATAACAAAGTATACATACATGGCAAAAGAAATAGCAAGACAAGACAGAACCTTTGCCTCCTTAGCATGGACATCCTGTGGGATTGTATCTTGCATTTCTGATTCTTCCTCTGGGTCTTCCTCCGGATCTTCATCCATCTCAGAGTCATCATTCGCATCTTCATCTGGTATCATTGTCTCTTCAGCATTATTTAGCGAAGTAACCTCTTCCTTGACAGATGATTTCTCATCCTCTTGATCTTGTTTGCCATGTGATTCAGTTTTAATAGATTTGGCATCCTCCGTACGTTCATCTGTCTTTGCACGCTTGGCTGATTTTTCCCCACTTTTCTTCTTGAATGATTCTTCTCTCTGTCTTTTCTGCTGGTTTCGCTTGATCAAAAACTTAGAGCGCAATTTCTATCACAAAAGTAACATAATGGGCAAGTGTTGGATAACAATTTGCAATAGAAATACCATTTCTCAGGGAACTAACAGAATAATATGACTTGCACAAACCTGAAGAAAAGTCAAGAGATGAGAAGCCATGTTATAGTAAAGCATTTCATACAGGGATTCCGCAACAAGTGAAAGCTGCAAAAGGTGACGCAATTTATGGATGATAATTTAGTATTCACAAAATCATAGGACAAGCTTGTGCAAAAAGTACAGACATGATTGCTTTATACGCTAAGAGAGGTATACCTCAAATCTCGACTCTTCCATATCCTTATCAGTATAATCCAACAAAGAATCCAATGAAAGAGACAATGATCGCAACTGTAGGCATAGGTACACAGCAATACAGTTATTTCCATACAAACAGTAGGATAAAGCATTTATTCCAGCTTGAAAAGTAAAGTGATTCTGATTCAACCTACCTTCATATCCTTGCTCCCTTTTGTTTGAAGAAAAAATCCAGGGTGCCGAGGAGGATCTTCACTTCTCTTTTCTTGAATCTCTTTTGTTGATTTGCTCTGCGAAAGGATTTTCCCATCCTGATCCTTCTTTCCAGTTTCTTTGGGGTCTTCCTTTCCTTTTGGCTTTAAAAGGTCATCATTTTGAGAACTTTTATGCTTGTCTGTTTTGAACTGTTTCTTGGATCCAACAAGATTCAACTCCTCAGTCTTTTTTTCTTCTTTAGTTTCTTGCTTAACGTCAGCTATTTTTGATTTTGTTTTAGGGCTAACTTTCTGTTCTTGGCTGACAACATTCACACACACTGCATTTTTATCACCCACATTTTGCACCTCACTTTCAGCTTGAACTGATTTCTCCTCTTTCACATCATCTTTGAGACTATCAACACCAGTGGCCCCATTGTTGGTGTCTGTAGATGCTGCTTTTCGTTTGGGAACCCTCTTAATTATTTTTCTCTTAACTGTTCTCTTCACAACAGTGTCCTGCTTGACAGAAGTACTATTACCATCAGTTTTACTATTCCCCTTATCTTCCGAAGATTCCGCCTCCTTGACACTGTCCATATCAGGAGGTTTCAACCCATCTTCTTTTGGAGTTTTCACCACAGGAACCTTCTTAACAATTTTCTTCCTTATAAAAGTTTTAACTGGAGGGTTAGCAGATGCTCCAACCGGGGTAGAAACAATCTCTGCGCTCATATTTCCTTCCCCAGTTTCTTTACTATCCACCTTATCATTCACTTTCTGTGTGGTTTCCATGTCTTTCTTATTGGAGATCTTCTGTTTAACAATTCTTTTTATAACTCTCTTCTTAACTGGCTTTGCATTACCATCAGTTTCAATAGCAGCACTTTCTCCTGGATTTAGTTCAGTATTGTCATTTCCCACCTTGGAAGTTTCAAGAGCTTGTTTACTCTCTCCACCTTTTTTCTTATCAGCTGTATTATCTTTCAGTTTGACATCATTCTCCTTCTTGCTTCCTTCTGCAGACAGTCCAGATGCAGAGTTTCTCTCTGGCTTGGGACCCCGCTTAACATCTGTGAGATGCTGAGACTCTTCAGTTATTGAATTCCAAAAGGAATAAATGAACCAGAATAGATTCTCAGGTAAAGAAATCGATGCGCCAAAATTTCAGATATCTTACCTTTCTGGCGTTCCTTCTCTCCAGATTTCTAGATAAACAAATAATTTAATGGGTCAGCAAGCAAAACTATTAAAGTAAGTGAAAAGGAAACATAAAGTAAACTAGAAACCAAAATGCTACTCCCTCTGTCCCAAAAGAATTGGATACTGCTATTATGGGAATCAAAGAGTGTTTCCTTGGTCTATGATTGTTTCAAACATGTGTGTTATATTTAGTATTTTTGAGCAGTTTCAAACCATGCAAACCGTCTTTCAAATAAAATCTACACTGAAATTATCAGTGTTGAACCTGGTACTCTAACAAAGCTCAAAAAAACTAAATATCAAGTTTTGGAGGGAGTATTTAAAATGGAGAAAGATGAAGGGAGGATTTAAATTGGCAATTCAACAGAGAAAGAGCATACAATCTTGAGAGTGGGAGAAAATGACTAGAGAAAGGAGACCCTTGGTATAAGAAGCATGAGGGACCAAATAACAGCTCACTAGCAAAATGGCCGTAGAGATTCCAGCAGCGAGGAAAATTTATCTGTGGAGAAAGGTGATAAAGAGCAATTGGCATCTTTGAATTCGAAACCCCCTCCAGCCGCTACATACATAATCCACGACTACAATCACAACAAGGCACAAGTAGGGAAAGCTCAGAGCAACCACATGTTTACTGTGAGGTCATCTTATAAGGATTTAGCAAGGAGCAGCAGACAGTGGCAACAGTCCCGTTGGAAGCAGATCTGAGAAAATAAAGCATTCCACAAAGTGCAGTGTTTGGTTGGAGGCACATAGGCCTGTCTGACTCAGTACGACTTACAAAAGGAGAGGTGTATTGCTATGCAGATAATACTAGTGAAGAAGGCCATAAAGATGCAGCTAATATGCACGTACTTAAATGTATAATGGATGGGTGGTGCATGCCAAAAACTACAAAAGATATCCTCTTCCCGTGGCACGGAGGAATACCATGCTGCAGACAGTGGCAACAGGGAGCAGCAGACAGTGGCAACAGTCCCGTTGGAAGCAGATCTGCGAAAATAAAGCATTCCACAAAGTGCAGTGTTTGGTTGGAGGCACATAGGCCTGACTCAGTACGACTTACAAAAGGAGAGGTGTATTGCTATGCAGATAATACTAGTGAAGAAGGCCATAAAGATGCAGCTAATATGCACGTACTTAAATGTATAATGGATGGGTGGTGCATGCCAAAAACTACAAAAGATATCCTCTTCCCGTGGCACGGAGGAATACCATGCTGCAGACAGTGGCAACAGGGAGCAGCAGACAGTGGCAACAGTCCCGTTGGAAGCAGATCTGCGAAAATAAAGCATTCCACAAAGTGCAGTGTTTGGTTGGAGGCACATAGGCCTGACTCAGTACGACTTACAAAAGGAGAGGTGTATTGCTATGCAGATAATACTAGTGAAGAAGGCCATAAAGATGCAGCTAATATGCACGTACTTAAATGTATAATGGATGGGTGGTGCATGCCAAAAACTACAAAAGATATCCTCTTCCCGTGGCACGGAGGAATACCATGCTGCAGACATTTGGTGGGCGGTTTGGGATCTTTGAAGGAAGGAAGGAGTGCAATGATGTTAACATTTACAAAAAAAAGGGTGGGGGAAGCAAGGAGAGTTAACGAGGATCAAGTAATTTACTGTCTAGCTTTTTGGTGTAAATTACCGGACGTAAATGAAAGAGACAACTTGATAGATCTTCTCAATTCATTACATGAGCAGTAAAAGAGCTCGGTTTTTCCTTTTTGCAAGGCACACTAGACTGCACTAGCTTGGTGTCGTATAAGGCAATAAATTACCTTTCTTAATTTAAAAAAAAAGGGAGCATATTCGTCAAAACTTATAGAGAGAATTTTTGTTGAAGGTACAAAAAATGTACTAGTACTTTAAGAAAGCAGACCTCTTTCCTCAGAGCAAGTTCCTTTTCTCTCTCAGCAATAGCCTTTTTTTGAGTAAACCAGTACTCACGCCATGATTCTAATGAAGGGAGGCATTCAGACAAGTCTGGAACGAAGTAAACAGTGACTTCTTTATGACTGAACCGTCCATCTTTTCCAACTCTATCATAGTGTATCTGCCAAACATCAAAAAAATAAACTATCTTCAATATCGTGTAAATTTAATTGTGAGTAATTTCTAAGATTCCGTGATGGTCTAGATCAGAAACTATTTCTTGGCTTGAGTTCGCCACCTACGATTTCTTGGAAAATATTAAACATCTTTTATGATATGATCCATCTAAATAGCATGGACCACAGAAGGGGAAAAGGGAAGCTGATGAACTAAAAATGTAATGAAACTTAAAGTTGACAAGCAGCTGCAAGAGAATTTTCAGGCCTTGCAAGTAAACATTAGTAACAAGCTGAAAGACATCCATAGAAATCAACCGGAATTACTTGAGCTTTCATTACATAATAACATTTCTTTGTCCGCAGGTGGTCACGATGGTGAGCAAATATTTGTTGGGAGTACTTGTGCTTTCATTCAATACCAAGGAAAATGACAACCCTCACTCTGAAACCACTTTAACTAGCTAATAGCCCCTGATAAATTTAAGCATGTGTGTTATTCATTGTATTACAGTCCCTGAGGCATAGATCTATAACATGATGAACGATTGAGGTCCCAAAAGTGTAAATGTATTCGGGACATGACCATATAGGCTAACAGACTTTCAAGGAGATCAAGGAATGGGACTTTGAAAGAGTTCAAGGAATGGGAGCTAGATTAGATTCAGTCCTGCAAGCCAGTTCTATAAGTCTTTTTTTTTTTGAGAAAAAGTTCTTTATTTTTTTTTTTTGAGAAAACAGTTGTACAAGTGTCACAGAAAGCATTTTATTACAAAGGAATTCTTGAAGGTCACTGAAAGTATTTTGTTACAAAGGAATTCTTGAAGGTCCCCTGGTTCAAGAGGACCAAAGACCATTTCCAAATTAAAAGAAAAGCACTCAGCAAGTTGGTAATATATGAAGGGAAGGAGGAACAATATGCCAACTATCTATTCATAACGCTTACAGCATTCAGCGGATGATTTATTTACTCTTTCACCATTCAGAGTTTCAGTGGAGTCCTGCTTTAAACATAAATAAACTGAAGACAGAGACCCACTCAGGCAGACATTACCAATCATCTGTTCATAACGCTTTATAAGTATTAAGCGGATAATTTAATTATTCTTTTAGTATTCGGAATTTACATGATAGACACAAATTAAGTTAACATTTAAGAGTAAGCAAAAGGAGAGTCCTGCTTTAAACATGTAAAGTAAATAAATTGAGGGCAAAGAGACCCATACAGGCAGATATTACCTCAAGGAAACGGTTCCACTGCTGGCAGTTCTTCAAATCAAGATGAGCTACGTCCTTTGCATGTCTAATAGCAAGGGCTCTATCAGTAGGGTTCGTGAAAAAAAAGTAAAATCACAATAGTAGAGGAATGTGATTTAACAAACCTAAGAACCGTCTGAATCAAAGAGGAGTCATCACATGATGGATCCCCACCATCAGCACTATCCCACTGGCCCCCTATAGTCATCAAAGAATTTTCCAGCTTAAGAACAGCGAACCTAAGCATATTGCAAACGTGAGGTATTCGGTCGTCATAGTTTCGATCGGATGACAACTCTTCCAGAGAATTTCTGCTGAGCCCACTCATCAAAATCATCTATATATCAGAAAATAAAAATGACAACTTTCAGAAATATATTAACACATCTACGCAACATAGAGAGAGTGCATTAGGATAACAAAGTATGTCATGACAGGAGAAAAAACACCATTGCATAAATACTGTGCTTCCACAATAACACTGGGAAATACAAAACTAACTTGCTTGTCATCTTTGAACATATAGCATATAGAACATAGAAGGCAGCAGTGGAAGAGAAAATCAGGGCAGAGGTTCTCTTCTCATGAGGTCTATGCTTTGCAATCTAATCAAGTTGAACAAAGTCTGTTCAGGTGCATTAATACTGGTAACAATAAGGAGCAAGGGAAATATTGAACTATTGCAATTATCACCTCTATTAAAAGTTATAAAGACCAAAAGCAGTTATCACATCTTTTTTTCCTCTTATAAATCCACAATTAAGACTCCAATTTACTCTCAAATATACCCAAAACCCAGGAGTAGACAGCTAAATGTTATATAACCACCATGAACCAGAAACACTCACCAATTCAGTCATGATTTTTTTTAGAAGTCGTGATTCTCTTCAGCGAAGTTCTAAAACAAATGCAAGAAAAAGAGGGCACATTTTCTCGGATGAGAAAACTAACAAACTTCTTTGTTGTTCACATTGAAATCCCAGAACAATACCCACCATTAACTTCTACTGGTTCTCATATCTGACCACCACTTAAAATATCATGATAAACATCTCAAGCAAATGCTAACTTAAGAATTCTTAGATGAAAGGACAGGTTCTAAAGCAATTCGTATATCTTCATAGAAACCTTTGCATTCCATATAGTCATCCCAGGTTCTGATTTTTCAGGTTCACCAGCAGACTGTTTCGATGACAGCCCTTTCAGCGCTGTTGCAGCCTCTCCTTCAACAAAATCATGCTCAAAACTGTTACATCATGAAAAGGGTGATAGTGTCATACCAGCCATCAACTTACAGATTCCTAAGAATCAAAACTGCATATCTACATAATAATTAACTACACCAGATAAGTGCAGGGGGTTTTGGGGGGTCGAGAAAGCATCTGTTGGAGCTGCAGATCCTAAGGAATAGATTGTTTCAAAAATCATTGAGACATAAAATTCTTTTGCCAATCGATGTTCCAATACCAAATAGAACGCTATAGAGAAAATTAACAGAAATAGAGTATGAAATAAATTAACATAAAAGAGGAAGGGTATCATGACTAATTACCTGACAGGAGTATGCAAAGAAAGCTTAAGATTCCCGTTTGGCCAATTTACAACCACCTACAGCAAAACAAAATGTGACGTCACATGATATATCTCACATAAAATTAGCTGAATGAAAGAGAAGGCAAACCTTCGAGCATTCTGGAGATATGAAAAGCCTGGGATACCGCCTATCCAGTGACAGATAATCTCTCTCAATTTCAACCAAACTGGATGAATAAACCTGCAAAAACAACAATAAATGCATAAGAATAGTAATCATTAGATATTCTTGCAGAATAATTGAAGCAGTCTTTCAAGTCCCAAATTCAAGCATTCAAATAAAGGCAGCTTAAAATTTATCAAAAAAGCGAGACAACTATCATCCCAAAAAGGATAACCATGACAAGTTCTGATGATACAGAAAAGGATCAACAGCCTCCAGGATCAAAGGAAGGAACATAGAGAACACCACAATTCCTTGTAGAAACTACAGGTCTTGAGCATCATGGACAGCAACATCCGGAGGGAAAGATGAAAGAGAGCATAGCAGAACAGTAAGAAGATAACGGAAAAGGAGGGACAATATCTAACACTGGCAATGGTTCGAAATAAGAGCTTGTTGCAACACGTGCTAATTGAAAAGGCCAATAGCCCAATTGTGCTAGGTAGGGAAAAAGGATAATTTTAGAAACGAGTAGCTTGATTAGTCTCTGTCCATGAAATATGGTGATCACGAAGTTTAAAGTACTAAGTGTTTCCTGACGTTTTCTTACTAAAGAAACAGCAAAAAAAATACTCTACATGAAGTATGGTCTAATCAAGGTTGGAACTTAACTTATAGGAGACTGATGCAAGACTGGGAGATGGAGAGATTGGCCAGCTTTTATGGCACTTTAATAAGTGCAAAGGGATACAGGAAGGGGAAGACACTTTAAGATGGAAATGTCACAGCAAGGCCATTTTCACTGTAAGTTCTGCCTACAAAGACATGAACCAGATGGGATCTCAGATTAGTTCTCTACCCTGAAAGCTTATATGGAAAATCAAAATCCATACAAAGTAGCTATTTTTACTTGGCTGGTTGTGAAAGAAGCTGCTCTAACTCAGGAGAACCTACAGAAGAGGGGCATACATATGTGCTCCAGATGCTTTTTTTGTGAACAATTAACCATCTGTTCCTTCATTGTGAAGTGGTGAGCCAACTATGGAATCTGTTTATCAACTTCAGAGGCATTAGGTGGACTATGCCAGGTAGAACAGAAGAAGCATTATCAAGCTGGAATACTGAGGGGGAAGGCAGCACTAACAGAAGCAGATGGAGAATTATCCCGCAAGTAATATGGTGGTGATGTAAATTTCGGCTTCCAGCACTATGTGCTGATGATTTATATACAAAATCTGTTACCTTTGTCAAAAAAAAGTTTAAGGTACTAAGAGGTCCTCACTACACTTCATTCCCACATGGAAAGCAGAACCACTTAAGGAGGGATAATAACGATTCAAGCGCTAAGCTCTTGTTTTACCTTGCAGAAATACTCTCTCCTTTTAACAGGTGAATGACGCCTTCAGCATGACAGAACACCAAGTTAGTTACAAATGCTGCAATATATAGCAGCTGCTAAACACACAACCATAGAAGGACAAAACCAAATAAAATCCACCTATGCAAAGCTTCAGGACGTGGAGATTCTCGTCGTGTGGATCTACTGTCCTTGGTCAAAGAGGGTCCTCGTCGATCCCTAGAACTCCTGGGAGGTGTACGGTCATGCTTTATTTCAGCTCCACGCTTGCGCTCATGATCTTTTTCCTTCTCCTTACGCTCCAAAGCACGTTCACGATCACGCTCTCTTTGTCGTTGCCGTTCTCGTTCTCTTTCCCTATCTCGTTCTCTTTCCCGTTCCCGTTCCCGTTCCCGTTCTCGTTCTCGATCTCGATCTCGATCCCGATCCCTTTCTCGATCTTTCGCCCTTTCTCGATCTTTCTCTCGCTCGCGTGAAGAGTGTCGATCTTTCTCCCTTCGTTCAAGCTCCCGAGAGTAGACACCCCTGTCATCCTTATAATCATCTAACCTTGACAGACCAGCACGTGCCAAGCCGCTGCTAGGATAGTCAGAGTCAACGGAAGTTGCATGAAGTCCCTTCCCTATCCCATAGTCTCTACCTGGAGGCAGGCTCACTCCATAGCCAGGATTAGTAGAACTTTGAACATACATGACATCCTCGACAGCTCTTTGCGGTGCAGCTCCTAGGATAGAAGGAGCATGTTGCCCAGGAAGTAATGATCCAGGTAACGTTGATAAAGTGCGAGGATCCGAGTCAATTCTGCCACTATAAGATATGGGATCTTGGACTGCATGACGAACAGCAGCACTCCTTGCTGCAAGATATTCAACTTGTCTGCCAGAAATGTGTTGCTACTCAGTGCAATAGGACATATAGCTCCATGTAAGAAGCTGGGCACAGGATGTGTACAGATTTATGCTATCACTTACAGGAAATATATCACTCCTATTTAAATGTTAGAGCCAGGTATAGATACTAATAATGTAAGGGAGAATGCAATTAAACAGAACCATCAGATGGTTCTAAAGAGCATTTTGCTATTACATCAGACAATTTGAGATAGAAGAGTACATACCTAGATCCTCCATCAATGGTAGCAGATTGCAATGCCTGAGACTTCAGAATTTGCTCTTGTCGTATTTGCTCTTGACGTATTTGCTCTTGTCGTATTATAGATGCTTGATCCATATGCTCATATCTTTCAGCCTAACAGTGAGGAAAAACATAGAAGACATACATTTGGTAAGAAAAAGAAGGTTATAAGAGGTAATAAAATATTTAGCCAGGACACAGACAAGTACATCGTGGCTTAACAATGACAACAAGCAGTATTACTCAACATGTTTTCCTCTTCAAACCTCCAGAACATTCAACCTCATTTACAAACTGGAAAGTTTTAATGATAGATTCAAACCAACCCAATTATTACATTGTACTACTACTACTATATTTTACCATCCTAAATTAAACTACCCACTTTTATAAATTCCACTCACTACACATGTTTCTAACGCTCAAACCCCCTTTTCCCATTCCATGCTGAAGGGGTTATCTCGTTTAGGATGGACTATGAACTTCTCTCTTATCCAGCTCCTTCGTATTCTGGTTTATAGATAATATCTTATGATTGTAACGATAGGAGTTTGGGTAACTCAACTTTCCAATGCTCATTCAGAAATTTCACAATCCTTATTGGCCATCATGAGTATTGAGATCTCATGTGCAGGTGCTCATGGTGTTTCCAGAGTGGTGGTAACAGTCAAAAGAATTCCTGATAAATATAAAAGGCATAGTCTAAAAATGCACCTGATGCTTATGACCAAAAGAAATTGAATCAGGATATCGACTGCCTTGCTCACTTGTCAGATCTCTCCCTGCATAAGAGCTATGTCGTTCACCATATTGGTGTCTATCAAGGGTTGGATAATCAGAAACCCTATCGGAATATTGTTGTTCAGCTTTATGACCATATCCATGGCTGGATGACGAAACGTAGTCACCTGCCGTGAACTTTGGTGAATCCACACCAAAGCCGCTGCGACTTTCCAAAGCTGATGATCCAGATCCTTTTCCACCAATTGTGGGCATCTGCATATGAAAGAGATGTAGAGAGACAAGCTTTTATACCCATGATCAGTAAATTAAACAGTTGATAATGCAAAAAGCTAATTGAAACACACAAAAAGCGACACACACACAATGCAAAGCAGTAATAAATTAGACGTGGTGGAAGCTTTATAGGTGGACAAAGAAGAAAGCACACTCAACAAAATCTTGTCAAATATCCCACTTGTGAAACAAGTCCATGAGACAGTCCAGTCTATAAAAAATATACCATCTATCCAATTATACTATCAGAAATGCAAAAAAAAAAAAAAAAAATTACCGACACATTACACTCGTTCAAACAACTAAAGAATGAAACAAATAAAGTTAAAGTTTGTATAAATTGAATACATAAGAGCAGGTCTTTCCTCTCTCGTGATGATAGAAGAATTATAGCCTGTTTGGCCAAGCTTCTCCAAGGCCAAAAGTGTTTTTTTCTTATAAAAAAATGCATTTTTTTCAAAGTTGAGGTGTTTGACCAAGTTCTACAGAAACTATTTTTGAGAATTGAAAAAAAGTAGTTTCTCCACAGAAGTACTTTTTTGAAAAACAATTTTGAGAAAATACATCTAAAAACACTTTTTAAAAGCTTGGTCAGCCATTAATTGCTCAAAAGTGTTTTACAAGATAATTAGTTGAGAACAAGCTACTTCTCCCCGAAAGTACTTCTTTGAAAGCACTTTTCAAAATAAGCTGATTTTAAAAGCTTAGCCAAACATGTGATTACTCTCACACCAAGTACACATCATACTAAACACAATGTCACCAGCCTTCAAATATAACACCAGTATTTGTGTCGTACTGCCGTTTACGGCAATATTTCATTCTTCAGACGGTTTCGGCAATAGATAACATATCATACAAATAGGATATATACAGTGCAGAAGATCTGCTGACCTGCTGAGCAGTGGAACCATACACAGAGCTATATTGCCCACCATAATTTGGCACTGTTGATGGATGATGACTGTGAGTTGTATAAGCACTCATTTCTGCATCTTGGGGGGTTCCTAACATCGAGGAATGTCGTGAACCAGTGGGTAGATGAGAGGACCTCTCAGACCCTCCAGCAGAACTCCCGGAGTAACCATGTCCCAACTAGATGAACAGAGAAAGAGATACAAAATTACATGCATGAACATAGTACAGAAAACTATAGAATAGAAGAGTTTTGTCAATCATAAATGTTTATCAAGAGCTACTTTAGAATGAACTTATGTACCCGTGGTTTAATGAAAAAGCTGCCCATGGATATAAGCTAGTTCAGAACACATACAAGCATGAACATAGTACAGAAAATTAAAGAATAGAAGAGTTTTGTCAATCATAAATGTTTATCACGAGCTAGTTTAGAATGAATATATATGCACCCGTGGTTTAATGAAAAAGCTGCCCATGAATATAAGCTAGTTCAGAGCACAATGCACTACAGCTGAGAATCCTTTTTATTTACTGCACCTGACCTGCAAGTCGATACATTTGACTGACTACAATCTGACTCTAACGTTCACTATTTACACGCTTAATACTCCTGTCTATCTCATTTCTCATTTGATATGACACTATCCTTATTTCAAGAATCAAACAGTTTTTACTGTTACAATCTAAACTAAGTACGACTATGGAGCCACCCTTTTTTCTTCTTTTGCATTGTTGCTTCAGAGTTTGTCCAACACATTGAATAATTGTTCCGGCATTAGCATTTTACAATTACAATCTCAATGCTGATATAGCTAAGGAAATAACAAAACGAAATGAAAGGATCCGTAGAGCAGGGAAGATCTACATCTAGAGTGTCGGGTATGGATTCTCGGGAACCAATGCCTTTAACCCAATCCTTGCATTTATTTATATTGAGAAATTAATTAAAAGCTATAAAGAATTTAGATGATAACCCAGTACCAAGAGGGTTGTTGCTTTCGCGGCAAGGAAGGAACCAGCGTAAGCTTAGCCACTGCGTGAATAAGGGTTCGAATCTGCTTGCGCACCGCCACATTTCAACTTTACTCATATGTTTTACAAACACCATCGCAGGCCTCTTTTCCTTTTTAAATACATAAATAACCTATTTTGTTACTACCTGATCTCACTCTACTTCCTCATTTTCTTTTACCTTTTATATTGTGTTATAATCTCTTTTAATTATTTCTAACCACTATCATAACTCATAATTCACCTCTTGCAATGCAAAAGTAATGTACAATATTCATTTGGAGTTCTACATTGCTTGACCAGTTGTCCGCGCCACTTTTGTCTTTTGAGGATATTAATGATGACTTTCTGGAGTTGAGATTATTACATACAGATTTTTGCTCTCCTTTTCTCTTAAGAAGTTAAAATGATTAAAAAAATGGAAAAGATTTCATGGAAATCAATATATTGCTGTCACATTCAATATACATACACGAACTTGCTTCTCTCTCCTTTCTGATTGTCTGGTTTAGTCTCTTTGTTGTTTGTAGTTCTGTTTTCTGTATTAGCATAATGTGGTTAATTATTTTTGGAAACTATATTCATTTTTATATCTTGGTAAGAATAATGATTTAAAGTTCCTTTTCTCGCGAAAGAGACTTCACCTGAAAATTTATCCTATAATTACTATGAAGAGATGTAATGTTTTTGAGTCATAAAATACATACTTCCGAACCATTTTTGGGTTCTATCTATTGTTTTAAATTCAAATTTTGTCTTTAAATAGGTCAAAACTGTGAAGTGAGAGTCAATATAATCACGAAATTTTTCAAGGTTCAAGCCACTTCAGATTCTAATTCTAGATCTTCTTCACTAAGTCCGCCTTCATGTCCAGAAATATTTATAATTGTAATGGTAATGTTTATATTGATATTGTGTTTGAGTGGTTGATTACCTTCTAAATATGTATTGAATGAATATCAGTCCCTGTTCCTTTGTATTGTATGTTCATTTGAGATTACTGAAATCGAGGATTACGTCAACTAATGGGGATTAAGGTTTAATTGTTGTTTTTTAGTGGATATGGCACTTGAATCTTAACTCAACCCCAAAAGCTAACACATGAGGGAAGATTTCCCAAGTCCATACAAGCAAATCACAAGTCCATTCTCAAACCAATGTGGGACTCTAGCACCCCTTCATGCCCAGTCCCAACTAAAGCGTGGACCGAAAGCCCAAATATACATTGCATTTAAGTGGTTGGTTACCTTTTAAATATATATTGAATATCAGTACCCGTTCATTTGTATGATTATTATTATTGTATGCTAATTTGAGATTACTAGAATCGAATCCATATAAGCAAACGACCCGTTTATTCCCAACCAACGTGGGACTCTTAACACAATCTAACACGTTTTTCACGCCCAGGCCCAGCTAAAGCATAGACCGGGAGCCCATACGGGATGAACCTCGCACTAACACCATATAAAGATATGACACCTGAGTCTAACTCAACCCAAAAGTTACTATGGACAAGTGTGTTTTGCCAAGCTTAATTTTTGCCAAAAGTGCTTATTTTAAAAAATTAAGGTATTTGGCCAAGCTTTTAGGAGAAATAATTGCTTCCGGGAGTAGCATAAGCTGTTTTTCATAAGCTAAAAAAAGTAGCTTCTCTCCAAAAGCACTTTTGAGAAAATTACACTTAGAAGCACTTTTAAAAAGCTTGGCCAAACACAAACTGTTTTTCACCAAAAGTACTTTTCAAAATAAGCTGATTTTAGAAGCTTGACCAAGCAGGCTATAAGATAACACTACAATTCAGCTTAAACAAACTCTAATTGGCGTTTTCAAATTAAAATAGGATTGAAATAAGTTGTCACAACTGATTGATTGAATAAATTTCAATTGCAACAACACCAAATTACACAACAACAACAACAACAACAAAAGTATCAAATAAACAAAACGAAGAAAAAGCAGATACTCACAGACTGGCCGTAGGTTGATTGCGAAGAGTACGTTTGTTGCCCATAAGCATTACTACCTCGAGAAGGATACATCGGACTAAGACACACCAAAACCCTAAATCAAACAAAAACGAAACACAAAACTAAAACAACATCAAATAACTGCGGCGAGTTAGAAAGAGGGCGACGCTGCGTTTCGGCGGAGATACGGCGGAGCTGCGGAGGAGGAATTTCAGGGTTTTCTTTTTTCACTGTGAAAGCTTTTTAGAAAAAAGCCCTACTACTGCTAATTTTTATTTATTTATTAAGAGAGATAATATTTGGCTATTTGCTGCTTCGCATGTGCTAGGAAATATTTGCACCGGCATAATTTCCACCGTTGATCATGTTGACTTATAACATGATCTTAGTTGGTCTAACGATTTATTGACTTCAAAATCGTAATCTAAAAGTAAAAATGAATAACAATGTTATGTTTGTTATAAAGTATTATTATTATAGTGAATGTCTATATTTAGGTTTCTTTGGAGAAAAATTAGGAATCCTAACTTTGAGATCAAGTCAGTTATCCCCTATAAATAAAGGGTTTTCCTTCATTGTAAATCATACCTAAATCTCTCAATTGATGAGTAATAAGAATATCTCTCTTCTCCCTCTCTATTCTTCTTTCTTATTTTAATAGTTTATAAC
This sequence comes from Jaltomata sinuosa, assembly GCA_003996215.1. Lineage (NCBI taxonomy): Eukaryota > Viridiplantae > Streptophyta > Magnoliopsida > Solanales > Solanaceae > Jaltomata > Jaltomata sinuosa. Next base: position 189,587 of record QJPP01007196.1, on the reverse strand, counting down.
ACGTTATCAGCACGAAACTCTACCATTAAGTAAGTACTTTAGAGAGATCTTTATGTTAACAGATTACATATACATCTCTAAAGAATTGAAGGAACAACTTTTTATTTAGAAAAAAAAAAAGGATTACTGTATCTGAGTGACACGAGAGGTTGACAGAAAATTTTCTCTTCTCTGTTTGTGTTTGAAATCTATAAACCTTATATAGTATATATTATATTATATATATATATACACATTTATTATATTATATATAGAAGCCTATGCTTTACTGCTATACGATTTTAATTTCATTCATATCATATGTTCTCTAATTGGTGGTTCAAAGCTTTCTTGTTGGTTCTGTAGAAATCTTTATTAAAAGGTTTGAATTGGTAGTTTTATTTACCATTAAAGGTAAGTGTTTTTCTAACGTAGTTTATTGCTATTTATACTTCAAATAAGTGTAATTATGATTTTATTGTATATGTTATTACACGTTCAAGGAATTTATATTTTTATATTACAATGGTTTGATTTAAGATCACTTGTTGGATACACATCTGTATCTATACTTGTCAATAAAGAGGTTTCATTACTGGACAACACGAAAAGTTAAATTGTAATGATTCAAGCTTAGTTGTGATTACAACTGAAAGTTATGTTAGAGAAAGATTCTCTACATTATATGTATGCCTCGATTTGCTTCAGAAGTAGCAATATCTTGAAAGAGGTATTAAGCTATCATAATTTGATATGCTCAAGGCACATTTAGGTAATTATGTTCCATTCTTCGAGAATGAGAACTTTTGATAATTATTATAAATACAGATCCATTCCCTGAGATGAATGTGATAATATTTATAAGGCATATAATTACAAACGTGAACTTGGTTGTGACTACATCACAACCCAACACCGAAAGAGGTAGAATAATTGGAAGATTGAATATCTTCAAAGTTACTATGGTAACACGTATGTGAAAAGTTATCCGAGCATGATGAGATCACATGCCACAATAAACTAGATGTTTATTGATATGAAATTCATGCAAAAGTAGACTTGAAGTTTACTAAAGGAAATAGCACATGTCATAGTAAATTGGAGTTACTAATAAAATTTGACATGAATGATTTTGCCATCTCGAAGATGTGCATATTGAATACTGGACGTACACGAAAGAACTAAAAGATTCTTCAAAAATATTTCATGTTGTTTGTTCTCATGATAAGTTGATTGGATCAACTAATGTTGAGATTGAATCCCCTAAAATTTGAAAAGTATAAAAGGTGAATATGGGTCAATTCACCTGTCATGTGATATCTTAAAAAAATGCATCTATAAAATGTCACATGTGCGTTTATTGTCAACCTTCAGTTTGACATTCGTAAAGTTGCTTGCTTAACATAAATTGAGTTAAGAGCATAATTTTCAGATTGTGTAATCAAGACGATTGATCTTGATAATGATGGTTTGGCGTTGAATGCCTTTAATAAAATAGCTAAATTATTGCTTATGAGAACAAAGTTTTATTTGTTGGTCAGAAATATGATATATCGTATACAATATCACTTGTATGCATATAGACCAATAAATTATGATTAATTTCCTCCCTCAATTGGTTCAAGGTCAGGAACCAAATATTTTTCATCTAATTAATTTTAATGTGCGGTATATGATTAATGAATATACCATGATGCACAAAGTTGGATTCCTCAAAGAAGATAGAGGATATATGTTAGCTTTTCTAACATAAGGGGGAGAGAATAAGCATCTATGAAATAATTATGAATTATCATCAATATGATCCTCATTCAAAAGATAATTCAAGTCAAATGATTTTGACCCAAAATTAATTTCATATTTAGATGCAAATGTTCCTATTGGATGTCCCTGAAGGACAAAGTCTATGGCATGCATGAAGCATGATGACCAATCGGTTCTAATTATAATAATCTTTGAAAAAAGAAAAGGAGCAAATGATCATAATGTGAGGCAATATGCTCTTGAAGATCCTACGACATAACACTTCAAAACCTCATGAGAGGTTTAGATACCTAAGAAAATAATGAAGTGATGAGATCTCAATAAGTTATGTCGTATTGTGAACCGATACAAATGATATATCATTAATAATATCTTTTGATACAATATAGCGCAATATTGTAAAAGATTATGAGGATCTGAATTCTACGTTTATTAAAGCATGCTAGCGTAGAAATATTTATCAAGTGACATGGAAGAATGCATCTTGGTAAGCGTAAAGCTTATTTGACTTGCAATCTAGACACTAGAAGATGTCGTTGTGTCATTTGAGAAAATTGATATGAAAATTCCTGAAGGATTTAAAATGCTTGAAGCATATACAAGTTTTTGAAAAACTTGTTTATAATCCTTGTATGAATTAAATCAGTCAAGGTTGATATACTAGAATCACCTTAATGACGTGGGTATAAAATAACGTTGTTTACCCTTAATCTTTCATACTATTATGAAAGTTGATGACTTGAATTGTTCAAGAGTTTCCAAAAGCAATAGATTATCTGCTTAAAGAAGTTGAAATGAGAAACATGCAAAATTGGATTGGTCATGAAGTACCATATCTTGTACAATTGTTGCATTTATATATCTTGTTATAACTATGAGTATGATATAGTTTCACTTCTAAGATCATCAATTGCAAGTTCTGATATGAATGTGTTTATCCTAATAAATATTGTCAATATTTTGTTGGTTATAAAATGCAGGGTATTTATAAGATATACATAAAGTTTGATCTCCAATAAATTATATGTGTTCATATGTGAAGTACTCTCATATCTTGGCAATCTAGAAAGCAGTCTATTGTAGATACTTCATCAAATCATGCTGAGATAACAATTGTTCATGAAACAAGCTGAGAAACATTCATAACATAGTTGAAAGGAGGATTCATAAAAGGAGATACAATGAATCACATTTCACCAAAGCTTTTCTTCACACATCTCCAAAAGAATGGTGATATCAACATTTTTACAGATTTATTTGAGTATGAAAGATTTATTCACCAAGTCTCAATCAACTACAACTTTTGAGAAGATGGTGCACAAGATTGGGATGCGAAGATTCAAGTCTTTGGATTGATATTCTCATCAGGGGGAGTTAATACGCGTTGTACTCTTTTTCCCTCACAAGGTTTTGTCCCACTGGGTTTTCCTTGTAAGGTTTTTAATGAGCCAGCCAAAAATGCGTATTATGAGATATGTGTACTATTTTTCCTTCATTAGAATTTTTTCCACTGGATTTTATCTAGTAAGGTTTTCAATGAGACACACTATCCATCAAGTAGACATTCAAAGGGGAGTGTTATAAAGTATTATTATTATAGTGAATGTCTATATTTAGGTTTCTTTGGAGAAAAATTAGAAACCCTAACTTTGGGACAAAGTCAATTATCCCCTATAAATAAAGGGGTTTTCCTTCATTGTAAATCATCCCTAAATCTCTCAATTGATGAGTAACAAGAAGATCTCTCTTCTCCCTAAAAAAAAAGTGTACAGCGCGTATTAATGTTGTTTGTTCTTATTATATTATTTCATAACAATATTTGAGTACTAGTATTAGTGAATGTCTATGGTTGATATAAAAATAATAATGATCATAATCGGAAAATAGTTATTTTGATTCATAATTATGATTTTATTTCGATTTCAATGTTTGTATATCTTTTAACATATTTAATCTTTGATTAAATATTTTTTTCAGTGCAATTATTCATTGAAGCTAAGATTATAAGATCTCAACTTATTTTCTAAGAAATTATGTACTAGGATCTCGTTATGTGACAAATTGATTATCTTGACCTGATTTGAAAAAGTGTCCAAACATCTCCTTCGACGCAGGTGTCTTGATTATTTCATCTTTCGATGTTTTAAGAAGGATAATCAAACTTCTATCAAAATTGAATAACATTGGTATTCCTGAATATTAATTATTCACTGAATATCTCGAATTCATATATAAAGAATATAATGATCATAACGGAAAAATGATTGTTTTGATTCACGAGTTATGTTTTTGTTTTCGACTTCAACACTTGCTTGTGTCTTCTTCTTTTTTAAACGTATTTAATCTTTAATTAAATATTCTTTCATTATAATTATTCGTTGAAGCTAATATTAATATCTCAACTTGCTTTTTAAGAAGCTCTGTAATAAAATCTCGCTATAAGACGAGTTAATATAGTGATGTGACTTGAAAAAATATTCAGAAATCTTCATAAATTTGGTGCCTAGATTATTTTATCTTCTGGTGCTTTAAAAGGGATAATCAAACTTATTCCAATAAAAAGAATTTTTAAAAATGAATAATAATACTATGTCTAAATACTAGTTATTCAGTGAATGTCTCAAATTCATATATATAAAGAAAACTATGATCATAATGGAAAAATTGTTATTTTGATTCATGAGTTATGATTTTATTTCGCCTTTAATGATTGTGTCCTTTTAACATATTTAATCTTTAATTAAGTATCTTTTCAATACAATTGTTCATTAAAGCTAACATTAAGATCTCAACTTGCTTCATAAGAAGCTTTTTTTTCTTGTCAACAAAGATAGCATATACATAAATATTAAAGCGTTTCAATTACAATAGCCTAGCATTTATCCAGGGTCCAAAACTATAAAGTTTGGGATGTTCCAATGAAGGTTATCATTAGTATTACAAACATTAATAGTTCTTTCAAAACTAGTTCCTAGAATGTCCTTTCAAACAGCCTCTGCTGCATACACCGGAGAAACTACAAAAAACATGTTATGTCAAAAACTTCCTTCTTTGCTTCATTTTTTGCTAGAGCGTCTGCTACTTGATTTTGTTCCCTATAGCTATGTAGTACCTCTGGTCCTCCAAGTTCTTTTATCAATTACCTGCAATCATCAAGAATAGAGTTATAATGTAGGTTGCCTTCTTTGAGCACTAAGATTACCTCTCTCGAGTCTATGTTGATTTCAAGGGGCATCAGGTTATTATCTTTAGCCATTCTAAGTCCTTCTTTGAGAGATAGGAGTTCCATTTGGTTGTTGCTGGCTATTCTATAACCCTTGAAAAAGCCAATGATCTAATCCCCATTTCTATTCCTAATAACACCCAGTGTCATCCTTTCCAGGGCTCTCAATGCAGGATCCATCAGTGTTCAGCATGAAGCTACCCTGTTTAGAGGGATTCCAATTGATACTAATCTTTCTAGTAATGGACATTTTGGGTTGGAGGGTCGGAGGTGGGTGAATTTCACTGCTTTAGAGCAAGCATAGTGAAAATTAGGCTTATTGATTTTCTGGTTGAAAAGGTTGTCATTCCTGTTTTTCCAAATGTTCCATAAGCAGAAGGAAAGAAAGGATTCCCAGTTGATAAGCTTATCAAAAGCTTTGTTCCTAAGGTTGGTCCAAGTGCTGCTTCGATTGCTGACAGAAAAGTTGTCAATATTCAAATGGTGAGAGTTATGGACTTTGAAGATAAGGGAGAGCCAGAAGTCATGAGTAATGTTGCAATCATGAAATATATGGTTAGCATCTTCTAAGGGGTGGTTGCAGCTAGTACACATGAGGGAGATATTAAGGCTCATCCTAGATAAGGTGGCATTGTTAGGAAGCTTATTGTGCTAAAGAAGTCAAAGGAAGAACTTAATTTTATTGGGAACATTTGCCCTCCAGACCAACTGAAGTCCCCTTTAGTGATAGGGGGAATGGCTGAATGAGTCTTACAAATAAAATTGTAGGCACTTTTACAGGAGAAGACACCATTACCAGTTAACCTCCAGATTGGAGTGTCAGTACTGAGCCTGGGATTAGGGAAGAAGATGTGATTGGTGGTCTAGAAGATGTCCTTAGGGAGTTCAAAATGGAAGCAGTTGAAGTTCCAACTGTTGTTGGCCAGATGGTGGAAATCTTAACATTAAAATGGTTTTTGTGGATGGGTCCCTGGATAGTAGAGCTAAGAGGAGGAGAGTTAGGCAACCAATTATTAGTTCAGAAGTTGACCCTCTTACCATCATGGATAATCTATTGGGATGCCTACTTGCATCTGTTCCATCCTCTATAAATGTTATTCCAGGTTCTGGAGTAGGGGGACTTGGAGAAGGAGTCATTCCTATTGTATTTGAAAATGAGAATTTTAGACCAAAGCTAATTTGGATTATTAATAAGTCTCCAAGCTAGATTGCAGATCATGGTATCAATCTTGAGAGATGCTTTTTGCATCCCAAGTCCTCCCTCGTTTCTAAGCATAGGAATGGTGTTCCAATTTAAGAGATGCATTTTCCTTTTTGCATCAGTAGTGCCCGAGATGAAGTTCCTTTGGGCCCTGTCAATGTGCTTAAGAATCTTGCTAGGGAGGGATATGTACTGCATGACATGATTGTGAATGCTGCTGAGAAAGGCTTTGGCAAGAGTAGTTCTACTAGCCATATTGAGGAATTTCGTTTTCCAGCCAACCAGCTTTAAATGAAGATTGTCAATAATGAACTGGAAATCACTGTTGATAGGCTTCTTATGAAAAATAGGAAACCCCTAGACATTTACCAAATGAGTTTTTGGCAGGAATGCTAAAAAGCCCAGCCCACAAATCCATGTTCTTCTCACTGCAGTGTCTGGAGAAGATGACTTTTGATTTAGTGGTATTGATCCTTTGGCCAGAGCATGTGCTAAAGAGACTGAGGAACTTCTTGATGGAGTTACAGTTCTTCTCATCAGCTTTGACAAACAAAGTTAGGTCATTAGCAAAGTACAAATGTGAAAGCTTAGGCCCATCTCTGTTAATGGAAATGGGGGTCCAATTGAGGAGATCAACTTCATGGTTAATTTTTTTGAAAGAAGCTTTATGCAATGGATGAAGATATAAGGAGAGATGGGATATCTTTGTCTAATCCCTCTAGCGGGGTTGAAGGAAGGAGTGTTGCTGCCACCGACAAGGACAGAGATGAAAGAAGAGGAGATGCATGACATGATGAGCCTACTGATCCCTTTGGGAAAGTTGAAGAAATGGAGGGCTTGTCTAATAAAGGACCATTCCATTCTATCAAAGGCCTTCTCAAGGTCTATCTTAAGGATCATAAGAAGCTTTGACTATGTGATGAATTGATTACGATGAATTCGATTGATAGAGAGTCTAAAAATCTTCATCAACTTGATTTTTTAATTATTTTATCTTTTGATATTTTAAGAAGGATAATCAAACTTTAATTTCAATAAAAAGAGTTTATCTTTATTAAGGCTAGAAGCATCCTCAGGTCATTGAGGATGGTCAAAGCAATGGAGTTTTCCGAGGTTAGCCAGACAAGGATGCAAATCAACTCCTTATATAGAATGCAGATCGACACATTCAATGAAGCAGCCAGTACGCCAGACAAGCTACTTTCTTATTCTAGGACTGGAAGATCCTCTATCTATTAGCATACCCGTACCGACAGTTAGACTAGCACTCTCTCCCCAATCAATCACAGTAACTGGCTGTAAGAGAGCTGACTGTCTACTATCTATGTCATGTCTTGGCAGGTGAATATGAGAGATAGGCTGTGTAATATCGATGCCTCTTCATTATGTTTGCAATTTGAAGTAAAATTAAAAATAATTAAATTTTTGTGAAATATTTCGACATAAATTAAATGCACGTGTTATAGTTTCATGATTATCATGTTAAGAAAAGATATTTTTGATGGGTCAATTTTGTTTATTAATTACATTTATCTCATTTTCTGTAGCATGGGTTGTAAAAGTTAATGTATAACAAGTAATATATGAATTTTAGGAAACAAGATCATAATTTTTTCTCATTTGAATAGGTTAACAAAAAAAATCTCGCGAAATATTTTAAGAAATTGAGATAATCTTCTTTCTTTAACAATTAATAATTTTTTTTTAATCACCAGTACAAATATTACACAATAGAAAAAAAATCATTCCAGACTTCATCTATATTTCTTAGTAAATACTATTACTTTCCTATCTTCATACATGCTTTTACAAGTAACCAATTTTTTTGTACAAACTATGAACATACTCAAATAATTTTATATTATTTTTGATTCGAATTTAAATGCTTATTTTGATATTGGGAATAAGTTTTTCATGTTTTTTGTCTTCATTTGGGACACTTTGGTGTTCCTTTCAATCTAGATGTTATACATTATGATTGCAATCCAACTATAAATATACTCACTGTTATTCTTTTTTTAATGGTGTAATAATTTTTTTTTGCCATATTCATTTTAAAAAGTTTGTCTACACAATATTAATAACAATGTTTAACTGTTTTAGAATCTGTCTGACAAAAAATACACTTCTCATTCACATTCACCTTCTATTGGAGTAATCTATCTTTAGTTTTTCACTTTTTATGTAATATGACCATAAAATGAAGATATATTTTGGTTCAATCACAATTTTACGATTTATGGAGATATTTTAATAAATTAATAGTTGTGATTTGTTAAAATATTATTTCGAAATTGTAATTAAAATTTAAAGCTATTTGAAAAAAATTTGACCCATTTTGAAGGAAATTTCAAAGTCAAAATTTTCAAGATCAAACATAGTTCTTATATAGATTTATATTATAATGTAAAAGTATTTATAAACACCTGTTATATAATATTTTTTTCCCATATTGAACTGTATATTTCGATAAAAAGTCACCAGACTAATTAAAAATTAACAAGAGACTTTAAAAGGGGAATATTTTCAATTTGGGTTAATTGATTTAACTACGTCGACGGATCAATGGGACCCACAAAATGCCTCCGGCGATAACCAGCCGGCGACTATATGTAACCCTTCCTCCCGTCGACTGAAATCGCCGGCAATTTCGCCGACCTCACATCGCAGGTACGACTCTTCCTCCTCTTGTTTCTACTAACCATGTTCATTATTCAAAGTGCGTGCAATTTTTAGTATAAATATACTCCTTCTGTTCCTTTTCACTTATCACATTTCGCTATATGAAAGTCAATTTAACTAATTTTTGAAGTTAAATTGAATTAGAATAATTCGATATGTTAAATTTTAAAATTTAGATATTCGAAAAATTATATTTGAAATACTATAAGTTGCAATCCTCATATTAATATGATGAAAAAAAGTACATCTTAAAATGTTGGTTAAAGTTCATGTAGTTTGACTCTCGAGAAGATATCCAAAATACTCAATTAGGGCATGTTTATTGTCTGATTGTTTATGTAGCTAGTTGAAATTTGCTGCTGTTTTGCTTTATTTACTCTCTTTTTGTTCCTGCTTTCATGTAGACTCAATTGCAAGCAGATGCGGATCCAGGATTTGAAGTTTACGGTTCCTACAGTAACTTCAAGTTAATACTGCAATAATACTAACTAGGTTCACGCTCAAATATTTGGGATATTTAGTAGATTTCTTAATATATATGTACATGGTCTGAGCAAAAGTTACAGGTTCACGTGAACAAACGTACCCAGACTTCTATATCTGCCCCTGATTGCAAGGTTAAGATGGTACTCAATGTGATTGATATCTTATATCATCTAATAAAGTTGATGTTGATGAGAGAAGAAAAGACGTAAAAGAGCTGCAGCCTGCAGGCATACTTATTAGTCTTTTGTTCTATAATTAAAGAAGATATGTGGAGGGATTTTGGTAGGTAATAGAAGTTAACAGTTTTTCTTTTCTGGAAAGGTTTAGCATTTTCAAGAGTTTACACAGATGAAACAACTCAAAGAAAAAACTTATAGATTAGGTGTGAAGTTACAATCTTCAAAAAAGTTGCACATAATTTTGAAAATTTTAGCATTTCTCTTCAAAGTCATATGTTTTTATCTTGTGTGCTTACAAGTACCCGCTTCATAAGGACTTCCTATAATAAAGCCCAAAGTTTGTGGTTGATGCTTAATCATCGGAAAGAGAATTCATTTTCTCCTTTTGTTTACTTCTATAGGGTGCATTTTGAGGAAGGTGAATTCTCAAATTCGTCAGTCTTTTTAGTGGAAAAATATATCTCGATATGATGGAAATTGCATCCCTTTACCACTACGTATAAGCTGGTTCAAGCTGGTTTCGGCACAGCTTTTAGCTTGAATATTCTGAGTTTCCTCCTTTTTGTCGACTGAGTAGCTTTAACTATACAAGAAATCATCTGCTAGAGTGGAAAAACAAACGAAATAATGGACGATCTGATTGTTCTTGACAATGGTAGAAAAAGGCAGCTGCCTCAGTGGATGTTTGATTCGTCTGCTGCTGATCATGTAAAGGAAAAAGTCAAAACTGATCATGTAGACAATGATAATATTAATACAGAGGAGGAGATTGTCACCCGGAGGCGGAAAAACAGAAAGATAAAGGATAAAAAGGAGACATTCACTGAGGAGTCATCCACTCAGTTTCCAATATGCCAAACAACAAAAAGAAGCAGAAGAAAGTTAAACCTACCAAATGATGATTGTAATGATGAAAGCGCTTTAATGGGTAGTGAATGTGACAACATGAAAGTAAATGGTGATGGAGCATTGCCTACATCGAGGAGACAGAAACAGAAAACGAAGAATTCCAAGATTGAAGGAGGTGTTCAGATGGAAGAGTCAACGACAAAAGCAAGTGATAGAAGTGGCTTAAGGAAGAGAAAATGCAGCAAGGTGAAGGAAAATTCCAATGATGCTGGCCCTAGTTTAAGGAGGCCGAAACAGAAAACAAAGAATTCCAGGAATGAGAATTGTGCTGATGTTGAAGAGTCAACACCAAAAACAGATGATGAGGATTTGACTGTTGAAGATCTAATGAGCATAGCGGAAGAGGTGATCTGCTTAGTTTTCTTGAGTCTCCTAAACGTGTCTTCAAATTTACCATCTAAAATTAATTATCACGTTTGGCCAGAAATGTGGTATCTCAGATATTTTACTGTTCATTTTTGCAGTATGCTGGTGATGTTGATGAAGATTTGACCGTTGAAGATTTAATGAGCATTGCTAAGGAGGTGATTATTGATGTCTAAATCCTATTAATTTGAAACATCTGAATCGTTTACTAAAGCTTTACTTGCTATGCTCGTAAAAATATATGTTGTCTCAGTGCTTTTGTTGTTTGGTATAAGAAAAATTGCTACTTCCAATTCTGTAGTAAATTTGGGACCTATTGGTTGTTATCGTATTTTTCCTTTCCTGGCAGTATGTGAATGAGAATGAGCAAGCTGCATCAGGCAAAGAAAAAAGTGGTCCAACGGAGGATGCTATTTCCATGTCAATAGGCTCTTTAAGTTGCATTGAAGTTGACAATCAACCTTTGAGAAGAGAAACAAATTCTGATTGTATTTCAATTCAAGAGAGAACAATTGAAGATACTCCTCCGAAGTTTAACATGTCCGAGAATCCTACCCAAGACATGTTAGATTTGTTTCTGGGTCCGCTGTTGAAGAAAACTCACGAGGAGAAGAGAGTTGAACTAGTTAGAGAAGAAATAAGTTTAGCTCGTGATCTAAACAAGAAAATCCAAAGCGATCCTTCTGAGGATCGGCCAGTTATGGTAAAGAAGAAGAGCAGTCTCAAGGACAAGGTATCTCTGTTTTTTGACTAATACTTCTGAAGGTAGTTAGTTAGAGGATTTAGAAGAATAAATTTAGTTGATATCTGAATATAATTTATCAAATTTCACCTAAGCATTTACTTGTCTGCTTACAAATCCTATGAGAAAGTATCTTTATTTGTAGATTCTTCATGTAGTTTTTTCCTTATCTCACCGTAATTGTACAGTTATTGTTAGAACTCGATATCCAGTTATACGAAGGAATATTTTTCCACGGAAATGAATGGACTTAGAGAAAAGAATCCTAAATAGCTGTGTTACTTTTTCTTTTGTCAACTATACCAAAATGTTATGTCAGAGTCAGCTAAAGGACTGAATTCACATTCTTGATACTTGTGTTGCTCGGACTCTTCAAAGTCGTCGACGGGTGCATGCCGGATCCTCCAAAAGTAGTGTATTTTTGGAGGATCCGACACTAATACATCAACATTTTTGGAGAGTCCGAGCAACATAGCTTGATACTGCTGATGGAGATCTTCCATCTAAAGATTTTATTGAATATAGAAATTTCTATATATCAATGTGATCAAATATCATATACCGAATTCCTGACATTCATGTTGTGATTTGATAAGTGGTGTTGTTCTCACGTTTCATTTATAAGTAGGTAGCCTTCTGGGTGTTTAAGATAGTTGAGATACAACAACAACATATCAAGTGTAATCCTACGAGTGAGGTCTGGGAGAGTAGTGTGTATGCAGACCTTACCCCTACCTTGGGAGATAGATAAACTGTTTCCGACAGACCCTCGGCTCAAGTATTTAAGATAGTTGAGATATGATTGTAAAACGAATGGTGAGTAGGAATTCCAGGAATCTAAATAACATAGTGAAAGATTTTAAACATTTTGGATGGCAAAATGTTACTCTTATCTTCATTCATCAAATTGAGAACAATAATAATCAACATACAAAAGTAAAATCTTTACTCTCTCTCCGCGCCAGTGACGTTGCGTCTCTATTCCCTTTTCCTTCCAAACAAAAGGACGCAAACAAAAAGTACATTCCTCTCTCTTCTATGAATCGATATACGTATATATACGAATGAAATAGTACAAAATCTTTTCTCTCAAAATTTGAGGTTTCTTCCGAGATCAAGGGCCAGTGATTACCTTGAAATTCATATTTCACGAAAGAACTCATTATCAGAAAACCACTAATTTCCGATGGAGTCCATTGAGATTTGGCTCATCACTGAAGTTCCCAACGATTTTCCATCGGAAATCCCTCATCAATGAACCATATTCTGACGAATTCAGTTGAAAATTAGCGATTTTCTGGTAGTGATTCTTTTGGTGGTTGTATGTGTCAAATGCTATAGAAGAAATCTTGAAAGGCCTACTTTGTGGCCAATCAATTTGACATCTTGTTGAATCTGAGATCTGTATTCTCCAAAAGTGAATTTCTTATAGATGGAGGGTTCTTTGCAGCTTCCAATTAAAGAATCATAAGAAGGGCAAAGAAAATAAGCTATTGAGAACCTCTCCATTTTCCCATTTGCCATCACTTTGTGTTCCACACTTTTATAAACATCATTGCTCCATGCCTGCAATTTATTTTAACAACCTCAAATCATTACAACAACAATATACGCAGGTCTGGAGAGGGTACGGGGTGTACGCAGACCTAATCTCTACCTCAGAGGTAGAGCGGATGTTCCCGATAGACTCCTTCGGCTTCAAGATAAAAACAGTCTATGCAAGAAGTACTGGAAATAAAAGAAACAACAACCAATACTAAAAACAACAGAAAGTAGCAGAACAATACTACAACAAAATACTACTCCCTTCGTTTCAAATTGATTGACCTGTTTTGACTTGGCACAGAGTTTAATAAAATAAAGAAGACTATTGACTCTTGTGGTTTTAAATCAAAGATATGTCAAATGTACCAGAATGCCCTTTAATCTTGTGGTCTTAAACATGCCATGTGAAAAGTTGGAATTAAAGAGTTGTTAAAAAGGGAAAGGTCACTCTTTTTGAAACAAACTAAAGGGAAAGTAGGTCAAACAAATTGAAACAGAGGGAGTACTATATAATCAAACTACACGAAAGAACAAATAGTAACAGAAATCGAAGAACAAGAAACAAGGTAGTACTACGGCTACTAGAATGGACAGCTAGACCATACACTACCCACTAGTATGGATCCAATTCTACCTATTACCCTTCTATCCTAATCTGTGTCCTCCACACCTTCCTATCTAAGGCCAAGTCATGAATACAAAAGTAACATAGACTTCTCGAGATGAATACAAAAAACATTTTTTATAACATATGTGCATTGACTATTCTACAAATAAAATGTAAAAACTTGTCAATGACATAGGAGATTATCTACCAAGAGAAAATGACTTTGTTGGGTACAATACTTGCCAAAAATTATATATTTAATTAGTTGATAACAAAATAATAAACACATACTTTGCTCTTTATCCGTCTTAAAATATTTAATGACAATGAGACCATGCATTGGAGACAAAAAGTAGGTGATTTTTTTTTTGGAATTTTGGACATTGGTTTCACCATTTCTTGACCAATCAAAGACATTTATAAACAATTTGAACTTTTGATTATTAATATACAATAAAGTTGATAATAATGACATTTTCTTCAGTGTAGTTCTCAAAATATAAAAGTTATATAATTTTAAAAAATAGTTGAATTGATGTTCAAAACCAATCCAAAAATTAGAAAATTTGACCCTAACATTTTTACTTTTTTCAGCCCAATGCACAAAGCATTCCGCATTAGCAGGGTTCCGGAAAGGACCGCACCTCAAGCGTTGTGATATAGATAACCTATCTTAATGCAAACATTAGTGACTGCTTCCACGACCCGAATTCGTAACTTATAGGTCACACAGAGACAATAAGTGCATTTTAAAAAAAGTGTACCTGAAAAAGATCTCCAATGTTGACAATAAGTGCATTTTGGTTAGGCTTAACAGCAACCCATTTGGAGTCTTTCATTAATTGAAGTCCACCAACTTCATCTTGATCAAGTATTGTTAAGAAATCACTATCTGTATGTGGCACTAATCCAAATATTTCTTGTGATATTTGACATGATGGATAATGATTTAGTCTAAGAAAACATGAACTCTCATTGCAAATTTCTCTTATTTCACTATCTTTCTGGCCTAATTTCCTCACAAGAACACCAGCAAGTGATTTGGCTAAATCTTGCATTGAAGTTGCATATTCCACCATCACTTCCCTATAACAAAAACAATTAGAGTTTAAGTTAGGCATCTTTATACAAATAGTCGGTCGGATTGATGATATACTTTTTCTAGTCGATACACATAGATGATACATATTTTGTACCTCTGCTAACTATTTTGATTTATGCGGTTGGATAGACAACTATTTATAACTAAGTTATGTACTCTCTCCGTTTCATTTTACTTGGCCTCTATATCAAAAATAGATGTTTCATTTTACGTGTGGATTTTAGCGAATCAAGAGAGTTCTATTACTTCTTTTTTTCATACTACCCTTAATATTAAATAACTACATAAAACAGTAGTAGTCAAATTTAGAGTTCTAAAACATCACTAATAAGGTTAGTTTAGTAAAATACACTTCTAATTAAAACTTTCTTAATGAGTGTACCATATCAACAGGAGCCAAGTAATATAAAATGATGAAAGTACTTAACACTCATAGTGATTTTAAAAAAAATTAAATAAAGTTAACCTATAACAACTTATAAGTACTCCATAAGGTTTGTTCAAATCACATTACAGGGTCTCTGTCTTTTTCTACTATTTATTGACACATCCCAAAAACAAAATAAATTTTAAAAGTCATGTGAAAAATATGATGGTAGATTTCATCCTAGGTAAATAGTGAAAGTGAACTTTAACTTGAAAAATATACTTGTAATTTATATTGTTTGGATTTTTCAAAGTTAACCAATAAACGTGTTGAATTCTTCAAAATTAAAGTAGTATGCTTTTGAAAAATTCAACACAATCCTAAAGGTTTTACATATAGGGCCAATTACTTTCTTTATCTCACTTGTCCTTAGTTTGTCACATCATTTTTCAAAAGTACTAACAACATAGCTTGTAAAAAATTAAGGAACAAAAAGAAAAAGTGTATACACTATCCTATATAAAAGATACCCTTTATTATGATAGAACAACCTATTAATTATACCAGCATATAATATATTCCTACAATATTAATATTTTCTTTGTCTCATACATATATAATTTGCACGTGCATATTTTAAGGAAAAAAGAAAAATTCACTTATTTTTCTGAAAAAAATATTTTTTATGGAAAACATTTTTCTTCGCACCGAACACATCCTAAGTGAAACTACCTAAGCTTATCAAGGTTTTGCCCAATAAGCCATTTTCCCTCCATAAACATGAACACTTACTATAGTAAATAAATCAATTATTATTCAACCCTCTTAATTAATTTATTCTTAACTTTGAATTCGCCTCTATGCACACATTTCTTTTTCAGAATTAATCCACCTAGATATATAAATAAAAAAACATCTATCTAATTAAGTTATATACACCATTTTATATATAAAACAAGTTAACATCATCGATCAAGTCGTCTTTAGCTGTTATATTAGGTAATATAAAATTGTCTTAATTATCAAGATTATAAATTTCATATTTTTAAGAGGCTTACGTGTAATATCCTTTGGATGACCCTGATAATACTAAAAATTCTTTACACCAACGGTGTACATAGCTTAAGCTCTTTAATTACAGTACTACTAAAAAAGACAGAAATTCGTAACGGACAAATTCTGTAGATAAATAGCAACATTTCATCGCTAATCTTATTTAGCGACAAATTTTCAAAAAAAATTGTTAGATATATAATAGTAGTACCTTAAAGTTGTGAACTCTCCATAAGAAGCAGCTTCTGAAATTTTTGTCAAAGGGATATGAAAAGCTTCTGACCAAGAAAATTGTTTGGGACAAGTAGCTGTTGAATTCCCCCATCTATATGAATTATTTAATAATCCACAACTAGCTTTCATCTCAAATGGTGCCTTAAACAACTTCATTTGTTCTCTTCTCATTTTCTTGAGTAATTCAAGGCTCACACCATGGTTCACAACTTGGAAAAAACCCCATTCAGATGAAGCCCTTGCTATCGCGTCTTCGCATCTGGTCTTTTCTCTCTCATCTTCACTTTTCAGACCGTTTAGGTCTATCAGCGGAAGTTCCCACTCTTCCATCATGACTTTTTGATCAGCGCTGAGGTTTGCTCCACCATCATTGTCATGAATGCTGCTATGTAGTTGGCATCTGATCTTTCCTCTGTCATCTTCACTTTTCAGACCGTTTAGGTCTATCAGCGAAAGTTCACACTCTTTCATCATGACTTTTTGATCAGTGCTGAGGTTTGCTCCACCATCATTATCGCGACTACTACTGTGTAGTCGCGAAAGTTTTGAGTAGTGATGGAGGAGAGGAGGATTCCAAGACTCTATCATCATTGTGTGATTGATCAAATTAAACAAGAAAAAAATAAGAAAAAGGAAGAAGAGTTTGGGAGTTGGGGCAAAGAGTATATACATGAGGTATTTATATGGCTAAGTAAGTATAGAGAGGGGAGGAAAAAGGAAGGAAAGTGTGGAAGGTTGGCAAAGAGACAAAAAGACAACCATGTGGGGGGAAAAAATAAGGGAAAAATTGAACCCTCCTAATTCATGACAATTGTCACAATGAGAATGTATCCCCCAATTTTCTAATTAATGACAATTGTCACAATGAAAATATATCTCCTTGAAATGGGCCTTTTTTCTTTTTATTATGGTGTTCGGGCAGCTTAGAACCAATAGTTCATTACCTAATGGATCTCAAGAATTATCATTGGCCTCTATTCCTCCGTTCTTAAGCTTAAGCTATACAAAGAGAGCCATTAGTTTATATACACCTTGATTAATTTCGAGGATATCTTTGATACCTCTGGCATTCATACGTGCTGACTTTTCGATCTGTTCACCAAAACTTAAATAAATATGATGAGTTCACCTAGTATTTTTGCCTTCAATTTAAATGAAATTGAGCTTTTGATCATATATGACTAATTATTAACATTCACAAATCAAAGTTTGAGAGACACTTTTTTGTGCAGATTATTGCAGTGCCTAAATATATTCCCTAGAGAGGAATTTTATAGAAGAATTATTTCTTTACGGGGAAAGATGAAAAAGAGAAGTGTCAGATTCAAAAGAATTTTAATTTCACCACACCTAGGAAAATATAATGATTTAAATTCCTTATTTTATAATATATATTAACACATCAAATTCCATCAGAACTTCGAAGTTAAGCGTGTTTGGGCGAGATATTAAGATCGATGACCGCGGTCCCTGGGAAGTTCTCGTGTTGCATCTCTCCTTCTTGAGCTGAGGGTTTATTAGAAATAACTGCTCTACTTCTGAGGTAAGGGTAATGTCTGGGTACATTTTTAACCCTCTTTAGACCCCAGTGTAACCAAAAATCCACACAAATTAAACCCTTTGTGACAACTTTTTTTGCCGGTTTAATCGTTAGGTATCCGGAGCTATTGTTTCAAAATCCAAGCACATGACACGTACTATCTATTTTGATCCAACGAATTTTATGAATTTATGTTTCGGGTTATGTTATTATCAAGCTCAAAAGAGCATATGCCATATGAATTTGTGTTATGTCTTATAAAACTCTTCAATATTTCATTCTAATATGAGATTTGCCTAAGATCATATCATCGTACCCTCGTTCACAAGTTTGCTAGCCTAAAAACCTGACAATCTTTCTCTTTGATCAACCATTATTGGCCCAACATGTGTCACGATTAATTCAGATTTGTGTTAGATAAAGCCATTAAAAGAATAAAACATTCCAAATCGAAAAGAATTTTATTTTTAAAGTTTAAATTCAAGACCCGATTTTCACTTAAAAAAATCTCAACCATCTCACCAGATCCTTCGGGTCGATTTGTTTGACAATGTGAATGGCAATTAGCCTTTTTTTGATGAAATATTGCTATCAAGTTGTGCAGCTGTTTGTGCTTTGTATTCTTTTGATGAAAAAGTCAGTCACACGTTCTGCTGAATATTAAAGGAGTAAAAAAAACAGTCAATTTCTAGTGTGAAAATATATTTGCCTTTTTCTTTCTTGACTCACACGTAAAATAGTTAATTTGCAGAATTAGGAAAAAGTAAACCTTTTTTCTTGTCCTAATTTGAATATTATATTACCATTTCATGAAAGAGACGAATTTAGAATTTAAATTTGATGAATTTGAAATGATCGCTATTAATAAATTTATTACATACTTTAAATTCTTTTTAACATTTCTTAAAACTTTAGTGACTTTCGACATATATATAGACTTAGCATACAAGCTAGGAACATACGGATTTAATCGAACTCAATATTTTTAACACCGATCGTGTGTTAAAAATGGTTGGGTTCGATTAAACCAATTAATTATCTGTATGCTATTTTCGCCGCTGTTTCATAATCTCGAAAATCCAGACTGCAAAAGCTGCATTTGGAATATAATGTAAAATATTACTCGTTCCGTCTCATATTAATTGAATTGTTGAGATAATGCACACTCTTTAACAAAATTTTTCTAGGACATATTTTGAGCATTACTTTTCATTACTACCCTTTTCATTATTCCCACACTATTCTCAAAAGTAGAGTTAGTCATTGTTGGAAATGTGATTTCAATGTAAAAGCATAATTATGACTTTGTAAAAAGTGTAAAGTACAAAGAAAATATAAAATACTCTTTCTTTAAAGGAAGGGCAAAAATGGGGAAAAAAATTAATAATTATCTTGATATTTGAACAATTCACTTATTTTGAACCATGAAAAAAGCCTCAATAATTCAATTAATATGGGACGGAGGGAGTAGTAGTAACTGAATTAATTTAAAAGAATTGTTTCTATATTTATATGTGGAAAGAGGAAAAAGAAAGTGTCAGATTCAAAAGAATTTGCACAACAATGTACTATAATAAAGTAAATTCATTAGTACACACTATGAAGAAAAGATAAATTACATATTCTTTGACTTTGTGGGGTTGAAAGAATTATTGAAGGCACTTAGTTTTGAATAGTTGATACTCGATAGTTTTGCTTTTCGAGAGTTAATTTGGATAAATTTTAAAAATTAAATTAGATTAGATTAGATTAATTTGATATTTTATAATTAAAATTTAGATATCAATTTTTTCTATATCAATATAATAGAAAATTATATTTTAAAATATTGATAATATTTATATTGTTTGACTCTTAAAAAATAAATTATAACAACTAAAATGGAACGGAAGGAGTACTTGATAATGAAAAGAATGTGGATTATATTCTGTGTGCTAATAGTTATGGAGAATTGGGAACGAAACCCCACATAAACAACCGTCCATTTTAAAAGTAAATGTTTCGAGTTTGAGTCCGGAAAATGAATAACTTTCTTTTACTGAATTTATTCACTGTGAATATATTTATGATAATTGAAATCTATTCATTCTTAAATAAATATTTTGAGTTTGAGTTTAAAAAATGGAGAACCTTTTAAGATAGGAACGTTTTATTCCTTTTAGTGAATCTTTTCTCTCTAGCTGCGAATATAAACTGACTGAAATTCGTTCATGATTAATCAAAAGTCTTGAGTTTGAATTCGGAAAAATGGAGAACCTTTGGAATAGATAGCTTAATTACTCTTTTAACGGATCTACTCATTGTGAATTCATGATGGTTGAAATGATGAAATCTATCCATTATTAAGTAAAGGTCTCGGGCTGGAGTTGACCTCGGAAAATGAAAAACCTCTCAGAATAGAGAGTGTTGCGTATCCAGAATTTTGACAGAATGGGTGCACTATTACGAAAAGGTGGATTTAAGATATAAATTTGTCTGATTTAGCTTTTAGGTTCTTACCATTGAATCCATTAAACTTTTAAAATTATCGGTATATTTTGTGTCGAAGGTATTGAGATCGCTTGAACTCATTGACTGTATACTATATCATTTACTACTACTAGTTTTAATATGCATATTTGGTTTAATTATGTAAAATTTTACCGTGATAAAAAAAAGTTAGATTAAAGATTAAAGAATTTTTTTTAATTAAAATGCAAAAAATATTAGTACCAATAACCATTTAAAAAGGTGCTATCCAATTTTAGAAAGAAAAAAAAGATAGATATTACATTTAAATTTCTAACCTCACTTAAAGAGGTACACTTAATCATCATCGCATTGTATAATAATTCGAGCATGGGTTCACACATCTATATTTAAATATTTAAAAAAAGATATAACACTATTATATATGATCTAGAGAGAAGAGCATGGGTTCACATGAACTCGATGACCCCATCTAGATACGCCCCGTGTTTTTACCCTTGTAGTAGATCTACTAGCTCGTAGTGAATTTCAAATACGATTTATATGAACTTGAGAAAAGAAAAATAACGCAAAATAATCTCACGAGCTTATTTTATCCCATATTTCATATGAGCAAAAACAATTATGAGATTAAATATTATTTATTACTAACATAAAATAAAAATAATTTCATCAAATATCTCGAGATTATTATCTTTTATCTCACCCACCAAACGACGATTACAATGTGAAATGCCAGGTTTTTTTCATGAAGTGCTAGTATTTTGTGCATCTTGTGGTTTGTATTCTTTTGAATTGTGAAAAACGATAATTCTAAAGTTAGATGAAAATTGAAAAAAGTTAGTCACACGTACGGCTGAATATTAAATTAAAGTAGAAAAAACAGTCAATTTATAGTACTATGAAAATTGAAAATATGTGTTTGCCTTTTTATTTCTTTTGACTCATACATGTGGAAACACAAACAAGTCATTGCACAATCAGAAAAAAGAAAATGAACCTCTTTTTTTTTTTTTGTCATAATATGAGTGTCTTGTTGTATGACTTCAAAGTTAAGTTGAAACATCGTCTAGAGTGGAACCACAAGACAAGTTATTGTTTGCGTCCCAATTTATGTGACACTTTTTAGATTTTGAGATTAAATAAGTTTTTTTTTAAAATATTTTAAATTATTAATTATTGTGACATATAGTACTTTTTACGTAGTTTTTGAATATGTAAGTTTTATTTCAAAAAATTTAAAGATTACACGTCAGTTAATAGTCAAAATTAAACTATTTGAATCTCGGAATTCAACTGAGAGAGTACTATTTTTTCAAAAATAAAATTTGTATAATTAATAACTAGACAAAAAATGTAAGAAGAATTTTTTTTTTATAATCGTGATGTTTGGGCCAGCTTTTTCGTACCTCGATTAATTTCACGAAATACTTGTCACCCTCCCACTAGCTAATAACAAATATCAGATAACTCTGAAATTTGAACCTGAGAGCCCATGATGTTCAATCCACTTCATTGATCATTGGGTGTGCGAAATTTGAAAATTTTGGTGAACTTTCAATATAAAGGTGTATGGGGTAAAAACGGCTTAAGCACGTGGCAGCATGACAAGTGAACACATGATGAGACATTCCTCAAGGGTATAAGGAAACTGTAATGACCGAAGAGCACATTCTCGGAAAGGATTGGATCAGGAGTCATATTGTGGTGACGGGGATAAAAAGACAAGGGGACAAAGGAACAGAAGAGCAGGTGCGCGGATGAATCTGTGCGACCGTCAGAGCCGGTCATGAGTAATAACTTGCACCACCGACTTAGCCACGTGGTTTACTTCTATTGACATTAGTACATTTGGGCTTGAGTGAAGCATTCTTATTGGACGAGGCTTCTCCCCTTTGTAAACATATAGATAGTTTACTTCTCTCACTTGTAAGGCACATTTCAAATCTTAATTCTCAAGCAATACAATACATTCACTTTTCTGCCTCAATAAACTTCTCTTTTTACATTTTCCGTTGAATCATATTCATAGCTTCATTTTACGAGCATGTCTCTAAGAATACGAATATGTTTCTCAAACGCTCACTTCGGCGGCTCGCGAGACTTCAAATTCTTTACTCTACTTTATTTTGTGTTATTCTCATTCTATTTACATCGTTCTAACAATTCAAACTATTAATCAATGTATCACCTCCTTTTATCATACGCATTAATTAGTCTCAATAAGTCTAAAACCTCAGACCATGGGCAAAGCCAAGTGGAAGCTATAAAGGATGTTTATCTGAACCACATCGGCAAAAAAATTCATTGTATATATAAGGTCAAAATTATTTTTATGAATAAATAGTAGATATTGAATCCTTTTGACTTGATCTTCGTGTGTTTACTTTTTCGTATTTTGAGCCCCTTAGTAAAAAATTCTAGCACCACCACTACCTTAAACATGTTCCAACCCACGAGAACACATGCAAACATGGGCAGAGCGATACTAATCTGCATACGAGTTCGACCGAACCCAGTAACCTTTCATCAATCTTACATAATCGATAGCTACAACTGAAGTATCCATTTCCCCTTAAAGTTCCTTGTTGAATTATTCAAGATTTGATTCGATTTAGTTGTGCTAATTAATTAATCAAATTTCATCTCAATCATTTTCATTTTTCAATTTTAACCTAGCTAGCTTGATTCATTTTATTTGCCGTCCATCCCTCAAGCATCAAAGATGTTATATATAATGTATGTATGTAACTTATGCGGGGCGAGTTAAAGTCTTCACGGGTTTATGCGGGTTTGCCCCGCCTTCGCCCTGCATCCGCCCCATTGGCATCCTATATGTAAGTCCAATCAACAACTTAGTTAGAAAATCATTAATCTATTTTTCTTTTAATTAATTTATATGACTAA
Source organism: Jaltomata sinuosa (assembly GCA_003996215.1). Classification (NCBI taxonomy): domain Eukaryota; kingdom Viridiplantae; phylum Streptophyta; class Magnoliopsida; order Solanales; family Solanaceae; genus Jaltomata; species Jaltomata sinuosa. The sequence continues at coordinate 166,232 of QJPP01007196.1, read as the reverse complement.
TAGAGGCGAATTCAAAATATAAATTTAATAACAATTTTTAAGATTTTCAACCAAGAGGGGGGCCAACAATAGGAGAAAAGCATCTGATGCTCCAAAGAATATGGGAATTGTCATCCCAATTCCCAACTTAATTAAGACTATTTTTAAATGGGTCATTTACACTTTTGCCCATGATCTCTAATTTTAACCTTCAAGGCAAAATAATTTTTTCATGAGACATAATTAAAGTTATAATTTCATATCATAATATTTTATAAGTTATGTCACATGTCCTAAAGAACTTAATTATGCCCTGCTATATATAAATTCGATTTTTAAGGGAAAAAATTAATGATCACCCCAATTAAAAAGCAAACCGTACAATTAAATATTCAAAATTGCATTCACGAGTGGAGCTGAAAAATTACTTTATGCACCTATATTTAAAAACAATTATGGTCAAGAACTGAATTAACAATAATTAAGAGTTAGAGACAAGACATCATTAATCTTTGATTAAGGAAAGCCATTGTCTAATTAAGGTCTTGATTCTGACTTCTGAGGCCCAAAATATACTATAATCTCTTTAACTTTTCTTGTAGGGCGGCAAGAACATGCACAAAGTTGTTAGTATTTAATATTAGGGCCACTTAATTATGTCATAATCATATTATAATAAGTGTTATTTAATGGAAACCAGTTTGCTTGGCATGGGGTAGGTACTCATTAGGTGCCGGTTTCAAGTTGCTTGGTAGTAGGTCTGTGCACGAACTGATTCGGTTTGGTTTGATTTGGTCATTGTCGGTTTGAAATTTTAAATTTTGATTTCCTAAAATTCTCATCCAAACTCGATCCATTTTAGGTCCAATTCAATTCATTTTTTTAATTATTTATGTTCGGTTCTCCAAATCAATTTGTTTAATTTTAAAATTTAAACAAGCAACTATTTTCATTTCAATTTTAGAGCAAACATAACCAAAAGTAACGAAATCTTAAAATTACAGCCTTAAATAACCAAGACATTAACCAAAAAATCATAAATTACAAGCATAATAGCATATAAATGGCAAAACAAGAGCTTGACAACTTGTGCTAGCATACAAATCCGACATCCAACATCCAACAAGAGAGTTAGGAAACAATAGGTGTAGCCGTCTAGGAAATATCGAAGGGGAGGGAAAATCAGGATTGTGATTTGGGCCTAGGCTGTAGCGTCTTAGACACAAATTATTAGTGTTTTTAGTAGTGTATACACAATTTAATTTTTTGATCGGTTCGATTTGTAAATATACCCAACCGTAATCGAATCAGAAAATCATAGTATTCTATATTCGAATTTGGTTTTGACTCGGTTCAAAAATTCGATTTGAACCAATTTGTGCACAGACCTACTTTATAGCATCTTCTATAGAAAAAAGGGGGGAAATACTCTGAGGTGAAATATCTCGATCACCAAGGGTCAAACTCCGCAATTGAAATTAGCACGTACTCGTATATGTAGAAATACATGGAAGAAAGGAAAGATAAAAGAGAAAAATGTATAAATGAAAATCACTACTAAAAACACGCATTTTTTTCGAGTAAGAAAATCGACACACATTATCAGTTAACTAAATTTAAAACCTCATGATATTTTATGATAACCTTCATTTCATAATATTCTCTTGAAAAAATACGTGTTTAATAGTGATGCTCGCACAAAGTATTATATCATTGCGAACTCTGAATCGATCCGTTGTATCTATATTATGTATGGTTCATATTCTAATCTTCCTTTAAAAGCTTGATCATAATAACCCTTAATTAAGGATCAACATTTTCATTTTCCCAAAGAATATACTCTATATAAAATAGCCAATTATATAAACCTAGTAAATCCACAAATATGTTGTTACTATATATCTAACTTGTAAGGATAGGTAAGGGAGGAACCTTGTCATTTTCCTTGGGAATAATTCCAATAGAATAGGCTATTTAAAAAAATGCATCCATGAATGGAGTTAAAAGAGAACTTTATGGACTCTTTTGTATAATAATTAATGTTTGTAGTTAAATAATCAATTACCATTTCTCTGTCCCAATTTATATATAACCATTTTTTAGTCCGTTCTCAAAAGAATATCATTTTTTTTATTTGGCAACTATTTTGTGGCACTATTCTCATTTTTATTATTATTGGATCTCACTTAATATTTTACTGTGAAAAATAGTCGACTAAAAGTAAGCATTAAAATAACTTTAATAAGAATAATTTGATAGATATAACAAAGTTTCTTCATATTTTTTTAATTTTGTGTCTGATCAAATGATGCTACAGGAGAAATTAATATTTAATGAAGACGAGAGACAAAAACATCAGAATCTCATAAATACATAAAGTCAATATGTCTAAATTTAACTCTTTATACTTTATAGGGTTTTAATTTGTGGTCCCTAAATATATTATCTTGGACGGCCAAAGGCATGAAGTTGTGCATGGTTTCATCTAGGTCTCCTCTTTCTCAAATAGGAATCAAGAATCAAATGTCTTGGGTTCGAACCTTAAAATTAGAGTATTCATTTTTAGTAGGGAGCCGCGTGTTACGATTCAAAAGTGGGACATCGTAGCACGAATCCAAAGTCTAGGTAGATAGACTATTTCGAGCTATGGCGGAGTACATCGTCCTTAGAATAAGGGAAAAAACACTCTGAAGTAAAATATCTCGATCACGAGGGGAAATTTGATATTGAAATCAATATGTATATAGAGGTACAACAAAAATAACAACTTATTCAGTGTAGTTCCATAAGTGGGGTCTGAGAAGGGCACAATATATGCAGACCTTATCCCTACCTTGGGAGGTTGAGAGACTATTCCGATAGTCCCTCGGCTTAAGGAGACATTTCAGAGTAGGTCAAGAAAGAAATAATGAGAGTGAAGAAATCATGACAAAATACTATAAAAAATATGTCAAAGTATTCTGGAAAAAAAGACATAACTACAAGAAAATAATTGCAATAATCGAAGTGCAACAAATCACAGATAGTACTAGACATCTAAGGACAAGGAACTACAAGATTAATACTATGAATACTAGTACGGAAAGATAAGCAAGATAATACTCTACTACCTACTAATCGTCCACTCTAAACTATGTCCTTCACAACTTTCTATCTAAGGTCATGTCCTCGATAAGCTGAAACTTTGTCATGTCCCATCTAATCACCTCTCCCCAATACTTCTTCGGTCTATCTCTACCTCTCATAAAGCCATTCATAGTCAACCTCTCATATCTCTGCATTGGGGCATTTGTGCATCTCCTCTTCATATGCCCGAACCATCTCACTTATCACTTTCATATCTTGTCCTCTAGCAATGTCACTCCCACCTTGTCCCGAATGTCCTTATTTCTAATTCTATCTCTCCTAGTATGGTCACACATACATCGCACCATCCTCATTTCTGCAGTTTTCATCTTTTGAACGTGAGATTTCTTGACTGGCTGGGCATTTCGGCCCATACAACATAGTAGGTCTAACTATACCACTATGTAAAACTTGTCGTTAAGTTTTGATCGCACCTTCTTATCACACAAGACTTCAGATGCAAGTCTCAATTTCATCCACCCAACACCAATACGATGTGTGACATCATTGTTAATCTCTCCATCTCCTCGGACAATAGACCCAAGATACCTGAAATTCTCTTTCTTTGGGACTGTCTGTGTATCAAGCCTCACTGCCTCGCTACCACGGCAGCCTCATATGCTATGTACTGAACTTGCACTCTAAGTATTTTATCTTGGTTATGTTAATTAAACCCAAACTCTTTAGACTCTAGGATCTGTCTCCACACCTCCAGCTTAGCGTTAACTCCTCCGTGAGTCTAGTCAATTAGAACTATGTCATCCACAAATAACATACACCTATGTCATCTCACCTTGAATTTTTCGTGTCAATTCATCCATGATCATCAAAACAAATAAAAACGAGTTAAGAGTTTATCCCTGACGCAACGCATCACAACTGATTCGATCTTTTCTACTAGGTAATCTAATATTCTTATGCATAAAGATAATCAATTCAATCATTGTGATCTAACTCTATTATGAATTTCCAATTGATACTTCAAAAGCTTGATCACAATAACTCTTAATTAAGAAACAGCATATTCCCTTTGCCAAATAATACACTCTAATAGAATAGCCAAATATACAAATGTAGTAAATCCACAAACATAATGTTGCTATATTTATAAGGATAGGTAGGGAGGAACCTACTTCTTTTGAGGAACATCTTGTCATGTTCCTTTTGGGAATACATTCCAATAGAATAGGCTATTAAAAAAATTGCATCCCTGAGTGGAGCTAAAAGAGAACTTTATGGACTTTTTTGTATAATAATTAATATAAGTAGTTAAATAATCAACTAATATAATAGTATTTAATGAAGATGAGAGACAAAACCATTAGAATCTCATAGTACATAAAGTCAATGTCTAAATTGAGGGCCCTAAATATATTATTTTGGGCGGCAAAAGGCATGAAGTTATATATGATTTCATTTAGGTCCCCTATTGCCCTATTTTCAAATAGGAATCATAGGGATTTTAAAATTAATTTTTTTATATTAATATTTAACACTTAAGGTAGTTCTTTTGTTCCATATCATTGAGTTAGGTGCCTCATGTCACAGTCATAGATCTTCTTATGAAGAACTTGGTACATTTCTTTTATTAGTTGTCCGCTCTCAGATTGGACAGTCAAAGGCGGGAAGGAAGAGCAATGCATTAGGCAAAAAGGGAGGAAAGCGTCTCGATTTTCATGTGGTTAGATCATCCAAAACCACAACAATTTTCAGTCAGAATGAAGTTCAACTCAACATCTCTTGAGCGAGATTTTGAGAAAAGTTGCTACAAGGATTAAAATTATTCGAGTAAAAAAGAGAGATTACATCATGCATTCGAGTTGTGTATTGTAATTCGTGCATGTTGATTGAAGTGCTACAACGTCCAATAACTTAATTCTATAAATTTGCATGAAAAGTTTTTACGTACTTAATAAAATTGTGTGAATTCAACTCTTTCAATCTGTTAGAGCTTTTCTTAACCTAATCATGGCTAGATCAATCGATTTCATGTTAAAGAAGAATTGTGAGAAGAATATCTCAAAGATTGTAGTAAGACGAATAAAATTCATTTACTCTTAATGAGAAATCTCATATTCGAATGAAAAGAATCATGGTACTGGTAGGAAAGCTTTCCCTTACACGACCACAAATCAGGATCAATCGAGACCCTAAAACGAATACTAACACCGAGTGAGAAACTAAAAAAAAACGTGTATATGGCTAGGCATTTGGATGGACTCCTGGAACCTAACTAAGATGGTCTTTTTTTCCCCATTCTATATTAGGTATCTAGCATCTCAGTCTTGTAACACCAAATTAAATAAATTAAGATATAGACTTGCAGAATGAAGTCTTCCTATATGTGCATGATAAGTTGTATTTAAATTGAGCTATGTATATATCTTAAACTTAGTAAAATTGTCGGTGAGAATTCATATGGCCGATTTGAACTCGTTTAGGACTGAAGTGTAGTTATTATGCATCAACTCTAAACTTAGAGCCCCCGCGCCAACTCTCTCCCCTTAAGAAAAAAGAAAAAGAAAAGAGAAGCAAAAAGAACCAAGTTTTTTCTTTTTGGGTTTCCCATCCGGTGTCTGGTACCAGCATTGGAGCTCGACTAATCCGGATCCGCGCTGCGTAGAGCCCATTTGAGGGAAGCGCTCCTTACCAAGGATTTTTTCATATCCAGGGCTGGTTAAGGGAGGAGCAGCTCCATCTGAAGCACCACATCCTTTGGTGGTAGCAAAAAGACCAAATAACAAGAAAGCAAGTAAATTAAGCTGGGAAACAACTCCAATAAGTTGGTTAATAAATCAGAATATTCAGATTTGCTACCCCTGATCATTAGAACTTTTACAAATTTACTCTTTAACATTACAGTGGTTGTTTCAATAGTCAAGTGTCAAAAGGATTTGTAAAACTGTAAACTGATTCTTGTTCCTTTCAGGAACTTCACCAAACATCAACAATGAAAACCGGGGAGAGGGAAAGGGGGAGAGACGAATTGAATTTCAACGCATTAGAGGAGAAAATGGTAAGCATTTATAGAGCAACATGCTTTACAAAATGAAGAAGATGGAAGCTTGAGAGCTACCAGCTAAAAACACCTGTCCATTTCACTCACTCTTGGTAAGCAAGACGAACAACTCCTCATCTTTGATTGCACCCATCTCCATGGCCCTATCCAGGGCACTGAGTCCACCATAATCATTGACTGATGCACGAGCACCTCTGAACACATACAAAGAGGCAAAGCATAAGAGACTCGGAAAAAAATTAAGAGTTTGATGTTTCATTTACAAAGCGTAGGCTCAACATGAATCCCTTTGAAATTGGAAGGCACAAGTACTTTCAGTAAAAAAGAGAGCTAGTAGAGAACGTAAAATCAGAAACTTGGAACTCTTCTAATTCCCATGAAAGCAAGAGCTATTGTGCCAGGGAGGAAACTATGCAATGGATGAAAGGAGAGCTTATTTCACAGCTAATGACTGATGCCTACAAGAAATCTCTAAGCAGTCCCGCCAAGCAAGAGTTCACCAATAGCAGCTGAATCATGATTAGCAATCCAACCAATTGTAACTGGTTGTGATGAGAAAGAAGTAACTATTGGATGAGATCATAGGCTGAATGTTAAGGGACTTGTTCCGGAGACTACTACTGGATGTATCTAGGGAGGAAAACTCCTGGTTGTGATGTAAATTAACTATTGGGATGATATCACTGATTGAAAGCTAAAGGACTTGGTAAGTATTAACAAGCTATCTTGGATATCATTGCCTACAAATTAACATATGCATGTAGAACTCCGATTTGGTTTGCTGAAGTGGAATGCTTAGACCTTGAAGCCTCGAGTACAGGATAAACTGGAAAAAATTGTCTAATACCAATGAAGTGATCCTTCTCCTTGGCATTAACTGAGCATTATCACCGAAAGACAAGGGTAAGTGGCAAATTTGCCAACACACATTACTCTCTATGTGGTAATTTGCAAAATTGATGGAAGATGGGGATGACACACAACTGAGCTTAAGGAATCAGCTTCAGGAGGCAAAGGAACTAAAACCTTCTGAATCCCATCGAGGTCGACTTACACTTGATTGTTAATACTGTGCCATATTAACATGGAAAATCAATTAATTTGATTTAGGAAGAATTTACAGATATGTAGCAGATTTACAAAACAGAATTTCAAAAGTAAATCATAGATAAGCTATATTACCTTGACTCCTTTCTTGTTTACCTATGATGACATGACATAACATAGGCACTAGTACAGGATATGCTATTATTGGATACATGAATTTTCCTAAACTCAGAACACTCAAAAGTAGTAGATTTTCGTCAAGTCCACAATGAATTGCTCAATACAAACTTAATAACAATCAGAATTTCCCCGTAATCTAACCTTCAGATAATGGCATCCATCCTTAAAACCAAAGGAATGTTAATTATATACGTCAAGAGACCATATAGTTATAACCTAAACTTCCATGCTTATTAGCTGTATGTATCCTATCACGGTATCACCTGCATCTGCTGTTTTATTCACACATACATATCTTAGATATAAAAGCAATGGCTACTCTTAGTCCAACTAATATAGATGATTAGGAAGCTTATTGCCCAAAGAGAAAAAGGATGTTAGTAAACTAGTGCCACAAACTCGGTTGGCTGAAAGTACTTGACACCAGCGAGCACCGTCGCCCTCAGCCAATACTTAGTTTAGGTAGACATCAGGATATATTATGTCAAGACTCAAGACATCTTTACCACATATCCAAAGGATACACAAGTTCATAGCATTAGATCTGCATCTAAATTGTTATGTTAATGGATAGATGATACAGCAGAAGTAAAATGGCCCCGTCTGAAAAACTGAGAGAAAAGGAACAAAAGATGGAGAGGTGAGCATATAACTAAAACTCAGGAAGAATATAATCTCGAATTCAGTTCTAATGGGGAAGTCATTTTGTCATGAATTTCAATAACTTAGCCAACTGTAAAAAAGAACTATAGATCTAAATGCAGAGATAATGTAAGCAAATTAAATACTGGGAGAACTAATAGAAAGATATGGCGCTGAACAAATCACGCTGCATAAAATTGATTCTGAATTAAATATATCACCTTCTAAGCAAAAACTTAGCCAAGTGGTGTCTCCCATTGCTGATGCAATGTTGTAGAGGAGTCCTTCCATGAAAATCCCGCCTATTTATATCTGCACCAAATTGCAGCAGAAGTTCAAGCATCACTGGAGTTTCCCCGTGGCAGGCTAGATGTAACAAAGAACATCCTTGAAGGCAAAGCTTGATTCCCTGACAGGCTGCTGGGTTTTGATGTTTCTTTTGGGAATCCTGAAGGCCTAGTTTTGAATCATTTTCATGAACTTCATGGTACATTGTAGCACCCTCGACCTCATCATAGGTAGTGTTGATTATATTCACATCTGACACTACAATAATTCGGTAGACGTCCTTCACGTTATTACTCCTAACTGCTTCCCAAATGAGGGTGGCACGATTGTTGTAAGGTCCAAAAGCCTCTTTATTCACAACCTGCTTTTCAACATACTGGATAACATGAAGCAAGTTAATATCACATATATTCACATAAGCTTTGCATGTATTCTCAATTCAAGTAGTGATTCTTTGATGTTTTTTTTCCTGATAAGATAATGGATTTCATAGAAGGCATCAAGAAGATGCATATTTTACAAAGCAAGAAAAAGACAATGCTAGCGTAGTGATTCTTTGATGATATTCATTCTATATGATCTATTGTAACTTTAAGACTCGGTTTTTATAATTTTAAGATTGGTAACAAATTTTATATATCAGTTCACAAAAGATGAGCAAAAGCCACATACAGAAGAGAAGCTGATAAAATGCTATCCTATACTATTTAAAAAGTCTCTAAAATCTTTAGAATAAACTAAGTACTCATTTTTGGGTAACTAACAAGATTGCATTAATCACCAAAGCATCTCAGAGATTTCATAAGATCTTCTGAATTGGACTACCCTTGCCTTCAAAGCATTTTCAGATTTCTTTCCCTCCAAATAGTCCACCAAATGCAGACTGGTATCATCTTCCATCCGCTTTCTGCCTAGGTAAACCACCTCCCATGTTCCAGCAAGTCCAAAGAGCTTTTTCGCATTGCCCATGCGGAAAAGGGCCTAAATTACCCTTCAAGTATGAGAAATGGTACAAATATACCCTCCGTTCACCTTTTGACTCCAAACTGCCCTTGACGTCCACCTATGTGGCTCAATATTGCCCTTCCCACTAACGGTCCCATAAGGATACACAATTAGACCTTTCATTGATTATGTGGCATAATATTATTGGTTGAAATTTTAATTAAACTACACTAACTAAACCCCACCCAAACCCGGTTTACATTTTCTACCCGACCCAACATAAAACCCCAATAATTAAAGGGGAAAACCCGTTTAACCTAAGTAAATTTCTCCACTTAAAAGATGGGTCTTCTTCTTCCTCGATACTTTCTAGGGTTCTTGGAAGTTAACTTCTTCTTCCTCCATCAAATAGGTAAATTGCAAAAAGCAATTTACCTATTTGATGGTGGAAGAAGAAGTTACCTTCCAAGAACCCTAGAAAATGTAAGTTAGGTCGGGTAGAAAATGTAAATTGGATATATCCGGGTTCGGGTGGGGTTTAATTAGTTTAGTTCAATTAAAATTTCAACCAATAATATTATGCCACGTAAAAAATGAAAGGTCTAATTGTATATCCTTATGGGGTCGTTAGTGGGAAGGGCAATATTGAGCCACATATGTGGACGTCAAGGGGGCGTTTTGGAGCCAAAAGTTGAACGGAGAGTACATTTGTACCATTTCCCATACTTGAAGGGTAATTTAGGTCCTTCTCCATTGCCCATGTGATACCACTCATGCACAAAAAGATATTCAGGTTTCAGAGGTCACCTCACAGTGCAAAAATAGATGACAGTTAGTGTCAACTTTCCTGCCACAAAGATGGCATCTGGTGCACAACTGAATGCCTCTCTTCTTAAGATATTCTTCCATTAAACAAGCCTGTTTGTTTACCACATTGTTACAGTGGGTGATAGTCCCACATTGGTTGGAGAATGGACTGGTGGTTTGCTTATATGGACTTTGGGCAATCCTCCCCTCATGAACTAGCTCTTGGGATTGAGTTAGGCCCAGATGCATATCTTTACATGGTATCAGAGCCGGGTCCATTCCCGTTTGGGCTCCCGGTCCACGCTCCAGTTGGGCCCTGGCCGTGAAGGGGGTGTTAGAGTGGATGAAAGTCCCACATTGGTGGTTGGGGAATGGACTGGCGGTCTGCTATATGGACTTGAGCAATCCTCCCCTCATGAGCTAGCTTTTGGGGTTGAATTATGCCAGGTGCCATATCTTTACACACATAAAGCATGCAACTTTGTATGAAATTCCAACTTCACATACATGTTTCCATGGCCATAACTCTAGTTGATTGGAGATTTGTACAGGATCCCATAGAAAGCTTTGACCGTAAAGATTCCCTTGCTATGCCCCTGCCACCATATCCTATCTTCCCATTGTTCTAAACCCTTGAACTGTTCAAGCATTTTATAAAATTCAGCAATTCTCGTAATTATCCAATCATTTAATGATCTTCTAAAAGTTATATTCCACCCATGTTAGTCCAAACTTTCCCAATTTACTTATTTGTTGTTGGCTTGAATTGTAAATGTCTGGAAAGAGCATCTTTAATGCTCCTTGTCCCAACTAATTAAGATCTTCATACCATTACCCACCTCAAGCCATTATCATTGTCAAATGTTGACCATGAATTCCTGATAGATTTCCATATCCCCACCCCATAAGGAGTAGTTAAATTTTTAGTTGTCCATGATCCCTCCTCTCCATATCTTGTACTAATTACCTGCCTCCAAAGTGCATCTTCCTCTATGACGAATCTTCATATTTCACGAGTAGACTCTGATTCTGCCTCCTCAGATTTCTAATGCCAAGAGCTCCATCCTTCTTGCATAATGTAAAAATTTGTCATCTTACTAGATTGAAACCTCTCATTTGCTTGTTACCCTTGCCATAGAAACTTCCTTCTTAAAGTGTCTATTCTAAGTTCTACCTTTTCTGAGATTGGAAATAAAGACATCATGTAAATAGGCAAAGAATCTAGCAGACTATTGATCAGAGTTAATTTGCCTCCCAGGAACAGGTATTGACTTCTCCATCTTGTTGCTTTTTCTCACATCTCTCTAGCACACCATTAAAATCTCCTGAGATTATTTTTTAGCTCCCAAAAGCATTTCCATATATGTTTTAGGTGGAGTCCCCACTTTAGCCCCTAATTTTTGTGCCAGGTTGTCCATCGCAGGAACCAAATTGACAGGCAACAACAAACTTTTACTCCAATTGATAGGCTTCAAAATAGCTTGTATCTCTCTGACATCCTCAATTAATCTGCCTTAGCTTCATCCCACTCTCAACATTTCATTTCTATTGGAAACAGCCTCTCTACCTCACCTTTGAGGTAGTCGTACGGACTGCATACACTCTACCCTCCCCAGACCCCACTTTATGGGAATATACTGGGTATGTTGTTGTTGTTTTTAGCTTCATACAATATAAGTGAATCATCTGCATATAATAAATGTGTGATCTCTAGGTTTGTTTCATGTCTATTAAACACTTTAAAATCCCTGATCCAGTTGTTTTGCTTTGCAACTTGTATCATGTTATTCAATCCCTCCACAACCAAGATGAACCGGAAAGGTCAGAAGCTCCAGAAGTCACTAAATGTTATAAACTTACCAAGTACAAAGTTGTTCATCAAACAAATTAATTTCTCACACCTCAAGAACATATGATCACAACTCACTCTGCCAGTTGACTAGTTGAGACGTTCCTGGTTCTTTTACCATATGGGTTTAGCAGGTAACTTAAGGATCATACTGATGGAATTTTCCATTACAATAACAGAAAAAAGTAATCCTTAAGATGAAACAGCACATACTAGTGTGTCCACCCAGCTCTAAATGCTCAACTTCCTCATAGCAACTTCAACCCGAATTTCATTAAATAGTTCTTTCACAGTAAGTGGGAAGACACACAGTTTCTCCATTGAACCTCCACTACTAATGAAACAGCAGACAAATGATCATGAGATTCTCTTTGTAGAATTCCATGGAAAAACAAGAGGACTGAATTGATGGATTATCAGGCTTAGCACAAGGGATAAAATGCATGACATGGAGAAGGAAAGCCCTTAAAACATGCAAGAAAATACCTTTGCCAAAATATACTTCTCCTTTTCATGAAAGGCATCTTTGGGGCTTGGCTTGGAAGCAGATTGAATAGCATCAACATGTGTTAATCTGAATGAATTGATCATTCAACATGAGTTAACACCAGCAAAACATAGTTTATAAAAATATTAGAGCTAAATGCATGTTATATCATCATGGCACGTGGAACATTATCTATCCGACAATGTGTACTGAATAGATAGGCATACTGGCCCAGAGAGAATGTCAAATCGTAATGGAAAAATAGATTGTATATTAACTAATTCAATTGAAGAATGAATAGAAGTGTAGACATAGTCCTGGGAACTGTAAAGTGAGAATTTTATATTTGATATCTCTCCAACATTTTGTCTTTTCTTGGCTGGGTGGAGACCTTTCACATTAAATCTGAACCCGAAGATCTATAGAAATTTATACCCATGCAAGAATGCCTTTCTTGTATATGTTATCAACTAAGGGTACATACCTGTCACTTGGAAGTAGAAGCAGCTCCTCCCACACCGAGTTACAATAAGAATTACCCAATGTGCGGAATAGATCCAAGATGGTAGGCTCCCAAACCCTGACATCTAACGTTATGGACCTTACCTGCAAGTGATAAGTATGTCAAATATCAAATCATATCAACAGGCCCATAGATCTTTCATTTTGTTGCTTGCTGGGGGCAGCAACTGAAAACAAGTTATACTTCAAAATACATTTCCAAAAAAGATTCAATAGCTACTAACCTTCCAGAACGAATAATGGATTGTCATGAAAGTAATGCAAAAACTCATATCCTCAAATATAAATGCATGTGGACAAGTACAAAATTGGACAAACACCGTGAACTAAAATGGAATTATTTTTTATTTTTTTTGAACAAGGCAGATGTTTGTAGACAAAAGGAAACAAAATAAATTTCAACATGGATAAAGATGTACCTTTGAGATATGAACACCAAGGTTCCGATGAATGCCCGAGCACTCTATGCAGATTAAGATGCCAAGATTTAGAGAAGCCCAATCAGGTTCTGAAGCACCACAGTCAGCGCACTTGTCATTTCCAGGAACTTCTCTGAGAACCTTAGAAACAGAATCAGCCTGATTGACTCTTACGGAAGCTAGTGCATTTTCATCACTGACAGCCCCTTGAACGTTCAAAGAAGCAGCATAGGTATCGTTGCTACTATCAATGTCATGTTTACTGGCATCAAACTGCAAAGACAAGACGATACTCAAGGTGACTTCAGAAAATCATTTTGTACAGAAAACTAGATTTCAAGGTTCAACCTTCTGTAGATGAGAATTCAGAAGGGACGCAATTACTCCGGTGATTTTATTCATCCAGTCAACTCGCTCAGCTTCGCTTTCAGCCTGCCAGTGGAAAATTAAAGGGAAATCATTATACATGGTGGATCAGCCCTTGCTAAAGTGTCGTCGAATCTGGTAACACATTAGTCCCACTGCAAAAGAGTTTGTACTGTTCGTGGTTCTTTCTGCTGAAGCAAATAAAGAAGCCAATTGTGACTATTGTTCAGCGCATTGATTCCTAACAAAATGTCAAAGCATAAGACTTGATAAACACACAGTTGCCAGAACTTTTATTTGCTAGATGAAGTCTAAAATAAAATATATACCGTGCATAAGCTTAGAAAATGATAAACTGAGGCAAATTGAGTAAAAGAGAAGTAGCCAAATGAAACAATTACATTATATCAAGATTCAAGTCTAACACTTCTTGATACTAGCTTACCATGTAATTTCCTCCTTTCATTAATCAGATACAGATCTAATGCATCAAAGCAATAGTATACCAAGAAATTCAAACTTCTATTATAAACAAGAAAAGAAGATCCCAGTAAAACAGTTCAAAATATTAAGTAACTCTTAACTCTTTCTTCTTTGAGATGTTCTTCCCTTCTAGGATTGATAAATCAATTTAAGCATTGAGTACAAGGATCAAATTCTATAATTTACCTGCAATGTATAAGATTTTAAAGGCGAAATAATTCTGAAGCAAAGCCTCAGGTCTGTGTCCTCCGCATCCAGTTTTATTGTAGAAGTATGAAGATCAACAGTACGACAACCTAAATTCTCCTCTCCAGCGGATGATGACCTATACTTTGTCCGGAATCTGCCAAATACACTACTATGGTGATCAACACCAGAAGGGTGAGATGATGGGGAACCCTGGCAATAAGATAAAAATTTGACGAAGTAAGCAAAAGATTGTCCTGGAAAAAACTTCATCCCTAAAATATTATAGCACTGTGTAAGTCAAAATCCGTCAGAGTTGAGAAAAGCGTACTTTCTACACTAAACAAAAGTGCTTGGAAGTACCATAAATTACTTTAGTTTGTATGACTTTGTGTCGAATTTCCTTTCAGAAAGCTCAAGTTTAGAGCTTTAAAGTACTTTACAGTTTTCAAATAGATAGTTACTTCTGAATCAAAAATATCAGGTGCCAGATTTTTGAAATATCACTTTCCCAAAAGACAACTTTCCCTGCTATGATGCTACCACAAGTCAAATTTTTTGGTTAATTTCTTTAACAGGCTAAACTTATCACTTGTATTTCTTTTTCTTACTTTCTCAGGCTCTTTTCTTTCCTTTTTTTTTTTTTTAGGGGGGGGGGGCGCGGGGGAAGGCAGGTTTGTTGTCGGTGAAGTCAAACAATACTCTTTTGAGTGAGCTGGCAAAGGGTTGCACAATGTTAACCTATTATAGATGGTCATGTAGCACATCAATGATACTCATCTATATCAGCAAATATAGACATACTTCAGTTGTTCTCTCTCATCAAAGTAAATTCATGTTGACTTGCCAATTCTCCACTAACATCAGCTTTTGAAACACATAATACTGTTAGCAACAATCAGAAGTTCACGTAGAAGTAAACCTACTCATGAAGATGTCAGAGAAAGTCAAAGAATCAGCAACTTCACACGCCTGGCCTTTAGATTTTCTCCCACATCACTCCAAATTTTCTACCAAATGACTTTACAAATCTTACTTCATTATACTAATCATTACACTTAAGATAAATTATTCAACCGACTTTCATGTCAATAGACAATCAGAAATTAAATTAAACAAGCAGGGATTGATTCACACAAGGTGTTAACGGAAAACTTTGAAAAAAGAAGTATGAAGCAAAATAGAAGCATGACAATGACTAATGTAGGAAGGTGAAAATAATTAACAATACCATTTGTGCACCCTTGATCCTGTAATAATACAAATTGCCAAGACTGTCAAGTACAAAGAACCGTCTATTCCAGTCTGCCCTCAAACTAGAAGATCTTTTCAAAAGATATCCCTGCTTAATTGTTTGGACCTGGAAAAATGTTCAAAAAGCATCCATAGTTTAACATCTAGCATCTGGAAAAATTAATCTAGGAAATCAGGCGACATTTCAGGTGTTCCTATATTTATTGTAGAGCTCTCAACCCCAACACAGACAGATAGCAGACAGAAATGTCATTGTTATATTACTTACCGCTCCTTCTGCACTGGACTGCATAATTGCTTCTATATTTTTGTCTGAATTCATACCAACGCCATTTGAGGCTATAGAACTAGTTGAAGTACCAAGGCTACTGGATCCCCGCAAATGATTAAGCTCAGCTTGTGTCCTGAACTCTTGGATTCTTTTGGCAAGTTTATCTTGTTCTATGCTGGCCTGTTCCTTTGACTGCTGGGCATATGTCAAAACCTGATTTATGGAGTTAACATTAGCACCAAAAATATGCAAAAAGAAGAAAGATATCAAACACAAACTCAAATTTCTAATTAATGTCATTAATCAAGCAAGCTACAAAAATCACCCATTTTATGTTTATAAATGCAGCAAAAAAATAAGTGCAGGACATATCGATCTGAAAGTTATCAGTAGAGGTGGAAAATGAGAGAGAGCTGGGTAACATACTAACATTTGTGTGAGTTGAAGAAGGTCAGGTAGACAAATAGGTCATGACCAACCCATCCAATGCTGGTCAACCGCGGTTTAGACCACAATTGGCTGAGTAACCTGTTGTGGGTCATGACCCAACTCATTCAAAATTCATCCTAAATAAGCTTCCACCAATATACACATAAACTTTCTGAACAGTCATCTATATATACTCAGTTTATGTCCTTATGAGGTACTAGTGAAGTATCTTTTTTACCAGAGACCATGCATTTTCTCCTTTAAGAATCTTTGCAGTGATTGAATCTGAAGGAAAAAAAAGGGCAAAAGAAGTCAGAAAAGCAAAGGGAAAAAACACCAAATCCTCAACCAACCCAATGCTCACATATGCTTGGCTTTGTCAACTTTCGCGAGTAAGGTTCACCCAAGAAGGGGTCAAGATTGACATCGTCAGTAATCAACACGTGAGCAACTCTCTCTCTCTCTCTCTCTCTCTCTCTCTCTCTCTTTCTCTGTGTGTGTGAAGGTAACATATTTTCTAAAATAAAATAGACATCTCCCTCCTTATCAAAAGATTAAAAGGTAAAAGTAAATATTGCCATCTCCCCAATATTCTCTGTGGCAACTTCTAAATGACGCAGCAGTATCATAATAGTAAGCAAGCACAAAACCAAGATGCGCTTAAGAGCTATGAGTGAGCTATTTTATGCAAAGATCGATCTCCTTAAAAGTAATTTACACACATTCCAATCAGGAACCAGAAAAACAATGAAAGATCCTCAAGAAAGAAGTAAGGAACAAGAATAAAATCGCAGCATAAGAGGACCAGTAGTCTGTCAAACCCAAAATGAATAAATGCCATGATGATACTACCTCTTTCTAGTCATTAGCTCGTCATTGACAATATAAGGAAAAAAACTAACTCATATGATGGGTACCTGATGGATGAACGGCTCCATCTGGCTCAATAAGTCATGACCCTACATTCAACAAGTATTGAAATTCGTTGGTTTAATGACTGAAACATAACTGCATCAAAGAGAAGATAAAAAAGATCATACCAGCTTGAAGTATCTCAGATGTGCATCCATAATAGCACTAAAGGATTCTAAGAAGTCGTACTTCTTTTTGGCTTCAACATTCGTGATAGCATTTACCTGAAATCCTTGAGGCGACAAGGCTATAAATTAGAACCTTGAGGCAAGAACTTTTGCTAAAAAGTGTAGAAAAGATTCTTGTATCCATTATACATACTAGATTGAAACGGCTTCTCTCAAAAGTGGACTTTGAGTTATGTAGCTCCTGTCACAGAAAAAGTTGACGGTCCTTAGTTAATTTAATTAAGCATGGTAAAATTCCAATTCCCAGTTTTGACTCCGAATTACTTCAAATATTTTCCTTGACAGATAAGCGCTATTATAAAAAACAGAGGCAATAGAGAAAGTTGGATATATTTAATAAGAACCTGAATAGGATATCGTTAGCATCAAAACAGTAACGAGATATAAGTTAAATGCTTCAACATTAATTTATCACATTTCATTTCCTGGACTTGGGAGCAATGTATATATATGTAAAAGCTCTGAGAAATGTTTCATGCAAAAGGCTCTACCAATAAGTGTCCTTGGCGAGCTTTACCCCAACATTTATAAACTTCATTCCTTTTGTGAAGGTCATTTTACAACAACCGGAAAACAAAGAGAGACAGAAAAGAAGGGGGAAAGATGTGTTTACCAAAAGCATGAGGTTGAGTTTCTTTTTTTCCTTTTTCTTTTTTGTAGTTGAGCATGAGCTTGAGTTATTTATCCTTTCCTTAATCTAATCTCCTGCCCATAAATTATCGGTAGCAATATGGATTATGCTTTTCACCTAAAGCATGACAGAAATGAGTTTCTCATCCTGACCCTTTTACCCACATATTTTTATAAAATAAAAAAATGGTAGTACTATGGAAGATGTGGTTGGACAAAGGTATTCATCCGTGATCATGTTCATGAGGATGAGTTCTCTTACAAGTTCCTCCCAAAGCAACACCTTTGACCTCTATTTATTTTTTCATCAAGGTGAAAAAGCATGCAAATGATTCCTCAGAGGGGTCCTATAAAAAAGGACCTATCGCCAACCAAGCTTTGAGATTCTTTAGGACATAATTTTATTTGGACACATAATAATCAGGATGGCAATCACCTTTGGTTGGTAATTTTGCAACATTTATTAATTTGTGTTGGGTTACACCTTATCAAGTTAGACAGAGAGAGAGAGAGAGATAAACGCACATGAGGATGAACAATCCACAAAGATAACCTTTTTCAGAGAAAGGGCTTACTTCTTCTAGTTCAGTAACAACGTCATCCCGTGCATTCTTCTTCAGAGAAGAAAACCTTTCACGTGCCTGGCAGTTTAGCAACTCAAGAGTGAAATTTAAATAACAAAAAGAACTGGAAGTGTTATCCTCCTATTGAGTATAGAATTTTGCACATGAAATCTTCTTAGCATTTAAAAAAGCAGTTTTCCACCTGTTTCTATTGAGACATCTCCATTACCTGGTCATAAGTGGATGCAGCTTTATCAAACCGGCGACGGGATTCCTGCAAAATTAGAGACGAGTCATCAGCCACATTGACATCTAAGTACAAAAACTTTATGTCAAAACCCACTCAGAGGCATCCATTTGACAAAATGACATCTAAAGTTAGGCTGGCCAAAAAGTTCAACAAACGGATGGCTAAATAATTATTTATTTTTTTGGAGAAATAGACTGATGCTAAATTGATAATAGTTCATGAATGCCAGAAATAGTTGTCCAAAATGCAGGATTTGGCAACAACATAGAAATAATTCCTAACTAAAACAGCCATCTCCCCACCCCCCAAAAAGGGAAAAGAAACCATCACTTTTGGGTTAAGAGCCTGTTTGGATTGGCTTATTTTAAGTTCTTTTAAGCTAAAATAGCTTTTAAGCACTTTTTGAGTGTTTGGGTAAATTAAAAAAGTGCTTATAAGCACTTGATTTTAAGCTAAAATGGTAAAAAATAAGCCAAAAGCCATAAGTTAGGATTTCTAACTTATGGCTTTTCGCTTATAAGTCAAAAGCCAAAAGCCAATCCAAACGGACTCTAAATGAAGAAAGGATTAACTACTATTAATAATGGAAACATAATTAGAGGGTAACCTTGGGGATGAATAAAGATGGAAAGATGTTGGGATTTGAATCTACTAATGAACATGATTTTTTTCTGATAAGGTAAAGTATTATTGAAACAGTACCAAGAAGGTCCAGAAGGATACAAGAAACAAAACAGAGCCTGACCAGACAAACTGCTACTCTTTTCTAGCCAACAACTCCAGTAAATCCATGTACTCATCTACAATGAACATGACTTATCCTAGCACTATAAGGTTTGAGTTTTTTTCTTGTTTCAGTGCAACTGCCGCACATACATTTCATGAAACAAATGGAAAGTAGAATAGAAACATCACCTCATTTTTTATTTTTTATTTTTGATAAGGTACAGAACATCACCTCATTCTTTTGTCAATATCTTCCCCTTACCATCAATTTTGAGAGAATTATTTCTAACGAAAATTATTTGCCACTTCAGCTTGATGCACATCTCAGTACTAAATTCACTAGATCTACGGTTTAGTACAAAAAACAAAGATAGTCCAAACTCCTTTACATACTAATACATTTGTTATCATTATCAATTTATTTATTTCATTAATTGAAGAATATTGGTCAATAAACTTAAAGGAAAGTAAATGAAGACGATAACAATTATGTAAGAGGGTTACAACAACGACAGCCACAACATACCCAGTGAAATCCCACAAGTGGGGTCTGGGGAGGGTAGAGTGTATGCAAACCTTACCCCTACCTCGTGGAGGTAGATACATAAGGAAAATATACTCAGAAGTGATATAGTAAACTGTGTATATGGATGAATGTAACTATATGCATTGAATAGTATGAAAATAAAGATGCAAGCACAGGACACTTGTCTTCACACATTCAATTTCTTCCCTCATATCTTTTCTTTTTTTTAATTTAGAGATTTGTATATCAATAGAAAATGTAGAGAACTCCTAATTTATACTAAAAGACAAATTATTGAGATTAAGAAATGGGAATTTGGCATAACTCAACGAACTAGCTCATGATGTGAGGATTGTCCAAGACTATACAAGGAGACAACAACTCAGATGCTAAACCAATGTGGCACACTCTTAACATCCACCCGCATGCCCAGAACTAGTCATCTGGAGCATCAACAACATTCATGGGGCTCAACATTTGGTAACCAAAAATAGATCTACCTCTAGTACCATGTCAAGAAAATAGACCTTGGGCTCAACTCAACCGCAAAAAGTCAGTTCATGAGGTGAGTATAGCTCGAGATAATAAAAGATACAATAACTAATTTCCTCAACCAATGTGGGATACTTCAATATTGGGTATTGAAATGAAACAGCTCTAACTGTAGCTATATGGATATTGAGGATTCTTATAATTGACTGTTAACCCAATTAGTTTAGAATTACAGCATAATGGTTGTTGCAGTAACGGTTGTAGTTGTGGTTGTATCAGAACTTCGATGAGAAATTTCCTCGCCTTCCAAGTTTTGTCGACCGTCAATCTAACCGAGGTGTTCTTGTTTTGAGTGAATGTGCATAAATAGGCGTATCTTGTATTCTTTAGATTATCAAGCAATCAATACCTCTTCCCTTCTCTTATTTTCTTTTTCTTGAGAAGGACCCCTTCTCTTATTTTCTCACACTCACTAACAACAGCTGTAGGACTTTAGATCCACACATGGGAATGAATGTCACATAAATAGAAATGTTTAATTAGATACATACTTATTCTATGAAATAGAAGCAATTTTCTCGTTAATTGGTATAATATATCAAATAGTAAGCAAAACCTACCATCTAAATGGAGCAACATTTATAACAGCTCCCTAATTCTATAAAGCAGACATATAGAAAGCTTAATCTAGATTTCCACAACAATATTGAAATAATGCCAAATGTGATCACCTTTACATCCCGCAAATCAACAGACAAAAAATGACTCACACGATCCACCAGCACATGTTCGACCTGCAAAAGTTATAGCTTGTCTTACTTCTTCAAACAATATATCAGAATAAACATTGACAGTTACCTAAAAAAAATAAACATTGACAAATCCTTGACATAAACTGGAGCGACATAATCAGACAAGCTTAGCACAACATCCAATTACAGAAGGTGCCGACACAACTTTGTTTTGCAATCCCAGAGAAAGCTCCTAATGGCTTGTTCTAAAATTACAAGTCCAAATTTTCTACTTATGTGTCTCCACTTCCACGGCATTCAAATGAAACAAAATTAATGAACATCTCAGAAGTATCAATTTGGTTAGTTTAACAAGTTATACTTGTAATTATAGAAAAACTTAATCTTGTATAAGGTTGGTGTAGTTACAACAACAGAAGATTGGTGTTTGATGAGAATGATTGTGATTCCACTTACGCAATGTTGCTATGTGCATGGAGCTGAAGAGAGCAATTTACAGTACTTCGTTTTGCAAATTGAGGGGGAAAAAATTTCAATTCTCACAATTCTGCTGACGTTTTCCATTTTTCTTTTTTTCTGATAAGTGGTGGCATATTACTTACAAAACAGAACCAAGTAGGTGCTAAATGTATGCAAACAAGAAAACGGATCACTTCCCCTTTTATCCTTTGTAGGAAGCGAATGCAATCCACAGATTTTAATTACACCAAAGTTAATACTTAATAGAGTACACATTCGAACTTCAGCCAGTGAAGAGCCTCGAATCTCATAATCTCACTTGGACTTCGGCCAGTGTAGAGTCTCGGATCTTCACTCAGAGCACCTGTGATTTATCTCTCCACATTACCAACCAAATTCATGCTGGAATCCATATCTTCTGATGTGTTTCTGAGCGACCATTCCTTCCTCTCCAGCAGAATAGTGTCTTTTAGTGTCTTAGGCATTACCAGAACACCAAATGAATTTAGAAATGTATTCCACCATTCAATGGTATGGATACAAAAAGAGACTATTAGGATATTCCAACTCTCTTTCACAATTGTGACATGTGTTACACAAAATGACATGCCATTTTCCAGATTATTCTAAGGGATACAAGCTTGTGATCCATCCAAAACAAACAACTTTAAGGACTGCTATGATTTCTAGGGCATTTGCCTTGCCACTGAGTTGAGCATTTCTCAATATTCAAGAATGTGTAATAGCAGGCCTTCGTTGTGAAGAATTCCCTTTTATCACAGTTCATCAGAGAACCTTTTCTTTTCATCATGTTCTATGATAATAGCCAGTTATTCTCCCAGTCCCTAACAATTCCTCACGAATCTAATATTCCAGCCATTAGTAGATTTGCACTGAGCTATGGTTGCTTCAGGATGTGAGACAAAGTTGTATAAAGCTGGTAATTCCTCAAGGGTGTACGACTGTACGTCTCAGCCATGCATCGTATCAGAATCTTATCTTTATATTATCACCCACCTTGAGTTGTTTTCAATATGGTACTCATCCCACTGATTACTTATCTACATTCATGATCCCACTCTATGAGTTGTTGACAAAGGTTTAGTGCACCAAAAATGACTATTATGAGTGTATTCAAGTAAATTAAACAGAACAGGATGCCATGCACATATCAATAGGCTTTTATAGAAGAGTACAACAAAAGGCTCAAGTGTAAACTACAGTGAATATTTACAACACATCCACTTACTTGGGACCGGATAAGTTCCTTGTATGTAGCAAGCTCACGCAATGCAGAGATGAACTTCGTTATGATTGGACCTGACAAACGGATGCATTTAAGAGTGATATATAATCTTACTGTTTGATTCAAGTAATTATAAGCTTCACAATGTGAGCATGGAGACAACATTAGCAAATTACATTAGGCAATCATACTTTGGAAATATAAACGGAGAAAATAACACACTAGCTGCCGTCTTCCAAAAAAAACCAGACCAACTGCCCATATCAACTCCATCAAGTGACAACAGAACTACAGCTTGAAATTTCACATATATGCATGCATATTTTGCAAATAGAACTACAAAAACTTATGTTATGTAGCCCCATAAATTATCCCAAGAAGCTTAGAATTGAATTTCGAATTATTTCTTTACTGTAGTCACTCTTACTTCGACAAGTTATACGTATGCACGTGTATGGGATATACGAATTGAAGATTTGGAATTGTGATCTATTAAGGAATTACAATAGTGATGTGTCACAATGGTTAAGTTTGGACTTTAAGCGACGAACTATATGGACTTCGATGACGGATTGAGCAAATAAATGAAACAAAATGTGATGAATGACTTGGGTCTTAAATAGACTATTAAGATGACTTGGTTTGGTGCTTAGAATGCAGCATTGCTGCACTTCCCTAATGACAAAATGCATTTGGTGATATTTTATATGAAGTACTGATTTATGAATCCAAGCCCCGAAAAAGCTGGTATAGGCGACAGCTTATTGGGTCTTTAAAATGTGGTATACAGTGAATTATAAGCAATAACCAAACGGATCCTACTCTCTAAAGTGGGCTCCCAAGTTTTGAGATTTGAAGTGATGAATGAGAATAATAAAATGGTGCAAAACCCATGTAGTAATGACAAGGGCTAATGAGGAGATTCTAAAAAAGCAATTGCTTGGGCTCTTTACACAATATGAAAGAAGAGCAAACCTATGGGTCTGCTTTTGCTACAGCCACGTGAAATAAGTGTTGGGCTGGTGGAGAGATTTTCCTACTGGTTTAGAATCCAGAATCACCAACAGTTCACTATTAGCTCTTGTTTAAGGTACCTATGTGTTCTCCTTGTTGTTTTTACTACTATTTTAATATATTTGAGATATGGACATCAATATTTAAGATTTTAAATGAAGTATTATTGCTTATATGATGATATTACGACATGAGTTGGACTTGATTCAAAGGATTTGAGCTTAGAAATTCATGGATTGAGCCCTAAGACCTCAAATTGGTAACTTGAGCATTTGATCCATTTTAAGATTAGAAAACTAATTATATATTTGGATTTAGAAAGTTATGGTAATCTGAAAATTTATTTGGTCCATTGGTTTGACCGCATAATGGATGACTTTGACTTTGGCCAAGACTCAATTTTGAGAGATGAATCAAATGGATATATTTGATGTAGATAAGAGGCATTTGAAGGAGTTTAAGCAATGAATTGAGAAGTTGAGTGCTTAGCTTGTTAATTTAGGTAAAAGGCGACCTTAACCCCCTATTGCTCGTTTCCCCTAAACTAGCATGTCAAATGGTTTTGACCTTGCATAATATGATTTGAAAACATGTTCTAACTTCCATTCCATGACATACCAACAAGAAGTCTACAAGAAATACAATCCATGTAAACCTCATCCAATCATCTATATAAGTTGGCCAGTCTTGAACACTTCCATCCATACCGCACCCATGAAAGAAACCAAAGAGGGAAAACAAAAAATAAACCAGTGAGACGGACAACGAGAAACAAATATGTGCTTCTCGGAGACATCCTATTCAAAATTCTCAACAACATGAAGGCTTTACAATGTTGCCTTCTCAACAACATCCATATAAGAGCACTAGGTGACAACTATCAGGCTGCCTTTCAATGTTACTTCTCAACAACATCCATATAAGAGCACTAGGTGACAACTTTCAGGCTTTAAGTATGTAGCCTGACCTCAATATTGACTCAGCAGCTACATAAGAGAATGAGAGATTACCCTTTATTTGATCAGTTAAAGTATTTCATTGATAATAACAAGGCCAACTTGGACATATACAAGAAGTATACCAAAAAGAAAGCTGTGAATTCCTTTAGGTAACATGCCACCTTAGAGAAGAAGAACATTTATATGAGAATTCCAAACTTAATGTGATCTCCGAGGTGATCATTTTTTTATTCCTTATCAAAAGAAAAATTCCTTATCAAAAAGAAAAAAAACACCTTCTTCAAGAAACAAACCGCACGCATGATGCACTAATTGACAATTGCAAAGAAAATTAGCAAAAGTGAGAACTTTGTAATTGTTTGAATGAGTAAAACTAACTAACCTCCTAGGGACACACTGAGAGGGTCATCATGACCACCACCAAATGCCTCTAATGATTCGGCAAACATGATGTCTCCATTCTGTGTTTCTCCAAGAACTTCCCTGAAATAACTAAGTATCAAGAATCGTATCTACCTAAACCAATTAATGTTGATGAATAAATCAGAACTTTCAAACAGAGCAAGAGAATGAGATTCTTTGCAGAACAACAAAATTGGCAACAGCACAGAAAGGGGAATAACATGTCAGTGAGAGAGAGATATGAATGATCATTGACTACAAATGTATAGTTTCTAGAGAACCTTTGAATTTGCCATGAAAGACAAATTATTTAGTATTAGAACAAAGTGGACCTATAAAGAGCAGAATGACACCCAATGCTGCGGCGTAGTGGTCAATGAAGTTGGTTGAGAACCATGAGGTCTCAAGTTCTGTAAAGATATGGCACCTGAGCCTAACTGAACCCCAAAAACTAACTCATGAGGGGAGGATTGTCCAAGTCCATATAAACAAACCACTGGTCCATTCCCCGACCAATGTGGGATTCTAACCCACTCTAACAGGTTCAAACCCCAGCCGAAACAAAAAACGCTAGGTGATTTCTTCCTATTTGTCCTATCCTTGGTGGACAGAGTTACCTGATACTTGTTGTTGCTAGTGCGAGGTGGAGGTGACAGGTATATCGTGGAATTAGTCGAGATGCACGTAAGCTGGCTCGGACACCACGGTTATCAAGAAAACAAGAGCAGAATGCATATAGATGATTCATATAGCCACCAACTACATTAGTTTGGATTGAAAATGTAGTCAACTACACTAAAGATTCCACCTTTTTAAGTCATTAGAGGTTATTACAGTAAAAAGAAGCTATCAAACCAAAAAAAAATATGATAAAATTAGGTACTCACATGTACTTCTTACAACCTTTATATAGCTTTTGACATCGATCTCTTAGGTCATCTGTAGTCTGTTCAAGAGACCTCACCTACAAAGCAACAAAATTTTATTTTTAAAAAATTTAAAAAATCAAACTTGATGCAAAATTCATCAAACACAAAAACCCAGAAAGCAATTTTTAAAAAAAATTCAAAAAAAAAAAGAAATTAAAAGGGGGATCAGAAGAAATCTAACTTGTTTCTGGAACATAGGAGAATCCTCCAGCTTAATAAATGCAGCCATTGACATATTTCTCTTTCGTTTTCTGTTCCAATTTTTTGTTTGGAATCAAGAAAGGTGAATGAATATCTATATGATTCTACTATACTTTCCCAAATGAAGAAGCTTTGGATCAGATCTTCATAGTGGCATATAGGTCATTTTAGGTGTTTTGGTGGGTTGTCTATTTTTATTATGTATTTTTTTTGGGTATAAGGTTGTCAAATGTTGTCAAGTGCCACTCTGTACAAAATTCATTCTTGAGGGTAAAATTTTTATATGTGAATTGGTGGGGAGGACCATATTTTAATTCACAATTGTGAGTTGTAGCTAGTAAATCATCAACAAGAACAATCTAATTTTTGAGGGTGTATTTGGCCCGTAACTCCGTCACGTATGTTAGGTGATCGTAATATTTTGTTACGTTGTCACACCATAATAAAAGGTTTTAGACGAGTTCATGTTCTGCTACGTAGTGGTAAGATCGCTAGGGGAATGGCATCGGATATATATAGGGTTAAACATGTAGGGTCATACAGATACATAGGCTCCTTGTGATACTCGTACATCTGTATGATGTATTGAACCGATGGAACATGATGAATTTGGATGAATGGTGTAATGTTAATGACGACGTATGGCCATACTCGACATCGTATTGGTATTTGGATTCCAATGCATCTAACCAATAGTCGAATCAGGTTCGATAGAAAAAGTTATGCACATTTATTAAAGGAGACAAAATATTTTCATAGTGTTGGTCCACTATCAGTGAAGTTTGTCGCTATGGGCACCGTCCCGCTGTGAAAGAAATAGAAGACCCCGAATTTTTATTCCAAGTGTGGGATGTACCTATCACCATGACGCAATGCTCAACGCGATCACCATTATGGGCACCACGCCACACTAAAATTCATGCAGAATGAGTGACGTTGAGAGGGGGAAAAATGACCAAGTGTAGAAACACAGCTGCTATCGCGCCACATATCACAGTGAAGTTCACCATGACGTATTACCCAAGTCATTGCGATGCGGTGAAAGTCCAGGCCCAGTCTAAATCTATAAATACGACTTAATCCAAGCTTTACCGTACTTTACACTTTTTCTACATTTTTGGGAGCCATAACACGAGTATTCTCTCCTCTCAACACCTTCCGACACCACGGTAAGTCTCCCTACGCTAATCTAATCGATTTGAAGTGTTTCTAGCGTCGTATATGAATCTATAACAAAAATTATAACATATAATCATAGGATCCTCGAATCAATTCTTCTCAGAAAAGGTCAAGCTTAGAGTTTTGAGCATTCCACGTCAAAGCTTGAATCTTTGTGTATGATTAAAGCAATGTAGGGTATTTTTACATATGTTATAAGTTATATCATGTAGTTGGTTTGCTCAGGCAAGTTAAGGGCATCGAGTGTCGGACTCGCCTAAGTCTAGGATGGGGGGTTCAACTGAACTCGTTGCTTTCAACTTGAACCACTCATAATATAATAATCACAACATCTTAATCACGAGAGAAGTAAAGTCGACTATATAGATCATTCACAGATTCATAAGCTTAAAGCAAGAAAACATATAATAAACTTACATTCATTCAGAATTCACCGACTCTAAATTTTTAATTTGCCAAAAGACAGTAAAACATCTAAACTACCTTAGGTAAGTTTTGTACAATGTTAGATAAAACTTGAAAGTCTTTTCAAAAATATCAACTAGGTTTTGAAAATAACTTCTAAATGTTGAATTTAATATGGAAGTTGCAATAGAAGTGTAAATAGGAGAAGTGAAGTGCTACAACTTGTGGCATTCAATGTAAGTGTAGGAGCCAAGGACTAGAAAGTGCCAAGAAAACATAGAAGGGTCTACCATAATGTGAACTGGTTTCCTCTTTCTCCTAGACACACTTGAAATTTACCACATGTTCTCTTGGTCAATTTTTTCCACTTGTGTGGTGTCCTTTGACTACTTAAGTAATAACTACCACCAAATTCAAAACAACTAGAAAACTAGTATGGGTGTCGTCTCGTGGTCAATAGCGTAATTGAAAATTATGATGTCTTAGGTTTAAATTTGAAGGGAGGAAAAAAAACACTATTTGTTTCTTTCGAGTTGGCCCAGTCTTGGTGAATATAGGAGTTGATTTCTCATATTATCACTCAACTAATAATTATTAATTATCTCAGAAAGCCACATTTCTTCTTGATTCTAATTTTCTTCAATAAAAATAAGTAACTTTATGAGATAATAATTATTAGTTGAGTGACCATATGAGAAATCAACATGTGGACATACCGAAGTTTTGGTGAACACAATTATTTGCATATATGCTAGTGAAGGTAGCAAGTACCCTTGAAATTAGTCGAAGTGCGCCCAAGTCGAGAGATAATAGATACCCTGTGAATTAGTGGAATTTTTGGTGAATAAACGATTCATGTGCTAGTGATAAATAGCGGATATTTCGTAAAATTAATTGAGATTCGCGCAAAATGACTTGGACATCCATTATAAAAAGGACAACTAGGAAATTACTCAACACTATGAAACACGTGGAATATCATCAATATTCAAATTGTATTATTTGTTGTTTTATTTCCACGTGTTACTCGTTCACGAGAGCTAAAGTCATGTTGACCAAAAATAGGTATATATTTAATTACTAATCTAATCTCAATGATTAAAGACAGCTTATAACAGCTAAGCCACTTAGCATTAATGTGAATGTAGGATATAAGCAGAGTCAAAGTTTGAAACCTTGCTTTTTCCTTGATAAGTTAAAATAAGTTGGGAAAGTTGGCCGGTTAAAAACTCGCATGTTCAGAAGATGAGGGTATGAAAATGAGGATGTTGAGATGGATGTGTGGATATATGAGAAGGGATAAGATTTGGAATGAAGACATACGAGAGAAGATAAGAGTGACCTCAATGGTGGACAAGATGAGAAAGCGAAGGCTGAGATGATTCGAAAATGTGAAGAAGTCCCAGTGAGGAGATGCGAGATGTTGGCGATGGTGGGTTCGAGGAGGGGTAGAGATAGGCTGAAGAAGTATTGGGACGAAGTGATTAGAAAGGATATGACATATCTTTAGCTTACAGAGCACATGGACCTTAGATAAGAAGATTTGGAGGTCGCAGATTAGGGTAAAAAGATAGTAGTTAGTCGAGCGTTGTCTCGTTATCCTGCGAGGTAGTTTGGCGCCTCGTACTTGTTTCTCCCTTCGTACAGGCAGTAATAGCAATAAAAATAAGGTCTGCATACATTCTACCCTTCCTAGACCTTACATTATGGGACTACAGTGGGTATGTTGTTGAAAGGCTCAATTAGATAGTAGTAATCAAAAAGTGCATGGAATTTGAAGCTCCTCATGACACTCCAAGTGAGAAATTTTTGAGGATCAACGGTTCGAAACTCAGTGGATAATTAGTTTATCCCTTTATTCTTCTCCACTTAAATATCATGTTTTTGTCTGAGGCAAGATTTGGATGGATGATCCGTACATAACTCACACATCACGTGATACGCTCTTACCACTAGACCAGAGCCCTAGGCAGAATATCTCTTTTTTTCAGCAGCATGAAGACTATTTTATCAACCAGAATGTTGAATGTAAAACATGAAGTTGGATACAAACAAGAAACTTTGTTAAAAGAAAGTGTTGGAACCTCAATTACAATTACATCCTCACAAAACATGGTAGCAACAAACTTTTGAATCAGAAATGGATCATAAACTGGTGAATGTCAATGAAATATAATAGCAAATCTCCTACATACAAGCAGCTAAACCTAGAAAAAACAAGAAAAGTAGAAAGCCCTTAAGACTTTACAAGAACTGAATCAACAAATCCCTGACAACTCAAATTCATCGATCGATGATGGATGCTTAACTTATGAAGAAACTTCCGCCTTCCAAAATAATCAAGACACGTTATTCGGAGCTTCCATAAGTATAGTACAAACTCATATGCTCAAATAATCATCTCTTGGTAAGCTTTGGACAGTATCTGACCATCTTCCTGGTGAATGGTCACTGCTATTAGAGGACCCTTGAGCTTCTGCTCTAGCATCCCGGATCATCCTCAAAACATCCTTCATTGTGGGTCGATTCTCGGGTACAAGTGAAACACAAGCCATAGCTACGTTTAAGAGAGCACCGAGTTTCTCTTCTGAGGCTTCGTTACTAGAAGCAGGTTCATCACCCGATTCAGTTTCTTCTTCTCGAACAGATCTCACCCACCTTGGTATGTCTGATCCGTGCTCTTGAACAAGATCTTGGAAAGGAGTTTTTCCAGTGAGGAGCTCCAACAGAAGCACGCCAAAGCTATAGACATCAGCCTGATGGGTTACTGGCCTTCGAATGTCACGACATTCAGGAGCTCTGTAGAAGAGGGAAGAAGCACCCGATTCTTCCGAAGAATCTGGATTCCTAAATGGCATGAGGCCATAATCGGTGAGACACGACTCAAAGTCGGACCCCAAGAGTACATTTGATGATTTCAAGTTTCCATGAGTCAGACCAGGGTTCTGATGGATATGAAGCAATCCAGTAGCCACATCTTCTGCAATTTTGAGACAGGAGGTCCAGTGAAGAGGCTTTGAACCACTATTAGCCCTCGTTCCTGAAAAAGTCAGCAAATTGTAAGAATATAACATAGTTATCATCTGGAACATTATTTGAGTAACAAAACAAATTGGTTATCCAAATACATGAAAACAAGAGTCTCAGCTAACTTTGGATATATTCTCTTCAAAAATACAATTGCCAATGATCTTAAAAAGCCGAAACCACTACAATTCCAAGCATGACTATAGAAACCCGATGTATTAAAACTTCAGATGTGGTCTTTTTTTTGACTGAACTTCAGATGTGGTCTTAAAATGACTAGTAACAAGATAAGACCACATGAAAGAAAACACACTATTTGAGGTGGTACTTGCATAGTTGCATACGAGTATATAATCGCTAGGGATTCATAAAGCACCTCCACATTCTTCTTATTCCTAAAATCATAGGTATGCCTTTAGCTCTGTGCCTCCGTCTTAGGTAATTCAGTGCCTGAAATGGTCTAATGGTCTCACATTACAACTCACTTTCAATTCCTTCACTGCATCACCGCAACTTTACTTGGAAGAAGTGACTAGCATCTAAACTACCTTATTATTGATTATTCCGCGACTTGCTATTCCATTCTAAAGTATGTAGGTAGTGATCCTGGTGTTCAGCATGTCAATTGGCAATAGTTTAATTGATATATAACTTTTTTGTTCTTGTCACTGGTGTATTGCATTCTAGTTACCCTAATGGAAGAAAAGTAAATATCACATTGAACACACTCTGGAATACAACGTAGGTGCAACTTCAGTTTACTTGGAACAAATCAACTTTAGAACATCTCAAACTATAATCACAAGATATAATGTGGAGACCGGAGAGAACAAGAGATGGTGAGCAAATGTTAAAAGCTAAATAGCAGACTATTATGAAACTTTACAAAATCTTATAATTTTGACAGAGAAGGATGAAACTTCTAATCGCCAGTGACTTAGAGTCAGAAAAAATCTGTTTTTCTTTTCTTCATTTCAGAAAGAGAAAATATTGCATCTCAAAACGATGTCATGGGAAGTATGAGAGGACAATGACTATCTACTCTCCCGAATTTTCCCCATATTAACAGACCCTTATTATGATTATTTTAAGTACCATACTGTCAGACCCTTACCAAGAAAGAAACAAGAAAAGAGAGATTTATAAAATATTCTGCATATATGTGTGTGTAATGTATATCCAAATTCACATGCACATACATGAAACACACACATCTTTGGAAGCTCAATGGTAAATTCGGAAATTAACGGCTTGCCATACAAGCCGTGAAATCAGCAGAAGGCACAGAAGCTTTTACATAAGCAAATTCGAGCAATATGCAGGGTGGTATCATTCAGAACTTTAAAAACCAAGCAGAGCTGTTGATCCACCTTAGATTCAAGTTATTGCTGAAAACTATGATTTTGTCTTTCTAATTTCAAAGTAGCATGTGTTATCTCCATATGTTGTGGACAACTGTTTTGGCTCTATGCAGTAAATGACAAGGCCGATATATGCGAGTGTAGAAGTGACATCATTGTTTTGATTCCTAATTTGAGTTTTCTCTTCCCAGAGGGACATCTTTTTCACAATCTAACAACAACAAAGTGAAATCCCACAAGTGGGGTCTGCGGAGGGTAGAGTGTACGCAGACCTTACCCCTACCTTGTGGAGATAGAGAGGCTATTTCCGAAGGACCCTCGGCTCAGGTGCAGCTAAACAAAGTAGTTATGAAAGGAAAAATGGCATTGAAGAAAACATGGCAAATAATAAGGAAAGCAGTATAGAGCATTCAGAAAAGGGAACAATAGTGCAATAACCGTAACACGATAAACAATTTTTTCACAATCCATTTGAATGAAACATCATCTTCAGGAACCAAAAGGCAGATAGCTATACTCCCATTTTGTTCTTTGTTCTCTTTTTGTATAAATAAATGCCATCCGTAGCCCGTAGAGCCAAGATGAGAAGAGTTTACTTATTTGACTTTGTTTCTGTTTTTTTAACTTACTCAATAATTTAAACAAAATAATGTTTTTTTCTATAATCTTCTCATCAGTATGCCAAAGCAAGTTTGGAACTTCCTTTGAGATTTACATATTTGTCCCCCTTGGCCAGCTAACTCAATTCTTTGTTGGTTCCTACAAGCTTCCTTTGTTGGCCCTCTCTTCCCCACCATTACCAAACAAAACCCACAGGAGAGGCCAGAAAGTGATGCACTACCAAACCAATTATATGGAAATTATTCAAAATTAACAAAAAAACAAAAAAGAAAAGGGGCAGAAAACTGGAGAGGATAAAAGAAACATATTAAAAAGCAAAAACAATTCAAGGAAAATATGCAAAGCACACGAATATAAACACACACAAAAAATAAAAAAATAGAGGCCACTAAAGTCCTTCAATGCTCCACAAAACAGCCAAGCGTAAAGAGGTCACAAATATGAATTCAAAATAAGAAAATGTCATGTCATTAAAGGAGCCGAATCTTTGAGAGATTGAATTATAACCTAGTGATCTCATGGAAAAGAATTTGTCCCCCCGTGATATTCGCACAAAACTCAACTAGTTTAACCTCAAGAGAGGAGCACTAGGCGTTAGTTAACTATTCGATAACTAGTTTAGTAAAAAACACAAGTAATGCATCTATTGATTTGATGTGTATACAAGACGTAAACAAGTTATTTCCCATTATCTTAATTCCACCTAATACCACTCAACTGCAAGTTCATCCCGCCAAATCTATCCCCTTTTTTCTTTCTTTCACTACTCATGAAACTCAACTATCCCCGTTTTAACTTCCTTTCACTATTCACGAGCTCAACTACACCCGTTTTTCTTCCTTTCACTACTCACGAGCTCAACCATCCCCGTCTTTTCTTCTTTCACAATTCACGAGTTCAGTCCCACTAAAACGGAATAACAGCAAAATATACTATAAATAAATAAATAAATGAACAACGGAATACATACCATGAACGAGGGAGAAGAGGCTGCCATTAGGGAAATAATCATAAACAAGCAAACGTTCTTCCTTAGCTTGAAAATATGCTCGGAGTGGGACCAAGTTAGGATGTCTTAGCCTACCAATAATCTCCACGTGTCTCCGGAATTCCTCTAACCTCGGAAACCTCGAATCCCTCAGCCGCTTCACGGTCACAATGTAGCCGGATTCCATCACGGCTTTGTACGTACTTCCTATTATACCCCTCCCTAATGTCTCTGCTGATGCTTTCAACAAATCCTCCAAAGTGTAATTCATTTGTTGATCACCTGGTCCACAAAACACCAATGTACCTAATCCTCCACTTCCTTGATCCCATGAAAATGCCCCTTCTTTTCCACCATTATTACCATCTCTGCCACCACCACCACCACCACCGGCACCGGCATTGCCACCACGACTAGTCCCCTCTTCTTCCCCCACTCCGCCTCCTCCACCCGCTTCAACTCCTTTGCTTTTTCCGTCTTGAGTTTTTCTTCTTCTTCTTCTAACACATGCTATGCAAATCCCCGCCAAAATGCAGACGATCAAGATTCCGACAACAACCGGGACAATGATAATGATAAGTTTTTTGCTTCTTTTATGATCATGTGATACATTTTCCGGAATGATGGGATATGATGGACAGTTATTGTGTAGCTGCACTCCACATAATTTGACATTCCCGGCAAAAGATGATTCATTGAACCGAGAAATCGCCGGAGTATCGGGGATTTGGCCGGAAAGTTGGTTATTTGACACATTGAAGAATCTCAAACTTGGTTGATTCAACGGCGGGATTTCGCCGGTGAACTGATTGTCTTCTAGATAAAGAACATACAGCCGGGATAAGTTTGTTAATGCCGGAGGAATGTCGCCGGAGAGTTTGTTTCCGGCGAGAACCACAATTTTGATACGGTGGAGGAGGGTAATAGTGGACGGAAACTCCCCGGAAAAGTTGTTGTTGCTGAGGTAGAGGGACTTCAGATTGGAAAGTCCGGTGAGTTCCGGGATTTCACCGGAGATGGAGTTACCTTTGAAGGATAAAACTCGTAATTGATCTAATTGATTGAGGGCATTTTGGTCCAATGTGCCACTCATATTGAGATTTTCAACTACAAGCTTTGTAACTCTTCCTTTCATGCATTCTTTTACACCTTGCCATTGGCATAAATCAGTTCCCTTTTTCCAATCAAGAAAGTTTGATGTGTCTATTGTGGCTTTCAATGCTAGTAAAGCTTCAGCATCACCTGATTTTACTAGTGGGAAAACAATGGAAAATATTGTGAAAATGAAGAACAAAAATGGGTTCTTGATTTCCATTGGCATTGACATATTCCTAAGTTGTTTTAACTTCAATGCAAAAATGGGTTCTTGATTTTCATTGAACTTGGCATTTTGAGCACCTAAAATGATCAACTTACAGAGCTGAAAAATGGAGTCTTGACACTACAGGTAGCAAAAATGGATTCTTGATTTTGGTTGGGGGGTGTCACAGTTGATGAATGGGAACAAGAAAGTTCAAAATGCAGAGCTAAAAATGGATTCTTGATTTGGTTGGGTGTCACTGTTGATGAATGGGAGACAAGAAAGTTCAAAGTGCAGAGCTAAAAATGGAGTCTTGACACTAAAGGGATCTACTAAAAGGGCAAAAATGGATTCTTGATTTGGTTGGGTGGTGTCACCATTGATGAATGAATGGGAAAGTAGAAGGTTCAAAAATGGAGTCTTGACACTAAAAATGGATTCTTGATTTGGTGGGGTGTCACTATTGATGAATGGGAAACTAGAAAGTACAAAATGCAAAGCTAAAAATGGAGTCTTGACACCTAAAGGGATCTACTGAAGAGCTAAAAATGGATTCTTGATTTGGTATTTTGGTTGGGTGGTGTCACCATTGATGAATGGGAAAGTAGAAGTTTCAAAATGCAGGGCTAAAAATGGAGTCTTGACACTAAAGGAGAGCAAAAATGGATTCTTGATTTGGTTGGGGTGTCACTATTGATGAATGGGAAACTAGAAAGTTGAAAATGAAGAGCTAAAAATGGAGTCTTGACACTAAAGGGATGTACTAAAAGGGCAAATATGGATTCTTGATTTGGTTGGTTGGTGGCACCATTGATGGATGAAAAACTAGAAAGTTGAAAATGAAGAAGTAAAAATGGAGTCTTGACACAAAAGGGATCAACTGGAGAGGAAAAATGGATTCTTGATTTGGTTGGGTGGCACCATTGATGGATAGGAACAAGAAAGTTCATTAAAAATGGAGTTTTGATTTTGGGTTTTCACAGGACAAAAGTAGAGTCTTTTTCATTAGATAGAATCTTGAAGAGTGAAAGATCCAAAATGACATTTTCCTTTCTGTCTGTAGAAAGGAGGTTTAACAAGATCACTATCAACACCAGAATCATCAGATCTACCACTTTCAAAGAATGTGGTAATGAACAACAAGTGCAACAACACAAGTTGCCATTTAGTGTCATTATCATCAATGACAACAACAACAACTTTGACCACAAACCTATAAATCAACAGCACCTCCAAAACACAACAAAACAAAAATTCCACAATTTAGCTAGCCTCCTCATCACCATCACTACACTTTTTCACTATTCAGTACTATACTACTTTCACTATTAATGAAACCCCAAAAACCCAAACAAAAGAAAAAAGAAAAAAAAAAGTACCATATAATACTAGTATAAAGAATTTCAAGACTTGGGGTTTTGGTTTCTTGAATTTTATTTTTTTTGCTCAACTTCACGTGACAAAGCTCAGAGATTGCAGAGACACCCAAAAATGCTTCACAAAACAATGATTTGGGTGTCTTACTATTAAAAAAATACTTTTTTTTTTTGTTGCTGAATTTTAAAAAGTGGAAAAACACATTGGACTACTAAAAACATTTACTTGTAAGCATTGGATCCAATACCCCACCAAACAAAACAATTCAAAAACCAAAAAAGAAAAAGAAAATAGAAGGACCAGGTTCTTGCAATTTGGTCTGCACACCATGTTATGTTAACATTGTTATCAGTCTTTATAAGACAGATAGAACACTGTAGGAAAAAAATGTACAGAGGAGGGGGGGAAAAAAAGAGAAAAGAGGCCAGGTGGTTTTGGGGGTGGGGGTGGGGGTGGGGGTGGGGTGGGGGGTCTGTCTCAAGAAATAGGTGAAGAAATTGAAGGCTATGGTAGATTGTAATTAATGCATTCATGTTTGGTGATACACGGGCAGTTTATTTGTTTCACAAAAAAATTTCTCTTTTTTTCATTTTGACATTGACATTACTAGTAGTAACGTTTATTAGGATAAGTGAGATTTGAGATGATGTCAAACTATCCATGTTCTTTTAAGCGTCGTTTGGTTCGTGGATGAGATAAACAAAATTATTTCATAGATAGGATATTTTTTTCGGATAATTGTGATGTTCGGATCAACTTGCGTGCACCTTGACTAATGATACGGGATATATATCATCTTCCATCAACAACAGATGAGAAGAACCACCTAGTGTATTGAACTTGAGACCTCATGGTGCTCAACTCACGTCATGGATCACTAGGCTACATCCTTGGGTGCATAGATAGGAATATTTTATAGAATTAATTATCTCATTATATATATGAAATGACTTACTATTTTAGTATAAATGGTGACTTAAATAATCTCAAAACTAACTAATACTTTAACTAAATACATAATGAAATAATCAATTACATTTTATCCCAAAATTATATCCTTTATCCCTCGTACCAAACGATTCCTTAAGAAATTGTTTGGTTTAATGGTAAGTTGACATAAAATTTAAAGTTTATAGTTCCTATTGTAATCGTAAGTTGATATATAATAATAATAATAATAATGATAATGATAATGATAATGATAATAATAATAATAATAATAATAATAATAATAATAATAATAATAATAATAATAGTAATATAGTTTGTATTAAAATTATAAGGTAGCATTGATTATTATTTTTTTGAGATGAGGGTTTATCTAGTACAGTCTTTCTATTTCTATCCCACAAAGATAGAAGTAAAGTCTCTATACATCTTATCTTTTTCAAATTTTATTATACGAAATATGTAATTGTTTTATAAAAATTATAGGGTTCATAAGAACTCGCAATGTATGTACTAGATTTTCCACACAATATTTGTTAGGCGTAAATTTTAATTATGTTGATCAAAGGCAAATATAAACTTTTACGTTTATAATTTTTTATTTACTGGATTATGAATGAATTATCTATACATGTTAAGTAAATTGCTTGTTATAAATATAACATTTAAGTTAAAATTATTACTAAATTTTAATGAATTCGTAACTTCTATTGTGTTTTTGCTCCTAATATTGATACCCTTATTTTAAATTTAATGTTGATAAGACCTTTTAATTTTGTTAAAAATTTATAAATTAATAAAAATATAGAGTATATTTAATCAAAAAAAATTAAATATTTGATTGACACAAGTTTTCATGAAACAATATGAAAACATTTTTGTTGTTGTTGTTGTTGTTGAGGGAACAATTTGATTGTGTTGATGTAACAATTCAAACAATCGTGTCTATGACTTTAAATCTTAGTGGCCAAAGTTTGACTATTAATTGTTTTGTAAAACTTTCTCTATGGTTGTGTAAATTTATATGTAAATAAAAGATATTGTCAAAATTATTTTTAACAATAGGGAGTATTAATTATATAAATTATTCTTGTTTCAGTTTATTGAGGACCTGACCCTTTATAGGAAAATATGATCGAAAATTAGAATAGAAGGTCAGTAGCTAGTCGAGTATGGTTGCCCGTTAGGTGAGTGAGGCAGGGGGCTAGCTAGCCTCATATTCTCTTCTCCTTATTAGTAGTAGGATTTAGTAATTGCGTATTTTTTTTTAATGTGTTTTTACTATCCGTTGCTTCATTTTACTTTGTGCCTTGTTATTTTGTTGTCATTTTTTTCTTTGCAATCTTTCTCTTTTGCGTTGAGAATCTATCGAAAATAACTTTTTTATCTCACAAAGATAGGAGTAAGAGTTACATATCTCCTCTCTACAAATCTCACTTATAAAATTACATTGAATATACTAGTGTTATTTGTTTGTTGTTTACATAAACTATTGTAATAAATTTTAAAATCACATAAATTAGTGATTTTGCCACCATAATTAAAGTTGAAAAAGATATTTAATTTGACCATAGTGACTATATTCAACATATATGGAAAGTATATACGATACATAAATACTTAAAATATAAAATTAAATAGGACAAGAATGTTACGCGATAGAAATAATATACTAATTAGAGTAAAATGTACTTTTTATAAACGATTTTTTTGGGTTTTTCAAATGTCTGATGCTCACATTAAAGCCCGATAATCTGGATTAGCGCCGCATAAGGATGTGACACATGTGTCCATTTTTCTGTCCATTATACCATTAGCACTCACCTGTTCTATATTTTCACATTTGAAGAAACTGATATTTTGATGATGAGATTGTTTAAAATTAGCAGACTTGCAATATTGGCAATTTTCATTTAATGCATGGTATAATAATGTACCATATTTATTTTGTAAGACAAGTAAATGCTCCAAATATTATGACCATGCAAAACCAGCTATGTCATTTAATAAATCAATACACATTTAATTTTACAAAGATAGAGTGAATGATAACAGTTACTAGTTATTATTTTATTTTAAATTTTATATTTATAAGTTCTTGATATAAAAATTACTTACACATGTCCACATATTGAGAAAAATACAGTGTTTTTTTTGTTATTTAGGTTATAACTTATAATTATAGTTCAATTTATTTTTCTCTCAACTTAATTATTCGATATTCTAAATTTACTGATTCGACTAATTTATATATTATGCTCGATAAATCTAAACTGAGGGGAAAAGGTAGGGACATAACATTAAACAACTCTGTTTGTTTGGTGTGAAAAAATAAAATGAACAATTTGCAAAATTCATAGTAACAATTTACATTAAATGTAAAAACGTCAAGGAGCATGGTATATAAATAGTATAATAATTCAATTCCATAAATATACTTTGCTCTAAACATTATGACCATGCAAAACCAGCTATGTCATTTAATAAACTAATACATACTCCCTCCGTCCTATATTAGTTGATTATTATTTTTTTTTACACATATTTTGAAAAATAATAAATAAGAAAGTGGTTTTACTATTTCATCTCTTAAAAAACTTTTTTGGAACTTTACAAACAAGTGTTCACACTTTAAAAAAGAATTAATTGCAAGGGTAATATGAAAAAAACTTAATTAATTTTCTCTTAATTTAGTAGGGTGACCAACTAATATGAGACAGAGGAAGTACTCTAAAATGAAATCCGTGTAAGTTGTAACGCTCACATAAGGATGAAGCTCTTTCTAACGTAA
Organism: Jaltomata sinuosa; assembly: GCA_003996215.1. Classification (NCBI taxonomy): domain Eukaryota; kingdom Viridiplantae; phylum Streptophyta; class Magnoliopsida; order Solanales; family Solanaceae; genus Jaltomata; species Jaltomata sinuosa. The sequence goes on along the minus strand of QJPP01007196.1, from coordinate 125,687 downwards.
TTTTTCTTATATCAAGAACTCAAACTCAAAATCTCTCATTAAAGTGAGAGAATTATATTTATTTCACCACAATTCTTCCTGATATATATAAAAAATTAATTGACTTAACACTTAGGACTGCCTTCTATTTTCTTTGGAGAAATAAAATGAAAGAATTAAAAATGACCTAACAATTTTCATTTAATGTAATATAACGTAAAGAAGCATGGTATAATAATTCAACCCCATTTACTTTTTATGACAAACAAATGCTCCAAACATTATGACCATGAAAAACCAGCTATGTCATTTATAATAAATTAATTCATACTCTTTTTATTTAACTTTTATTACAAGGTAGAGTAAATGATAATTTATGTGGTCCAATTTTTATTCAGTATCTTTTCATTCATTCTAGTTGTAAAAATAAAAATAAATAAAATAAAAGGCATCAATGGTGAAACTGTCGTGGCATTAATTGAATTAAATTGGAAACTTTTCTTCAAAGTTACTAATTTGTAGACTCAATTGATTGGTAGTTATGAATAATTAATTTGGTAAAGAGTATTAAGGACGTAATATATATTACTCCCTTCGTCTCATTTTATGTGGCACTGTTTAATTTAGCACGATATTTTAAAAAAAAATGACATTTGAAACTTGTGATCTAAAACAATCTTTAGATATTTATATGGCTGTAAATTATTTAATTAAGGGTAAAAGAAATATTTTAAAGTTAAATTATTTTCTAATTATAATAAGGTGACACTTTTTTTTAAACAGACTAAAAAGAAAAAGGTGTCACATAAAATGAGATAGAGGAGTAATAGTATGTCAATTTAGGTTTTATTAGAAAACACGAAAAAGGAAAAGTAAGAAAATGAAGTTAATTGATAGGGATAATTTTACAAACCTTCCATAAGATTTTGCCTTGATTTTGCAAAGGCACCTTTATAGTTTCATGTTTTTTTTTTTACTAGACTTGGTGTGTGTTTGGTATGAAAATCTTGGAATCCCCAACAAAGAAATCTTGAAAAATCTCTTTTTAAATGCCCCAAAAATGTATTTTCAAGCTACCTAAATCGAGTTATGAGGTTTATGTTTGAAAATGACAATTTAAATCTGTCCAGGTAATTTTCTTTATCGCTATCGTGGTGGATTCTCCGCAATTGCGAGACTGACCCGGCCCGACCCATTACGATCGCGACCCCCCCACTTCAAGAATGCGAAGAACAACGGCCACCCGAACCCGACCTAGACCACTTATCCTTCGGGATCACGATGCCCACCTCACGATCGCGATGACCGACCAGAATCCTTCTTCGCAAAGATGACGAGCAACTCGTGAATGTGAAGAAGAAATTGATGGCACTAGAACAATTGAAACTATCAAGACACCCCAAGTCAAAAAAAATTGAACGAACCCTCGTTCGAAATCCCGTAAAGACAAATAAATATGCTACTAGACCAAAAACAACATTCTGGATATGTTGTAGCCATCAAAACAGGGATCTCAGTTCATCTTGATCAAGTGTTGACCAAGGTCAACTCTTAATTTTTAAAATTTCAAAATTCTAGCTAATGACCCGAAACTCTTCCAAAAGTCTCGGGACCCGAACCAAAAGTTCAACTAGCTCAAAAGCATCCTTCAGAACTAAAGAAACTGTCGAAATTTCATTCCGAGCTCATTTTCCTCAAATGTTGATTTTTGGTCAAATATTTCAAATTTCCAAATGGAAAAATTCTTTCAAAACTCATTCAACCAACTCGGGGAACCGCGTCACCCATTCACTCAGACCACAAATACCACAATGAAGCTACAAATAAGGGTAAAACAGAAAAAATACGCAAAAATCTCAAAATGACTATGAGGGTCGTTATATCATTCAATTTCGTAGAAAAGTTTGAATGTATAGGATAGCATCAAATCGAGCACAATTTAGATATAAACGGTAAACCTTATCCATCAAATAAAAATTATTTAATCATGATAAGTTATATTGGTTCAGTATAATATCACGTGGTGGTAAGTTTTCACCGACATAAAATAGAATTGTTATATCATCTAGTATAGTTGATGCATTTTCAAAATGGTGTTTGGTTGTTGAATTGAGATATGCATACTTTTATTTTTCATTTACCAAAAAAAAGGAAAAAGATTTTTTTTTTCTCAACAAACACCATTAAGGAGAAGTGTATGTAGTCTGTACAAAAATGAAAATAATGGTTGGTTGAAATTTAAACGACTCATGATTATTGAGTTCTTTTAGGTATATTCACATGTATATCTTATAATTTTTATTTTGATGGATTGTATATCTTATATAGTTGAACTTTAATTAGATTTCAAAGATTAAAAAGGGTAGCTCGGTGCACTAAAGCTTTCGCTATGCACAAAATTCAGGGTCCAACCATAAGGATCTATTGTACGCAGTCTTACCTTGCATTTCTGCAAGAGATTGTTTTCAAGACTAAAATAAATAAAAATATTACTTGGAGTATTCATGCCCTCATTGTCTTCTTGAGTTTCTACAAGTTTAGTTGGGCTTATATTGGTGAGCCCATTAACAACTACCTTTATAATTTCATGGCCCATTGTACATTTCAAGCTTTCAAGGCAATGTGTGGCACAATTCAAAGGGGTCATATTTGCACCTATTTTGTGCTGGTTTTCAATTTATATCCCTCGTAATAAATATTTTTTTTATGGAACATAAGTTTATATTTTTATATCATAATATTCACAAGTTATGCTCAGGCATGACTTTAGTTTTTAAAAAACTTACGCCCACTAGGCATAAGTTCGATTGCTAAAAGACAAAAATTAAAGATCAACCCATTTAAAGGGGGAGACGTGTAATTTTATGCAACTCAAGGGCCTAATATACAACCACCGAGCCAACTCACAATAGAATTGGACCTAATATTCCATAAATATATATTTATGGATTAATTATGGTATATTGCATATTTCTATTATATAAATGGTATAACTGTGGTATATTGCATATTAATTACTATATATTTATGAAATAATTATGTTATATTACATTTTTTTGGTACAAATGCACAATTGAGAAGTAGTGACAAGGGGTTATGAGGTGCACCTCAGAACTTCATGGTAAAGTATAAGTTATTTTCTTTATTAACTTTAACAAAATGGTGATTATTTCAAATCTAACATTGACATAGCCAGGATAACAACTTTGCTAACGATATACAAGAACTATGTAGAGATCTACGAATGAATTTTAACTACTACAATTAATATGTCATATTCTTTCCCTCTTATTCAGAAATCTTGCATTCAAGCTTTAAAAATAAAAATATATATATTTGAAATAAGTCCCCCCCCCCCCCCCTTTTAATGGAAATTGTTCAAAGTGAATCAAAATTAATCATGCTACTAAAATTTAAATATCAAATGATTATACAAAAAAGGGAAAAAATTCCACCATGTGTTAGCCCAAATAAAGCTACTACAATTTTGGCCCAACTACCAATTATGTACTTGATTTATCTCATATATTTTTTAATAAAATAGCCAAGTGCAAAAACAATCATTTTTTGTCTCACTATTCATTTACCATATAGTAATACTACCACACCAATACTATCATTAACATTGTCATCATTTTCATCACTTGAACATCATCGAAAAATTCCCTAGAATCATTAAACTTGAATCAAGATATTAAAACTCGTCATTGATAAGCTTAAAGCTTTCTGATTTAAAAATCAAAATACGAAAAGTGTTATAATTTGAAGTGGGGTTCAATATTTTTGTTGAAAACTCGTGTGTAAGTTGTACTAAATTTTGAGGTGCTTTGAAGAGTTATTAGTCAATTTTTTGAGCTGAAGTATGATGTATACCATATATATGACCATGTATATTAATGTATCCTTTTTATATATATGTGTGTATATAACTCTTGTGTATCGTTATATCTTGTATATGTGATATCCATAAAATCTACAATTCACATCATCTCTAGTCTTCTTCAGAATTTGTATGTAATTTCATCTAGGTACTTTTGTGAATTTCAATCACATACATACAAAAGACAATTATTGAATAGGATTATAAAGTTAACCACTTGCAAGTAGAATTTGTAGGTTAGTCAATGATAATTTTTTTTTATTTTTTTGTATAGTATAAAACTTTAAAACAAATTGTGAATTTGGTGGATATAACTAAACGTATGTATTTGTATGATATAGTTAAGCTATTTAATTAATAAGTTAAATACCATAAACTAGATAAAAATTTATCATGAAAAGAAAGATTTTTACAATTTTCGCTTTTAGAGCTGCTTAAAGTATAACTAATGTTTACGAAATAATTGAAAAATAACTTCAACTTAAAAACATATTATCACTTTCTCTTTTTCTTTTGTGCTACCTATTTTTCCTCCCTTGAAATGCATATTTAGGCCCCTTTTTTTTTTTGAAATTCAAAGAAACAATTGATATTTTACAACAATATCTTGAAATTCTATCTTTCTCAATTGAACTTTATGACAATAATGTAGTCTTTGTCCTTTCTTGAAATACAAATGGTCCCTTTGAATGCACATATTACAAATTTATAACAAATGAAAAAGGACATATTTATAAGAATGGTTCAATATAAATTTGTTCACTTTTTGTATACGATTTAGAATTCACATTTGAAGATTGCCAAAAAAAAAAAAAAGAGTGTAAAATGTTATGTTTCATATTTCAAATATTGTATTCTTAAACTTTTTAAACAATAATAAAACTGAATTTATGCTTGATTCACTCAAGTTTTTTAAAATTGTAATTGCGAACATACTAATTTTGTTCTTATAATTTTAATTTTATAATATCCTTCAACTTTAATTGCAAAACTAGAATGTCAATTCTAATTAGTTTTATTACTTTTTACATCTTTCTTAGTTTTTTAAATTATGACAATTTTCAACTATTTTGCAAACAATTTATTATGAGTACAATACAACCCTAATAGTTATCTTTATGAGAAAATTATCCTATATAATACTTTATGACTCTTTATTACATCAAATACAACACCTTTATCCTAATTACTAAAGTACCTTTTTAATTACAAGTCATAACAGAATCTAAAAGTTAGTTATTATTTTTTTATTGTATTTAATTCTGTTTTTTTAATGCTACTTAATTAATGCTAAATAACTCATTGTAATTAAGGAAGATAATTACAAAATAAAATCTTTCTTCTCTCTCTTAGTGTTGTTTCTTTATTTATCCAAATTTTATTTTTTAATTGAATTAGTAGGCTTAAATTTAGGGATTTACAATTATCATTATTCAACTAAATTGATCTTTTTTCTCTGCAATTCATAAATATTTTTCTTCTATCTTCTAAAATTCATTATAGATTATAATAAATTAGTTATTATTTTTTTATTGTATTTAATTGTGATTTTTTTAATGCTACTTAATTAAGGAATAAATCTAAAATGAGATTCACTAAATAACTCATTGTAATTAAAGAAGATAATTACAAAATAAAATCTTTCTTCTCTCTCTAAGTCTTATTTCTTTATTTATCCGAATTTTATTTTTTAATTGAATTAATAGGCTTAAATTTAGGGATTGACAATTATCATTATTCAACTAAATTAATCTTTTTTCTCTGCAATTCATAAATATTTTTCTTCTCTCTTCTAAAATTCATTATAGATTATAAGAAATCACATCAAAATGAATAATTTCAAGTATATAATGTGATTTTTGTGTGATATTATCTAAGACACTCTATGCTAATATTCATTAATTAATTTAATGACTATAATATTCATACATTGAACAAAGATTTTTCCTCCATTTTCTTTCACAAAATATCTTCACTCCATTTTCAAAATTGCATATCACTTGATTCCCATTTCTATTTCAACATACATAACTTGAAATCATTTATCATACAACATGAAACTAATATTTATACACAGTCTGTTACTATTTTATAATACTATCTAACTGTATCTGAAAATTGTATATCACTTGATTTTCATGAATCTTTCAACTAACATAACTAGAAATCAATTTTCATACAGTGTGACACCAAAATATATACACAGTCTGTTATTACTTTATAATACTATCTTACTGTATTTGTAAATGATATATCACTAGATTCCCGTAAATGTTTCAACAACCATAACAAGAAATCAGTTTTAATATATAGCATTAAATCAATAAATAAATTACATTTACATTTGATAGAATTATACATAGTTCATACACAAACACATAAACTTTTTGTTTAGCAAGTATTAATTTTACAATTCTAAGTTATGAGTAAAAATTAATGATTTATTATTTTCTTTAAAGAGAAAATTATCCTAGATATAATAGGCATAAAACAAGGAAAAAATCTGATATATGAGAGATTGTTGGCTTGATTGATCTCCTAAAGCCTCTTTTAAGGAAATTTGTTGAGCCTGCCTTTTTTTATCTTTATTTTCTATTTTTGTTTTTTTAAATTTTTTTCTTTTTTTCTTTTATATTTATTAAGTTGGTATATGTTGCAAGAAAACATATGGTAGATATTGACAACTAAAATCTTGTGGTATAAGTTGTAATATTCTGTCTAATATAGAATATATAAGTTTTTTTCCCTTATGAAAAAATTGACAAAATTATTTCATATAACCGGTTTCAGCCCATTTTTCAATACATACCATTCCATTTATAATTTTTTATTTGATATATTATATATAATCATAATAATAATAATAATAATAAATTATTAGTTATTAAAAAATTATAAAAGAATAAATAAAGTAATTAAAATTTAGTAAGAATTTGATGAATTTAAGGATCACTTGCATTTTAGCCCAATAAACTTTTGAGTGAGTCAATTAGCCGTCCATTTATTTATTTATTTCATCCTTAATAAAGACGACTTCGTACTCAAGGGGAGTCGATTTATTTCATCCCCAATAAAGGCGATTTCATATCCAAGGGGACTCGAATCCAAGACCTCTGATTAAGGATGAAAGAGTCTTTACCACTCCACCACAACTCTCGTTGGTCCATCCATTTATTAACTTGACCCACTTTTTTATTTATACAATTCATTTCAATTCGTCCAAATTTACTTCAACAAGTCCATTTTATATATACCTCTAGTAACTACTACTATCACTAGTAACCAAAAAAAGAAAATAGTTTTATTAAACATTAAAAAATTATAAAAAAAATAAATAAATTAAAACTTAATAAGAATTAAACTAATTAAATAATGACCCAATTTTTCATTTCATCACAATTAACTGTTGAACGAACCAATAACCCATATATTTATTAACCTTCCGTTCACTTTTACTTGTCACTATTTCATTTTTCGAGGTTAATTTGATTAAATTTTAGAGTTAAATTAAAGTAAATTAATTTAATATTTAAAAGGTCGAAAAATTATATGAAAAATGCTATAAATTGCAATCCTTTTCATGTTAATATGATGAAAAAAAGTTTGACCTCGAAAAGTGAAACAATGACAAATAACAGTGAACAGAGGGAGTAATTCGTCGAATATAAACATACTTAAGGCCTTAATTAGCCAACTCAGTCTAAATATGTATTAATTACAAGTCGTATTTAAATAGCAATACTTTAAAAATCCCGTTGCCTTCGTATATTCACGTATTTGTATCAATTCTATTCAATTCTTATACAGTTGATACATCGATGCTAACATGGACAGACCCAATCTCGCCATGTATCACTGTATTATATAAATACAATTGATACATAAAAATTATATATTATAATTTTGAAAACTGTAGCTATGAAGATCTATTTTTCACCTATATGTATGTTATTTCTGAACATTTTATTAACTCAAAGTCATTTCAGCCCAACCCGCACAATTGATATCTATTATGATTAGTACTAAAAAAGGAAAAGAAGCCCATTACATTAATGGAGTTACCTAAATAAAGAAGAAGAAAGGCAAAAGTAGCCATCTTCACGTCTCCTTTTTAATTAATTAAACAATTAAGAAAAAAAGCTTCTCAATTTTAACAACGCTTTGGACTTGTAGAAGAAGAAGAAGAAGAAGAAGAGAAAGAACCAAGAATAAAAAAAAAACAATCTACAATTCCTCCACGCAACCCCACCCTATCACGGCGGCGACCGGTGACCGGAGACCGGCGGTGGTCCTTCTTCTTCTTCAGCCCTTTTTGGGGTTACTTTGGAATAAGGGTATATCGATTGCCGGGCAGATTTCATCGCCCATGTACGGCTGATTGAAATTTATAGTTTTTGTTTTTATTTCATCGTGGGAGAAAAACCTAGAAATTTTTGGGGTTTTTGAGGTTTTTTAGTCTCTCTGCTACAACCCAACCCTCAGTGTGAGCACATATAGCTTTGGTGGGCAGGTTTATGTGGTATCTGGGGGTATTTGGATATTGGAGGAGGTAGAGCAAGCTGGTCCGGACACTATCGGAAAAGTAAAAAACATTCATTTTTTCCAACTGGGGTTTTTGAATTGTTGAGAAATCGGTTTATCAGAAAGAAAATTCAGTTTCCCCATTTGGGTTTTCTTGGAATTGGTTAGAATCGCTTCATCAAGTTTGTTTGCTTACTGGTATATTGAGAATTTCAGCTGGGTATTGGTGGGTACAGTGAATTTAGTTCAGGTAAATTGCATGCTCTCTTGTATTATCTATCTCGTATTGTGAATTGTTCTTGTTAGGATTCATGACAATGCATGGAAAAGTAAAAAAGATTCATTTTTTCCAACTGGGTTTTTGTATTGTTGAGAATCCCTTTATCAGAAGAAAGAAAATTCAGTTTGCCCAACTGGGTTTTCTTGGAATTGGTTAGAATTGCTTCATCAAATTTGTTTGCTTTCTGGTATATTGATAATTTCAGCTGGGTATTGGTGTAAACAGTGAATCTAGTTTCAGGTAAATTGCATGTTCTATTGTATTATCTATCTTGTATTGTGAATTGTTTCTTGTTAGGATTCATGACAATGCATGCTTAGTGTGATATAGTATTCAATTCTATGGGTAAATTGTCTACTGTGAATATGAATATGTAGAACAACAACAGCAAAAACATACCCAGTGTATTCCCACAAGTGGGGTATGGGGAGGGTAGAATGTACGCAGACCTTACCCCTACCTCCTAGAGATAGAGAGGCTGTTTTCGAATGACCATCGGCTCAAGTAACACATAAAAAGGCAGTTTGAAAATGACTGTACAGAGGTAGAACAAGGCATAGCAATTAAGACATAATAAACAATAGAGAAAGCGTAACAAATTATGCATAGTAGAATAATGTGATAAACGAAGCACAAGAAATAACAGGTAATAGCAGTAATCGGAGGACAAGAAACTACAAAAATAATGCTAATACTATCTACCCACCAAGCCTACCACGCAGGGAAGCGAGACAACCCTCAACTACCTTCTACCCTAATTCATGAATATGAATATGTGGCTCTTGAAATTGGGTCAGTGGGTATTTTGTAGAGTGTCATGATGGATACAAAAGATAACCCTGGCTGGTATTTGGAAAGTTATAGCTTTTGGAATATTGTTAACCAGTAAGATATCAATCAATGATGGCGTTAATTCCAAATTAGTTGGAATTGGTTATATGAATCATCAATTTTCTTTACAGACCAATTGACTACTTTAACTTATTAGCTGCATTATCTTTTTTGGAAAATCTTGCTCAACCATGTGAGTAGATGATCATGTTAATCACACAATAAAAGTAACCAAAGAGAAAGCAGGACGATTGATGTTCCATGTCACACTCCATTTACAACCGGCATCTACGCTTGCATTTCAGTGTATAAATGTTGATAAATTTGTACTTCTCCCTCACAGATTTCCTTCTTCCCCTAAAGTTTGCGACGATCAATCTTTCCTGGTAGAGTTTTATCTCCATGAACATTTAGGAGAGAAGTTTTTGTATTGCCTTTCCCTTCCTTAACCTCGTCATCCGCGTTTTTTCTACATCTCACCTTCCGTGCTACGATGATCTCCCAATTTGTCCTTACAACTACTCTCCTTGTAGCTTATCCTCCTCCAACAATGTCCTCGCTAGCTCGTTTTTCACCTGAGTCAGATAAGCGTATTTTTTATTTTTTTTGATAGGTGATTCCAATTCAATCCACGAGATACCTGCCACCTCCCACCAGCAACAGGTGCTTGGTAACTCTGTCCACCAAGGCTAGAACAAATGAGAAGAATCACCTAGTGTTTTTGTCTCGGCTAGGATTTGAACCTGAGACCTCAGGCCTCATGGTTCTTTAACCCACTTCATTGACCACTAGGCCACACCCTTGGGTGCATCTTTGTGATAGTTGTTTCTACTCTTTTGAAACTTCCTAATTCAACTCCTCAAATCCTCCTTCAGTATCTTCAATTTGTTTGGCCGTTTTTGTAATTGGTCTTTTATAATTGGTTGATTGTCCCACTATGCTTTCTTCACCCTTAACTTACTAATACCAGGAGCGAAGAAGATATTTGTTTCAGCATATATTCGCTATTTTGTGAATGCGGGAAGCCGGGAAGCACATATTTCATTTGGTTGTCCATATAAACTATGCCCCTGATACTAGGAAGTTAATTTGCCAATTTCATTAATGAATTTGAAAATTCTTGTCCTGCTTACTTCCAGTTACTCCTGTAACAATTCGTTGTTGGATCTACGTTCTCTGTATAATTCGTTGTTGGATCTACATTCTCTGTATTTCCGAAAATAAACTCTTGAAGTATTAGTGTCCATCTTTTGCCAAAAAAAGGGTATTTGCTACTACATCTGATTTAATGAACTTAGAAGAGCATTTGCCTTCAAGAAGGACACAGCCCGGCTATCCAGACGACCAAAAATCTCCTGCTGCACCTCTTAATTCAAGACTTGTCTACTCCAGGAACGGCTATCCCATATGCTCTGAATTACCACATCTGTTATGTACTCCAATTTGTCTCTGGAATAGAGAATAGGAACACTGTACGAACTAAGAAGCCAGCTCTTAATGGCACTCTTCATCATCCTCCCTTTTTTTGATGAGGCCCCCTTATCGCCATCTGTTTGGGTAATTTAGATTCCATACCCTCCATGAATTTTTTTTGTTTCATGGACAAAATACTTAGAAGTTCCCCTACCTTGCCTTACTCCCTCCTCCCCCCTGCTCCCGATGATTGTGTGAGCATTCATGTTTCTTCTACTCCCACCTCCTCGTTCTCCTAGTATTTGGGTCTGTCTGCAGTTTTAGCTCTCTCCTTGGTTCACTCCTCAAAAGATTCAGTGCCTCCTCCTCAAACCCCAAACATGCCAATTAACATGTCAACCCCCATTGATGTTTTCCCTTGAAAGTACTAGGAGGAAAGGGATTTTTAAGACTTACTCCTCTCCTATGATTGAGAGGAGACATGCAACTCTATATGTAAAAAGCTGAGATCCATGAATCAGCTCCGATCTGCTGAAAACTTTTTAAAATGTGTCAAAATTACTAAAATGTGCTCAAGTACTTGTGCATGTAAAAGTTCCAGCAGCTTAGTCTGACAAGAAAATGTATTTCCTTAACTAAGTTCTTGCGAAATATTGAATCTGCCGTTCTTATGAGTTATGACCTTTGTTTTCATGCTCTCTTTGGCTCATGCTTTGAGTTTCTTTGGTAACTGAGTCTTGCAGAACTAGGACCAATAGACATAGTACTCAAGGCTTAAGTAGACATTTTGCTTCCCTTTGGTTTTTTAATATTTGGTATTCAATAGCAAAAAATGGCTGGAGCTCTGTGGGACTCTCACATATTATAATGTTGGTATTTCCAATCTGTGGTAGTAACTGATATGAAGAAAGAAAAACTTTACATAAAACAATTATTGATGGTTTATATGCATCCGAGATCAATTTTACCACTTACAAACAACAACAACATACCCAGTATAATCCCACAAGGTGGGAGTAGTATACTTATTCATACTTCGAAGACCACCTGAAGAATGACTTGGTGTTTTCTCTTTTTTTTTTTTTTTTCTTTCTTTTCAGTGCTATATTTTAATTGCTTGGTCCATGGGAATGATCAGGGTGTGTTTGCATCGTCGTCAGCGTACATGAATGATGTTCAGTGGACAAAAAGGCGCTAATGGCCTTAACATATTCAAATGGAAAAGGCGCGGCGAATCATCATTGAGAACAGGATTGCTTGATGATGTGCATCCTGAAATAGAACTATCGGACTATCGCATAGCACCAAGTCCAGGTAGTGAAAGCCCATCTGGGTTTCTTAATGGTGAGAGTGTGAATGTTGAACCAATTGCTGATCTGGACTTGTTCTTCGAGAGGCTCTACAACTATTATTGCGAGAAAGGATTATGGTGCATTATTATAAAGTGGATATTTGAGCTTCTGAGCCTAGCTTTTACCATATGCTTTTCTGGGTTTTTTCTGTTGTACGTTGATTGGAATGGGCTCCGCAACGCCAAATGTGGAATGGATGCTGTGGAATCTGGAATTAAGCCTTGTGATCTGGCCAATGAAGCTCTCCATCTGCACCCGTTGAAACCTCTTACGCTCTTTAAAGCCATTGTGTTGGGTTACCTGGGGATATTTTCTATCTACTGGATATTTTGCTTCTTAAGGTTTTTCTTACAGCTAAAAGAAACCCTGGCAATCCGTCAGTTCTACTACAGAAGGTGCGCCAAATATCTTTAAAGATTTTCTGAAAGTCAACTTTTCTGGAATATCGGTCATTTCTTTTTCTTGCTTAGTTATGATTACTGGGAACTCAAGATGTTGATTGAGTGTTGTCTTTTCTGTGTTGCATGTAGTTAGCTCATTGCCAATACTTCTTTCGTTATTCCTGTAGCTAATATTTCTGTGCAGTCTTCATGTGACAGACAATGAGATACAAACCATTCCATGGGCATCCATTCTTGAAAGGGTTGTTCAGTTACAAGAACTGCAACAACTTTGTGTAGTCAAGAATCTTTCTATTCATGATGTGGTTATGCGATTAATGCGGAAGGAAAATTATTTGATAGGAATGCTTAACAAAGGGCTCCTTGCTTTTCCTATTTCTCACTGGGTACCTGGCACTGGTCCAACTATCAGTTGTGGCCCCAATGATGTGCGCAGTCGTCTAATACTGACAAAAACCCTTGAATGGACCTTAAATTGGTGCATACTGCAGAGCATGTTTGACAGGTATATGACAGTATACCCTATTTTGAAGTCAAATGTCCACGCAGTACTTAGTAATTTAAGTAATTGAAATTTCTATTCGTATACATCTTTGCTAATTTGTTCTCCACTTCTACTACCTGATCTGGTGTTGTATTTCTGCAGAAACTTTTGTATACGGAGGGACTTCATTTCTGATCCTAAAACATTAAAGAAAAGGCTTATGATTGTTGGAGTTTTAATGCTTCTCTTATCTCCATTTCTCGTCATATTCATGCTGGTGTATCTCTTCTTGAGGCATGCTGAACAGTTCTACAACCATCCAAGTACGGCATCGTCTCGAAGATGGTCAAATCTTTCCAAGTGGATGTTTAGGGAATTCAATGAGGTATCATTTCTCTGGTATGAACTTGATAGGTTGAAAAACATGGAAGTTGTTATTTTGGATCTCTTTTTGGTTCCTAATTGTTTTGAGAATGGGGAGGGCAAAGGTGTTTAGTGTACTGCGTTTTTCTCTCCTGCTTTCAGGTTACCCATGTGGGTATGATGGTAATGTCACTATGACTCGTCAAACTTGTAGCCTTTCAGCTGTCCATTGCTTCTCTATTTTCCGTAGTCCCTCGATTGCACGATACACATTTTATAACATATTTATGCAACAGATATGTGTTCAGCTAAATGAAATGGGTTGAGCTGAATGACTACTACAAATTCAAACAGCCAACCCTACTAGTTTGGATTTGAGGCGCAATTGATTGGTTTTGTGTGTATAACTGTATATATCGTGAGCTAACATTCTAGTGAGAATGTGAGATTATGGTTTTTATAATCTCTTTTTCTTCCCTGAATTGGTAGGTACTTCCTATCTTCTTTCTCAAGTGTTATGGTTTTTGCTTTTATACTTATGTGCATCTTCTTTGTCTTCAGGTTGACCATTTGTTTAAGCATCGCATCAACAGCAGTGTCATACATGCTTCTGATTATCTAAAGCAATTTCCATCGCCTATTATATCTATCGTCGCGAAGTTCATTTCTTTTGTTTCCGGTGGATTTGCTGCTGTTCTTATTATCATTGCATTTCTAGAAGAATCTCTGCTGGAAGGCCATGTAAAATACTTAAACTTCCACAACCAGCAAATGCTTATTTGCAAAGCTGCTCATTTTTGCTTTTAGAGCAATCTGATACTGCATCTTATCTTTTGCTTCAAATCTTGCAGATATTTGGTCGCAACTTATTCTGGTATGCTGCTGTATTTGGAACTATAACAGCTATAAGCCGGGCTGCAATAACAGATGAGCTTCTTGTCCTTGACCCACAGGGAGCAATGTCACTTGTTGTCCAACATACACACTTTATGCCAAAGAGATGGCGAAGGAAAGAAAATACTGAGGCCGTACGAACTGAGTTTGAAACTTTATTTCAGGTGCTTTTTTCCCTACGGTTTCTTATAAGCAGATAAATGTGAAAACGGGCACTTCATTGAAGTAACTCATGTCTCGGTTTAAGGATTTCAGAGCGTATTATTAAATTTTTCAAGGAAGTGGTTGATATATAGAATTAAACTAATCAATTTCTTCCACAATAAGTGATTGATTCGTTAAACAATCAATTTTAGAGCTAAACTCAATATTTTGCTTCAATAGAGTTTAATCATACCTAGTAAATCCAGACTAGGCAGACATTGTCATGATTTTTCCTACATGCCACTTTTTTGGCGGTTTAACCTTCTTAGTTCTTTTCATGTTTCCTTGCTTGAGGAGGGTGGGTTGGTTTTATATATTCGATTCGAAGTTTTGACTCTGCTGCATCATAGCCTTCCATATTTTAACTTCCTTTTTAAAATTATTGTAATTTATCACAAGATTTTTCTTAAAGTATCTCCAGTAGTAGGCTTTTTTTTATACCTTTATCTGTAATCTACTCTGGAGTTCAATTTTTGTATTTCTTAGAGAAGAATTTCCTTGATATATAACTAGATTATGCAAGAGTTTCACTGTCGATAGATAGATTGTGTCGTACTTCATTTTACCGTGAGATTGTTATTGACTTCTTCTTATGCAAGAGAGAAAACTTCAAGTATTTTGGGTCCATAATTCAAGGAGATCGGGCGACTGACGATGATGTCGCACACCGTATTGGAGCGGTGTGGGTGAAATGGAGGCTCGCCTCTAGGGTACTGTGTGATAAGAATGTGTCATCAAGACTTAAAAGGTAAGTTCTACGGAGTGGTGGTTAGACCAACACTATTGCATGGGGCATAGTGTTGGCGAATCATGAATGCCACATTCAGAAAATGAAGGTAGCGGAGATGAGGATGCATAGATGGATGTGTGGCATATTAGGAGTGATATGATTAAGAACAAAGTTATACGGGACAAGGTGGGAGTGACCTCCGTGGCGGACAAAATGAGGGAAGCGAGACTAAGATGGTTCGGACATGTGAAGAGGAGGAGCGAGGATGCGTTAGTGAGGAGGTGTGAGAGGTTGGTTGTAGTAGGAGAGGTAGAGGTAGGCCGAAGAAAAACTGGGGAGAGGTGATTAGATTGGACATGACACAACTTCATCTTCAGCTGATTGAGGACATGACCTGAGATAGGAAAGTATGGAGGTCGAGAATTGAGTAGAAGGTTAGTAGGTAGTTGTCGTACTTCTAGTAGTATGATTTAGGCATCACGTAGTTTATTTTTCTCCAAAATGTATTAATATATATTGCAACACTTGTTTTGTACATTGCTATCTTGTTGTCTCCTTTTCTTTCTTACTTACCTGCATTGGTTACATTTCTTTTGAGCCGAGTGTCTATCGGAAACAACCTCTCTAGCCCGCAAAGGTAGAGGTAAGGTCTGCGTACATCTTACCCTCCCCAGACACCACTTGTTGTTGTTGTTGTTTTATGCAAGAGTTTCATTGTCGATGGATAGATTTTGTAGTACTTCATTTTACCATGAGATTGTTGTTGACTTCTTATTAACTCATCGCGCAGTATACTGGAATGATGTTACTTGAGGAGATGGCCTCAATTTTTCTTACACCATGTCTACTGCTATTTGTTGTCCCAAAGGTGATCTTCGTTTTTTAAGGATAATTTCCTCATCTTACCTAGCTTAAGAATCCTTGAGATGATGGTCCCTGACATTTGGATTTTTTTGTAACAGAGGGTAGATGATATTTTGCATTTCATTGCGGACTTCACTGTTCATGTTGAGGGTGTCGGTCATGTGTGCAGGTTAGTAATTATACCAGCTTACTTGCTTATACCTTCACATTTTAGTGGTTCCCATTGACGGAGCTCACACATTTCAATCTTTAAGCACTGATATAATGTCTCTCTGGGCAGCTTCAGCGTGTTTGATTTTCAGAATCATGGCAATAGAAAATATGGATCACCATTTAGTTCTCCGCACTTGCAGAGAAGTTCTCAAGGGAAAATGGAGAAATCATTTCTCAGGTTGGTCTTACGACTACTTGTTAGCGTGTTTTGGATTATTGTTGGATTTAAGAGCTTTTGAATAACAGTACATGTCAAATGATTTCAGCTTTCAAACTAGCTATCCTTCCTGGGAACCTGATGATCATGGAAAACAGTTCATATCAACACTTAAAACGTTTAGAGAGCAAAAGCTGCAGTTGCATGAAATAGGACCTGCATATCGACCTTCAGAGTTGCAGCACTGGAATCCCGACTTTAGAGGTTTAAGTGATAGAAACAACTTGTTCTCCAGGGAAATGCCTCTCAACAACTTGGGAGCTGGATTTGGCTCAATGTGGTTAATAGAAGGTGGACAGAGGAATTATCCTTACATTCTTGATTGGTATTATACCTCGCATCCTCACAATACGAGTAATGATTCAAGAGGCGTTGAATCCAGGCCTCCTCTTCACAGTGATAACAACGAACACCTTAAAGATCCTTGGATGCCACCTCATTTTGTGCAAAACAAGGATACAGCTGACGACAACTGGGGACACCTATTTGAGGACCGAGCACAAAGTCATTTCGAAGCTACCACATCTGCTCCTGTTTTGAGGGAGAGCATACTACATCATGATGATTCAAGTAGCATGGCACAATCTATGAGGAGCCAGTGGTGGACTAGAAGTCGACCACAAGTCACAGATCCCCAGACAAGCTTCCTTGAACCTCCGAATTTCAACAGCAATCCTCATGATTATTATGATAATTGCTCTGACAGAAGTCTAGATGAGCACGGGCACGAGCACGAGCACGAGCATGTTGACTTGAAGAATTCTAATAGGTTGGCCAATACCTTCTTCATGGACGATTCTGTTGGAGACTTCAACCTTCCTTTCGATGATATTTACAGAAGGCCCTCAGAAAAACCCACAAGGAAGTTAGATCCTTCAGATCTTGTTTGATTTCATCCCTCTAGACACTAGGAAAAATGTTATGAATTCTGGGTCTCAAAGTTGTCTTCTTTCAAGAGAATTGTTCATATTTACATTCTTTATTGTGCATAGTTTGATTGTGAGGTTAGATATCTGGAAAAGGGCCTCAGGTTTTTCTAGAAATTGGTTGGATTTGAATGTCATCATTGGTCCTTATAAAAATGTAAGCATCACTAGAGCTGCTAACAATGGAAGACATTCTCTGTACATAATGCAATTTAGCTAGTGTTTCCTTTCCTTTCCTCATTCTATGGCATTTGGTTATTACTACTAGCTTCTTGATATGTGTGTTGCACGTGTATCTCATGATAACTATTAAAATGATATAAAGAATACTTCTATTATTAGATAGAATAAGTGTGCGATGAGAAGAGGCAGACTAATCTGGTTCAAATAAAATCAGTTTGATTTGGTTTTTCGGTTAAAATTGGTTTTTACCCAAATCATGAACACCCCTATTTGCAATATATATTTGAAATGCCTAAATATTTTTATGTTTTTTGGAAATTCCTGGAAAACCCATGATTGATATCCTTTGAGTGCGCGCGGGGTAGACTTGCTTCTATGCTAGGCAAGCTCGATGCGATGAGCGCAACTGAGAATGGAGTAGTGGGGAAGATCCTCTGGCATTCCTTTGGGATACCACCTCAACCGACTGATAAAGGACAAGGGACCAAACACAAGATAAGTAAATCGCACTAGGCAAGTCCAGTGCGACGAGCATGATTGAGAAGGGACTAGTGGGCGAGATTCTCTGGCATCCCCTTGAGCTATTACACTCGCTGCACCACCTCAACCGACTAATAAAGGACCAGGTGAAATTCGATTTCTAGTCTCCCTCGTGGAATACCCCTATTACACCAAATAATAGAACTTCTTTTTTAATAATGTCAAAAAGATATTTTTATTTGTGTTCAACGCAAACATGCTCCAACTTACAAATGACCGGTCAAGCCACCTAACTTGTGGACGGAGATGGGCAAGCCGTGTAAGAAAGTTAAGTCAAAAGTCCAAAACGGCGTCGGTTCCGACCCATGTGAAACTTATTTGCATTTTATAATTTATTATTACAATTTTTATTCAATGAATTAGAAAAATATATATTTGAAAATGTTATTCTATGCTAAAAAGAATTAGTTGTTAAAGATTCTTTAACTAGTAATAATGTCATTATCTTTTTATTTTAGTTTTGACAATTCCACATAAAGTTCAATAAAGGGAGTAGTTAATAACTTTTTCCATTCATTCCGTTTTTTTTTATTCCTCCTTAGAAGCTCTCGTCCTTTTTGCTTTCTTGATGATTCGAATCCATAATCTTAAAATTAAAAGTGGATATTGCTTACCATCCTAGTAACTCCTTCTTATCCATTCATCCCATTTTCTTTATCCCTAGCTTCCATCCTTTTTGCTCCCTTAAGAACCCGAACTCTCAATTTTAGAGTTAAAGATAGAGAGTACTTTCCATCCGAGCAATATCTTCTTCTCTATTTATTTTGAAATATTTGACTTGACATGTTTTTTAGGGGGCAAAACAAAAAACAAAAGAAAGAAAGTGATGTCATAATAATGATAATATGCATAAAGTACCATAAGTAGTTTAAGTGCCAAACTATATTTGTGCGCCAAACTATTTGTGTGTCTATCCATGCCAATTCTAAGCAAAAAAAACGACAATCACGTTGATAAAAAGGGATTTTTATATTGACAGATTTAGGATTTTAAGCTCATCACAATAAATTTAAGTTAATATATATTAATTATTTAATTTTACTATAAAATATTTATAATATGAATTAGATTTGAATATAAGTTAAATTAATATCAATAAAAGTTGCAATGAGGTAATAAGTAATCTTTTTATTCCAATGGTCATGAATTCGAGCGTTGAGTATCTTTGTTATAAAAGGTTTTTATCCTTAATATGAGATTTTTCAATGCAAAATTTCTAGTCGTATCAGATGAAAAATAAAAAATTAAGTTAAATTAACATTCTCTTAAACTTCATGAAATAAAATTTAAGTACTCCTTTATACTAATGATTTTGAATTCGAGTCTTGACTATGCGATTATTTTTGTTATAAAAGACTTTATATTCAATGTGAAATTTTTTTTGAATGCGATTTTTTAAGTCAGGTTAGGAAAATAAAAAAAATTAAATTAAATTAACATTCTTTTAAACTTTTTGAAATAAAAAATTGCAATTGCATCATCATATCACTTTCAATCAAAAATATTTGGGGATTTTGAGTTATCATGAGAATTCACTATTGATTACTACTCATGTTATTCCTTTATCAAAGTTCCAAAAATAACTCGAAATTATATTTAAAACTAGTGGCGAGAAGTCGGTGTTGTACACTGGTCTAATATTTATTTATCAAATTATTTTTTTAAATAGTGTCAAATATATATTTATGTTAAATGATTTAAAATTTTAATATAAAATAAGTTATATATATTTGTATGATAGTAAATCATCTTATTAAGTGTAAAATAAATACATGATAAATATTATTAATGTTAAATTTTTTTAAGTGGTGTTGATTAAATAATTTTTAATTTTTCATCTAAAATATGTAAGGAGATCCAATGAGATGTCCACAATCGAAATGTTTTTGTTCATCGACTGTTATTTTTTGGTACTCAAAGTAATTTTAAAATTTACACAAATATCATCCGCATATAAAGTAATAAAGCTATAACAAAAAGCCATGAATTTAAAACTAACGAACGCAGTCTAAGTGAAAATTGAAAAATACATAAAAGCATATAAAATGACGAAACTACCCTTGGGAGGAAACAAGCACGTCAACGGAGACGTGCCTACTTACCGCCAACTGTCTCTTATATATATTTAAAATTTAGAAAATAGCTAGAGCCTGTTTTCACTTTTTAATTATTTTTTTCAAAAAAGAATCTTAATTTTCTTATTTTCATAAAATAACTTTATTTAAATATATTTTTTTAAAAATATATTAAATTTTAAATTATTTATTGTAGAAAATATGTCAAAACATAGCTCCAACTTCAACTTTGAATTTTTTTTAAATAAAGTGAAATATTTTTTGATTTTTATGGCCAAACGCCTATTAAGTTTCATGCGGGCATCAAATACGAGATGAGAGACCAATTTTTTTTTTTTAAAAAGGTGGGTTGGAGTGGGGGTGGGTTCTTTCACACGTAGAGGTGTGTGTTTTCCGTTTAGCAAAATTGCTGGCAATATTTTTGCGGCCTTTATACTTCCTCTGTGATTCCCTAGTAATCATATAGGATCAAATTCTTGATTCTACTTTTGTACCTTCCCTTTTCGTCTCTCTTCCCTGTCTCCCTATCTTCTCTCTCTCACACACACACAGTCTTTTGCACTTGCTGATGAAAAAAACACTTCCTTTTGAAGAAGATAAACCTTTGAGCAATTTGTGTTTTGGGTTTAAATTCATGTTTACTAGTACTCCAAATTCAACAACTATCAATTATAGCTCAAAAGGCTTCTGGGTTTTTGTAATTAATGGTTTTTGAATCAGTTTCTGCTATTACCCTTGATTTTCCTCACCTATTTCTTGTATACCCATCTCCTTGCCCATGTAAAAGTAATGTTGTTTTCAATTCCTTTTGAAGAAGATAAAGCTGTGAGCAATTTGGGTTTTGGGTTTAAATTCATGTGTATTAGTACTTCAAATTCAACAACTATCAATTATAGCTCAAAAGGCTTCTGGGTTCTTGTAATTAATGGTTTTTGAATCAGTTTCTGCTATTACCCTTGATTTCCCTAACGTATTTCTTGTATACCCATCTCCTTGCCCATGTAAAAGTAATGCCAATTCGTTATTGAAGAGGAGGGGGAAAAGGGGTTTGAGGAAATTGGGTTCGGGTTTGGATTTGGATTTGGTTCGTGGGAAATGGGTAATTCGGGCTTGTGTGAATGGTGGAGACCACCATAATAAACACCATAATTTTGATATAGATGTTGTGGGCAATGCTAGAAGAGGAAGTAGAAATATTGTAATTAAGAGATTTGCTGATGAATTTGATGCTTATGGAAGAGTTTCTGAGGAATTAGTAGAAGGTTCTAGTAGTCGTTCTAGTAACAATTTTGCGAGTTTTCGAGAAGACCCTTTTGTAGATAAGCTAAGAACTCAATTAAGGGTGATGCATCCATTACCTTCACCTCCAATAAATCGTAATATTTTCGGTCTTTTTGCGTTGTTTTTCTTTGTTGGTGTTGTTTTTGATAAGGTTTGGACATCAAGAAAGAGTAATTCTAAGCCAAACAATGGAGGGGATCCCGGGATATGGCCGATGGTTCCAGCAAATCTTTCTTCATTGTTGGAGAAGGATTTGCAAAGGAAAGAGTCTGTGGAGTGGGTAAACATGGTGTTAGGGAAGTTGTGGAAGGTTTATAGACCTGGGATTGAGAATTGGATCATTGGTTTGCTTCAGCCTGTTATTGATAATCTCAAAAAGCCTGATTATGTGCAGAGAGTTGAGATAAAGCAATTCTCACTGGGGGATGAGCCTCTCTCTGTTAGGAGCGTGGAGCGGAGAACTTCTCGTCGAGTCAATGATTTGCAGTGAGTAACATTTCTTGCAAATATAAAAAGCTCTTGTTTTATTTTCTTGGTTGAAAGTATTTGAGTTGATATTTTCAGCTTAGTCGATATTCCTTAATTGAACTGCAGTCCAGAATCAAAAGGGAAATATACATACCACATTTTATTAGGAGGAAAGCGTTAAAGAAAAGCTCTTTCTTTGTGCAACTTTCTTAGTTGAAAGAAGTCGGGCTGATATTTATCCTTAGCCTACATTCATTGTTTCAGTTGTCGTTTACATTTGATTAGGAGGAAAATATTTCCTCTCGATGTAGAGATATGGTGTTTTTGCCTTATTGAGGAAACACTTAGACTAGTTCCTTGAGACTGATCCAGACAGAATAACAGATTAAGCTAGCTCCTTGAGAAACTTGAACCTGATAATTACGACCTTTCTTTTCCTTGATGAAGTTTGTTGTGGAGCTATACATCAGTTACCCCCTTTCTGTGCCAAGGTAGTTTCAGATAGATTTACAATTTGAATGATAATGTTCTGAAATTTCATAGAAAATTGTTTGCTATCAATGTTCTTCAACATCATCTTGACTCAGAAAATCTTTGTTTCTGCCAGGAAAGTACATTTTTAGGGACATTTGAACCAGATTTTAGCTCTCTACAGATTCTCTATCTCTTCCTCATTTTACTATTTTATTATTCAACTCAGCTCCATTTTGGTTAATTATTTGAAATTATATCGTGTATACAGCTATGATCTTCTCCACTATATTCTATGGTAGAAAGTTCTCTAGTTCCAATCAAACTGACATGATAAAAGCACAACTCCCTCATCTTTTCTTGTTATGTGAAAGTTCATTGTTTCATGGAATGTTTCAACTGATTTGTGCATTGTTTAATGCTGTGTAGGTATCAGATAGGCCTCCGATACACTGGTGGTGCTCGCATGCTGTTAATGCTGTCACTAAAATTTGGAGTTATCCCCATTGTTGTGCCAGTCGGTGTTCGGAACTTTGACATTGATGGTGAACTCTGGGTCAAATTACGATTAATACAAACAGAGCCTTGGATTGGAGCTGTTTCTTGGGCTTTTGTTTCCCTTCCGAAGATAAAGCTTGACTTGTCACCATTCCGTTTGTTCAACCTAATGGGTATGTGAGTTTCGACTTCGGGCTTTTATCTATGAGATGAATCATGTGGCAGATGTGAGTCTCTGGTCTTTGGGTAGGAAAATATAAGGATTTGAGAAAATTAGAGGATCTAGGGAATAGATCTTTCATGTGTTGTAGTTCATCTTGCATGTTTTCATTCTCTAACCAACACTTCCACTCAATGTGTCTTATTCATGAATTGTTGCAAGCACATTATTTAGCTTGGATTTTAAAAAGTAGTAGTGTTTTTGGCAGAGGTAATGTAAGGGAATAACCCTGTAAACAAGACACAGACAGTTAAAACATATCGAGCAAGTGTTATTTCGGAAAAGTTCATCCATTCATCTGTGCATGCTGGAAATATCATTTGTACATATAAGGGAAAACAGGACAAAAGAATCTCATGGTCTTGTCCTGTAATTGTGTTCTCCACAACAGTTGACTAATACATGTTGTTCTTTGCTTCGGTTATCGCATTATTCTGTTGTTGTTATTGATCCTTTTTCCTGAATGTTTTGTAATGATTTCATTATTATTTGCTATGTCTGCTTTGTGTCTGTATGCTTTTTAAAATTGCTTTGTTATGAGTTACTTGAGCCGAGGGTCTTTTGGAAACAACCTCTCTACCTCCACAAGGTAGGGGTAAGGTCTGCGTACACCCTACCCTCTACAGACCCCACCCGGTGGGATTACACTGGGTTGTTGTTGTTGTTGTGCCCGAGTTATGAAATTTCCAGCAACATGTGAGTCCTTAGACTATTTTTGCCACAGGTCAAAGTCTATTCTGACCACATTGTAATACGACTGTAAAGGACTCTTGTCTTTCCCTGTTCCTTTGCATAAGAGAACTGACGTAAATCCTGTAAAAGTAGGAAAATCACATGGAGTTCTTAGATAATAAGAGTTTCAGGTTTGAATAGGTTGCATACTATATTGACTGATCATAGTTGAGATTTTTTGTACTCGGAGAGACATTGATGTTTATTGCATTTCATCAACTGCCAAAGATTTTGGAGGTTTGCTTAACTGGGTTGCTAACTTGCTATTCAGTGAATAATTTCTGACTATGTTGCTGGGACTCTCCAAAAAGTTGCTGCACCCGTGTGGGATCCTCCAAAAATACACTACTTTTGGAGGATCCGACACGCACCCGTCAACATTTTCGAAGACACCGAGCAACATAGATTTCTGAGTTGGTGAAACGTGAATGTGAATTTACTAAACCTGAAAATGAAGCAGGTAATTTTCTGTGGGAGGATTACATTTTTGCACGATCGTTGGAAAGAGGGAGAAATGGAATTTTGAGGATGTTTGATGTTGTGCTTCAAAGTGTAAAAAAGTTGCGTTAAGCCTTTTAGATTTTGGGGCAAGTTTGAGTGCCCAGATGAGTATTGTAGAGATGCGGATGCTAAGATGGATGTGTAATCATATAAGACTAGTCAAAATAAAAAAATGACCATATTCGGTAGAGGGCGTATGTAGCATGCACAGATGATAAAATGAGAGAAGATTTGAGATGGTTTGGTCGTGTCCCACGTCAGCCTCCCGATGGGTCCATAAGTGCAACAGCATTGTGAGTGAAGGTGTTAAAAGAGGACGACGTAGACGTAAAATCACATAAAAGGAACTTGTCTTGAAAGTCCTACAATCACTTGGAATTCATGCATATCTAGCAAAAAATGGGGCAAAATGGAAGAAGAAGATCTATATAGGTGACCAATTACATGGGGGTTCAGTTAATGTTAGTACGTTACTTTAAGTCAGTAATTTGTACGAGTATCTTAGTCCCAGCCATCAAAGATTCATATGCTAGTGGAAAATATAGAGAACTTCTAGTTCTTTTTTCTTGTGATTTTTATTTTTAATTTTATCTTTTAAAATATTGGACTAAAATGAGCTTAAAAAAAGCGATATGGACAGTGAGGATTCGTATAGCGGACTCTAACTTGCTTGGGATTGAGTCGTAGTAGTTGTTATTGAGTGCGAAGCTGGTTCAGATACTACACACTGTTTTAAAGCTGATCTTTTTTTTTCCTGATAAGAAACTGTTAACTGTATACGTTCAAGATTTTACCCATGAAACATATTTGCTTTCTTCTTTATCTAGTTTTCTTTGTTGCTCTATGTAATCTCTCTATGCAATCAGCTCCAAGACTAGCGATCTTCTGCCATAAAACCTGATTTTAGGATTAGTGAGTACCAGTTTTATTTTAGGTGACTTACTGTGAAGTGAGATCTTTCCAGTACGTAGTTACCAGTTGTTCATTACTTACTGATACAGAGTTGTCATTATTTGATTGCCTGTTTGTTTTTCTTTCTATAGTTTCTAAAATGGGATAGCAATACCTAAAGTTAAATGAATAAACTAGATGAGTGGTATTATTGATGTGGCCAATATGATGATTTTCACATATTTATGTTCTTTTCTTGCATGTATTTGGGCAACACCAGCAATTCCTGTTCTATCAATGTAAGTACTATTTTATCCATTATCTTCTGTTCTTATTACATATGCGCTTTCCACTTCATTTTGTTGTCCTCCATTAATATATATATATTTTTTTTCCTATTCAATTACCATCTCGTTGAAGAGTCCTTTTTCTTGTCTTTTTTTTTTTGGGTGGGGTGGGGGTGGGGAGACGTGGGCTCATTGAATAATGCTTTCACTCCTAAGAGCTTATGCTAAGATCTTATGCAGTCAAATATGCTTCTTTCAGCTTGACAATTAAATAAACCCGTCTGCATTTCAAGTGATTTGGTCATGCTCATCAATCATGTATGATTTTCCTGTAAATCTTCCACGTTATCTTCCATATTCAGTTTATTCTGGATTTCTGAAGTTGCTTCCAGTTAGGGTACTGGAGAGGCCTCTTGTTATGTGTTCCGAGGATGCTCTCTCTCTGCCCATTTTCTTTTCTGAATCTTTTGGAAATCTCCAGTTTTTGTCAAGTCTCTCATTTTCAGCTCAAATTTGTGTCATTTCGAATGGTCTACAATAATGGTTGTGTTTGGTGTTTTAACGTGGCTCATTTTTTTCAAGGCCTAGATCTTTCCAGCATCATATTCATTCTAAATTTCTTGCCCGACTTGTTTTCAATTTATAATATTGTATGGAACTATCTCATTTTTCCACTACAGCGGTGATTTTGAGTTTTTATTCTTCTGTGGATGTTTCAGGTTCTTGAAGAAACTTCTCACTGAGGATTTACCTCGTCTCTTTGTCCGTCCGAAAAAAATTGTGTTGGATTTTCAGAAAGGGAAGGCAGTTGGCCCTGTTCCGAATGATCTTAAATCTGGTCAAAATGAACCCAAGGCTGGAGAAACGCAAGAAGGAAATAAGGACTTCGTTGGAGAACTATCAGTGACTCTTGTTGATGCAAGGAAACTCTCTTATATCATCTATGGTATGAATTTGTTCATCTTTCATCAGTGACATCAATCTTTCATAGTTCTGATATTTTGCTTCTTAGTAACACTAGAAATTTATCATGGACTACGAACTATTTAATGAGTTTGTTTCTTCATATTATTTCAATAGTTAAAACTGACCTGTAAATATTCTAGTTTGTGAAAGAAAAAAGAACGAAGTTATTTACTTGAAAATCCGTTGAAGATCCAAAATAATGTGATTTTCATTGCCTGAGAAACTACTTTAAGTGAATATAAAAGCCATAAATTTTGGTCCAGTAATCACTGTAAAGGCGTGAACTAGTGGAAACATAATCTATCATCCTTATTTTAAATAGAATAATTACTGGATGAAATCACTGATTTAGAAAAATGATACCAAATGGAATCACATTATAAAGGAGGAAACGCGAAGACTTTTGACTACGCTCACTAACAAACATAAAACAATTACGTAGCTACAGTTTTATTAGAAATAAGTGACTCCCTTAAATTCCTATTGCTCCGTCCTCTCCCCTTTTGCCTTTTCTTTTCACTTCCAACCACAGGTTGGTTGCCATATATGCCTTTGTAAATGGGAAAGTATATCTTATATGTGATTCAATGATATTGACCACCACAAGAGACAGTGACTTCATTGATGTTCTTGCCTGGATTCAGATACTAGGAACTTATCAAAAAAGGAAAGGTTTTTGTTTCCAGATGCTCGGCTGAACATGGAGAGCCTTGCACATAAGATGTTTAGATCAGGTTATCACATCAAAACAGAAATTGGGAAAAGAAAACTTTCTGGAACAAGGATCTTGGTTTTTTTTTTTTTTTTTTGTATTGTAAATGTAATAGTTAATAAAATAAAAAAGAAAGAAGAAAAAGTTAACTATGAAAAAAAAAAATGTAAAGCAAAAAAGTGGATGGTGCCAAAAATTCTCTGCTGCTACAACTTCACTTCATGTATACATGATACGTATGCTTAGTTGGTAACTTGGTATGAGTCTCCTGTTCAACTGCAAGTTCAATTTCTAGATGGAAGTTTTTCGGCCTCATTGCTCTGTTTTATGAATGATAGATACTACTGCTTTTCTGTACATGTAATTTTCTCTTTTGTTTTCTCATGTCTATCATTGTGAAATTCTCCTGGCCTCTATCGTTCAGGCAAAACTGATCCATATGTTAATCTAAGACTTGGAGATCAAGTAATACGCAGCAAAAGAAACAGTCAAACTACTGTTATTGGACCTCCTGGAGAGCCTATATGGAATCAGGTGATTTAAATATAAATATGCTGGCCTGATTTGCTGGTATGCCGTATTTGTCGGCGGCTTGTTATATCTTTTGCTGGAACTTATACATCGTTTGCCATGTTTCTTTGCCCTTTGGCAGGATTTTCACATGTTTGTCACAAACCCTAGGGGACAAAAGCTATATATAGAAACAAAGGATTCCCTTGGATTTACAGATTTGACTATTGGCTCAGGGGAGGTAAATCCTCCTGTACATGCAAATATTTTCTATTGTGTCTGTTTCTGAAAGGCGATCCATCTAATTTGTTAGTTTATTAATGTGCCTTACACAAACTACTCCCAACTAGTGCTAGGTTGGGAGAGACTGGGTATACTGTACAGTATCCTGTCACTTGCATTTCTGCAAAGAGGCTGTTTCCATGCCTCGAACCAGCGACCTACAGGTCACAAAGAGCAACTCTACCATCGACACAAGGCTTAGCCTCTAATAATGCTAATGATTTAGTATTGTATTTTGGAAAACTTGAACAAGGATGCTTTTAGCGTTTTATATTTTTCTACTGGACATTATTTATTAGTGATGATCAAGGTGATATTTGCATAGATAGTTGGATAGGAGTTGTAAAAAAAGGTATCCTGCTAATTACTACTACTTCTAGGTTGATCTGGTATCGCTCGAAGATACTGTACCAAAAGACATAGTTGTGGTCCTCAGAGGTTGGGGATTACTGGGACCGAGGCCTGTAGGAGAGATTTTACTGCGACTGACGTATAAAGCTTATGTCGAAGATGAGGAGGATGAAAGGATTGAAGCAAGATCCAAGGATTTGGATGCTTCAGATGATGAATTATCCGACTTCGATGAACGAGAAACTGCTGTCTATGAGGATCGTGGAAAGAATGTGTCAAGTGGAACAGATAAAGAATCATTTATGGATTTATTAGCAGCATTAATTGTCAGCGAGGAATTCCAAGGGATCGTGGCATCTGAAACAGGCAATACTAAATCTGCAGATGATTTTAAAACTAGAGTGTCAACATCAAGACAACGTGCTCCTGCTAGATCTGTACAGCGAACTTCTGATACTACTACTGAAAATTTTGGAGGTAAAGTACATCGAATTCTTCTAAGATAGTTCAAATCCCAGTCTGTTTTTTCCCAGGAAATGCAAAGAGTTCTTCCCATTTCCTGCATGTCTAATTAACATCTCTTATTTGCAGAATCGGCCCTGTTTTGGCTCGCGATTATTACAAGTATCTCAGTTCTGATTGCTCTCAATGTCAGTGGTTCGAGCATTTTCAATCCATGAACAATGAAACAAAATAAAATTGATAGCCCCTGGTAAAGAATACAATATAGAGCTTCTGCTGGAATTATTCTGCCAAACCATACAGTTGTCACCACTCTGGGATTGCCTGAATGGAACCTCATCAAAGTCCTTACCTTCTGCCGTTCTTCCATTCGAGGTGCGTTGTTCTTCTGATTCTATACCTTAGTTTTTTTTTTTCCACATGGATTTGTCATTTAAACTCATTTCTCTACCTCTTGCTGTATACCTTTGTTGGCCTTTGGCTAAGATCAACTATGGTAACTGTTCTTATCAGTTCCTCTGCCTCTTGCTGTAATTTGCTTTTCATTCCTTAAGTGCATGACTGTACATTCTTCAAATATGCAGACAACTTTTGTTCTTTTTGGCTTTTCCTCCCCTCATAAGCATTGTTTTGATGATTCAATTGTCTTCTGCAATGCTTACGTTTTTTTTTTTTTGGGAAACTGGTAACTTTGTAATTTGTATATATTTATAACTGATTCATAATTACACAGTACTCAGGGAGCACTAGTCCCTGTTTACAGCATCTGCAAAGCTTTTACCTACAGACAGTAAAAATAATTGGGTTATCAATATCAAGGAGGAGACATAAATGTTTAAACTTAAAAAAGGAAACATTAACACATATATTCCCAAATTAGATATGAGGCAGAAGGGAGCTCACTCACATTTTATTCTGATCAACTCTACCCAATGTAGAAAAATTAGCCTCTGTACATGATGCTATGCATACCGAGTAAAGAAACCAACGAATCAAATATCAGTTTCATCTTGAATACAAGGCAACTAAGTTGCTCGATTCTCCAAAAATTGTTGCCGCACCTGTCGGATCCTCCAAAAATGCACTTCAAGGATCCGACATGCACCCAATGTCATTTTTGAAGAGTCCGAGCAACATAGCAAAGAAAAAGAAAAAAAAGAACTTTTTTCTTTCTTTCTGGGGGTTTCCTGTTGTACCATCTTTTGACTACATTCCATATTTTATTACTAATGCTGTTAATGGAAAAAGCAGTAGACAATTATGAGCCAACTATTTGATCTAATTTCCGAGTGAAAGCTAGCAACATATTTCCTGTTTCCTTGTATAAATTAGTGGTTATTTCATTTTAGCATAGCGCGCTTTACATTTGTCATCTTAAAGTTGTGATTTCGTAATTCCTTGAACACTGAACTATAATTTGCTTATTCTCTTGTTTGCTGGCAGGCTGGGCAACTGCTTCTCCATCATCTGTCAACCATTGTACACTGTTTTGACATTTTAACCAGATCAACTACTCAATCCCTACCCCACTCCCCACAACCCCAATAGCAAATGAAAGGAATCCCCACACACATAAAAGAGAAGAGAACATCGAAAAATATATTACAATGAGGTATATATTCTGTTCGCGGCAAATTTTGGCCATCTTTGTTCTCTTGGTATTGGTATAAGCCATTGCAGCTAGTTGTTACAATATCTTTGGAGGATGCATCTTATTCCGTATGCATCTCCTCTTATGATGTCCATTCTCCTATTTATATTTTAATAAGATAACTCTATCATCCATAATCTTCTTAAATTCAATTCTTCAATCAGAACATGCATTGTCCAGTAGAACAAGTGCAGGTTTTCTCTATCATCCACATCTCTCTCTGCATGTAATAGTAATATAATAGTAATGGGTCCTTTTTTCTTGTATTTATTGGGTACAGTCATATGACGACGGCAATAATAGGACCAACAGTATTGAATATTGACATTATCGTATGCTTTCAGAAGGCTAGGATGAATACCTGGTATTATTTGTTTAACGATGATTGAGGTTGTTTACTTTCAATTTAACATTTTCTTTCTGATGTCAAGATATTATTATTATTGTTATTTACATTAAAATACAGTGAGAAATATTGTGTAAAATATAGATGTAGCAAAAATTCATGGAGATATAAAAGAAATAATCGAATATTTTCTTAATTATGTTGTGTTCTTACATGTTATATTTCGAGTTATTTGAATTTAATTATATATTCAAAGTTCATCAAAATTGTGATATTTTGATAATTTATATCTTTTAATCATATAAGATTTTACTATTGGATATTTGCATTGAAAAATAAGTTGATAATTTAATAATTAATATGTCATAATGCATTCAAACAAGTAAAATTACAATCATAATTTAATGGTGGCAAGTATCCCTCCGTCCCATATTAACTAAATTATTGAGATAATGCACACTCCTTAAGAAAACTCTTCTAGGACATATTTTGAACATTACTTTCAATTACTATCCTTCTCATTATTCTCACACTATTCTCAAAAGTAGAGTTAGTCATTACTCAACATTGCTTGGAATTTGATTATAATAATTACACTTAATAAAGTAATTTGTAAAATAGTATCTCTTGAAAATTTCACCTGTATGAAAATGTGAAATTTCAATTTAAAATCATAATTATGACTTTGTAAAGAGTGTAAGTACCTAGATGTAAAATACTCTTTCTTTAAAGGAAGGGCAAAAATGGAAAAAAAATTCAATAATTATCTTGATATTTGAACAATTCACTTATTTTGAATAATGAAAAAAGTTTCAATAATTCAGTTAATATCGGACGGAGAGAGTATAACATAAGATCTTACGGCAACTTAAGATGGAGGAAATCTCTTTTTCTTTCTTATGGTTTAAATTTTAAAATCACATAATAAAATCTAAGGTGATCAATTATATATGATAATAATTTATTATAATTTATTATAATTTTTTATCTATTATTTTTCGCGCATCGCGCGGGTACATATACTGAAAAATTAAAGATTGAATGGGTTTTCTCTTTGTTCTCTTCTCTTTTAGTGATTATTCTTTCTATATGAATAGTTGAGAATATGTCTTTAAATTGAGTATTTTGTTTGTTGGTTGATTTTTTGTGTTTAATTCAATTATGCAAAGTTGAATTTTCTGTCTTTCATTTTGTTCCTTCTTCACAAGAATTATAATGGTACATAACTAATTAATAGACTGATTATCGTAGAAGAAAATGAGTATAATGAGTAAAAGAAAATTGATAAACGAGTAATAATTGACTATTGTGTTTTGCATAGGGTCTTTACGGTGACAAGTGTAGGCAAGTTAATTAAATAAAATAGATCAAAGAATTGGAGAGCTGCAATGTAATTGATGCTATTGGATTTCCTTAAAGTTTTGTATATTGAGATTTCTCTTTGCCTTTCATTACCTATGATTTTCCTGTTATTCCAGTACTATATGAATCTTATTTATATTTTAAACTTTTTCTTTTTGCCGTTCAATACCTATGATTTTCCTGTTGTTGCAATACTATATATGAGTCTTATTTATATTTTAAACTTGATTTTAGAATATCTTTTTGCGAGTTAAGTGATTAATTATTGAGGTTTTGTATATTAATGACATGTATGACACTTTTGAAAAAGGTAAAGAATCCATAAAAGAAAGAGACTGAATGTCCTTTTATGTGCTTACTATCTACATAAAAGATATGTTTGGTATTTCGTTATGATACGTATATTTTTCTAAAATATCCGGCTTTATGTCTTTTATTGCAATTTTTCGACAAAAATTACACACTTGAGATGGGAACTTACGCCTACCATATCTTATTGCTTTACTAAAATAGTGCTCTTAAAGAAAGGCAAAGCAAATGAAGCATTTGCAAGAGGAAAAGAAAGTTTAAACTTTTATTCTGTATTTTGTCTTAAAGTTATGTTGATGGGATCGACAAAGATATACCAAATGTACAGACGTTGCAAAATTTTGTGAAATAAAATATTTATTGTTTTATGTTTTAAAATTCCTAAATTATTATATAAATTAGGTTAGGATGTTGAGGGTTGATTTAGAATATAGTTAATTATATAAGTTTGATGTGTGGAAAAATTAGATCCGATGACTATAACGATCAATCATATGCATCATGCATTATAAAATACTCAAAGTCATTAGTTAAATGCATTATAAAATATTCGAAGGCGTTAGTAATTTTGAAAAAGTATATTTAATTAAATGTCAAAATTATGTTTTATTTCAAGCAATTATTTTTTTCATGAACAAGATATTTTTGTACTCCCTATATTCATGGTGTAAGTTTTCTCTTTCTAATTATAGGTTATAAGTGCTTGAAATTAAACCATTTGAAATCTCCAATATTGAAAATGCAAACTATTTCTAATTGTGCACATTTGAAAATCTCAAGATGATATTATTACGATGTTGTGTTATTATAATTTCTTAATATGTTAGCATTATTTAAGATGATCAAAACTTAAAGACAAGATTGTTACAAACATATTTCTCAATTATTTTTCTCCTTGAACAATTCGCGCATCGCGCGGACACGTATACTAGTATACCTTAAAAAGAGAAAAGTCTAGCCTAAGATCTTGCCAAGTGCCATTGTAAGATGAAGCCATGTGTTAGTTTTTAGGACAATTTGGTTAGATTAGTTAATAGTTAGTTAGCATTTCTTTTATTTTTTTTAGAGCTTTTAAAATTATTTAAATAATGTAGTTACTTTAATTTATTTATTTATACTGTCTTTAACACTCGATTTCGACAAATCTTTATCATGATGGTAATTACCTATTTAATCCATTTTTAAAATAGATTTCAAATTTCAAATCTATTTGAAAATAAATATTAATATTTTTATGCATTTTAGTAAAACAATAAGATAATTTCAAGAAAAAAAGTATTTAAATTCTAAAATAAATTATTTGAATTTGGTTCGAAAAATAAACACAAGATAATTAATTTCAAGAAAAAAAGTATTTAGATTCTAAAATTAATTATTTATATTTGGTTTGAAAAATAAACACAAGATAATTTCAAGAATAAAAGTATTAAATTTCTAAAATAAATTATTTGACTTTGGTTTGAATTATAAACACATTTATTAGAAAAGGAAAAACAAACACATTTATTACTATCCTATTTGCATTTCTTAAAAAATAGGAGCTTTGAAACCAACTACAGTTTATACCCTTTAATTTTATTTTTTAAATTCATACAGAAAGAGGAAGTTAAAAAACTTTTACACTTCCCATTTCAATTCTCCACCAAAAATATTTATATATGTATCTATCTATATCTATATTTATTTCTATATATAATTAAAACGAGAATAGTTAGCCTAAAATCTTGTGTTTCTTTATAGCCTTTTCCCAAGCCTTTTGCCCTTTTCCTTTATAGAGTACAATTTAAGTAAATAATAAGTGGCTGAAAATAACCGTGACACCTAGATAGCAAACAACTTTAGCTAAATTTATATTTTCGTGTCATAATACAATACAAGTGATGCCCAATCAAGGTAAAGCTTCAGTGTAGAATTCACAAGTTATGTCGTAAAAGGCACACTAAGTTCCTACCTATAAGTTATGCCGTAAAAGACATTACTTATTCCTACAAAACTTATATCGGACGAGGCAACAATTCTCTAGACTTATGTCGAGCAAAATTAGACCATAAATAAAGATACTTTAACCCACAAATTTTCATCCAAAGAGGAAATTATGGTTGTTTCTTGTAAAGGAAAACACAGCGAAATAATTACTCGTACAAGGTCACATAAATTGGAAGATGGAGGAAATTATGGATGTTTGAAAAAGAGGAAAACCAAGAGGACAATAATTACATATAAATTTCTTACTATCTTTTTTTTGATTGGTAAATAAGTAAGAAATATTATTCTAAATACACTTCGCATATAATTTAGGCAAACACTATACAAAGTGAGGGTTGTGGGATGGGGCTTTGGGGGTGGTTGGCGTGGTGTTGTAAAGGGAGAGAAAACATTTAGTATTAAACGTCACTTATGAAACTGATTTTCCTTTCATTAGTATATTCATTTTAAGGAACTAGCTTTTTAGACCATTCTCTTTTACAAATTTTGACCAACCAAACATGATTTTCCATAGCAGGTTTCTCTGTCCAACGCTTCCTCACGTCCATAGTCCTACCTCCAATAACACTTCAGCACCATGCCTATTTACAGTAGGTACGAAACGTCACTTATGAAATTGGTTTTCCTTTCACTAGTATATTCATTTTTAAGGAACTAGCTTTTAGTTCAAATTTTGACCGACCAAACATGAAACACACCCATAGCAGGTTTGTCTGTCCAACACTTCCTCACGTCCATAGTCCTACCTCCAATAACACTTGAGCACCATGCCTATGTACAGTATGTATAATATCTTCACCAAGAACCACCTGCAACGTCTTTAGCGCGCTCCATCATCCTCATGACAACAGCCCTCTTCCGAGAATCAGACTGCTGCAGATGTTCTTTCAAATCTCTGTATAAAGGGTAAGAAGATAGCAGATTTGACGTCAAATCCCAGTTGGATAAAGGAAGGTTAGCCACAGGTTGACAGCAAAAGAATAGAGCGAAATGGATAGAGAGGATTCATATAGCCAACCCAATTAAATAGGATTGAAACATAGTTTTGATTAGTTCTGATTGATTATTACTCGTAGCTAATGCTGTTTATAGCAGGAAATAGTAGAGCATTATCGATGACAAGTGATTAATTACAAACATCTAGGGAAGCATTAGAAACAAACCTGCAACGCGGAACATTGCATTCAGATTCCTTGCATGTACGAGCATGCCGAAGAAGGAGAAACCACATCTGCTTACAGGGAACACAACCTCCAGAAAGTTGTATTTCACAGTGTGAACCGTGGTGGAAAAGTCCCTTAAATTTGCGGCAGTTTGGATATTGACAATCGGGAACAAGGCACTGAGAACAATGCATCAGAACGTCAAGCACCTTCCTTTCTTCATCCTGATAGAAAAGATAAGAGGACAATGATTGAACGATACCTTATGGTATATCATTCTGTGGTATCGATGGTTCTGTTTACATATAAATCAAATTCTTTTAGCCTGATATATTTTCTTCCAATTTTATTAAAAGTATATACTAGATGTAAGATACTAAAAATATATCGTCCTCTTATCTAATTCTTTTTTGTTTCATATGAATTTCCAAATGCTCAATCAAGAAGTTCTGGTAAAAGTGCTGAAAAAAGAGGTTTTTGCAAAAGATAACATGCATGGATAGCCCTAATCTTCCCAAAAGAAATTTGTTTTTCAAAAAACAGGCCTGTTTCGAAAATTTGCAAGTTTGCAGATTCACATCACAAATACAATAACATACTCAGTAAAATCACAAAGTGGAGTTTGGGGAGGGTAGGATGTACGCATACCTTACCTCTACCTTTGTGAGGTAGAGAGGTTGTTTCCGATAGACCCTTGCCTCAAAAGAAAGAAATACGAAGCATGTTTGCAAGAAAATATGACCGTACCCTAGCAAGATATACAACAACATTCCCATCACAAACAAGACCTTGTATTTTCACTGGAAATGAATGAAGTAATTATCACTATGATTGTCCCACGTCAGTTCTAGGAAATGGGATTGATTTCCTTATACGATCTTTGACAATTCTCACCTTAGGAGCTAACTTTTTGGATTGAGTTAGGCCCAAGATCCATTTCTTAGCATATAAAATTTATTTATCTTTACTTATCAAAAGAGCTACTTGGAGAATTAAAATATAGTTTCTTTTTGAGCTATTTGGTGGAAATAGGATAATATTACAAAATATCGAGATACATATAGGAAAAATACAAGATCATTTTCGTTTTTTCATTACACCTTTTAATGTAAGGAGATAATCTCCTGTTGCATAGATAATTGGGATAATTTGACAGGTGATTGTCATCGAGCAACATTGCTAAATTGTTCATTCTTTTGACACCATATTGGCGCGTTATTAATGAAAGAATATTTATTTGTCCAGGAAAATCTTTTGCGGAGAATGGTTGTAGGAATTTTTTTTGAGCAAGAAAAGAAGTAGCATTTTGTGCAAACATCAACCTTAAAGGCGCCATACACCAACCTTAAGAAGATGGGTAATAGAAACATGTAACATATAGTGAATCAAACACGAAGAGAGAACTACAAAATAGAAGCTGCAGTGGACTACGACTAACATATGAAAACAGGATGAAAGAGCTTCGAAAGAACAGTGTGGTAGGTGCAAGGATCTAGCACTGACCCAAAAATTTGTAGCAGAGGACTTCATAGACTAAGACGGTGTTTGTTTAAGCTTAAAAGAGCTGGTCAAACTGACTTGTAAGCATTTTTTAGCTTATCTATGCGTTTGATAAATACCAAAGTGCTTATTAGTCAAAAAATCAGCTAAAAGCCGCTTTTCAGCTTATACACACTTTTAGTTTAGGTGAGTTCTTTCACTATTTTATCCTTAATATTTTTTCTAATTCCCTGAATATCTTTCTCAAGACAAAACTCCTAACTTTCTCTTCGCTCTATATCTACCGTTCCTCCTTTGCTTTACACAGAGAGTTTTAAATTTATATTTCTGTGACAAAATTAAGGATATTTTAGTCATTTTAATCAAAGTAGTTTATCAACACTTCTATCCAAAGATGTAACTGCTTATCTATAAATAAGTTTCAGCACTTAAAAATGTTTTTCAGAACTTAAAGCTTAACAGCTATTTATAATAGGATATAACCCCAAACGGGCTCTAGGCATAGAAAGCAACACAAATTACATTAAGGGCCAAGGAGAACGCACCTCCCAAACTCGTCTTATATCGACACTCTCACTCTTGAGAATTTCATCTTCATCCTTGGTGTCATGAGGTACCTCCTTGATTTCACTCTGGAAAATTTCACGAAAATCTTCATGGAACCTAATACCTATTTTAACTGGGGGCAGGGTAGGAGAGAAGTACTTACTGGATTAAGTATGTGCTTGTCCTTTTGATTGATAGGAGGATGTCTTTCTCCATCTTCAAGTTTTTGCTCAGTTTCAAAGCACCTGAAACAGTACCGATAAAGACCAAACGTTACAAAAAAACACACTAGGGAATATGAAACTATCATTCTCAAATGGTTTCTCTTATGAAAATTTTCAAACACCAAATAGAATTTAGCAACACAAAATGTAACTGCATCCTTTTCTTTATGGTTCTAAAAATTCCCAATGTTAATTTATTGATCAATATGTCATCTCTCTTTCAGCTTATATTTAAAAAACGCATAATGAGAAGATTAGGAAGTAGGAACCCATTTGTGCAGAAAAAAACTGAGCTTCTTCACATGATATACTTTTCATGGGACAAGTCAAATATATTTGGGTCTTTATAAATGCTCTGTTGGAAAAAACTTTATTCAATATTCTCTACCTTCTCAGCATCAAAGATTTTTACACACTTCAATCAATAAATATATTTGTACCCTACAAAAAGGGAAAGGGAAGGTGGCTAACAGAGGGAGGAAGGATAGGGTCTCCCCACCCCGCCAAAAAATGGTCCACAACAGCAAACCCTTTGGGGGGGGGGGGGGGGCGTCTTTTTTTCTTTGCCAGGAAGATGGATTGTTGAGAGGATCTATTGAGTTCCTTCAATGGATCTGCTAAAACATATATTCTATTGCATTCTGTTGGAGTTCTGAAATGGACAATCAGCTCAGTCCAATTGGTCGCTTTATAGCATGCAAAAGACAACACCCTCAAAAAGAGGCAAATGCCACTACAGCCACCAAATGACACTATATTTTCTAACTCATGTGTCCTGGGGTGAAACACGCCAATGATGAGAAAGTGGAGGTGCATGATTTAATGAGGAATTGTACTACAAAGAGTACAAGTTCAAGCCTTGTAAATGAGAAGACATATACGCTCTGGAATTGCCTGACAGAAAAAGCTAGTTTCTTTAAAAAAAATTAAAACCTCTTTCCTACTTTGAACGTTATACTGTGTCTTCTCCATCCTCATATCCCTTTTGTTGATAGATAACGTAAGAATATTATTGACGAGGGCGAGGACCAGCTTTAAGATGAAGTTGTACAAGAGAAAAATCTGCAGAACTTTACGGTGAGTGTAAAGAATTAAGAAAGTCAATCAAATGGCCTAGGAAAAACATCTGGAAAACTAAAATACCTTACAAAGAAGCATGCTTGGTATGGCTACTAGCTAAGGAGGCAGTGCTTACACAGGAGAATCTAATGAAGAGGGGGATAACCTTATGCTCCAGATGTTTCTTTTGTAGTAAGAAAGCAGAGACAGTTAACCATCTATTTCCACACTGCAAGATCACAGGACAGCTATGGAGATTATTTTTAAATCTTAAAGGCATATCATGGTGCATGCCTGAGAAGATTACAGAGGCACTCCTAAGTTGGGAAGAAGTTGGTTTGCAGGCTAAGAACAGAAGCACATGGAGGATTGTCCCTGCTTGCATCTGGTGGACAATTTGGAAGGAGAGGAACTCTAGGTGTTTTAAGAATATAGAGAATAGTATGCAGCAGATCAAGTTGAATTGCATCTTGATTCTGTGTTTTTGGTGTAACCAAATATTTTCAAATGATCCTGTTTCTATAATTGATGTTTTAGACTCATTATAGACACATGATCATAGATTTTGGAAGTACTCTTGTGTATATGGTTGCAGTACAACCAATGTACTGATCTGATTCTAACATATATATACAAAGTTACGAGTTTCAAAAAAAGAAAAAAGAACTAAGAAAGTGAACAAAAGCCTACGACTCTTAACACATTTGCCGAGGTCAAGTTGCACCAAAAACTAAGCAAAAATATATATTTGAGCTTTAGATCAACTATATTGTCCTTTTTGTTCTCAAAAGCTCTAGCATTTCTTTCTCTCCATGTGACCCGCCAAACTACTGCTGGAATAGACCTCCAAAAATTACTCAAAGCTCGAGTATTCCGTTTGTTCCGTGAGAGGAGGAAATCAACAGTGCTCCTAGGCATGCACCATTTTTTTTTTTGAACAGGTAACAACTTTGTACTATAAACCAGTACTTAGATAGCACTGAAAACCCCCTTTAAAAAAGAAAACTATGAAGACTAAGAAAATAAATTCCTAACATGAGTCGAGGACTTTTCTGATTTTGCATCCACAGAGGAATTCTTTGTACACCAAAAAACAGAATAGCAAAATACAGTCTTGCTTGATCTTCTGTAGAGTGCTACTTCTATCCTCAAAACATCTGGAGTTCCTATAATCCCAGATAATCCACCTAATGCACACTGGAATGATCCTCTAGTAGTTTCTATTCCTTGCCCCAATCCTAGCCTCCTCCCCGCTAGAAAGAGTGTCAACAATCTTGCTAGGCATTGTCCAAGATATGCCTCTGAGATTGATAAAAATCTTCCATAATTGTTCAGTAATTCTGCAGTATAAAAACAGATGCCCGACTGTCTCAGCTGCTTCCCTACATAAGCAGCAGTTTGTAACTAAGACAATACCTCTCTTTGGCTAGCAACTATGTAAAGCATGCAATCAAATTTGTCTCCATGGCCAGTTAGAGGTCTGTGCTCAATCATGGTCATGATCTTATAGCTTGAACTCACTTTGTAGTGCCCCTTATTATGCCCAGTCCACCACAAGCAGTCCACCCCATCCTTATGCTGGAGCCTGGAAAGAATCCAAATGTTTATAAAGATCAACTAGTCAGGTATTTCCCGGTCATTCAACATTCTTCTGAAAATCAACTCCCAGCCTTGAGGTGACCACATTTCAACCAATGGTTTGTTCTGATGTCGAGCTAGAGCAAACATGTCAGGGAATAGCTCCTCCAAACTTCTGTTCTCAACCACCTGTCCTTCCAGAACATTATTTTGTTTACATTATATACGTTGATAACAGAATGGCTCTTGAAGAAAGGCCATCCTGATTGACCTCCAAAAGTTACACCACCATATGGGTTATTGACCTCCTTGGTAGCCCAAAAGTCCAGCTCTCCGTACTCCAATTTGATCACATTTTCCCCTAAAGAATGTGATTACTGAGCATACCTCCACCACAACCACCTCAATTTTAAAGCCTTACTTTAATTCTTCAGATTTTTGATACCAAGACCACCTTGTCTTTTACGACTAATTAGAACTTTCCTTTTTTTTTTTTTTTGATGACCGTGGTGTCCGGGCCAGCTTTCGCGCACCTCGACTAAATCCACGGGATACCTACCACCTCCCACCAGCACCAGGTACCAGGTAACTCTGTCCACCAAGGCTAGAACAGATGGGAAGAATCACCTAGTGTTTTTTGTCTCCGCTGAGATTTGAACCTGAGACTTCAGGCCTCAAGGCTCTTTAACCCACTTCATTGACCACTAGGCCACACCCTTGGGTGCAGAACTTTCCTTTTTACTAATTGGAAACCTCTTTTTCCCTTGCCATGAGAAAGACCTTCTGAGTTTGTACCCACTAGGCAACTTATAAAGAAAACCTGCGCGAAGGTGGTTGATTCCTCATTAATGGAGATTTTGGACCCACCTTGTGGAGGAGTAAATGCAAGAATAGGTGTTGTGGGCCAGTTGGGAATTTTTGTTGCTTCTACAAAACTCCTTGGACTCTATCAAACCTTCTCGGGACTGACTTGCTCAGAGAATCTACAGAGTTTATAAGCTATGTCGGCCCATCAGAATTCATGGAAAGTTCTGGGATGATAATATGTCTCTTCCTTGAGAAAGATCACGTAACTAGTCGCAGGTATCTTCCAAAGCTATTGAAATTTTGGAATACAGAGATGGTGGCTAGTTTTCCCCTTATAGTCCATTTGCTGGTGACTTTCCCAGTGCGTTCAGAAGCGACAAACATATTTTAGCAAATCCAACGCAGAGACGATTGGTTGATGTAGATGCAACTTATGAAACCCGGTTTCCGCTCAATCCATTCGAACCATACATCTTTTCTGATGTTCTTGCTATGACTTCAAAGGATTTATGACCAATCACGAAGAAAGTGTTCCTGTCCATCTGTAGTTTTAAGGGGATCAGCCGGAGGGGATGAACTCTAGAAAACTATGAGGAGCAAACAGGAGAAAAAGGAAAAAAAGAAGAGAGAAGTATTCAAAAAAAGAAGGGTGGGAGTCAAAGGAGTAACTGAGATCACGGGAGGAGAAGAGAGAAGAGAGAAAATTTTCTCTCTCTCTTGTTAACTGTGTTTATCTCATCCTCATATACTTTTCTTCATATGAACTCTCTGGTTGTCTCTGAGATAGCATAAATAAATAAAATCATAACCAAACAGTTGGTGTTGCCAGCATTAGCTCTAGCTTATATCCCTTCCACGAAATCAAGGATGGACTTGGCATTAAACTAAGACTTAGATTCATTCTGCGAGTGTGTGGAGAAAAAACGAAAAACAGTACATTATCTACCGATGAGAAGTTTTTAAGTCACATCCGAGGTTGCAACAAGCATGACTCTATAACAACCAGAAAACTTTTACAACTCTAAGTATATAAAGAGATGAGATCCATACTTGTCACAAAGCTGAAAGTTCTTGCATTGCTTGCACTCAAAACAATTTCCAGAAGCCATTAGAACGCTACAATGGGTGCATGCATGCCGTAAATGAACCATAATAAAATCCTCCTCCGTTGTTTCACCGAGCTGTGGCAAGTTAAAGAAAATGGACAGAGTTAAACAAGTCCAGATCAATGGAGACTGGCAGTCCGATCAGCTTTCGCAGCAAAGAATGGAAATAAGGCAAAACGGAAATAAAACAAGAAATGCATACTTTAATTTTGACCGCGCATCGCGCGGATATGAATTCTAGTTGTTCTTAAAAGTAAACAATATTAATTATATATTGAGTACACATTTATCATAAAGAGATAAGGGATAAATCAGTCAGAAATTATTTTTATTTATATTTTTTAAGAAATGTGCAAAAAAAGAAAGAAGACAAGTACAAAAGAACCGAGAAAGTAATTGCATTTTTTGGAAATTTTGGAACTCAAATGAAAAAAGTATCAAAGAAAGAGATCAAAAAATGTACATTAGAAAGACACGTACATTAACCTAGAAAGAAAAGGAAACAATATAGATACAGAAGAAATCTTTATTAGAAAGGTGCAAATGGGAATCGATCCCCCGACATTTGGAACTAAGGTGCACCCATCGACCATTTGCACCAAGGAGCTCACTTAAGTGTGGGTTCACATACACATACACTTATTTAAGTATTTAATGTGAAAAATACTGTTGCTATACCTAGTCTTAGGAGGGGAGCATGAGTTCACGTGAACCAAACCCTCCACGTAATCCTCCCCTTTCGCAGCGAACATGACACTTACAATTTCTTTAACTCAAAATGAAATAATAGAACATGCCATTTGTGCAGAAACAGATATAAACACACCATCAGTTCACAAAAAGGGTCCAAGACTTGCTGTAGTGTTCATCATTACGAGAACAAACACACAATTAAGGCGAGTTAAGCCATGATATCATGATAGCTAGGACTGAACACTACGATAGAGCCCTGTATTTGTATTTAAAAAGTTCATTTGATACGTATAAATAATCTATTCAAGACCCAACAACAACATACTCAGTGTAGTCCCACAAAGCGGGGTCTGGGGAGAGTAGAGTGTACGCGGACCTTACCCCTACCTTGGGAGGTAGAGGGAGGTTATTTCCTATACACCCTCGGCTCAAGAAATCTATTCAAGACCCAACAACATACAAGTATAGTCCCACAAAGTGGGGTCGTAGGAGGATAGAGTGTCCGCAGACGTAACCCCTACCTCAAAGGTAGAAAGGCTATTTTCAACAAACCCTAGGCTCAAGAAATCTATTTTTTTTATGACCGTGGTGTCCAGACCAGCTTTCGCGCACCTCGACTAAATCCACGAGATACTTGTCACCTCCCACCAGCAACAGATACCAGGTAACTCTGTCCACCAAGGCTAGAACAGATGGGAAGAATCACCTAGTTTTTTTTTCTCCGCTGGGATTCAAACCTAAAACCGCACGCCTCATGACTCTTTAACCCACTTCATTGACCACTAGGCCACACCCGTTAGGTGCTAGGCTCAAGAAATCTATTCAAGACCCAATAAAGAAAAACAATTATAGTCCAGAACTCATCTGCTTACACATGCCCTCTTCTATTACTATTAAAGATTATTCAGGTGCATTTCTATACACGGGTGATTCAAACATACAAGTAAGAAATGAAAATTAAACAAAATTCTATCATTTCTATACACAGCATACTGAATTGTCTATTTAGTGTGCTATGCAAAACTTAAAATCAAGGAGAAACTAACAATACTTTCAC
Organism: Jaltomata sinuosa; assembly: GCA_003996215.1. Taxonomy (NCBI): domain Eukaryota; kingdom Viridiplantae; phylum Streptophyta; class Magnoliopsida; order Solanales; family Solanaceae; genus Jaltomata; species Jaltomata sinuosa. Next base: position 81,318 of record QJPP01007196.1, on the reverse strand, counting down.
AAGAATCGTTAAGAATTTCAGAAATGCAAAGGAAAAGAGGAATTACTGACCTCTTGACGGGGGTCGACGTCGAATGGAGAAACCCAGGAATGCTTCCTACGGTGATTAAAAATGGAGAGGGACTATTTATAGGTGAAATTAATTAGGACCCAACCGTTTGGGCATGAATATTATTTGCTTTATTCCGTAATATTTATTCACTTTATTTTGAAATTCTTGTTTGGTCATAAAAACACTAAATACAAGATTTTTGAAAACACCTCAAGTCTCAAGAGGTATTTTTACTTTATTTGAATTAACTTTTTAATTTTTTTTTCAAAAAAATTCTAAATTTTTTATTTTCATAAAATAACCCATTTAAATTATATTGCATGTTCAATTTTTTTTATAAAATACATTTAAAATTTAAATATTAACTCCAAATACTATGACCAAACACAACTCCAATTCCAATTCCAACTTCAAAAATTTCAAATAAAGTGAATATATTTTTGATTTTCATGGTCAAACGCCTACTTAGTCTCTCGAGTTTGGGCTTCATCTAGAGATACTAGGGCTCATTTTGATTTGTTACTCCTAGTGTCCCCTAAGTGTCGGTCTCAAATTTTTATCCTCCAGAATATTTAGTTTTAAATTTTTATCCCCTCTTAATAAGTTTTAATATTTGTCTATAAGGTAAAAGTTGTAGTCAATTGAATATGTTTAATGTCTTGAAATGCTTTGAACGTGTGCTTTATGGGTAAAAGTTAAAAATTATGTGATGGATAGTATTCTACTATATATAAGTGGCTAAGGAGTACTAACTCAGCACTATCAATTTGTACCTAAAGCAACATAAATTGTACTCTATTGGTAAGACTAACAAATTTTTTATTACTTTCTATATTCTCTTCTGGTGACATAATCATGTGGGTCCCATTGTTTATTTTCTTCAGCCTTGGCATTTTGTCTTTTCCTATCTATTTTGGATAAATTTCACCAATAATAATCTATTTTTGAGTTTATAATGTACTATTACTTTTCTATCCTCAATTATAAACTTTAAAATATACCATTCAAAATTGCTTTTTTATTTTTTTATCATATAAAAGTCATCTAACTTTAAAGTTTATTACATAAAAGTCATTTTTTTATTTTCTATCGCATAAAAATTAATTAATTTTAAAATTTATTACACAAAAATCATTCTTCTATTTTTTTTATCACATGAAAGTCATTTAACTTTTTTCAAGTTAATTAAAAAGCACATTTTACTTGATTTTTTTATATTTTGTACCCTAAATATGACATGACACTCCAAAATAAATTATACTTAAAATAATTTTAAAACCTGCCTCAATATTTTACTTCATAACACTAATCTTCGTTATGATTTATCATATTACACTTACTTTGCTTTTTTTAATGATACATTTACTTTATTTATTTTATTTTTTAAAAAACAATTTTAACAAATTGTAATTAATGTTAAAAAATATAAGTTTATTTTGTCTTTACTAATACACTCATTTGTTTAGTGAATATAAAAAATACACTTTTTAATTAGTAAAATATTTATTTTTAGAGTATCCAAGAATTGAATGACAAATATAAATTTACGAGCTTGATATGGCTCATGACTTCAAATTCTTATAAGGAAATCAAAATAAGGGGATAAATATAGTTTTTTATATCACAAGAGAGACCAAGAATTGAATGACAAATACAAATTTTACGAGCTTAATATGATTTATGGCTTCAAATTATTATAAAAAAAATTAAATAAGGAGATAAACATAATTTTGTAAATCACACGAGACATCAAAAACTAAATGACAAATATAAAATCTACGAACTAAATGTGATCTATGACTTTAAATTGTTACCAAAAAAAAAAGAAAAAAGCAAAACAAGGAGATAAACAAAATTGTATAAACCACATAATTTTATACATAATAGTTAAAATATTATTTAAAGTTATCTACAACACTTTACTAAAAGACTTTAGATAAATTAAAAAATTAAATTAATTATGTTGGGCCTGTGCACCGCACGAACGTTCTTTACTAGTTTGTCTATGACCCAGGAATGCTTGCTATGGTGATTAAAAATGAAGAGAGAACATAGAGAGATAGATTAAGGGACTATTTAGTGGTGAAACTAACTTTAAATATTTGGGCTCATTTTGAATTAAGTGAGTCAAGTTCATAAGCTAGTCTTGATTTTTTCTCCGGGTTTTTACGAAAGTGTACTACTACTTAAAAAAAAAAAAAAAAAAAGTTATATGTATACCATATGTATATCGCATGTATATGCAATGTATAGCCGCATGTATACAATTGACCATTTCAGGTAGAAACTTTGGCCGAATGATCATTTTAGGTAGTAAATTATAAGTTGGCTATTTTTTGTGTAAGAAATTTAACACAATGACCATTTTGTCTAATTTTTTTTGGTTTCCGTAAGAAAAATTTAACAAAAATGGCCTTCATAAGAGGTGATTTTGATTTTTTAGCCCCGCTTAACAAATCTTTTTAAAAATAACCTACGCTTTCGAATATTCTAAGTCCATAAAGCAGACGTTTTAAGACAATAAAACTGCGCAATTGACCAGAAGTTCTACTCTATAGACAAAAGTCAGAACTTAGCTATGTTGTTCATTAGACATAAATTTCTAATTTTTGCCCATAAGGCATACGTTCAGTATATTTGAAGACATTAAACCTGTTCAATCGACTACAAGTTCTGCCTTATAGGCATACGTTAAAAATTATGTCCGATGGGCAGCATAAATTCTTCCCGACGAATTTTTTAAGATAAGGGCATTTTTTAAAGATTTTATTAAGCAACAAACAACAATAACATATCCAGTGTAATCCACTAAGTGGGGTTTGGGGAGGGTAGAGTGTACACAATCTGTACCATTACCTCAAGAGCGAGGTAGAGAGGCTATTTCCAATAGACTCCCGACTCAAGACAAAAACAGGCTAGAAAAGATATAATAAAAGAGCACAAAATAAAAGGCAGTAACAAAAATCAACATATAGTAACAAAAATAAGGGAGGACATAAATTCAAGATCGAACACTTTATGGGACACCAGGTATAATTTCCTTGATTCCAGGCTAAACTTTTGGGGACAAAATCAGTAAATAGTCACTTTTAATACTTGCTATCAAACATTAACCACTATTTTAAAATCTATTACTCCTTTCGTCTCAATATATGTGATATTTTTCGCTTTTTGAGAGTCAATTTGATAAATTTTTGAAGTTAATTTTAATTAGATCAACTCAATATTTTAAATTAAATTTTTTTTATTCAAAAAATGTTAATCAAAGTCTATATAATATGAAATCTCGAAAAGACAAAAAATGTCACATAAAATTGAAACAGAGGAAGTACTCCATCAGTCCCTCTAGTCCAATATAAACGAATTGTTGACACTTTTTTTATGGTCCAAAATAAATAAAAATTTCAAAGTTAAAAAATGTATTAATTGTTTTTTTCCATAATTACCTTTTTTATGATGAGGTTTTCAATTATTTTTAAATCTCAAATAATGTTTATATCTATCTACTTTTAAGAAGAAACAAAAGGGTAATATTAACAAATTACCCTTTGATCAATATCTTTCTTAAGGGTGTACCATACCACAACAATTCATTTATATTGGACTAGAGAGAGTAACATTTAGGCATAATACATAAATGTGCCCTTTAACTTGACTTCACCTGACATCTATTCCCTCCAACTTTAGGTGTGAACAAATAGACATTTAAACTTGTATAAAATTGAACAAGTAAACACACGTGTACACTCAAATTGATTTGTATTATGCCATGCAGAGGTATTCTGTAATTAAGATTAGTATTTTGAGAATTAAGTTAGATAATGTAACAAAAGCTGTTTTTGTACTTCTAACATTAATAATCATGCCTGCTAAAGTTCCAAAGTCTTAACAACATTAGTCAATCTTCTATTTGATACAAAACAAAATGACAAACTGGTCAGTACAAAATCATGTGATCTGTCCTTGTTTACGTACCCCACATGAGATATGATAAGTAGTTTTGTATCAATACTATTTTATATAAGAATAATATAACATATATGGATTGTATATGTAAGCAAATACTTCGATACGATGTTTCAATTTCGATATCTACCAAAGTATGCAAGAACCTACTTCCTCACATCCATAGTCCTACCTCCAATAACACCATGCCTATTTGCAGTGTGTATAATATCTTCACCAAGAACAGCTTGCAACCTCTTTAGCACGCTGCTTCATCATCTCCATGACAGCAGCCCTCCGCCGAGAATCAGACTGCTGCTGCAGCCCCAGATGTTCTTTAAGATCTCTGTATAGATGGTAAAAAGACAGCAAATTATGACCCAATGCAACGCATAAAAAATACTCCTTATGTTTCTATTTGTTTGTCTAGTTTTAACTTGGCACGAAGTTTAAGAAAGTAAATAAGACTTTTGAATCTTGTGGTCTTACTAAAGACATGTAGAATGTACCAAAAGTATCTTTTACTCTTTTGATCCTCAGAAGAATAGAGCGAAATGGATAAAGAGGATTCATATAGCTAACACAATAAATCGGGTTGAAACATATTTTGATCAACTCTGATTGATTACTACTCGCAGCTAATGCTGTTAATAGCATAAAATAGTAGAGCATTTGCTAATCATTATTGTAATTACATTATCAATGAGAAGTGATTGATTACAAACATCTACAGAAGTATTAACCAACAAACCTGCAACGTGGAACATGGCATTCAGATTCCTTGCACGCACGAGCATGCACTTGAAGGAGATACCACAATTTCTTACAGAGGTCACAACCTCCTGCAACTCGAATTTTACACTGTATACCGTGGTGGAAGATATTCTTAACTTTGCGACAGTTTGGATATTGACAAAGGGAAAAGCGGCAGTTAGAAGCATGAACCAGAAGGTCAAGCATCTTCCTAAACTGTAGAGTTAAAGGAAGAAATCATGTCAGATCTCACGTCTAGTATATATGTTTAATAAAGTGACAGAAAATAGAATCGGGCTAAAAAGAATTTCACCTATGTGTAAACAGAACCATCTATACCACGGAATCTATATCCATATCTATCTATATAAAGCTGGTCATAGACAATGATAAATACTGACATTCAACATTCGTGCCTTTTGTAGAAATTGAGGACAAATCAAATTGTGCTTATGTCCAACAGTCTTCACCAGTTGCCATTTTCTACCACCAATTCCTCCATCTTTATTATGTCTCCTCTTGGTAAAAATCAATCATTTTTCTGCATCTTTCTCTTTATGTCTAACATAAGCTAATTACTGAGAGAGAAAAACTGAATTCTTGCACCCAAGGATATGGAAACTGAATTCTTGCACCCAAGGATATGGCCTAGTGGTCAATAAAGTGGGTTGAGAACCATGCGCTGTCAGGTTCAAATCCCAGCAGAGATAAAAAACACGTGATTTCTTCTCACTCTTCTAGCCTTGGTGGATAGAATTACCAGGTACCTGCTGCTGGTTGGGGGTAACAAGTATCCCGTGGAATTAGTCTAGGTATGCGCAAGCTGGCCCAGACGTCACGGTTGGAAGAAAGAAGAAAGTTGGAAGTTGCAAGTCCTCAAATTGGAAAGAAAACGTGTACTGTTTTCAAGAAACAAAACTAGAAAAGGGTGTGGAAGAATTTGCTAAACAGTTGTGGTCGTGCAGGTGGATGAAAGTGCGGCTTTTTAGAAGCAGAAGGGGGTGCCATAAAATCACTAATATTATGTTTGATTTTTCTGAATGAATAGAGGAGATGGAGTTGCATGATCCCACCTCTAAAAGGGGGAAGGATTTACACGGTACAGGGGTAATAATCATAAAATAGCAGCTAGATTGGATAGATTCCTCTATTCATCGGAATGGGATGAAACTTAAGATATAAGACAGAGGATTCTGCCTAGAGTAATATCTAATCATGCACCAATGATCCTGGAGTGTGGCGATTGGGATCATAAGAGGTCCTATTTCAAATTTGAAAATCGGTGGTTGGAAGTAGAAGGTTTCATGGATCTGATACAAAGCTGGTGGAATGAATTTGTAGTGGAAGGTTTCCCCGACTATAGGCTCAGTGTTAAACTTCAGTTACTGAAGAAAAAACTCAAAAGTCTGGAGCAGAGAAAAGTTCAGTGAGAATGTTAACAGAAAGAACAGGCAACGATAGCTTCACCATAAATTTAATATCCACAACACAGACAAAAAATGAGAGAGAATAAATATGAAAGTACAATAAGCGTTAGTATCTTCATACATGGTTTAACTTATAGATTTTCATAGATGCTAAAAAATACTAATTGTAGAACTACAAATATTTAAATCGATGCATTAGAGGCTCTTCATTAGTGATGAATTTAAAACAAATCAGGTGGTTTATTTCACATCAAACTTTGAATTTTTCTCAATTTTTTGAATTTGTTCTCTACTTCATTTTTATTGATTAAAGGAGTGGCATTTAGTGCAAACTTCAACCTTAAAATGATGGTGGTGTCCGGACCAACTTGTGTGTACACCAAGATTTAGCTTTATTAATAGCTTAACTCATTGTAAAATGAGTAGTAGAAGCAAGTAACCTTTTTAAAAAAAAATTGTAATGTGTAGTAGAAGCATGTAACTTACAGTGAATCAAACACGAAGAGAGAACTACAAAATAGAAGCTGCAGTGGACTTCGACTAACATATATATATTCAAAGAGGATGAAAGAGCTCCGAAAGAACACAGTGTGGTAGGTAAAAGGAACTAGAACTGACCCAAAAGTTGTAACAGAGGACTTCATAGACTAAACATAGGAAGCAGCACAAAACCACAAATTATATTAAGGGCCAAGGAAAATGTACCTGCAAAATTCGTTGTTCCCTAGCTTCTTTATTCTGTGCATCACGCTCAGCCGAGGATGGATGATTAGTCAACTCATGAGGATGATCAATTCCACCATCTTTTTGGTAACAAGCATTGCAAACATCATAATCTGCGCAAACTTCACATCGCCAACCTTGATCAGCTTCTATATCAAGGTGACAAATGTTGCAAGTTGTCACATAGTCACGCTCAGCTTCTATATCAAGGTGACAAAACTCACTCTCGAAAATTTCAACTTCATCCTTGGTGTCATAAGGCACCTCCTTGATTTCACTCTGCAAAATTTCATCGAATTTCAAAACCACTGAATATTCCAACCAGGGGGAGGGGGAGTACTTACTGGATAAAGTATGTGCTTGTCCTTTTGACTAATAGGATATCTTTCTGTATCTTCATGTTTTTGCTCAGTTTCATAGCACCTGAAACAGTACCAATGCAATACAGACCAAATGTTACGAAGAAAACACTAGGGAATATGAAATTATCATTCTCCAATGGTTTCTCTTATGAAAATTTTCATTCACCAAATACAATTTAGCAAAACAATATGTAACTGCATCCTTTCTTTTCTTTTTTAAGATTGCTAAAAATTCCCAATGCCAGTTTATTGATCAATGTGTCATCTCTCTGTCAGCTATATTTAAAAAACGCATAATGAAAAAACTCGGAACCCATTCGAGCTAAAAGCAGGTGCAGCAAGAAACTGAGCTTCTTCACATGATAGAATTTTCATGGGACAAGTCAAATGGGTTCTCTCTGCCAGGAAGATGGACTTTTTTTTTGATAAAGTAAGTGGTATTAATGAAGGCATCAAGAAGATGCAAGAATTACAAGATATGGCATTTGAGCTAACAAAAAATGACTGGTTGGTTGTACAAAAACTATCTAAGCCAGGACTAGTGAGCTAATAAAATCCAAAAGATGTTCTGCATTATCAACAGAGTTCAAGCCGAAAGTGTTTCAAAATAGAAAGAGAAAGGCTGGAACAAAGTAGCTCGCCTAACGAAGAACTCTGCTGAGATTGTTGGAAAAGAGAGGCCCAATCAAATTTGACCAGCTAAACAAATTGGCAATACACCTTGCCTGTAAAAGACCTAAAGGAGTTGACTCCCCATCAAAACATCTCCTGTTCCTTTCTAACCAGAGACACCAAAATAGGGATTGTTGAGAAGATCTATTGAATTCCTTCCATGGATCTGCTAAAATATATTTTCTATTGCATTTATTTTGAGAGTCTTGTGTGATAAGAAGATACCGTCAAAACTTAAAGTAAGTTCTACATAGTGGTGGTTAGACTGACTACGTTGTATGGGGTGGAGTGTTGGCCAGTTAAGAACTCTCATGTTCAGATGATGAAAGTCGTGGAGATGAGGATGTGTGGGCATATTAGGAGAGACAAGATTAGAAATGAAGATATCCAGGACAAAGTAGGAATGGCCTCCATGCCGGACAAGATAAGGGATGCGAGACTGAGATAGTTTGGGCAAGTGAAAAGGAAAAGTGTAAATGCCCCAGTGAGAAGGTGTGAGCAGTTGGCAGTGATGGGCGTTAGGAGATATAGAAGCAGGCCGAAGAAGTATAGGGGGAAGTGATTAGACAGGACATGGCACACCTAGATCTTACCGAGGACATGACCTTAGATAGCAGAGTGCGGAGGTCGTAGGGTAGAAGGTTAGTTGGTGTTAAGCGTTCTCTCGCTTCCCTGCGGGATAGGCTTGGTGGTCATACTTGGACCTTGCTTCTTACCAGTAGTATTAGCACTATTCTCGTAGTTTCTTGATCTTTGCTTTCGGCTATCACCGGTGCTTTTTGTGCTTTCTATGCTTTGATTACCGCATTATTTCGTTGTTATTATTGTTCTTTCTCCTGTTTGTTGTATAATACTCTTCATTTCACATTATTTTATTGTTGTTATTGCTCCCATATATGTATCTCCTTTTCAAACTGTTTGGCAGGCTTTATTTAAGCTGAGGGTCTATCGAAAACAACATCTCTATCTCTACGAGGTAGGGGTAAGGTCTCCGTACACTCTTTCCTTCCCAGACCCCACTTGTGGGATTACAATAGCTATATATGTTGTTATTGTTGTATTGCATTCTCTTTGAATCCTGGAAGATTTTATTTAAAGATGAGAAAAGTTTTTACCAATCCACATTCAAGGTTGCAACAAGCATAACTCTATAACAACCAGAAAACTTTTACAACTCTAGCATATAAAGAGATGAGATCCATACTTGTCACAAAACTGAAAATTCTTGCAATGCTTGCACTCAAAACAATTTCCAGAAGCCATTAGAACGCAGCAATGGGTGCATGAATGCTGTAAATGAGCCATAACAAAATCCTCCTCCGTTGTTTCACCAAGCTACAGCAAGTTCAAACAAAATGGACAGAGTTCACAAAGTGCAGATCAATGAAAACTGGCAGTATGATCAGCTTTCGTAACGAAGAATGGAAACAAGGAAGGCATACTTTACCCTAATGATAATAAGAAGTAAAAATATGTCTACTTTTCTTTTAGAAATACAGAAAACAAATTTAAAATTCATATAACATTCAGCCACAACTTGAATCCTCTTAATATCAGTATCTTTACACTCCTAACGAATTTCCCCTTTGCTACTCCCTTTCGCTACCTGGAGCCAGGTTTTTTCTTATTATAGATAACGTACGCACAGGTGATCTATCTAGGACTAGCTTCACTAAGACTCATTCGATCTTCTATAGCGACTTTCGGACCATTCCATTCATTGTCTTCTTCTCAACCTCTCCTCGGTCACTGAACTGGGTTACTGAACTCCACCTTCTCGGAATCCCATTATTACAAGGATTCATATATGTTACAAGTTGACGAGTCAAAAAAGACTACGTAAATCTAATTTCAAGTTCAAAGACTGCTCAAATCTTGACTACACTACCTGGTCATAAAGCTTCTGTGAATTGTACCCTTTGGCTTCCCAATAGCAAGTTTGCATTCAATGGTACTGTTTATTTTTTATACCTTAGATATTTGTGCTTACGTTTGACCTTGATACAGTTGTTCCAACACAGATAGGTTGCAAAATTTGAGCATTAGGTGATAGAAGTGAGTGAGCCAAGGGTCTATCGGAAACCACCTCTCTGCCTCTAAGATAGGGGTAAGGTTTGCCGTCTGTGTACATCCTACCCTCCCCATACCCCATGTTGTGGGACTACACTAGGTATTGTTGTTGTTGTGCTTGTTGGTTGGTAAAAGAGCAAGTTTTGATTTCTAACAATCAAGTCAGAAAATTGAACACTTGTACTATAGGAGATTCTTTTTTACATATTAATGCTAACCATAGTATAAAGGACCTAACTAGCAGAAACAGGTTCCAGCAGTGATCTACATGAGCATATTTAGATGATTAAAGTTATTAATGTCACACTGGAAACAAGTTGATGACCATGGTATCCGGGCCAGCTATCGCGCACCTGGATTAATTCTAGAGGATACCTGTCACCTCCCACCAGCAACACGTATGACTACGATAGATGGAAAGAATCCTAGTAATTTTTTGTTTCCACTGAAATTTGATGGACCACTAGGCCACACCTGTGGGTGCCCAATACGTGATTTTTATCGAAGCCTAAATACATAGATTAAACAGCGTGTCAAGGGTGAAACAAGCGGCATACTGAATTGTCAATCAGGGACGGAACCAGGTAGGGCCGAAGGGTTCATCCATCTTATAATATTTATACCTGATTAAAATTATTTTTTATGTATATATAGTAAATATTAAACCCTTCGGAATCCTTTGAAATTTCAGAATGGAAAAAAGAAGAAGAGAAACTACTGACCTCTTAACGTCGAAAAAAGACACTGTTTTGGTTACAAATTTCAGCTATGGCGAGAGCTTAAAGGGAGTATTTATAGGTGAAATTTGGGTTTGGTTGCATAACTTCACACAAGTTATGCCTTGGGCGTAAGTTTAGTGACAATTTACGTGACACACATTCTTCTTTTAATCTTTTTAAAAAAGAATATGATTTTTCTATAATTAAAAACAACTAGTATATAAATATTAATGAAAAAAATTATAAAAATTATTTTTTTCTTATTTACTTGATCATAATAAAAAATTTATTATTTTATGAATTAAATTTTTTAAATCATTTGATCCATGATTTTTTATTAGAAGGCCAACAGTTAAGGAAGAGTATTTTCTCCACCATAAATTACCTAAAGATTTTATATTATGTGTGATAAGATTCAGACTTTATTGATGAATTCATAAAATTACTTATCAAGATAAGGGAAAAAGTTCATCCGGATGTTGAACAGAAAAAATCTTAATAACTAATTACACATTATCTTCTTAATTTATAATTTAACCATGATAAATTAGTATATTTTAATGTAAACATCGGGTCACACTTTACAACTACACTTAATTATACATAATGCTGGAATCCTCTCGATCATCGTAAAAAGTTACTTGACATCTGTTTTATTTTTTGAGGACATAACTTAATTCTATTTTTAGAATACATTAGATCATAATATTTTAACAAAATATTTAATTTTTATTTTGTACTTCTAACATTAATAATCTTGCTTTCATGCAAACTAAATAATCTTTTAAAAGCTTTGGATGCATACTTATCAAAATCGAATTTTGTTGGTCAAACTGAGGAGGAATTATCGTTGTTTCTTGAAAGGAAAAGACAAGTAAATAATTACACATGTAGGGTATGTTTGGCATGAAAAGAAAATGTTTTCTTGAGAAATATTTTCAAAAAGACAAGTGTTTTGTATTTGATATGTAAGCAAAAAATATTATTCTAAAAGAACATGTATATAATCTGACATACACTATGGGAGGCAAGGGTGTGGAGGTTGGGGCATGGGGTGGTGGAGGGTGAAGATGAGGTGGGGGAGTGAAGAGGACCTAAGTTGTACGTATTCTTCACCTTCGATGCTGCACTCGTGTCTGATTTTCCAAAATAACACTATTTTTGGAGAATATGACACGCACCCATTGACTTTTTTAAAGAGTCCGAGCAACATAGGAGAGGACACAATCAACGTGAAATGTCACCTGTGAAACTTGTTTTCCCTACTTCCATTAGGTAAGTCAGGAACTTGTTTTTCTAGAACAAATGTTTTCCAAAACTTTTTACCAACATAACATGGAAAAATTGGAAAACATTTTCTGGAAAACGATTTCCTGGGATGGAACACACCTGTACTGGATATATTCTGCTTGCAAAACAGAAGCAAAATCCAGTTTGAGAACTCATGGAGCAAAACAATTTCACTAAACAAAAAACTACTTCTCCCTTCCTACCCATTGCAAGCTTAAGTTATAAATAAGGAAAGCTATATTACATCTGCCATCAAATGAGGGCTACTTTTGGTAGAATGAAAATCAAAGAATCACCTATGTGCCACAGGCAGACGACACTCGTTGGAACGGGCTCATAGTCCTACTTCCAATAACACTTCAGCACCATGCCACTGAAGGAATCATTAGAATGGTAACAAAGCAGACCTGGTCAATCTCTTCTGCCATGGGAGAGCATTTTTTATGGATATACTCCTTGACTCCTTGTTTGCATGAAGCAGATTTGTCAGTTCAACGCTTCCTCGCTCACTTGAGCACCATGCCTATTGCAGTATGTACAATATCTTCAACCAGACCGCTTGCAACCTCTGCTGCGTGCTGCCTCATCATCTCCATGACAGCAGCTCTCCGCAGAGAATCAGACTGCTGCAGCATCCTCCGCACATGTTCTTTCAAATCTCTGTATAAATGGTAAAAAGATAGCAAATTTTATGACCATAATTTACAACAACATACCCAGTGTAATCCCACGAGTGGGGTATGGAGACAAATGAGTGATTGAGCTCAATGATTTTTTTTTTCTTGGTTATCTATCAATCACTAAAATCCTGCCTATTTGACCCTATGCAAAGCATAAAACATAATTAATAACAAGGATTTTGATCCTCAGAAGAACAGAGCAAAATAGATAAAGAGGATTCATATAGCAGGAAATATATTTTGATTAATTCTGATTGATTTCTACTCGCAGCTAATGCTGTAAATAGCAGGAAATAGTATAGCATTGTCTAATCATTTTTGTAATTGATTGTAATAACATAATCAATGAAAAGTGATTGATTACAAAAATCTAAAGAAGCATTAACCAACAAACCTGCAACGTGGAACATGGCATTCAGATTTCTTGCACGCACGAGCATGCAGTTGAAGGAGATACCACACCTTCTTACAGAGAACACAACCTCCTGAAGCTTGAATTTTGCACTGTATACCGTGGTGGAAGATATTCTTAACTTTGCGACAGTTTGGTTATAGACAATGGGAAGAGCGGCAGTGAGAAGCATGCACCAGAAGATCAAGCAGATTCCTAAGCTGTAGAGTTAAAGGAAGAAATCATGTCACATCTCACGTCTAGTATTTATTTTTAATAAAATGAAAGAAAATAGAATCGGGCTAAAAAGAATTTCATATATATGTAAACAGAATCATCTATCCCACGGAATCTATATCCATATCTATCTATATAAAGCTGGTCATAACAATGATAAATACTGACTTTCAACATTTGTGCCTTTTGTAGAAATTGAGGATTAATCAAATTGTGCTCATGTCCAACAGTCTTCACCAGTTGCCATTTTCTACCACCAACTCAATTCTCCATCTTTATTATGTCTCCTCTTGGTAAAAATCACAAAGTACCATTTTTCCCGCAAAAAAGAAAATTTCGAGGTTTCGGGTAGTCACAAAGAACATGAATCATTTTTCTGCATCTTTCTCTTTATGTCTAACATACACTAATTGCCAAGAGAGATAAACTGAATTCGTGCAGCAACAATAACAACAAATTCAGTGTAGTCCCATAAGCAGGTCTGGGGAGGGTAGAGTGTACGCAGACCTTACCCCTACCTCGAGGAGGTAGAGAGGTTGTTTCCAAAGACCCTTGGCTCGAGTAACACACAGCCCAACGGCTAAAAGAAAAGTACCGAAGTAAAGAGGACATATAAAACAATAGGGAAAGCATAACATAACATTAAGAAAAGGAGTAATAACAATAACCAACTAATGTGATAACTGAAGCACAGTAAAAGAACGAGGAGCAACAAAAATCGTAAGACAAGCAACTACGAGAAAAATGTTACTACTACTAGTATGAAATGCTACTACTTCTGTAACCTTTTTTATTCGTGAAGGTATGATCATTTCTTTCTTTCCACGTCTTAATACTCTTTTGTTGTATACATTAATTGTACTATAGTGATAACTGGTAAGGAATTCTCATTGTTGAGTACTAATAATGTCAGATTATGCCCTACCTTATTTTTGTACTCAAAATTTCTCAGTAGCAATATATGAACCTGTGGAAGGACCAGCAATAGAAATATTGAGATCTCCATTTTGGTGTTAAAAATTGTACAACTTTTCTTGGGATTTCACCTTATAATTTATTTTATTTTCGTTTTACTATCTCAATTAACCGTCCAAATATATCATTCTGTCTTGGTGTTGTTCTGGGAACATCCAGTACTAACACTAATTTTCTTTCTTATTCTTTTCCTTGGGAGTTTAGGCTATCGACAAATTAAATTTGGAACAAAAATTAATGAAACTCATCAAGGATACTTCTATGGACCATGGTGTTTTCACTGTTGTTATCCCCAGCAACAAAAGGACCAGCATAATTTGAAAACAAAATTCTAATTCAAATTTTGATAAATGGAGTGTTTATTATATTCCTTTCTGAACTTATCTTCCTCATTTTCCCATTTATTTTATTCAATTAAAAGTCACTTCTTCAATTATCTTAATTAGCATATATAATTTTGGTGTTAAATTAGGTGATGTGGTGCCTCCCTTAGGCTAGGAAAACATTTTCTTTTCTTTCCTTTATATTATTTTAAACCTCAAAAGTCATTTTATGTAAGTTGTGGTACCTTTTGAATTTAAAACAAATCAGGTTGTTTATTTCACATCAAACTTTGAATTTTTCTCAATTTTTGAATGTACTCTCTACTTCATTTTTATTGATTAAAAGGAGTAGCATTTAGTGCAAACTTCAACCTTAAAGGTGTGATACACCAAGATTTTTTCTAATGATAGTGGTGTCCGAACCAACTTGCACGTACACCAAGATTTAGCTAATAGCTTAATTCATAGGAAGATGGGTAGTAGAAGCAAGTAACATTTTTTTTTTTTGAAACTGGTAATGTGTTGTATAAGCACAGTGAAGCAAACATGAAGACAGAACTACAAAATAGAAGCTGCAGAGGACTAGGACTAACATATGGTGATTCAAAGAGGATGAAAGAGCTCCCAAAGAACAGTGTGGTAGGTGCAAGGGATCTAGAACCGACCCAAAAGTTGTAATAGAGGACTTCATAGACTAAACATAGGAATGTACCTGCGAAACTCGTAGTTCCCTAGCTTCTTTATTCTGTGCATCACGCTCAGCCAAGGATGGATAATAAATCAACTTATGAGGATGATCAATTCCACCATCTTTTTGGTAACAAGCATTGCAAACATCATAATCTGCGGAAACTTCACATCGCCAACCTTGACCAGCTTTTATATCAAGGTAACAAATGTTGCAAGTTGTCGCAAATGCTGGTATAGTGGGATTATGAAAGTGGTAAAGGACCATCATCGAGGAATGTTTAGCACGCCTCAGGGTATCATACTGGTAATGATTTCCCTGACAAAGGCTCAAAAATGCCTGTCTTGTATCAAAAAACTCACTCTCGAGAATTTTATCTATATCCTTGGTGTCACGAGGTACCTCCTTGATTTCACTCTGGAAAATTTCATTGAATTTCTTAATCATGGAACCCAATACCTGTTCCAACTGTGGGGCAGGAGGGCAAGAGAAATAATTACTTGATAAAGTGTGTGCTTGTCCTTTTGATTAATAGGATGTCTTTCTCTATCTTCAAGTTTTTGCTCAGTTTCATAGCACCTGAAACAGTACCAATAAAGACCAAATGTTACAAGGAAAAAACACCAGGAATAAGAAACTCTCACTCAAATGGTATCTCTTATGAATAATTTCATACACCACAAAGAATTTAACATTAACATTGATCAATATGCCATCTCTTTGTTAGGTACATTAAGAAAACGCATAATGTAAAGACTCGGAAACCATATGAGCTAAACCTACCATGGACATGGTGCAGCAAAAAACTGAGCTTCTTCACATAACGTACTTTTCATGGGACAAATCGAATATATTTGGGTCTTTATAGATGCTCTGTTGGAAAAGACTTTATATTCTTGTACCTTCTCAGCATCAATTTTTCAAACTTCAATCAGTAAATATATTAATTATACCCTATATTTCACCAAAAGGGGAAAAGGAAGGTGGTTGAGAGAGGGCCGAAGGATAGTGTGTTCCCACCACAACCAAAAATTGGTCCATGAAGTTCTCCCACCTAGACAGCAACCCCTCCAACACTAGCAACGGGGGGGGTTTTCTATTGCATTCTGTTTGAATCTGGAAATGGACAATCAGCGGTTGGTTTCTAGATTGCAAAAGACAACATGCTCAAAAAGAGACAAATGACACTACAATCACCAAATAACACTACATATTCTAACTCAAAATGGTGAAACACAGCAATGATGAGAAAGTGGAGGTGTGTCATTTAATGAGGACTTGTACTGCAAAGAGTAGAGTCCAAGCCTCATAAATGAGAAGATATATACGCACTGGAAGTGCCTAACATCGGAATGACGGGAAAAGCTAGTTGCTTTAAAATTTTAAAGCCCATCGTTGTTCATGTTTTCTTTCCTGCTTTGAACGTTATACTGTGTCTTTTCTAGCCTCGTATACCTTTCTTCATATGAACACTCTGGTAGCCTCTGAGATCTCATAAAATGAATAAATTAAAAAACAAACAGTTGGTGTTGCTGGCACTAGCTCTGATGTATATCCCTTTAAAGGACTTGGCATTAAACTAAGACTCATATTCATTCTGCGTGTGTGGAGGAAAAACAAAACCAATTCATTTTTCTACAGATGAGAAAGTTTTCACCAATCCACATTCAAGGTTACAACAAGCACGATTCTATAACAACCAGAAAACTTTTACAACTCTAAGCATATAGAGAGATGAGATTCATACTTGTCACAAAGCTGAAAGTTCTTGCATTGCTTGCACTTCCAACGATTTCCAAAAACCATTAGAATGCAACAATGGCTGCAAGCATGCTGTAAATGAACCATAATAAAATCCTCTTTCATTGGAGAAATCGTTTCACCGAGCTGTGGCAAGTTTTAATAAACAAGTTTAAAAAGTGCAGATCAATGGAGACTGGCAGCACGATCATCAGATTTTGTAAAGAAGAATGGCAAAACAGAAACAAAACATTACACTAGGATAACAAATGAGTGCAATAATTTTTTTTCTAATAAAGGTGGTGTCCGTGCAACTATTCCATCAGGTGCTACCTCCCACCAGCACAGGCGCGCGTAACTCTACCCACCAAGGGATAGATGCAGATAGGAAGAAATCACCTAGGTCTCCCATGGTTTTCAGCCACTGCACTAATGGCCACACCTTTGGGTGCAATAAGGAGTGCAAAGCTCACTCCAAAGCACAATACTTCATCATAGTTTAATTTCTCAGAAGTTGCAAGCCACAACTCCCATATTAATAACAGCAAATCAATCAACCAACTATATATAGAAACTCGAAGGACAATGAGTATACAAAGATGTTTAGCAATCAAAATTACTTTGTGCATTAGAAGCAGATCCTTAGATGCATTCCCAGAAAGATCAAATTGACCAGATGCTTTCGGAGCTCTTTTTGTTATGGTCTTCCTTATAGTTCCCTTTTTATGCTGCTTTCTCCCATCCTCTTCCTGCTGAAGTTGGTAAATCATATCCTCTGCAGCATACGGCCAATAGTCCCCATCAAAATAAGGCAGACGAGCTGCAGTATCTTTAGCTTTACATTCTCCCGTGGGTTTGAAGAAATGGTCGTAGAAATTAGTGAGATTAACAACTATACTTTCCATGATAGCTTTTCTTAACATTGATAAATACCTGAAATATGGAAAAAGACTAGTTTAATTAATTAACAAACATGAGAAAATACACCTTATATACAGCAGTAGGTAATCTATATGAAAAAAACATTAGTAAGCTCACCACTCTCTGAGTTTGTCAGATTTTGGGGTCATCTGAATTTCGGGATGGCAATATAATATATAATCTTCACCCTTCAGTGGAGGACAAGCCCAAATATAACAACTCGTGAAACCATGCTTTTTGCAATATTCTAGATATCCAATCTGAGTGGAAACATATATAGATTATAATAATATACAAACCAATAGAAAATATCTAGAATCAGTCATTGGAAGATGGGAACAAAGATTACCAAAATTTCATGGTACACAAATGTGCTGAGAGCCTCTCCAGACACTGTTTTGATCTCTGGCCTTAAATAGTTAACAGAATCTAGACACGAGAGATAAACACGGCGATGATTTGGCTGTGGGCATTCAGATCCAAATTCCTGAACATACATGCCAAAGAGGCACACCTCCACACCTTCAATTCTCTGAAACAACAATAACACCTGAAGAATGCAACTTTTCAGTCCATAACTCAAGCAATTAAATTTGCAAGTGAAACATAAAAGACAAGACTCCTATCTGAGGTTAATGCCAAGATTTAAACATATTGAGACATAACAATGTCTGAACATTACCGTCTGGCATTTCATTAATCAGAAAATAGTCGTATTTCAGAAACAAGCTTTGAAACTTGGCCTCCCATGCTCAAGTTATGATCCAAACTTTTATGGATGTCAAACGTCCCCCAAAGAACACCTTCTTCGCGGTGGACAATGGAGAAAATTAAAAAAATTGAAGACTTCGATCAGGAGGGAATTTTGAGACAATATTTCGGGTCATGGAAGATGAAACAAATGAAAATGGACTAGACAGGACCATGCACACCACTACACCAGCCCTTATCTCTATATATAGAACGGAAAAGGCTTCTACATTTCTCTTTTCCTTAAGATGAAGAAAATCAGCCAAATTGGTATTTTAGCTTCAATCGATCTAACACCGAAATCATTTGACACAATTTCAAACTCCCCATTAGTATCATTTTCTCCTTTACTTCTAAGTCTACCCGCAATTAATGATTTTTCAACAAGTGCCCTTCCTAGTGACTCCCTAATCCACCATCCACCCTAATCCTTATCTGACGCCTTGTTATAGAAAAAGACCATGTGAAAACGCCTTTGAAAATTGCCTGATTCAGGATTTTTACTGATGAGAACTTGCCGCGATAACCTTGGATCAGTTGGCTACATTGGCATCACTGTAACGGATAAGTTCAATTTGCACGTTGAAGCCAAAATGTGCAACTCAATTATTTTCATTGCAATTTGCCATGTTAAAAAGATAATTTGTTTTTTGAAATAGACTAAAAAGAAAGTAAAATAAATAATTGAAACGGAGGAATAACTGTTTAACATAGCTTATACATGTTCCATAAATGCAAGCAAGATTGGTTGGCTGATGCAAATAACTTCCAATAAAGGATTGTATGATACCAGGTTTGGAGGGACTTTAGGGTATTTTTGTCTTTAATCATACTTATCCCATGTATTAATACCCTAGTATTACTAATACCATGGGTTGATATGTATTAGTTATACACCCTATAATACCTAAGGCTAAAAATCCTACCAAACAAAGGATTAAATAATACCACACCTAATACATGTACTATTTCTTCTAATACATCCTACCAAACGACCCCCAAGTAGTATACTGTATCTCTTTCAAAACTACAAAAGTTGTCTTCACTGAAAGGGATAACGACAGAATACGAAGTTAACTTAGTTAACACCAAATAAAGTTAAAGGACTAAAATTGCACACTTTATTTAATTAAAGGTTAAATATGCTTAGCTCATTAACAAAAGGACCAAAAATAGAATTAGACAATAACTCAAGAACTGAGAGCTCTGCATTTTTTGGTTGCTAGACATAAGGGTAGATGTGGTCCCAAAAATAGACGGCATGGGTAAAATTGATCCCATAACTTAACGAAGGAGAAGTGATCTAATTTTCGATAGTTCAGGGTATTTTTGAGCCTTTTCTGTATATAGAAAATTGTTTTCTTGTAATTCATTAAGAATACAAGGACCATGCTCCTATACAACTTCTATGACGTGAATAGTAAGGAGTAGAACCTATTTCAACTTTGAAAATTTGTGGTTGGAAGTTTAGGGATTTTTATATTAATGTTGGTGGATTCCTTTGTGATAATGGACCGGATTATGTATTGTCGAAAAAATTACAACTTCTGAAAGGAAGGCTGAGGGAATAGAACAAAAGCAACAACGGAAGTCTGGGAAATAGGAAACAAACTCCTTCTACAAGGTCCACAATAGGATAATGCAATGATTCGGAGCTTCTATAAGCTTATTTCTAAGTTTTTGACTGGAACACTTTAAAGAGTAGTTCATAAAGTTGGTGGATAACGCTCAAATGGCTTTCATAAGAGGAAGGCAGATAATGGATATTGATCCCATAGCTAATGAATGTTTAGACTCTATATAGAAAAGCCAAAACCCCGGTATCATATGCAAATTAGACATTCAGAAAGCTTTTAACCACGTCTATTTAAGTTTTTTAATCAACATGCTCAAGGATTTGGGGACTCAAGTGGATTTTCTTTGGCATCAGCACCGTCAGTTATTCAGTTATTGTAAATGGGACACCAGTGGGTTCTTTTGCAGCTCAAAGAGGATTGCAACAAGGAGATCCTATTTCTCCTTTCTTATTTCTATTGGTGATGGAATATTGACTGTTGCATATGTGAATTGGCAGGATAAGAGGTTTCAAAGTCAACCATCGCAGTCAAAATCCTTTGGAAGTTTCACATTATGGTATGCAGATGATACCTTGGTGATTGTGTGATGTGGAGGTTAAGAAACTTCGATATCTAAGGGACATTTTGATGACTTTTGAAGCAATATCTGTTCTTCCTATTAACGGGAGAAAAAGCTTCTTGTATCCAGTTAACGAGATCACAAATTGCAGCAGACTTGCTGGTACTTTAGGATGCCAAGATGACACTTTACCAACTATCTGTTTGGGATTACCTTCACCAAGCATAGAGCCGATAGTATATGGGAAGAGGTTTTAGATAAATGTGAAAGACGGTAAGCAAGTCGAAAGAAGCAGTAATTATCATTGGGAGGGAGACTGGTACTAGTCAACAGTGTGCTGGATTCACTTCAGACATCTGTGATGTCTTTATTTTCTAAAACCTGCTAAGATCGAGAAAAGAACTGAAGAGAACAAATATGGAGCAGAGGAGCAATGGCGTACTAGAGAAGTTAAGGCTGCCTTAGGTGTTCCAATTTGGGAAGATAGTAGAACCCATTGGCCCTGTTTTAAGTCTAAAATAGGGTTCAAGGTGGACAATGAAGTGAAGATCTCCTTCTGGAAGGACATGTGGATTGGAAATGAGCCACTGAAGAGCCAGTTCCCAGATTTGTTCATTTTTCACTGGCAACAAAACATACAGCTTCTTTGGCAGACAATAGAGAGAACGAGAAGGAATATCGGCTCCAGAAGAAATCTCAATGAATGAGACAATAGATTTGGTGCTCCTTGTTTCAGTTAAGCTTCCGCTATATTTGTTTATTCAAGTTACATATGTTTAAATCATGCTAAGGCCAAGGGTTAGCTTGGGATCACTTGTGAACTCGGATCTCGTGTTACGTCTAGGAGGTAGCCTCGGGGTGTGACACATACAATCTTTTTTCTGAATATTATCTCAAGATCCGCATCACACAGCTGACTTTGACTTATGCACAGCAAGTTATATTTTAAACCTTTTACCAAGTACACGTTAGTAATATCACAAGATTCATTAAAAGAAATAATACTAATACCTATTACTTTTCTTTTGTAGTTGTCTCCATATCGAATGTTTTCTCCATCAAAATCTGCAACAAAATTTAAATAAGTTTTTATTGCCTCTCATGTGATTTGAACACACACTATCGAGATACCATTTTCCTTTTGATTTTGAGTGGTGTTCCTTCAAAACAAATTCATTATTTCCTTTTAGGTACCCAAGTTGTCTTGGGTCCTTTGGGGATAGATTTTGGTTTAGTTGAATTAGATTTAGCTCTCCAAACCCACTTAGTAGAAACATTAGAACGAAATCTACAGTTACAATGATTATGATCGAATTTACCACAGTAATGACAAGCATGAGAAAGGTATTCCTTAGTGAAAGACACTTGAGTCGACTTATTGGAGCTGGATCTATTATTGTGACATGAATTTAGTTGACTTGCTAGAGCAAATCAACTGCTGAGATTTATCACACTATAATAGTCTTGCTAGAGGTAGACTTGTTATTGTTAGATGTTTTATCAGTTGACTTATCTGAGGGAGTCGACTGATTTAATCTGATAATACTATGACTGGAGATTTTTGAAAGCTGTTGATTTGCATTTTTAGTTCATCCATTTTTTTTGAAGAAATATTTTTTCTATTTCACATACTTCTAGTTTAATTTCTCAATCTTTCATTTCTCTTTGAAGAATTTTAAAATTATTAAAACTTCTATTTAAGTCAGTTATGGCACGATCTAGAATTTTTTGCAGTTCTAATATTTTAAGCAGGGAGTAGATTTTACCTTACTTGGTTCTCCAATTGTCATGAAACAGATGTCTCCAGTTTCCTCATATTTGTTGTTAGAGTTGTCTTCATCATTCGAACTACTAAAGGCCTTACTTTTCTAATTTCCTTTGGAGAATTTTTGCCTTATTTTTGGACAGTCGTTTGTGATGTGTCCATATTTATCATAGCTATAGCACTTAACTTCATTACTGTTGGATTCAGTAATTTGTCTACCTTTTGAGAAGCTTGGCTTACCTCTTCTGAAATTTCTTGATTTTCTGAATGATTCCACCACAGATCTGGTAATCAAAGCAATTTCATCTTCTACTATATTGTCATCATCTTCTCTATCTTCTATTGCTTCAAAGGCTACTATGTTCTTTTTGTTATCTTCTTGTTCACGTTTGTTTAGGTGGGCCTTTTAAAAAATAATGAGATCTCCTCTCAATTCATCATAAGTAAGATTGTTGAGATTTATTCTTTCAAGTGCGACGACCTTTACATGCCATTGAGAAGGTAGATTTCTAAGTATTCTTGTAATGTGATATGACACATGATTTCTCTTAAGCTTTGAGTTCACCAATAATCTTGCTAAAGCGAGCAAACATATTTTTGATGGATTCTCCTTCCTTTATCTGGAACAACTCATATTCATAGATAAGCAACTGATAATTGTTTGCTTGACTTTATCAGTTTCTTCATATGTGACTTCTAACTTATCTCACATCTCTTTTGTTGTTTCACAACATGAAATCTTTTCATACTCTTCACCGCTTATAGTATTATAGAGAATATTTTTGGCTTTGGAGTTTATTTGAATAATTTTCATTTGTTCTTCAGTATAGTTCTCAAGAGATGGTATTACAACAGTTGAAGTCTGTCCATCATCAATCTTTTTATCATCTTTCTTGGTGGAAGTGATTGGAATGTCACGAAATTTTATCACTCTCCAGACTTTTCCATCATAGAACTTAATGAAAGTCTCCATCTTGATTTTCTAGTGAGAGAAATATTTTTCATTGAAGTAGGGGGGTCTTGTCTGAGAGGTGCCTTCCTAAAATAATGCTCAGTAATAATTTAATTTGTCATGATCTTTTCTCACTTATTGTTAAGCAATATATTGTGAGACCTTGGTCTGATATCAATTAAAAGTGCAAGAGGGGTGAATTGCTATTTTTTGTTTATCTTAGTCGACTGTATGAAGAGATCAATCAACCGTTATGCATAAATAAACAATCAATTAGAATGCAGAAATGAAAATGTTGTAAGAGTAAATGACACCAGATGTTTTTATACTGGTTGAGATTTAAAATGAATCTTAGTTCAGTCCCCTTGGGTTGCAAGGGTATTTTCTATTAATTTTTTGGTGTTTTTGATTTTGTAGAAGTTTTGAGAGTATAGTTTCTATGTCTACACTCAATCTCTTTTCTTTTCTTTTTCACTTTTGATAGAAAGTCTCATCAACTATATTTTTTTCTTTCTCTTTTTTTTCAGTACACAGTAGAATACAAGGTAAAACAATATTTAATAAAAGTAAAGCAAAGGACTTGAGATGGTGAAAACTGTTTGTATGTTTTCTTCAACCTTCAAAGGCTCCTTTTTAAAGCATCAGGGAAGTAGTTATTTGAGGTCTTAAAGACACGCAAAACAAACAAATAGCAAACTAGAAAAAATAAAAATAATCTGATCTAACAGACTAGTTAATACAAAATTTCTCAATTACGACACTACAAATTTGATTGGATCCACCACACATACGTGATCGACAAGTAATATAATGATAAGAAAAGTATCATTCCTAAAAGAACTTTCTTAATTAATATTTTAAATTAGATTAAACAATGGCAACAATTTATCAAAGAGTTAGGGATATGTTACACAAAAACAATCCAATGTTTGTCTTTCTAAGGATTGTATCAAGATTGATGTACTAATTATTTAAAAAGATTGTAAACTTAAAATAATATGCTTTTGAAATTATCAGATGGAGGAGATACTCCAGGGTTACGAGTAGACTCTTCAATCTTGTTAAGCTTTCACTTTAGTTACCTATTTGATTTTCTGATTTAGTAATCACATAGTTGATATTGCTCATGGGCTCTTTCGAGTTTCCACTTATCTATTCAAATTACTCCAATGCCTATATCCCTACGAAATTATCAATAATAAGAACACATTTGTATCTCATGTATTTGAATAAGCAAGACGAGTAGGTATACTTTTATTCTAAGCACAAATTCATTTTTGGATAAGCTCTATTTTATGCTATATGCAATATGGTTTCCTCTCTCGAATTCAACCCTGAATTTGTAGACAATCAAATAATTAAGTGCAAAGAAAAAATAAGTAAATCAAAAAATAATCAAAATGCTAATATAAAGCTTCAAACTATAACATTCACAAATAATCGTGCAATCCTAAAATAAACAAAACTAATCACTCAAGCTCGTGAAGAAAATACAACTAAACTAATCATTCAACTATAAAAATAAAAGAAAGAAGAAGTGAACTATGTGAATTTCCGCTCCATGGTGCTCTAGCCATCCTTGTGATCTCCATTTATTAAAATTTTATGAAACAATGTGTTTGAGATATATTTATATTGTGTAGAAATGTACCAATTCATATAAAGCACGTGTGAATATATATTAAATTTGATATCTCCGCATGTACTTGGTATAAAAAAAGATTGGAGTTGAAAAAAATTAAAAATATAAAGTTTGAAAAATTTGTATCAACACGCGATCGATAGATGAACTGTAGAACTGACATACAGACCGATTGTCAAGTCGCATGTGAGGTCCTAAAAAGTTTAATTTTTGAAGCTATATGTGTTAAGATGCGAAACAACATACGAGCTACTTGTTGGACATACGATCTGCAGGGTGTGTCATATATTGGAGCCCAAATTAATTAAAAAATTAAGTCTCTGAAGTCAACATGTTATGGTCACATACGATCCGTACATTTAATATACACACCACATGTCAAACATATATGGAGGTACCAAAAATTTGAGATTTTGAAATTTTAGAAGTCGACATATGATCATATAAGTGAATACGAGTTTTATGTCACTCCGTATGTGAAAGTATTGAGAATTAAATATTTGAGGTCTTCACTTATTAACATATGGGTCAATATGCGGGACCGTATGTGGGACATACAATATGCATGTTGATTGTATGAGAAGATTCAAATAATATTTTTTTTAACCTATCGTGGTTGACATATGGACCAATATGTGGATTGTATATTGGGTATGTTGACCATATGTCAACCATACATGATTAAACTAATTTTTTAAAATTAATTTAGTTTAGGAGGACACACACGTTCGAACGTATGTGGTGACATATGATCGAGATGTTGTGGTTGTATAGAATTTGACAAAAAAAGACTTTAAATATGTGATTTAGTCAAATTTTACAATCCCACTTCATTTTGGATGACTTTCTGCCTATCTCCACTATCCCTATTCCCTTGACATCCCTTGCCTTGGTCCTAACCAAAGCCTCCGGATCCTTTCCACCATCTATCGGGGTTAGCCTCTTCATTCATCTCATCATAAAGAGGGTTGCGGTAATAACTATTTTGGTAGGGTACTTGTGGGTAGTGTTTGAATCTCCAGATCATCCCATGTTAGATTATACTCAATTTCATTGATATATATGTATATATCAATTTAACAAGGCATAACGCTAAAATTAACATTTAAAATTATTGATTTTAAGAATTCATTTCAAAGTGTTTGGAGGGGATTTTCGAATATTCTTCGTGAGATATGTTCGTAGCTTATTTATAACTATTATAGGAATAATTGTAATTTATGTAGCCTATTAAACAGTGTATATTCATGGGTGATTTTTAAAATATTCGCTATGATCATGAATTTGACTTAAAACTCTAATTTTTTTAAAAAGGGTGAAAAATTATGGAAGTCTATTAAAGTTTTGATATTTATCATTGTTATTAATTGTAGAATGATAGCTAAGTATTGAAAAATATATTTAGGAGCATTTTTATGAAAATTAAGGTATACCTCTTTTTAAACATATTTTTGAATACAAAGATGTTTTAAAAAGGACTTTATACATGTATGGGACAAGCTCACATTGAGTCTTTATATTTTTATTTATATTATAATAACGTATAAAAGTTTTCTTATAATAGAGACTTGTTGAATTGCATTTAAAGTAATGACCTTTAATATGTTTTTTGCTCTATGAAAGAGCTTTCGATTTAAAATATGATTTAATGACTTTAAACATAGTTTCTCAATTGAATAATAATTTTATGTACTTTTATTAATGAAAAAATAATTAAGAGTGATTCAATGATTATGCGATAACTAATGATTTAGTTACTATGCCATGATTACTATACTTGTGTTTGGACTTGTATGAGTAACAATGCTATTTAAGAAAAAGAGTAGTCTTTGAGGGCTCATAACTTTGATGAATTGCTCTTGGAGGGGTCTTGTTATTCAAAAATAAAAGTAGCCTTCGAAGGTTGATAGCCCCAATGAGTCGCTCTTATAGCTACGATTCCTTCATTTTTACGATTAATGTGATTCGCCGTCTATTGGCACAATGAATTTGATTTGTCTTTTGTTGCCATGATTAATTTGGTTTGCCCTTGAACTGACATGATTGATCTGGTTTGTTCTTAGCTTAAATGTTAATAATCACTTGGCTTGAATTTTTTCTTGATTGGCTCGGCATAATGCTTTTGAATATAATGAACAAATTTTGACTTGTTTCTTTATTATTATTTTCAATGAATTTCATGATTTTCTCTAGCACTAAGCTTTAAACTGTTTCATTAACACTGATTTATTGATACTAAATTTGCTTACCATTATTTTATTATACTAACTCTTATCCTTAGACACTCACTGAATATTCAATACTCAAATATATCATTATTATTTTTAATAGTGTGTTAGCTAACACGATGGAGAAGGTATATGTGAACGCATATATTAGGAGTACTTGCTGATATTCAAATTGTTAGTGAGCCCATATAGTTTTTTCATAGAGCTCCATTGAGTCTTTACTATTTTTTTATTAGATTTTGGATAGCATCCTAACTTAGTTATATTTTTATAAAAGCTCCATAAATAGATTCTCTGTTGTGGGTAGTACTTGATATAAGTCATTGCTTGATTTGTTGAGGAATTTTTCCATGCTTAGTTGATAAACACATTTCATATTATTTATATTATTTGTAATTCTTTTAAAATATTATTTTGACTTGAAATATGCATAATTGACATAATCTTTAAAATGAGGCACTGATGAAATATTCTATCTTGTAAAGTGCTTTTGGTGTGGTTTCTTAGCATCGGGTGCATGTTACCAGATCGAATTTGGAGTGTGACATTGGACCATTTGAGAAATTGGTTAATCTAGTTCAAATTATGAAATTTTTACAGAAAAAATTTCCGACAAGACTTTAAATGTTCAAATTTAGTGATCTAAGAGTGACACCACTAAGCTATTCAAGTGATCGACAACTCTACTGTTTAACAATATAAATATAGTATGAATTCACTCTTTATTTTAGTTAAGGAATAATTAGTTCTCTTTGTATTTTACTGGGCACTAGAAAGTTAAGTCATCTGAGAGTCTCTCTTTAAGTATAGCTATCACATTTGGGCTTGCTAGAAGAGTCATGCGACTCTTAGTCTTACATAACTAACGCTACATTACGTCTATACTAACGTAACTTGCAAATAAAATTGATGCTATATAGCCATATAGGCAATTCTTGAGACCACCTCCCTTCGCCTTTAGAGTCTTAGGTGCAACTCTTCTAGTCAAAGAAGAGTCTATTTGTGAATTTGTGCACTCCTATACTATTGTTGCTTTTACCACAATAGGGAATCATGTTTTTCTTTCTATCCTCATGCTTTATCTCTCTTATGGAACAATATTCTCTAGGTTATGCAATTATCTTCCCTAGCCTAATAATAGTCAAGGAAAAATCACTTTAGCCTTTTGGCCTTAATTTGGTCCTTCTTTCCTAAGTGCACTAATAAAAAATTGAGATAATTCTTAGCTGCTAGTGAAGTTAGTATCTTAAAAAATGTAAGTGCTTGTTGATAGTGTTGTTATTTTAATGAGTTACAATTTACATATGCTGGAAAATAAAGAGGAAGACTCGGCTGATTAGAATATTACAAGGTCGACTGACTTACTAAATTAAGTCAAGTACCAAGCATAAATAAAAGAAGAAGACTGAAGTTAAGGAAGAAAAACAAGCATGTCAAGTACTAAGAATAAAGGATATTGAAGTTAAAGAATGAAAGAAATCATATCAAGTTTCAGAAATTATATTTCAAAAGGAACAAATCAAGCGGCATAAATGCAGTCAATATCACGCGTCTCCAGAAAAGGAAAAAGATCAAGAGTTAATGCTAGATTGAAAGGGACTAAAATCAGTCCACCTTTATTTTTAAAAATAGGATCTTTCATATTCTTTTTTTAAGGATCAAATCTCTTCTTATCTCAAGAACTTTCAAAGATGGCACAAGAGGCAGATAGAGTCGTGATTGAAGTAATGAGGCCTAACATTGAAAACATAACACATGCTACTATTAAACATGAACTCATAGCACAATTTGAGCTAAAACAGACTATGGTGTAACTAGTCCAATCACAAGGCGAGTTCATGGGTAAATAATACGAAGACTCGCAACAGCACCTGTAAATTTTTGTAAAGATTACATACACATAACTTCATAGTTGTGTCTCTAGATTATATCTGCCTTGCATTGTTCCCGTTCTCACTATTAGGGGACGTATGGTTACAGAAAGAACCACAAAATTCATCACTTCATAAAATGACTTGGCTCAAAAAATTTAATAATTTTTTTTTCATTCAGAAACACAAAAGCACTTTAAAGTCAGATTGTGAGGTTCTAGCAGGAGCAAGGACTCATTATACGAAACTCGAGAGTGCTTCAAGAAGTTATTCCAAAATTGCCTATATCACAGACAATTAATACATATACTTTGTCACACCTTCATAGACGGCTTATTCAATGACACCAAACTGCTCCTAAAATTGCTTGTGGAGGACAATGCATGAAAATAACTTAGATCAGATTCAGACATTGGTGAATAACTTCACATCCAACAATCAATAATAGTAATGTGAGAAGAGTATGAGGTTTCAAAGAAAGGTAGTGATTTTGGTAAAAATGTATTAATATCGATCAGATCCAAAATGTCAATACTTAAAGAACAAGTTAACAACATAATGCTGGCACAAAAAAAATTGCGTAATTATTCAATTAAGCAAATAAAACTATTCACAATAATTCAACAGTACCCAAACCACCAACCGCTCTACCCAAACACCACCCCAAGTTCTCACTGCCCTTCAATTTGTCACCCCATCACTATCCCCAGGCTATAGTGATGCCTTAGCTTTCAAACTGGACATAAGCGATCACAAAGTAATGGTAATGATCCAGAACACAACCTTTTTGGCCCAGATAGTAGCAGAGGCGATGAGATTAGGTCTGACAGCTATGGACATCACCTAAGATTGTCGATGATAACACAAGGTCAGACCCTTAATGCCATGAACTTTTTTTCTCACTGGTTGTTCCAAACTCACCTTGCTTTCTTCCATGGGTAACTATAATGAACTAAGACAACCCAAAGTTTGCCTCAAGCCAGCATATGAATATTCAAGTATCCCCCAAAATTCAACTCTAGGATTTACTCCCACCCTAAACCCTCAACATTCAAGAAGAACAACATTCTGCAAGATTAAAAAGAAAATTCATTAGAACTTGAACGAATAATGGGCATAAATAGGTGGTTGGGAGTCCACAACGACTTTCCAAAGAAAATCCTTAATGAATTATCCGCTTTAAAAAATAATAAAATTATTCATTTTAAGGGAATATGTGAACAAATGAATACTACTATTTTGCTCAAAAAACCTACTCAAGTGTTCACTAGACATAAAAATATCACTAAATTTTAAACGAGGAAAATACGCACTAATCTTAAAGTCAACACTGGCAAGACAACATGTAAACAATAAAGCCAAAGTGAAATTTTGACATTTGTTCCCAAAAGCTTTAAGCCTCAGGGGACAATTTCAGTTGAGCTTTTCATTGAACTTCATAACATGATCTGACAATGGGCGAACAATAATGAGTTCAAGATGCACTACAAGGTTCTTTTACACTGTCACAAACAAACAGTACTTGCACTTTTGAAAATCAAGATAACCAATCATAAATCTCTAGTAACAAAACTCTCACCGATTAAAGTACTTTCCAACCACCAACCTTAGAAATTACTTTTGCTAAAAATAAATTGAACAATTTTTGAAATGATTATTTAAATACACACTACTCTCTTGTGAAAAGTCATGTTGTATATAATCCAAATACTTATTCTATTTCTTTTTGATTGTTAAGTATATATATATAATTATTTTAATAAAAAAAAGAAGATAGTGCATAAGGCATTTTATAGAAGAACTAAAAAAATCAATAGTAGCCAAAAAGTTAAAGAGCCTGAATTTCTACTCCTAATTTAAATAAAAGATGTTATAATGTTCTCCTATTGAAAATGAATTGTATAGATTTTCTTTTTGACAAAATAGAATTTTTTTCGTACCAAAAAATATAAATTTATGAGTATATAAAATTTTGACAAAGGACATTAGTGTGAGAAGTAATATATATATATATATATATATATGTAGAAATAAAATAAAAGTAAAAATAAAGAGGTATATTCAGAGGTTGGTTGGAAAAAAGAAGAGCTATAGAGTGTGTTTGGTATGAAGGGAAATATTTTCCATGAAAAATATTTTATGAAAAAACAAGTTGGTTTCTTACTTATTTTCTCATGTTTGGATGGTGACTGGGATGGGGTGGGGGTTTGAGATACAAAAATATTACTTTTTTTAAGGAAAAAATGTAATTATTTTTGAAAAAAAAATTGAGTTTTGATGGGTGAAGGTGGTAATAATGGGAGGAGGATGTTAAAGTGGGGTGGGTGATGGGTGAGGTGGGATACAAAAAAATTACTTTCTTAAAAAAAATTAATTTTATTTTTAAAAGAAAGAATTGAAATAAATAAATAAATTAATGTGGGTGAGGTGAAATAGAAAAAATATTTTTAAAAAATTATGTGAGCTAGAGGTGGAGTGGAGGCGGGGTGAGAATAGGAGAGTAGAGTAGATGAGATTGGGGTGTTACGAAGCTGAAAACTTATTTCACTACTTTCATTATAAAATTCGTTTTCCTTATTTTGGAGAAAAATATTTTCTGTATTCAAATTTTTCGACCAACGAAACACAAGAAAATTAGAAAACATTTTACTCCGTACAAAACACACTCATAATGAGACGGAATTTCGAGAAAATGGCCAATTGACACACCAAATAAAAAAGGCTACCGTAATGCTTGCCACCCTCATCTGAGCCGTGTCGTGACGGCGGCGACTTTTCATCTAAGTAATCGGAGACACATAGTTCTTATCCTCATCATCAACTACTGAGCTAGGCTCTCATCTATAAGATAGTAATAAAAATGCAGGCTAGTATCTATTCGCGGTGCTTTAGGGCTGGGGAGTTGTTGTTCCACAAAGCAGAAATCATGATTTTGAATTACATCCCTTCTCGCCCTTTACATTCACAAGCACTAAAACCCACAAGTTATCTTCGTCATAATCAATATCACATTCCTACAAGACATCTTTCAACTAATAAAAGAAACCCATGGGATTCTTCAAGAACCACTTCTACTGGGTTTAGACGAATCAAGGCATTCGTTTCCGACTTACCTGCTAAAAACCCTGTAAGCTTTTTATGTGTTATATAACTTTTTTGTTTGAAAATTGGCTTGTTTTGGTGTTTGTGTTGATCATTGAGTATTTTTGGTTAAAAGGATGAGATGCCAAATGGGTATGCCATGTTTTCAACATCTTTAAGTGATGATGGTGGCGTAAAAAAGCCTGTGGTGAAGAAGGAAGAAACTGAGAAAGGTGATCAAATATCTGATGCTAGAATCATAAGCACTCTCGGTAAATACTTGTGGATGAAGGATAATTTTGAGTTCCGGTTTCGGGTCATTGCTGCCTTGAGTTTACTAGTTGGTGCAAAGGTGAGAGTTGTTCTCTTGTAGTTTCTTTTATTTATTTACTCTATTATTCTAGTGCTTGATTCAACTTGTGACTCCCACCAGCATAGGGATCCTTTAACTCTGCCACCCATGCTTAGGAAGACGCAGGGACCCCAACCTCCAAAGTCACCAAGGCTTAGGCAGGTTCTGAGGTTTGGACCTTGGAACCAAGGTTGTTGCTCTAGCTCCTCAATCTCTAGGCTGCCTATTGGAGTTAGTTGTGTTACTAATTTGTCCAAGGGAATGGGCATTATGTGGAGTTTGTTGCCAAACTTTGTTATATGTAAAAGGGGGATGAATATTGATTTTTCTGCTGATTAATTATTGCAAAGCAGTGACCTTTTGTGCATTTCATGCAACAGGTTGTGAATGTTCAAGTGCCATTCTTGTTTAAGCTTGCTGTTGATTGGTTGACAACAGCAACTGGCAATGCTAGTGCTCTTGCGGAGTTTACTACGGCCAATTCTACTGCTTTGACTCTTTTTGTAAGTCCTGCTGCGGTTTTGATTGGGTATGGTATTGCACGATCCGGGGCATCCGCTTTCAACGGTACTTCACACCTATGAAGTAATTGCTTGTGCTTGTCTTGAGATTCAGAGTTACTAGTTTTTGTTCTTTCTTTCATTAAAAGATGTCATTTTCATGCATAAATGGAAGATATATATTTATTTCCTTTTCCTCATCAGCAAGTGCTTTACTCTTCTGCTCTCTTTTTATTTTTCTAAATGCCTTCATCTTTCTTTTGTGTGCAGAATTGCGAACTGCAATTTTCTCAAAGGTGGCGCTTCGCACTATTCGGTCAGTTTCACGGAAGGTACAGAGCAAAGTTTGTTTGCCAGCTTATTTTCCTGTGTATCTCTGTAGATTAGTCATCACCGATAGGAACCACAACATTTCTAGATTTTCTTGGGTAATTCTCGCAAACATGACAGAATTCCGAGGGAATGGAGGGTAAATTTGTTGGGGTATTGACCCAAGATCCAAACTAATTGTAGATGATGCGCTTACTGGAAGATGGAGTCTACTTTCTTATCTTTGGATAGATGTGTGAGATACTAAGAAGCTTACACTTCGTTGTCTGTGTCTACGATGGGCTCTTGTCAATTAACAACTATTACGATAGTATCTCATGCATTTGTCCAAAGGTAGGCTCTTTTGTTCTCAATTAAAAGGCGAATATTGGTCTATGTGAGTCTGTTAGAGACCATCTTGGATGTTTGTGTTAAATTATGCAAGATAAATTGAGATGGGAAATTAATCCCGGATCTTTTTCCTGTGTCTACAGCTTGAAAAATCTGGGCATTTCACAGTGAGAAAGTGGACTTAAGAAGACATACATCTCTTCTACTTAGGTGTTAGATAAAGAAAAAGGAGGACGATTTTCAGCCTTTTCGTGTATATTACTCTCCTCAACCTCCAAGAGAAATTTCCTTTCTTCTCCTACTATGTTTTGAATATCCTGGGTAAGCTTAGAATTGAGCAGGTCTAGGGTCTCCGTGTCGCTAGTCCCTGTATAGTGTATACTCCTTAATGTGTTGTTCAATACTCCTTCCAAACTTCCTGGCTTGACTTGGGAAGATAATAAGGAGAATAAATGAGCACATTTCAAATCACTGGCCCACCATTGACCATGTTGTCATCCATTTTCATTGTTTGAACAGTGGGTCACAGTTTGAATGTCTCCTCTGTTTTAATTTCTTGTGAAATACTGGTGACAGTTGCAAAGTTTTCAAAAGATGAATTCAAATTAGGGGATGCCTGAGAACTACCAACTTTCTTCCTTTCTCTAACAACTATCTCCTTCTGCAATAGCCATTTTCTTCCCTTTTCTTCATTCCTTTTTTATTCTCCTTGATTCAAGATATGGGGGAGAACAGGATATATTTCAATGCCGGGTTCAAATCTTTCGATATAACCAGATGGAACTCTGATGGTGCTGTCTGGTATGAATGGGTGGAGAGGAGTCGAAGAATGATGAGGAGATCAATTGTTAACAACAAGGTGATGGAATGGATATATCTCTTGTTAAGAGAAGCTTCCACTGATCAAAAGAAGAGCATCAGGAGGTGGAAGTTTGTTGACAGAAAAGAAGAGTACTTTTTTACTAGGAAACATAATGAATATGGGAGATATATGAGCATTGTATCCTTAAATGCTGGGGAAGATAAGTTATTATCATTCCAGAGCCAGTCTTAAATAAGGGGTGGTACGATATAACATTTAAGGTAGAGAATTTCATTAAATGCTCCTAAAGACTGGTAACAACTAATCTTTCAAGACTTGCAGAATCCAACTATCCATACTCAAAGGCTGTGAGAGATAGTAAATGGCTTTCAAAAGGCCATAGAGACACATGGGTGACAAGTACATCAGACAAGCAAGAGAAGGGACGGTTGAATAGATGCCTCGTTGTCTGAAATCAGAAGATGGTCATCGACAAAGTGGAAGAAGACTTTTGGAGTCAATATTTATGAGCTATATGGAGATATGTTCCTCTTCGAATTTCCCAATAGGTTCATGGAAGAACAAACACTACAAGGCCAGTGAAAGTGGAAAAACCTAGGGTTTAACCTAGAATGGTGGAGTCCGGTACTAGGCTGTCTACCAACCTCCATGTAAGTCAAAGAAACTTGGATCAAAGTTGTGGGAGTCCCCCTTCATCTTTGGTCGCACCAAGTTTCTGCAGAAATTGGACAACTCTATGGCCGATGGGTAGCTACTGAAGAGGAGACTGAGTTGAAGAATCATATGAAGTGGGCTAGAATCTTGGTTCCAAATGATGGAAGAAATATATCGAAAGAGGTGTCGATCTCACGAGATGGTTGTTGAAGATAATGATCAAGTCAATCAGATAATGATCAAGTCAATCAGATAATGATCAAGCAGAGATCAGGCAGAAAACTGTCGAGTTAATAGTAGTTAGAGGAGTTAGAGTTAGAGTCCAACTAGGCTATGTAAATATAGTAGTAGTTACATTCTACACTTGTATTTGTATAATAGTTCATATGTAGTATAACTCTAGTATACTAGGACTTTTGTAACTAGCCTAGGACTCTACAACTCCCTTGTAATCAACTCCTATATAAAGGAGCATGTACTCGACAAATTCATCATCAATAACACATTGGTATGAATGGCACTGAGGGAACCAAGGACTACTAGTGAGGCACTAAAATCACCACATTGGCTTGCAGCTATGCAGGAGGAGATCAACGCCTTACACAGCAACAAGACCTGGACATTAGTACCTAAAACTGCAGGTATGAATCTAGTTGGTTCAAAATGGGTGTTCAAGACCAAGTTAAAGCCTAATGGAACAGTGGAGAGGTACAAAGCAAGGCTTGTTGCTAGACGTTTCTCTCAACTTGAAGGAACATACTTTGAAGAGACATTTAGTCCAGTGGTTAAGGCCACAACTATCAGGGTGGTTTTATCAATTGCTGTTAGCTCTAAATGGGAAATCAGGTAGTTAGATGTCAAGAATGCCTTTCTACATGGTCTTCTGCAGGAAAAGATGTACATGAGTTAACCTCTTGGATTCATTGACTCTAGATATCCTCACCATGTTTGTTTGTTAAAGAAGGCACTGTATGGCCTTAAACAAGCACCTAGAGCCTGGTTTGACAGGTTTAGCATGCATCTACTTCACCTTGGATTCATTTGTAGTAAGGCAGACCCCTCCTTGTTTACATTACAATGTCACAAAGGTACCATATAGCTCTTACTGTATGTAGATGACATTATTGTAACGGTCAGTAACAGATCACATGTCTCAGAGGTGGTGTCACAACTTGGAAGGGAATTTGCTATGAAAGATCTTGGCCCCTTACATTTCTTCTTGGGAGTTGAGGGTCAAGTATTTTCCAGGAGGAATTCATTTGAGTCAGGGTAAGTATGCGGCTGAATTACTTGGCAAGACTGATATGACACTAGCCAAAGTTGTGAATACCCCTTTGGCACAAAAGCATTGTCTCCATGAAGCTGTTGGAAGTCCCGTGGATGCCTCTATGTACAGAAGAATTGTGGGGAGCCTCCAGTATTTGGCACTTACAAGGCCTGATATCACTCATGCAGTGAATCTAGCCGGTCAGTTCATGCAATGTCCTAATAGTGAACACCTTCAAGGTGTAAAGAGGATACTTAGGTATATCAAGGGTACTCTACACTAGTTGGACTCTAACTCTAACTCCTCTAACTACTATTCGCTCGACAGTTCTCTGCCTGATCTCTGCTTGATCATTATCTGATTGACTTGATCATTATCTTCAACACATTGGCTTGCATCAATCAAGGTGTGTTATTGATGATGAATCTGTCGAGTACATGCTCCTTTATATAGGAGTTGATTATAGGGGAGTTGTAGAGTCCTAGGCTAGTTACAAGAGTCCTAGTATACTAGAGTTATACTACATATAAACTATTATACAAATACAAGTGTAGAATGTAACTACTACTACATTTACATAGCCTAGTTGGACTCTAACTCTAACTCCTCTAACTACTATTAACTCAACAGTTCTCTGCTTGATCTCTACTTGATCATTATCTGATTGACTTGATCATTATCTTCAACAATGGAATCATGTATCACTTTTCAATCTGGATTGAAAGCAAAGTTAGGTTTGAATTGCTGCCGGAAAAGGCATCAAGACCCATCAGAGAAGATAGGCTCATGGACTTTTCAGGTTGTGCTATGGACCAGAGGGTAATACAGAGTAATCTTTGTGCTTTAGTACAAAAATCCCTCAATATTAGGGATTCTAGTACACAAGCCCATGTGAGGAGGCATCAATTGACAGCTTATGATGGGGACCACCAAAACATGTGAGAGTCACATGCTCTCTTTAGTGAAGAATTTTGATTTGGGCCTGGGGCTTCAAGGACGAAAATTTGAAATGAAGTGTGTAATGGGCCGGGACCATGCAAGGTTTTTTTTAAAAACAAATTAACAAACTCGCTCAAGCCCACACTCATTAATGACTGGCTTTTAGAAGAGTTAGAAGCTCACTTCTCTCTGCCAACCATGCAAAGTGCTCAACAAAGTATTGTGAGAGAGATGCCGATAGCAAATAGTCGGGGGGGGGGGGAAGAGACAAGTATGCAAGAAATATTGAGTGGGGAGATGAGAAGGAGGGAGGAAGAAGGTCCAGGCAAAGCTGCAGATCAAAGATCTTTGACTACCATTGAAGATTGGGAGATCGAAGAGGTAGAGCGTTTGTGCACACAACAACAACAGTTAATTACGGAAAAAGAGGAGGTTTCTACGTGGGTGAAACAGAATATGCTTAAATTAGGGAAATTACTGAGGGCTGATTTCCATGGACATGAGGAAGAAGCTATGGAATTACTTCTCCAAGTGGATAGTTCCAGACAAGCTTGGCATCAGGAATTTGTTGTGGGGTATAAGAAAATAAGGCTTAAAGGCTCTAAAGAATTAAAAAGCTTAGTGACATTTGATGTGAAATTCAAGAGTGGTGGGGGTAAAGAAAAGGGGAGAAACATCCTAACCATTACATGATGCAATTCAAACTAGTATCATGGAGTGTAATGGGTTTAAACAGTGGGGATAAAAGGAGGGTTGTCAAGAACATTATGGGGGATTGGAAAGCCGACATCATTTGTTTATGGGAAACAAAGTTAGAGGGGGACCTCACAGGTTTGGTTACGCAATTATGCCGGGGGTGGGGTAGATGGATTAAAATGTCATGTTTGGAGTCAAGTGGGACTAAAGGAGGGATAATGATGTTGTGGGACAACAGAGTTTGGAAGGGGGAAGTACTAGAGACAGGTGCATATACTCTTACATGTAAATTTGAAGCTCAGTTACAGGATTTTTCATGCCATATTACAGGGGTGTACGCCATAAACAACTATGTGGAGAGAAGGCTAGTTTGAGAAGAGATTGGCTCTATTAGAGGATTAATAGAAGGTCCACGGGCAATATGTGGTGATTTCAATGCGTCTAGATATGCTTCAGGGAAAAGAATTGTGTTAGAAGAACAAAGGGGACGAGGGAGTTCTCTGATCTGATTCAAGATATGAACTTAATTGACCTTCTACTGGAAAATGCTAAGTTCACTTGGTTCAAAGGGGATAATCAAAACATAGCCTCTAGAATTGATAGAGTCTTGGTGCCTCAAGAATGGGATGATTCCTTCAATAAGCTGAAACAAATTGCATTACCAAGAATAATATCAGACCACTCTCCAATAGTACTTCAAGGTGCTTCCCGAAAGAAGAACAAGAGCTATTTCAAGTTTGAGAATTGGTGGTTAGGGACAGAAGGTTTCACTGATAAAGTGAGGGTGTGGTGGAATTCTTTTGACTATGCTGGGCGACCTGACGTCATCCTAGTCTCCAAATTAAAAGCCTTGAAACATAAATTGAAAGAGTGGAGTAGAAGTGAGCATGGAAAGCTGGGCCAATAGAGGAAGTCACTTCTAGAAGTGAGGGTGTGGTGGAATTCTTTTGACTATGCTTGGAGACCTGACTTCATCCTAGCCTCCAAATTAAAAGCTTTGAAACATAAATTGAAGGAGCGGAGTAGAAAAAAGCATGGAAACAGGGGCCAACAATGGAAGTCACTGCTAGAAAAATTGGATGATATGAAAAAAATTGCTACAGGCAGAGGCTTAACAAGAATGAAGAGATTTCTTAGAGCCAAAAATCTAGATCACTGTGGCTGAAAGAAGGGGATAGGAACACCAAATTCTTTCACAATATGGCTAATGCACATAAGAGGTACAACAATATTGATCAACTAATTGTCCAAGGGAACATAGTCCATGATTCAGAAAGGATTCACGGAGAAATAGTGAATTTTTATCAGAAGCTATATTCAGAGGATGTTCGGGGGAGACCTCCCAACAATTTCACGAACTGCCCAAGACTGACAAGGGAGGAAATGGAAGATTTGAAGAGGAATTTTGAAGAGGGGGAGGTTCCGAGATGTCTAAAACAGTGTGCAATTGAAAAGCACCAGGTCTAGATGGGTTCACAATGGGATTCTATATCAAATGTTGGGAAGTGGTGTATGATATCACAAAGACTTTTCAGAACTTCTATGAGCAAGGAAGGTTTGAAAAGAGTTCCAATGCTACCTTCATAGCTCTTATTCCAAAGAAGAAAGGTGCTAAAGAGTTAAAGTTAGACCCATCAGTCTGTTAGGTAGTATCTACAAACTCTTCTCAAAAGTGCTCACTGAAAGATTGAAAAGAGTGATGTCTAAACTTGTGGATTCACAACAGGTAGCCTTCATCAAAGGAAGGCAAATTATGGATGCTTTTCTCATAGCAAATGAAGCTGTAGACTCCAGACTAAACTCGAAGAAACCAGGAATTGTATGCAAATTAGACATTGAGAAAGCATATGACCATGTCAATTGGGGCTTTCTAATGTGTATGCTAGAGAAGATGAGATTTGGTCACAAATGGAGACAGTGGATTAAATTCTGCATTTCAATAGTGAACTTCTCAGTGCTTGTTAATGGCTCTCCAACAGGCTATTTCAGTTCACAGAGGGGTCTAAGGCAAGGTGATCCCTTGTCACCTTTCCCGTTCTTATTAGTTATGGAGGGACTTAACAACATGATCAAGAATGCAAACAGGGAAGGGTGTCTAAGAGGATTTGAGGTTGCTAGAGTTGGAAGGGAGAGTTTGGAGATAACTCATCTCCAATATGCAGATGACACTTTGATAGTTTGTGATGCTGATGAAGAGCACCTCAAAATCCTGAGGCTGATCCTGGTAATTTTTGAAGGTATGTCAGGGTTACATGTCATCGGGAGGAAAAGTTTCTTGTACTCTGTCAGTAAACTGTCATGTTAGAGATCTTGAAGTCAATACTAGGAGGTGAAGTGGGTGCAATACCAACTACCTACCTTGGATTGCCTTTAGGGGCCAAGTCTAAATCCATGGAAATCTGGAATGGTGTGGTGGAGGAATGTGAGAAGGGGTTAGCAAGGTGGAAGTCACAGTACCTCTTACTGGGTAGAAGATTGACTTTGATCAACTCTGTGCTTGATGTACTTCCAACATATATGAAATCCTTATTTCATGTTCCAACCGGAATCATCAATAGGTGGGATAGTATCAGGAGGAAATTTCGATGGCAAGGGAATAAAGAAAGGAAGGGATACCACTTAATCAAATGGAAGACAGTGATTAATGAAAAAAGATTTGAGGAATTGGGGATCAAGAATCTGAAGAACCAGAGTAAAGCTCTCAGGATGAAGTGGATATGGAAGTATTCAAATGAAAATCAGAATCTATGGAGAACAGTCATAAAAGCTAAATATGAAGAGAATGATAGTTGGATGACAAAGGAGGTTACCACTCCTTATGGTGTTAGTTTGTGGAAGTCCACCAGAATTTTATGGAGTGAATTCAAAGCAAACACCAAGATTAAAGTGGTAGATGGAGTTAAAACTTCCTTCTGGAAGGATGACTGGCATGAAGCAGGTAGCATGAGATACTCTTTCCTAATATTTACAGCTTAATTATTCATCAGGAGAGCACAATAGCAGAGTTGTGGACACCTCAAGGGTGGAATTTTGTGTTAAGGAGAAATCTCAATGACTGGAAAATTCCAAGAGTAACAGAATTTTTTCAGCACCATTGAGCAGTTCAATGGTTTAGAAGCAGGACAGGACATTCTACAATTGATGGAAATAACAAAGGGGTCTACAAGATAAATGCAGCACATATGATGAACCTCCCAAACCAACAGTTCACCCAATGGCCTTGGAAACACATTGGAAAGCCAAAATTCCTTATAAAGTGGCATGTTTTGGAAAAATCTGATGAAAAGGGGGATCTCATTGTGTTCTAGATGTTTTTTCTGTAAGGAAACTGCAGAAACAGTTAGTCATCTGATTATTCACTGCACGGTCACAAGTCAACTACAACAACAACATACCCAGTGCAGTCCGACAAAGTGGGGTCTAGGGAGGGTAGAGTGTACGCAGACCTTACCTCTACCTCAGAGGTAGAGAGGATGTTTCCGATAGACCCTCGGCTCAAGACAAACAGTCTAGAAAAAGAAGTAATGGCAGTACAAGAAACAACAAACAGTAACAAAACAACAGATAGTAGCAGAACAATACTACAACAAGATAATACTATAATCGAACTACACAAAACAACAGATAGTAACCGAAATCGAAGAACAAGAAACTACAAAAGTAATACTACGACTACTAGTATGGATAACAAGACAATAAACTCCTACGTACTAGTATGGATGCTCTCCTACTTACTACCTTTCTACCCTAATCTGTGTTCTCCACACCTTCCTATTTAAGGTCATGTCCACAATAAGCTGCAACTGCGTCATGTCCTGTCTAATCACTTCTCCCCCATTACTTCTTCGGTCTACCTCTACCACTCCTGAATCCATTCATAGCCAACCTCTCACACCTCCGCACTAGGGCATTTGTGCATCTCCTATCACATGCCCGAACCATCTCAACCTGATAGTGGAGAGTCCTTCAAAAACAGCTGAGGGTCTCCAAGCTTCTTCTTCTTTGTACAACTTCTGATAGAAGTCTAGAATTCCTCCCTTTATCAACTCCTTATCCTCAATTAAATCATCTCCTATCTTCAATCTATCAATGCAGTTTCCCCTTCTATAAGAGTTTGCCATTCTCTGGAAATTTTTTGTATTCTTGTCACCTTTTAGCCATAAACATCTTGACTTTTGTCTCCATGAGATCTCTTCTGCAATGGCAATCTGTTGAATCTCAAGTTTCAGACTTTGTGACTTCACATTCTCCTCAGGGGTGTGGATTCTTTGTTCAGCAATTTGGTCCAACCTTCCTAGTTCCGTTAGTGCTTTGTGTCTTTGAGATTCAATCTGACCAAAGACCTCTCTGTTCCATTTGGTGATATCCCTCTTTAGGTGTCTTAGCTTCTGGATCAAGACAAAATCATGAGTGCCCAAAACAGTGTAAGAATTCCACCAGTCTCTCACCAATCATGATCACTGCCGATTTGAAGGTGCCTTGCCAGACTTCTATACGTACAGATCTGCCATGGATGGGGCAATGCTAAAAACTGTGAAAGATTTGTTGCTCTGTTGGAGAAGCGGAAAAAGGAGAAGGAGACGTAGGGCTTGGAACTTGGTCCCCCTTGCGTTGATGTGGGTTATTTCGAAAGAGAGAAACATGAGAGCTTTTGAGGGGGTAGAGTCGAGTTTTACTCAAGTGAGGATTAGCCTTCGGTCACTTATTCTCTTTTGGTGCACCCATAATGTTCCTTGTTGTATAGAAGATTGGGTGGATTTTGTAGAGAATCATTCTATGTAGATTCTTTACCTTTTGGTTCCCTTGTATACGCCAGCTCAACCATGTTTATGAATGAAATACTATTACCTTATGAAAAAGAAAAAGGGTTCAATACAAAGAACCTTAAAGATGGAAGTTGGAACCCATAAAATTTAAATCCTGGATTTGCATCACCGTCCATGTATTCTTAGCCTATACTCAGGAACTCATGCACAAGGTAGGTCCCTCGTAATTGAAACATTCACGCCAAGAAGAACGAGTAACCTATACTCGGGCCAAAATTTTCCTTTTTCCTAAAGAGGTGTTCAGAAAATCACCAGAAATTTCATAGCTCGCCAAGCAAGTCTTTATCTTGCATTTTGAAAGAAGTTTTTTTCTTCTTCTGAGGACGATTTCAGAAAAGGATACAAGCGTCAGCAGACAAATGTATTAAAGAGATCAACACATGATCCATGAAGTTGAGATTCAATACAAGCATTTACAGATACGGAAGCTACATTAGCATCATAGCGTTTACTACCTTAAAGCCAATCCAACTTTAAGGAAAAGCGAATTCGAATTGGATGTAAAGTCACTAATTCCAATTGTAAAATCCCGCGATCCGACCAAAAACCAAGCTAAATTTAATACTAGTAATTAAAGAGGAGATAGAAAGAGTACTTGGCAGGGATGAGAGCAAGATAGGAAAGAGCAGAAGGAAGAATCTGAACAACAATGTGACCGCCCACAAACACAACCGCAAGACCCTTGCCAAAGCCTCGCGAACCCCGTATACATATTGATACTCATAGTGCCAAGTTATCACAGAGAGCAGAGAGCTGTAATGGTGGTGCGTGTCTCAGACGAGTGGGAGATTCCTAAGACTCAAAACATTTCCTGGTCCATGCCTGGTAGAATAACTGAGGCACTATACAGTTGTGAAGAAGCTGGATTTACAGGCTAAAAACAGAAAGAATTGGAGAACTGTACCTGCAACCATATGGTGGACAATCCGGAAGGAAAGGAACCTTAGAGTTTTTGAGAATGTAGACAATAGTATGCAGCAAGTCAAATTGAATTGTATCTTGAACTTGTGTTTTTGGTGTAACCAGATATACTCTAATGATATTGTCTCTATCATTGATGTCTTAGACTCATTATAGGGATAGGACAGTAGATTTAGAGTTTCTCTGTGTAAATATGGTTTTCTAGGTACAACCTATGTACTGGTTTACAGAAATAGAAACACTTACCAATTTCAAAAAAAATTAGGGGATCAAATATTTTACATTGAAGTGTTGAAAGTAAGAAATTGATCTCCTTAGTGGAGTGGCTATGGGGCGGGTGCGGGGCGGGGCCGGGTTGACCTTAACCCGCAAAAATATAGAACCGCCCCGCCTCCCCCCGCATAACATTTTTTTAGCCTT
Source organism: Jaltomata sinuosa (assembly GCA_003996215.1). NCBI lineage: Eukaryota > Viridiplantae > Streptophyta > Magnoliopsida > Solanales > Solanaceae > Jaltomata > Jaltomata sinuosa. The sequence goes on along the minus strand of QJPP01007196.1, from coordinate 36,868 downwards.
TTCAACACATAAACCCTCCCCGCATAAACCCGCCCCGCATAATTATTCTCATTTTCATTTGTCTAGAACATTCAATTATGACTTGTCTCAGGTTTTGATATCTCAATTCATTTTTTCATTTGTATCCTATTCTGTCTCTCTTTTTCTCTTTTTGCTATCATTTTGTTGTAGAAATTTTTTCTCACAGTAGAAGTGAAACCATAAATATACCCAGTAAAGATGGTTAGGAAGTATTTCATGTTCTTCCATTAAAAGAATAATATATATCCTGAGAATTAATTTGTATTTATTTTAATATAGTTTTTGTTCTGCGGCATCAGATACAATGTAGCAACAACTGTTAAACTCGGAAAGTTTCAAATTAAAATTTAATTGTGAAAATTCTATATTTTTTGCTTGTATTTAAATTTTTAACTTATTTTCATAAGACAAATTTAAATTGTCATTAACAGAGAAGACTAGGCATATTGAGCAAGAGCATGTTATTGGGTGGTGTCATAAAATTGAAAACGTAAAGCTCCCCAGATATAAAGAACTGAAATCTTTGCCCCGCCCGACATAGGAACTCTTTATTTTTAACCCGCCCCGCACCCGCACCCGCAAAGGAGCTCCCCCGCCCAGCCCCACATCAACTTTAACCCGCCCCGCTCCGCATGCGCCCCGCCCCATTGCCATCCCTACTCCTTAGTTTGTTGTTGCTTCTTATGTGAGAACGAAAGAATTGTAGCAGACTAGTTAGCAGAAGTTTATAAAGATCCAGTTGATGTGTTGAAGTGATAAATATTGCTTGTATGCACATTTTCCACTCTTTCCATTTAGGGTGTAGCTTCGATAATAAAGTTGAATAGAACTCTTCAAGTCTCCATTGCTTGCTGGACACTACTGCTTTGAAAAAATATTCTGCATGTGTCCATTAGTCCTTGTGCAAACTCCAGATTGGGTTTAACTACTATATTAAAAAAATGGTGTCCTTTTGATGGGTGAGCATCTAGTATGTTGAGCTAAATATTATGCTATTGTTCCATCTGACATCAGTTAATGCTCATAGGTCGCATTTTAGTTGCATTTATGCTTTGCATGAGTCTTGATCATTTCATATCTTTTTACTGAACTTAATCTTCTGTTTTAATGTGCTGATGTACATAAAGGCCCTAATTTATGCAGGTCTTTTCGCACTTGCATGAACTCGACCTGCAATATCACCTTAGGTATTTCTTGAAACACCCTCTTCTTAACCTGATGACTATGCATATTCTACTCTAAAGCATAGCAGCTAATTATGTGCTTTTATTATTGCATTGCCTCCGAAATAGCATTTGCCTCATCTTTCTTCTCTCTCCCCTTCTCCTTGAAATTCCCCATTGTCTCATGTGACTCGTCTTTAAATAGGAGGAACAGCTCAATTGTTGGATCTCGAAAGTGATTAAAAGCTATCATACATCATCTCTCTTCTTTCTGCGAGAAAGATCTTCTCATTTTTGACTTCCGGTGCTGCAAAAAGTTAACACCAGCCTGTACTGTTTATGTCTACACTTTGACTCTTGATCTTTTAATTTGACTCTTGATCTTTTAGAAAAAGTAGAAATAATCATGTAATTCTTTTTTATGTGAGGTATGTTGCGGCTGCAGAAACCCAGTTACCTAGAATATTATACCAAAGCAAATGCATCTGCATTTCATACAAGATTTTAACTTCCCATTGTAGAATCTATGGTGCCAACGATTGAATAGAAGGCCTAAAGCTGTGCCTGTTGCCATATCACATTCTAGCTTCAAAGAGACCAAAATGTTCAAAAAAAGGGAGAAGCAAAGATATCATGACATAGATGTAGTTTGCCGTTCCACCAGCATTGGAAACGATATATTCTGAAAGCTATGCTTTAAAAGAACTTGCACCCAAGGGTGTGGCCCAGTAGTCAATGAAGTGGGTTGAGCACCATGACGTCTCGGGTTCAATTCCTGGCAGTGACAAAAACACTAGGTGATTTCTTCCCATCTGTTCTAGCCTTGGTAGACAGAGTGACCTGATACCTGGTACTCGTGGGAGGTGGCAGGTATCCCGTGGAATTAGTCGAGGTGCGCAAGCTGGCCCAGACACCACGGTCGTAAAAAAGAAAAGAACTCACTCTTATATTGACTTACAGTAAGCACCTACATCCTCGAAAACTCAAACTTTGTTCAAGATTGAAGTCTGAGTGGGTAACTAATGCAATCAGCCTTATCAGTCGAGTAGTGTGTTTCCTTCAAAGACCTAGTTAAATAAGGCATACTAGTTGGGTTATTATCCTGTGACTTAGTTCTGGTTAGTTCTATGTTAAGTTTCATCTGTTTGTGGCTTTGTTCTATATTAATTTAGTCTTTCCTGACGCAAAGGATTCAGGTGCATGGGTAACACGTGACCAAAATAAGATGCTTATGACAGCGACTGTCTATATCTTTTTTTTTTAAGAAAATATCCCAGTGTTAAAATTTTATTCCATCTGTTGTGATATTGAGAAGGTGATTTGTTGAATGTGATAGAGTTGTTTTTATATTCTTGTATTCTGCAGTCGAGAAACAGGTGGTCTTAATCGGATAATTGACCGTGGTAGCCGGGCTATCAATTTTATTCTTTCGTCAATGGTATTCAATGTGTTCCCGACGATATTAGAGGTATATAAATTCATTTATTCCATTATTCAAAGGCAGCATTTTTGATATACTCATGTTGCTTTAATTATTACTTCAACTGTATTAACATAAACCTTTTCAGATATCAATGGTATCAGGTATACTTGCATACAAGTTTGGAGCACCCTTTGCATGGATCACGTCACTGTCAGTGGCTGCATATATTGCTTTCACCTTGAGTATTACCCAGGTTATCTACGTGCTAAACCCATCAAGTCTTTGGAAAGGTCTTCTATTTTTGGGTTTCATGCCCCTCTCCCTCTTTTAGTTATTCGTTGGTCATACTGGCAGTGGCAGCTAGTTGATAGCTGATATACCAGTAACTTTTAGTGAGTCTAGCTTCAAGTATCTTTTGTCCAAAGCTTCCTGTTCATTTTGTATCTTACAGTGGCGAACTAAGTTTAGGAAGGAGATGAATAAAGCTGATAATGATGCAAGCACACGAGCAATAGATTCTCTTATCAATTATGAGGTAAGCTTGTGTTTCTATGTACCATACTTAGCTTATTTATCTATTTTCTGATGTGCAATACACTTGATTGTGTTGCCAATTTTCATTTTCTTCAGACTGTTAAGTACTTTAATAATGAGGTTTATGAAGCTGAGAAGTACGATCACTTTTTAAAGAGTAAGTTGTATTGCCTTATGGCTTTTTTCTTGTCATTTATTAAGCTCTACTGCACTCTTATGTTATGTTGTTAAGTTTTGTATATGTTGGGTGAATCAGATTGCATCAGCTGTGGTAACATTTATGATTTTACACAGTTTTTGGCATTTAGTTTTATGTCTAAATTTCAGGTTAAGTACAGGAGAAGTCGTTGAACTTTATAATGATTAAAGTTTCATTATAAAGAAAAACGTAAATCATTGAACTTTATTAAGTTTCACAGAATGGTGATACAATGTATACATGGTTTCCCTTCAATAAAAGATGGGTTGGCTTCACTGTAAGTGTACACTTTGCTCCGGAATCTAGCGACGAGGCAGAACAAAAGAATATGTTCTTTCTCCCTTGAGGTTTTAAAACTATGATATATTCATTGGCTTATGATATACAAAACTTTGAGGTTACGTTGTTCCTTCTCATTTTCTTTTGTAGGAATAAGCAATTATGATTTTATGTTGTTGTCTCCAGGATATGAAAATGCTGCCTTAAAGACACAACGTAGTCTTGCTATCTTAAACTTTGGGCAAAATGCAATATTCAGCATAGCTCTCTCAGCTGCTATGGTTTTATGTTCTAATGGAATTATGAACGGCGTCATGACTGTTGGTGACTTGGTAGAACTTTTTCTCTAATTACCTTAGCTGAGTGATTATTTTTTCTGCAGTGCTAGCACCCTAATAAGAAATATTACTATTTTGATAGGTCATGGTAAATGGGCTGCTGTTCCAGCTATCGCTTCCGCTGAATTTCCTTGGTAGCGTATATCGTGAAACTGTCCAAAGTCTAGTGGACATGAAATCAATGTTTCAGTTACTAGAGGTATCAGCCAGCTCCTTGATATCATTGCTGTTTATTTTCACTTGCAAAATACATTTGTGCTATGTAAACGGTTATAGAGGAAACAGTTAGCCATGTGACATCGAACTTTGGAGCAGAAACATAATCTGCAGACATTGTAAGATCTGTGGTATCGGACGATAGCTCTGGAATCTTGCTTCCTGAGTTCATAATAAGATATTGTACCTCATATTGTGTCTCTAGGGGCCTGGCTGCTTTATTTCTGCAGCTTAAAAGAATTGGATATGCAAGCATGGTTATCACAACAAAAAAAAAAGAATTGGATATACAAGCATTATAATATTTTTACCCAGTCAGGATAGGATATGAATGATGATAAAGTTGGCTCTTTTATGGAATAGTCACCTCTTCCATTCTCGTCTGCTGTATCTTCTCTTTATTTAGACCACTCTTGCTGTGATACATCCCGTCTGTGATAAGATTATTTACCTTGTCAAAAAAAAAAACTTACGTGCAAGTTCTGTATGGCTTGTGCATATATATATAAATGTTTTGAGAAGATCTCTGAATTACACAGGAAAGAGCTCAAATCAGAGATGCAGCCGATGCAAAATCTCTTAAGTTAAGTGGGGGTAGCATTCAATTTGAGAATGTTCACTTCAGGTGCATATCAAATTCTTTGTTCTTTTGATATTTTCTGGATGAATAACGGTGCATTAGAATAGTTATAGTTTTCCTTAAAGCGCATGTTTTCACCCAGTCATCAGTTTGTACAAATTCTATGTATATTTAGATAGGTAGACACGCATTAGCAAACATTCTGGTGTGGTGATAGACGTACATTATCAAACATTCTGGTTGGTGATCTATGATGTACACTGACAAGATATAATCCCTAAAGAAAATTGAATGTTTAATCCCAATCAGGGTTAGACTGGTGACTTGGTTGAACTATGGGCCGTTTCATCAATTTAGCCTGCAACGATACTATCACATGGTGCTTTGAGCATTCTTGCTTGTTGATCACTGCAATTTGTAGTTGAGGTTTCTTGTGATTGGATTTATTCTTAATCATCATATTTACAGTATAATTCATCTGATGTTTGCTTGTAGCTTCTTTTATGACACAAGTGCTTTTAGAGCAGTATCATCGTCAACATTTTCTAACATCCCACTAATTTATATCTCTGTTTTGCATGCCTAGAGCTATTTCGGTTAGTCAAGGGAAGATGCTGAGGGATTTCTTGTGGGAAGAAAGGAGGGGGAAAGAAATTATATTTGGTATATTTGGTAGATTGGAAGATAATTTTTATTTCTGTTGACAGATCTTAGGGATACATAGATTTTCTACTTCTTTTTGATAAGGTAGTAATATTATCAATATAATGAGATAAGCCATTACATGTGGTAGAGAATCTACACAAAATTCAAATTCTCTATGAAGACAACCCATTCATTTATACTGACTGGCATCTTGTGGGTGCTCCAAAAGTGTGAAAAAAACAAAAAATTACCATACTTCGTCCAAAGATATTCTTTGCTCCCTCAAAAGTTCTCATTTTCCTCTCTCGGAAGAGTCCATATGAGTGTGAGCGGCACTACATTCCATGGCCTCCATCTTCTTTTTCTACATCTGAATGCCCAACTTAACATGACAACATTATTCGTAGCATACATCAACGATGGCTTCGAGCTTAGCTGATTTGCTACTTTGTGCACTAATAGGTGATTTGCATCCTCGGCCGTCAGTTGTACGTGTAACACCAATAGGGAATTTCTATCTTTTAACATAATACAACAACAACAACATACCCAGTGTAATCCCACAAGTGGGTTCTGGGGAGGGTAGAGTGCAGACCTTACCCTTACCTTGGGAGGTAGAGAGGCTGTTTCCGATAGACCCTCCGCGTCCACAATATCTTTTAACATAATGTTGATGTAAAATGGTTGTGGATATTCGCCCATGAGGAATGTTATATCGTAAGGTATTAATTGCTAAATGTAGCATGGTCAATAATGGTTGGTTCTCAAGTGAAACAATGGGTGCGCATAGGGTAAGTGTATGGAAGGGGATTATTGAATGTAGAAATATGTCAGTGGAACATATTGTGTTTGTGGTTGTAATAGCTCAAGAGTTCGCTTTTGGAAGGAGTTATGGTGTGGGAATACTAGCCTAGAGCAAACTTGCCATGCTGGTGGATTGTTTCATAAAAGGAGGATCAGGGAGTTGAATGAGATATCATCGAGCGCTAGCGGGAGGAGAAGCTGTAATGGAGGAAAAAGGGATGAGGAATGTTTTGCTGTAAAATCATGCTACGAGGGGTTCATGGAGGAAGCGGAGAAGCAAGGCATTGGAAACAGTGTGGGCAGTAAAGCCCCAGAAAGAAGAAGCTTTTTTAACATGGTGTACTGTAAGGGATGGCTACATTGACGGTGGATGAAAGGTATTTTGAAGACAATAGTTGTTCCATAGAAAGATTGAAGTCAATGTATTTTGTCTCTGTATTTTTGGTGCAAGGAAAGCTTTGTAGAGGATGATGAGTCCTTGGTAGATTTCATAGGTTCCCTGTGAAGATCTGTAACTAATTCTTGTAAGGTGAACAAGATTTTTGTCTCTTTAGAACTTTTAAATAGGGTGGCCAGCATTCCCTAAATGCTTATGAAAACACTGTTACCATTATCAAAAAGAAAATTTCTATCTCATAGTCATTGATCATGTTTTTTCTGCTCATATAAGCACTCTATGATGTCAGGGCTCTTGAGCTTTTTACTTTCTTTTGTCACATATTCATCCTGAAGCAAAGTACATGTTATGGGCTCGTTTACAAGTCTTTCTAGCTAGCAGCCTAGCAATGCTATTCTGACATACTTAATGCTTTCCAAGTACTTTGGAAGTAGGAGCTCTCCAAATCACTTTAGGTTCTGCAGCTTTTGTTGTTAGGTTGATGGAACAGCTGCTGCTCTTCGTTTGAATATTGCAACTCATCATCATGTATAATTGTTTAAGTAGATAGGCTTGCTTGCTTTCTCTACTGTGCCACCTAATGGACTAGTGAATATGCTTGCTGATGCTTGTTCTTTCCATTTTTCGTAGTTATTTGGCAGAAAGGAAGATTCTAGATGGGATCTCTTTCATTGTTCCAGCTGGAAAAAGTGTAGCTATTGTAGGAACAAGTGGCAGTGGTATGGTTTCAGTCATTGTTCCTTGTTCTGTTTCAACTTTTCAGTCTTAATTTATCTATTTACTTTGAATTTAATTTCTCTATATCTAGCGACTGTTCCATTTAGGCCTGATTATACTGCATATTAAGCAAAAACAAATCATTTTAGTTACCTAATCCAACAGGCGTGAGGGAAAAATGCTTATCCGAGTAGTAAAGATTAGGATGGCAGCAATTATAGGAACCAGTCTATGGCATAGGTTACTTCTGTTGCTGAAGCCTCTAGGATGCATAAATGGGGAGAAATTTTGAAGTTGGATAACTAGAGAGGCTCCTATAAGTTTTTTATGATAATGCCCCTCTCTTGATCGAATTGTATATGTGTGTATACTTGTTGAAGTTTGACCAGTATGATAATATGGTGTAGGACTTCTGCTGCAAACAACTGAAAAGGTTGTTCTTGTTTTTCCTTTTCTCCTTGTTAGTTTTCTCCTTGTTGTTTTTCCTCTTAGCTGACTGTAAGATCCTTTTTAAGAGGCACTATAAATATTCAAGTGTGGGGTCTCATCGGATGTTTGTGTAGAACCTAGGGACTGTGTACAGTTTGCTTATTGTTTATGCTTTTTTCTCCAAGTCCTGATCCACATATTACTTTCTATTACAGGCAAATCAACCATTCTTAGATTGCTCTTCAGATTCTTTGACACCCATTCAGGAAATGTAAGATTAAAAGCTTTCCTCATTTTTTTGAAACTATTAAAAGCTTTCGTCATTGTGGATTGGAGTCTTATTCTTTTTATTTTTTATTTTTTATATAAATATTGTGGAAGCCGAGGGTCTATCGGAAACAACCTCTCTACCTCCCAAGGTAGGGGTAAGGTCTGCGTACACTCTACCCTCCCCAGACCCCATTTGTGGAATTATACTGAGTATGTTGTTGTTGATAAATATTGTGGAATCTTATCTATATATATGCTCAGTTACTACTTATTAAAGGCTAAATCAATGAACTGAGATCAGGTTTCATATTGTTTGGGCCTGTTTTTCATCACAATGTTTGTGAGCTTTATGGTGTCTCTCATTATATTGAACTTGGATTGTTTGCCTTAGCAATTTAAGGGCCTGTTGGTTTGCACTTCTTTCACCTTATAGAATAAGAAAGTTATATCAGTTTCCTTGCTAATCTTTTCTGGAAGTTATTTATTTTTCAATTATCTAATGATTGTTTTTGAAAACCCACAAAAAAGCCTTAAATGGTATGCATGATGAGGAAACTAGTATTTTAGCACTGTACTGCCCTTTTTATCTCGAGAGAGCAGACCGACTGACAATAACTACAACTCGTATATTGACAAATCATTGGCTGAATTCTATTTGCGCTGTTTGTCAAACTGCTGATTAGGGACTGTTATTGCAATGAAATACTCGTAGCATATACTTTAAAGTATTGTTTGTGAGAAGGAATCTGACCAATGTCTTGATCAATCTTTGTCCATGTGCTTGATGAGCCCTACTCTTTTAAGGTTGCACTTTCATGAACTGTGTTCATAAACCGATTTGCAAATTCATGTGCGGTGAAAGTTCATCCTCTTATGTTCACAATATCAGGGAATGAGTTTTGTCACATTCCACATATAATCATGCTGATCCTGTTGCACTGGATGTTTATACGATTGAAAAATTAGAACACAAAATGGAAGTGAAGAGGAATGTTAGTTTGGTTAAAGGCGCAAATTTGAAAACCTGTATGTGATGGTAAACGTTCTCATGTAGATGATTGTACATGGGAACAGTGAATTTACATTTCAGGCGAAAGTTCTCTTCTTTTTGTTAGATCTTTAGGGTTTTTATGGCATTTTTTTGTTGGCAGATAAGTATAGATGGTCAAGATATTCGGAAGGTTACTCTTGAGAGTCTTCGGAAATCTATTGGCGTTGTTCCCCAAGACACTGTAAGCTGTCATTAGTTATCAAGCTTAATTTTCAGCATGGTGCCTGCAAAATGTGTGGGTTGAAAATAACCATTTCTTTGTTTTTCCAGGTTCTTTTCAATGATACTATATTTCACAATATCCACTATGGGCGGCTCTCTGCCTCCGAGGAGGAGGTCTGTTAAGAATTTTGTACTTGCTTCTCTTTCAACTTTGGCAATTCTTAAATCATCTAACTCCCCCTGTATCAAAATGAAATGGTTCAATAAGGTGTACAATGCTGCTCGGCAAGCTGCAATCCATGACACTATTATAAAATTCCCACAGAAGTATGCTACAGTGGTGGGAGAACGTGGACTAAAGGTGAGTTTTTTCAGTCCCCCATTTTTCTCTATTTATGTGCGGGCGCATGTGTTGGTGCCTTTAGGCCTATTCTTTTCCCTGCCTCGATCATGTTGAAGTTTATCCATGTAGGCAGGACATGGAAGAGTAATCATGTCATAGTTGACACAAAATCATATGCATCACTTATTAAGATACCCATGTCGATAGTAGGTGGTGGAGGTGGCGGCCATGACAACAAGGACGGTGGTGGCTGAAGAACATGTGGAGGTTGACAATGTGTTGGTGGTAGTTGGCAGCGGTGCTAGTTGTGATATTGGAGTTGATTAGTAGTAGAGATTGACTGCAGTAGTGGTAGTGGTAGTGGAGGTGGTGGTGGCGGCAGTGGCAGTGACAATGGATATAATTATAATTATGGAGATGGTAGGCTTAATTTATTGATCATTACATATAATTCAATTAAGATATTGTATGAAAATATGATTTTTTCGATTCTCCTTCGAGAAAAGTTCTGGTCAAAAAAAGTCTTCTAGAAAAATTCATAGAATTAGAGGGGCGGTAGCAACTGACAGTAGTGGTTCACAATGGTGTTGATTGTTAGTGGTAGTTGTGATGACATAGGTGGTTGGTGGCGGCGGTGGTGGTTGATGACATTAATGGTGGTGATGATAGAGGTGATTAGGGGTGGTGACCGGTGACTGTGGATAGAGTGGTGATAAATATTATCCCACACAAGAATACCTCTTAATGATATTAAGCTTTGTTTCAGATCTTAATGATTAAGACCTATTCAGACCTATTAAGTGCTTAAATCTTAATAAATTCAAATCCACTTAATGGCCCAAGGTCTGAACCATTCAGATTCAGACCTCCTTTAAGTGCAAATAAATGAGGCCTTAGTCACATGGGCAGCCTTACTTTAATTTAGGTCCAATATTTGTAAGGAGTCTTTTGATCTTTTTAGAAATGTATGCAGTAGAAGATGCCGAGAACTCTAGTGTCAGATAACTAAATTATTGAATATTGGATTGAGATAGCTCTAAATGGAGCACCATGAATAGTGAATATCAATATAGCCAATCCAACTAGCTTGGGATTGAGGTATTATTGTTGTTATGGTGAGGCAAAAAAACAAATGAGAAATCAATTGGGATTACGTAGCACTCCTAGTCCAAATAGTCATTCTTTTTAAAGAAAAGTACACAAACTGCCCCCTAAAAACAAACTAATTACCCTTACTAATTACACACATACCCACTCAACTAAAGAATTTACCGAATGCCCTATCAGTCTCTTTCATCATTTTGGGACCAAAATTCCTAGCGAATTTAATGCTCTAATTTTTTGTCCTTTTGGTTCTTAATTCTCTTTCCTTTGATTAGTTTCTCTTTTTTTTTTTTGTCTCTTTTATTTGCAAGTGTTGCACGTGGGCTGTGTGTTTGTTCTTTTCATTTTAATTTTTGTCTTTTTCTTTTTCGTTCCTTTCCTTTTTATTATTTCCTTTTTCTTTTAAAGGATAAAAATAAAATATTAGCTAACTATTTTTAGATTAATAACAAATTAAATAATTAGACTAAAATAATAAATAATTAAGAAAAATTCGAAAGTCACTAGTTTATTTATTAAAATCTAGATAAACAGAAAATATATTTTCATAATTTTTTCTCTTTTGCAAATGAAACAAATTTATATCTAAAATATGACTCTAATTTTTTTTTTTTTTACAAAAATTAATGCGTAGCAATTAATGCACATTGACAAAACTATTTTGGTTCCTCTCTTCATATCAATTAATGTTATTGTCACGCCCCGAGTCTACACCCTGGGCGTGGCCGACACTCAGAACCACTAATGGCCCGAGCGGACCCTTGGCCTGGCTTGCTACTATACTGAATGCTAAAGTAACTGTGCGGAAGCTGATTAAATGTAAATGGGCATGCAACTATCCTTTGAAAAGCAAAACTAAAGTTTTCATAAATATCTGCAAATTGAAATACGAATGATAGAACTGAACTGAAACAACTGTTTGATTGACTCGTCTATGAAGCCCCTAATGTACTGAAAATAGGTTATCGGGACAAAGACTGCCGGAAAACTCTACTAGCAACATCTATTAACTACTAAATAATACTAGATAGAATGGAGCCCTCCAAAAGCAAGGAGGTCTCACCAATGCTGAATGAAGGAGATCCTAGTGATGCGTCTGCTGCGGATCCTGAGCACCTGAATCTGCATCATACAAAGATGCAACGTCGAATGACGTCAGTACATGGAATGTACGGTATGTAAATAGTTGTATGAAACAACTGGCTAAAACTGAAATACCGAGCTGAAAGAGTAAGACTGAATATAGACTATAATGTGACTAACTGCTGCTAATAAAACACAAGTATGAAAAATGTGTAATAACTGCTATGCAACGCTGAAAACTGTAGGTAAATGATAAGTACTAAAGTGTAGTTTAGTATGGAGTTTCTCTTAATCGACAAACATCACATGAGCATATGATGTCCAACCTCTGGCCCGATTGGGAGAACTGTTCCAAACCTTGCCAGGGTAAGGAACAATATTGAACTGTGGATCCATACTAAGCCCTTCCCAGGGGCTTTCTGAGGAGTTGCTCGAATCACTCGTTAGGCCTCCCAATATAAATGGATTTGAAGGAGTGAAACTTGACTCTAAGGAGAGGAGGTGACTTTCGCCTATCTATAAGGACAGTTGGAGTTGACGGTCCTAGTTCTGTTAGAGTAAGAGCTCTTGCTGGAATGCCTTCACCACCAGATATTGCATCAAGAGCTTCGATTGCATCAACTTTTATTGAGCACTATACAATTTTGAAAAGGAGCGGCACGGTCCTACCCTACACTAATAACGTAGTTTTGGGGTTATCTGAACCCTTACCTATCTCGGTGCTAAATAATCTTTCCAAAACAATTGTAATGCTCATAAAGTAAAGCCTTTCTAAGGCAACTGAAAAGCCTGTTGTAGAGCTTTCTAGCTCAAAAATCAATATATGAACATAACTGGTGAGCCTGAACTAACTGAGTATGCTGCTGGTGAGCCTCTATGCTCAATAATACTATTTAAACTGAACTTTGCTTTCTTTTCTGAAATCATGCACTCTAAGCTAAACTGGCTAGACTGGAACTCCTTCCGAAAATACTCCTCTAGAACTGGAAGCTACTTTATTCATGAAAACAATGTAGATGCATTGGTATACCAATGCTTTCAAACAACCTTAGCTGAAAAGGGTCCATGTGGTGGAATGAGCACGAACCGACAATCCAGGATCACAAATGATATGAATTACGACAACTTCAACAATAGGAATAACAATGAACAATTTAAGATACAGAGGATCGGGATTAAGAGACTTTGGGTGAAAACCCTATCTTTGGTCTTTTCTAAAACTGGACTGTAGATGTAGGGCGTGAGGAAGAACAGGGTTCCTCACTATGGTAGCCTTACATACCTCTAACGCTCCAAACTTCAATGGAGAATCTGCGAAAACTGACCTGGAGACCTTAAGAACTGATTCCTTCAATGATTCCCAGGGTTTCGTATCAAGAAACGTGTTAAAATCCTTACGTTAGGGTTAGAAATCGTTAGATTAACTTAGGAACGAAGGAGAAGACTTATTTAGCCTTTGGGGAAGGTTTCTCGTCGCCTAGGGTTGAGAGAAAAGGTCTGGACTTGAAAAATAATCGGAAAACGATTAAGGGTTCTATTTATAGTCTCCTTGAAAATGGGGTCTATGGTTGAACATACGGTTTGTTCTAACAAACGGACTGTAATCCGAGCCGTAGAAAATTGGAAAGAGAATCTCATTTTTCTGATCTGACTCTTTCAGTTAGGTCTACAAACTGTTCTTTGAGAAAACGGGCTGTAGATCGAGCCGTAATATTTCTTTGAGATTCTGAGTTTCCTCTGATCTGAAACTACGGATGGAATCTACGAACTGTAAAACTGGAAAACGGGCCGTTCTTTGACCCGTTCTTTTATTTGAGAATTTGTCAGCCCTCAGATCCTGCTCTACTGTTGACAGGATGGACCCGTTCTTCAGAAGAACGAACCATACTGTCTCCCGTAGAAACTTGGTTTCCTTCGGGGGTCACTCTACGATTCACTCTATGTAGATTCAAAGAATCTACGGTCCATAGAAGTGATCGTAAATCCTGGAACTGGTCTGGAACTTTTCTAAGTGCAGTTAAAACGATGGTTTGGAATCCGATGTTGATTTGGAATCCGAGGTGTTACAGTTATTCTCCAATTGTTCATTCTTTTTGGTTAGAAGTTCCTATTCTTCTTTTTTCTCTTTGTTATTCTCCTGTTAACTTCTTTTTTCATTTTTCATTTTTCTTTTTTTCTCGTTGGCTCCTTTTTTGTTTTGTTTTGTTTTATCTTAATTTTTTTTTTTAGTTAGATTATCTTCTTTTTTTATCCATTTATTTTTAAAGATAAAATAAAATATAAAGATAAAGATATTATATATCTGTTTATAGACTTAACAAAAATATAAGAAAATTAATAAATAAACCCCTTAACAAAAATATAAGAAAATTAATAAATAAACCACAACAATAAATAATTAAGAATGACTGAGGAGTGTCTCATTGAAGGACTGAAGCATTCCTCCGTGATACCATCACATGCATGATATCATGGAGGACTAAGGAGTGTCTCATTGAAGGATTGAAGCAGTCCTCCATGATACCATGTCAGCATATAGATATACTGTGATGGTAAGGACTGAGGAGTGTCTCATTGAAGGACTGAAGCAGTCATCCATGATACCATGCTAGTATATAATATACTGTCATGGTATTATTGAGGACTGCATAGTGTTTTACTGAAGGATTGAAACAGTCCTCCGTGAAAATCACTAGAAACTAAAAAAGAAGAATAAAGAAAAAGAGCAAAAAAAGTGAATAAAATCAAATTATGGAGAAAAAATTAAAAGAAGAAAAAGAATATAAAATTAGAAGAAAAAACAAGAAATGAATAAAATGAAAAAAGAAAAGAAAACTAAAAAATAAAAAAGAAAGGAGTCAAAATGAGTACGAAATTAGATAGATTATGGTGAAAAAATAAAAAATAATATGATTTGAGGAAAAAAATAAATGAATGAAAAAGGAGAAAAAAGATAAAGAAAATAACGAGAAAAAAGAAAAGGAAAAAAGAAAGAAAAGGTGTAGAGAAACAAAAAAATGAACGAATGTTTACTATATCAATTAGTTTTTTTTATTATATAGAAAAAAAGAATAAAGAAAAAGAGAAAAGAATCATGAATAAAATTAGATTATGGAGGGAAAAAAGAAAAAATAAAAATTAGAAAAGGAACATGAAATAAAGAAATTGAAAAACAAAAACAAAATAGAAAAATAAAGGAGCCAAAATTGATTATGGTGAAAGAAGAAAATAAAAAATAACATGAACAAAAAAGGAGAAGAAAAGAGCCAAAATTAAGTATGAATCAGATTATGGTGAAAAAAGAAAATAAAGAATAACATAATTTGAGGAAAAAAAAACAAGGAGGAAAAAGAAAAAAAATAAAGAAAAAATGAGAAAAAAGAAAGGAGAAATGAAAGAAAAGAAGTAGAGAAATAAAAAAGAAAAGAATGAAAAAGGAGATAATTAACTACAAAAGCTACAATGGGGCATATGTATTAGTTTAGGGGGTTATCAAAGTAAAGGGGTAGGAGAGTAATTAGTTTTCTCCTTGTGGGAAACTATGTTATTTTCCCTTCTTTTTATCAACAGGACTTGCTTTTCAATTCTTCTGTGTTTTTCAGAAAGTCATATATGCCTCTGACTACATTCTGTGACATCATCTTTCCTTTTCCATCTCCTGCAGTTAAGTGGTGGCGAGAAGCAAAGGGTTGCACTAGCTCGTGCATTCCTTAAAGCACCTGCGATATTGTAAGTTCACCTGTCACCCTACTAGTATAATGAACTTGTGTTGGCTCAGGGATCTCCCTTTACCTCATTTTCTGTATGTGCTCATAAATTAGTTAGTTTCCAAGTGAAAGAACCACAGTTTGTAGATCTTTAAAGAATTATAACATTTGTTTAGTGCAGAGTCAATTTTAATTATGAGAATTAGGTATTTGAGACAAATAAGAACTTTCTGAAAAGTGTCATTCTTTGCTTTTCACTGTCGGAAACAGTTTCTGCGACATTTTGGTCAAAGGGTTTTCCAGGAAAGACAAATTAAATTAGCAAATGTGTTGATTTTATTACTTTTGGACTAGTTGTTTCGAGTACAATTTGGCAGATGCTGCAAAGCTTCATGTTCCCTTAAATCATCTCTCTTCTTGGTGTCTGTACAGCTTCATCTCTTTTTGGTTGCTCGGCTTAACCCGGAGTGTCTTTCTTACCTTTACAACACACATTTAACAGCCTTGTCTCCTGTGTATAATTTCACCTGCTCTTAGTACTGGCTTATAGACCTTGTATTGTGCTCAGACAGCTCAGTAAAGGCATGTTGTGAGAGACCTTTTGCTCAGACAGCTTACCACAGACATCCTCTTTTTAGAATGTAACAATGTTTAGGCGATTGTTCTAGCACGTCTTTATGACAACAAATTTTGATGTCTCTCTTTGGTTGGTTCTGCCTATCTTCTCATGAGTGCTTTTCTCTCCATTCATTGAAGTACTTTTTCTTCATCCACATATAAATACTGTTTACAAAGAGCATATATTTGCATCATTTGTCATGAAACTTGCTGCCTCTATTTTTAGTTGCTTGCTATATCTCCGTTGCCAGAATCGTGAGTTGATAGCATTTTAATGTTGTGTTTAGGCCTTTTACCTGAGAATAATCTTGTGCTGATTATCATGTTAATTTGAGGTTTAATTCTTTCAAACGAGGCAGCAAGGCTTTGACTGACCATCTATTAATTGAGAGAGGATTATTGTTGATTTCCTTTCTTTATCCTTTGTTCTTCCTGTAGTAAATTGTTTATTACCCCTTTTTCCTTCTCTATTAGGCTTTGTGATGAAGCCACGAGTGCACTTGATAGCACGACAGAATCAGATATATTAAGTGCTTTAAAGTCTGTAGCAAATAATCGGACTGCAGTTTTTATTGCCCATAGGCTCACTACAGCTATGCAATGCGATGAGGTATGTGTTCTAGTAAATTCCATATGGAATACTCTTTTTAAATTTTTTTGGCAAATTATACCGAGTTTTGTTTAAGTTTGGCATAATTTAGGTGCTCTCCTGAAATATGTCTTTTGATAAGTCCAGAGGTGGTTAGACCGTCTTTGTTGTATGCGGTGGAGTGTTGGCCAGTCAAGAACTCCCATGTTCAAAAGATGCACGTTGCGGAGATGAGGATGTTGAGATGGATGTGTGGGCATACTAGGAGCGACAAGATTAGGAATGAGGTTATCCGGGAGAAGGTGGGAGTGGCCTCTATGGCGGACAAGATAAGGGAAGCGAGATTGAGATGATTTGGGCATGTGAAGAGGAGGTGCGCAGACGCCCCAGTGAGGAGGTGCGAGTGGCTGGTTATAGGGGTACCTGAAGGGGTAGAGGTAGGCTGAAAAAGTATCGGGAGAGGTGATTAGACAGGACATGCGCAACTTCAGATTACTGAGGACATGACTCTATATAGAAAGGTGTGGAGGTTGCATATTAGAGTAGAAGGATAGTAGGGGTAGAGGTTGACTTGTCTTTCGACGGTTTAGGCTTGTTAGTGCTTGTCGTAGTACTAGTCGTACCCTTGTAGTTCTTGCTTTTGTTATCTACCATCATATGTTGTTTATTGTGTTTCGATTATCACACTATTTTGCTGCTGTTGTTGTATCTTTCTTGTAGGCTCTACACTGCTTTTCTTATTAACTGCTATGCTTTCTTCATTGTTTTCTTCTTTTTTACTTAGATTTGATGCACTTGAGCCGAGAGTGTCTTGGAAACAACCTCTCTACCTCCACGAGGTAGTGGTAAGGTCTGCGTACATCTACTCTCCCCAGACCCCACTTGTGCGATTTCACTTGGTATGTTGTTGTTGTTGTTGATAAGTCCAGAGGTGAAATTATTATACTCCACATCAAATTTAATATTAGTTAGAGTTCAAGATCCGGTAGTGAGATGTAGATATTCAGTATTCCATGCATCTTTTAGGTTTGATAGATATCCCCACTATCCAATTACCCTACTTCCTATTCTTGGGTTGTCCCAAAATTATATCCACTCTCATAAAAGTGAGTTTTTCTTTACACTAATACTTCATAATATTTATTATTAAAGCAACTGTAGGATCTTATTGCGAACACTCTTATTTCTTAAAAGAGTTCAACACTTTCACTGGGATACAATAAAATTCAAACTAATGCCTTAGTAATCGTGCCTAAATCAAATTGAAACCAACTTTGGGACATGGGGAATATTTTTTTTTGACAAGGTTAAAGGTTATCATTGAAGGAGCATCAGGAAGATGCCAAATTACAAAAGTTGTGACCAGTTAGCTCCAGTACAGAAGGGCAAAATAATATTTCAGCACTAGTACAAGTAGCCCAAGCTAAAGCTAAGGAGCTAACAAAATCCAAAAACATGTCGACCCTATGAACAGGTGAAAGAAAATTCCAACTGAACAAATTAACTAAACATCTTCAGAGAGTGAGTAGGAGTTGAAATTCTATCAAAGCATCTGCGATTCCTTTCATTCCAGATAACCCAAAAAATGACTGCTGGGATCATCCTCTAGACTTTCTTGATGGCTTTGTCAACTCTCCAAGAGATCCAGCTGATGTAGGACTCCTTGATCGACCCGGGCATAGTCCAGGAAAGGCCATATAGAGAGAAGAAAAAGTTCCAAATATCAGTTGTGATGGGGCAGTGCAAAAACAGGTGGCTAACACTCCCAAGATTCTGTTTGCATAAATAAAATCTGTTTACTAGAGTATCTTCCTTCTTCTAAGATTATCTAGTGTCAAGCAAGCATTATTGAGAGCTGTCCAGGCCAAGCATGTAACATTGAGTGGTAGCCTGGTCCTCCAAACATGCTTCCAAGGCCAATCCTCCAGAATTCCACCATGTGAACACATTAGGTCATAACTTTCCTTGACTGAGTATTCCCCCTTTTTAGACGTTTCCCAAATGATTTTGTCGGCTTGATGCTCATTAATGTTGAAATCTGCTAGTGTTGCAAATAGAGCAATCACGTCATTAATTTCCCAGTCCTTTGGGTTCCTTCTGAAAGAGGGGCTCCATATGTTGTTGTCTTTGTTTTGGGCAATACTGGAACTCTTGTTTCTGGAAAATTGGTGAAGTCTTGGGTACGTGTCCTTTTGAGCAGTGTTCCCGAGCCAATTATCTTCCCAGAATTTACTTTCCCAGCCTTGAAAGAAGAGTTTTGGAAGAAATCAGTACGCAAACTGCTAATATGCTTCCATAGTCCTACCCCATGTGTCCCTGAGCTTTGTCTAGTGCACCAGTGATTCAAAGAGCCATACTTGGCATCAATTACATCTTTCCAGTAGCCTGCTCCTGGTTGACCATACCTCCATAACCATTTCATTAGCATCCTTATGTTGTGAAACTTGAGGTTCTTGAAGCCTAGACCCCCTTGGCCTTAGGTTGAATGACTTTAGGCCATTTGACTAGAGCGAACTTATGAGTTTTACTGTTACCTTCCTATAGGAATCTTCTTCTTAGCTTGTCTAGCTGTTTTAGAACTTGACTAGGCATAGGAAAAAGAGCCATGTGATATGTAGGGATGCTATCCAACACACTGGTGATCAACGTAAGCCTCTGCCCCCCATAGAGAGATATTGTTGCTGCCAGGAAGCTAACCTTTTCTCAACTTTCTCAATGACACCATTCCAAAGATCAGTGGACTTGAATTTGGCTCCCAGAGGCAAACCTAGGTAGGTTGTGGGAAAGGAGCCTATTCTGCAACAAAGGATGCTTGGGAGATCTTCTATATTGTGAACTTCATTCAGTGGGAAAATAGTACTTTTGAGCATATTGATATGAAGTCTAGAGAGTGCTTCAAAAATAAGTACGGTTAGGTTAAGATTGATGACTTTGGCAGTAGAAGCACCACAGAATATCAATTTATCGTCTGCATAAAGCAGTATGAAACATTGACCGAGGTGGATGGGTTTCTACCAGCCTGAAAACCGTGGATCCACTGCAGTTCCTTTGCTTTGTCTAGCATCAAAATGAGACCTTCCATAGCTAGAATGAATAGAAAAGGGGAGAGAGGGTCCCCTTTCCTTAGGCCTTTCTTCGGTGAGAAAAAACCAACAGGGCTTCTGTTGATCAACACTGAGTATTTCACAGAAGAAATACTGAACTTCATCCATCTTTGCCATTTTCTTCCAAAGCCCATTTTCCTAAGCATGTTGAGAAGGAAATCCTAATTCAATTGGTCAAATGCCTTTCCTATATCGAGTTTGCATAATATGCCTGCTTCCTCGTTCTTGATTCTCCAATCCAAGACTTCCTTAGCTATCAGGGATGCATTAGTGATCCGCCTACCCTTGACAAAGGCACTTTGTTGCCCTGATATCAACTTACCAATGACCATTTTGAGTCTTCCGGGCGAAGTCTTTGCCGTTAGCTTGTAGATGCTCCCTATCAAACTGGTAGCTCTATAATCCCTTAATTCAATTGCACCTTTTCTTTTGGGGATGGGGGCAATGAAGGCAGTGTTACAAGATTTAACCATATGGCAATTAAGATGAAAGTAATTGTGGTACCCATGATGTCTGGTTTAGTGAAATCCCATGTCTTTTAGAAAAAAAAGCCATGGTGAAGCCATCCGACCCTGGAGCTTTATCAGGGGCACATGACTTTAGGGCTGACAAGATCTCTGCTTCTTCAAAAGGGGCTTCAAGGTCTGAACTTTCTTGAGCTGTTAAAGATGGAAGACCCGGGAAGTCAACTGAAGGTCTCCCAGGCTCACTCTCAATATAAAGATTCGGATAATAGTCTAGGATTGCCTGTTTGATCTGCTCCTTATCATCTAGCATGTTCCCTTCTACCTTGAGTTTGTCAATACTGTTGTTCCTCCTATTGGAATTGGCAATTCTCTGAAAGTATTTTGTGTTTCCTTCTCTCTCCTTGAGCCATAGATATCAGGATTTTTGTGTCCAAGAAATCTCTTCTGCTAAAGCAATCTGCTGAAGTTCTAGTTTCAAGTTGAAAGAGTTCAACTTTTCTTCAGTGGTAAGCACTTTGATATCAGCTGCTAGATTTTCAAGTGCTTTGCTTCTTCTGTTTTCCAATTTGCCATATACCTCCCTGTTCCATGTTGTGATGTCCTCCTTTAGGTATCTTAGTTTCTGGATAAGAATGAAGTCTGGAGAGCCTGAGATAGTGTAGGATTGCCACCACTCCTCGATCATGTCCGCAAAGCCCTGTGTCTGTAGCTAAAGATTCTCGAATTTGAAATAAGATGGGTTTAGGAACCCAATCACCACTTTCCAGAACAATTGGTTTGTGGTCTGATATAACTTTAGGCATTGCAAGCTGTTTAACTTCCTTAAAGACATCACTCCACTCAGTTGAGATCAGAAATCTATCAATCCTGGAAGCTTGAATGGGGTTTTCCCCTCTTGACCATGTATACCGTGCACCATTGAGAGGAGGATCTATCGATTCCAGGTCCATTATTAAACCGGGAAACCCTGTCATAGCCCTGGATCTTCTATTACAGCTGAATCTCACTTCCATATCTGCAAGCGTTGAAGTCCCCACCAATCACCCACTGATCTGACCAAATTCCTCTAACACCTGCTAATTCTAGCCAGAATTCCTCTCTTTCAGGATTAGTATGAGGACCATAGACTCCAGTGAAGGCCTATTTGAAATCATCAATGACAGTTTCAAACCTACAGGTAATAGAGTAAATTCCAAGTTGTGTATCTACACAACTTCATACCCTTTTGTCCCACATAATTGCAATCCCTCCCCTTGTTCCATTTGCTTTAAGTTCTGCCCATGATACCCATCTTTTGCCCCATAATTGCTTGGCTAAGGAGATGTCCCAATCCTCAATCTTTGTTTCCTGTAAACATACGATATCCACCTTCCATTTTCTAATACAGAAGCTATTCTGCTTCTTTTATTTCCATCATTGATACCCTGTAGATTCCAGCTTAGAACTTTGACTTTCATCTAGATTGAGAGTTGTAGGACCTTCCCCTGACCTTCTTTTAACTGCCACTGCCATCTTGAAGTCCCCAAGCCAGGTTTTTGATTTCTAATTCGCCCTTTTTCTTCCCTCTCGAAGGGCTCCTAGATGTTGATGCCTGTTGTTGCTGAAGCATCATTTGAGTTTTCCTCCTCTCCTCCATTCTCCTAGATGTCGATGCCTGTTGTTGCTGAAGCATCATTTGAGTTTTCCTCCTTTCCTCCATTCTTAAGATTATGCCCAGGATGTCATGCTCAAAACCAGTTGCATTAACTCCAAAAACCTTGCAGGCTTTAACCATGACAATTTTGGTCCACCTTGATGTTTGGTTTATCAATCGTTTGCATGCATTGATATTTTCGATCATGCCAAGGGAGAGCAAGAAAATCATTGAAGGATTGGGTAGAGAAGTCTGAATTCAAATTCACTGCCCAGAGACGCCTCCGAAGGGAGAGATGAGTGCGCATTGAGAGGCTCAGCTTCGTCATCTGCTTCTTGGTGTAATTCGTTCCCTATTTCTTTTGCCCAGTTTGAGGATGCCTGGATTTCCTCAAAGAGAGGGTCGAAGAAGTTTTTAATTTCAGCCGGATATCTTTTTTTTGAAATTGAAAATAAGGGAATAAAATTTCAGCCGGATATCTTTCGAGTGCATGGGTCATTTTTATTCCATCTCTCCTTCCAGGTGTTTGTTCTAGTGGTTTTGTTGGGCCATTTGTAATTTTTCAACTGATATGGGCCACTAGAGTAACATTCCTCATTAAGGCCCACCTTGACTTTACCTCTGTTAGGTCGGGTTTAGCCGTTTAGGTTTTTGAAAGCTGAGTATTAAAAGTCAACTTTTATCCAAGTGCTGGCCCTTTTGATGAGGGTCAAAGCCCTACAATATTACCTGCCTGTTGTTCTGCTAGTGGAGCCCCCCCGCTATATTATCACTGGGCAGTTGTTTAATAACTGGTGGTACGAAGGAGTGCCTAGTGTTTGAATTAAAGTGAGACTCTGACACCTGCCCAGCCACGTGAACATGGATCCTTGTTTGCAGCTGCTGGGATGTTGCTCTGATCAATTTTTCCGGCGAGTTCCGGAGTAGTAAATATTTCATCAATCAATACGATTTTGAACCTCCATTCTCCAACCTCTAGATTAACTTTACCCGGAGTTTTAACTTTGTTGTTCCTTGTGCATATCCGAGCCCAAAAGAGGTGAGAAATATTTTTTGTATCTTAGTCAATCTCAACATAGCCACCACAGAAATCCCTGATTTTTTTAAAGGTATCCGCGACCAAGCATGCAGTGGAATGCCGAAAGCTTTGACCCATCTGTGCTCCGACCTTTTGCTCGCCAATTCTGTACCCACCACCGGGGACCACCATTCCAGTGACAGTCATCTCCCATTCCAGAACCATACGTCCGCATTGATTCTCTCTGCTTTTTCTCAATAAGGAAGCTGAAACAAAAACCTGTTATGCATAATGGAAGTGATTTTGAGACCAGAGCACACTTTCCATCTGTTTGTGAACCATTTATGTAACACCTCTGTATTTGGGCTGTGGATGAAAGGATCATTTAGGGTGCCGATCATACATCTCTCCAGAAATTTGTTCCCTTCCTTTATCTCGGTCACCTTATCTGACCATTGTTGTATCTTAGCAGCCTCAAGAAAAGGTGTTTTTTGGTATCGGCAAACTGATTGAATCTGATGTATGAAGGTTTTCCCAGAAATCTCAAGATGTTATCTGCAATTTCTCCCCAACTCTGGTTGTGCTCATCTTCTGGTACAATGACTGCCTTAATCCTGTCCCCCTTCGATTCTGACAAACCTACCATAACTGTTGAAATTCTGGTAGAGTCTATAAGTATAAACTTGAACCTTTCTTCCCCATCGTCTACAAATCTTCCCTAAACCCCTGGAAGCGAATGCAAGAGATTCACATACCCAACACAAATTATCTTCATCAATTTGATTCTGTTGGTAAATCTTCTGCTTCTTTCTATCAGTGTGTACCATCTATCTCGGCCTTCATCGTCCTCTGCCAATTCAAAGGATTTTTTTTTTAAATGTTTTTTTTAACCCCTCCCTAGGAGCTCCCATCCCTTTTGCTCTCTTGGTGACTCGAACTCACAACCTTCGGGTTAGAAGTGAGGGGTGCTTACCATCCGAGCAACTCTCTCTTGTCAATTCAAAGGATTAGATCCAGAGGTGAAGAAGCTTCTTTCTCCCATTTCTAGAGGGAGGGAGGGAGGGAGGGAAGATTTTTGTTTTTTTCACAACCTATACAGAATTACATTTTGAGATATGTATCTACAAGTACATAGGGAATATTAGCCAAAAATTTTATCTTGAGAAATAAAGTGGTTCATGGTAGGAGGGAGGGAGGGAGGGAGGATTTTGTTTTTTTCACCACCTATACAGAATTACATTTTGAGATATGTATCTACAAGTACATAGGGAATATTAGCCAAAATTTTTATCTTGAGAAATAAAGTGGTTCATGGTAGGAGTGCATTGTCTTGTTTTTTTATGGCTGGTGTATAATATGTTCCGCAGATTTTCATCGGAATTGTGTAGTTAGAAAGTCTTCTCTTCTTCTAACTTATTTCATCAGATGTGTGGTTACAAAATTTCTTTCTTCTTGGACCTTGCAAAACCAGAAAGATGTGGTATGTATTGGCCGAGAATAGTCATTTTTGTTTAATTCAAAAAATTATTATAATTAATGGAGAACGATAGGTTATAAGCTGTTTAACTATATCACTAATGCAAAGTGTTGAATTTGATATGCCGTCCTTGGGTCGACATTTCCCGTTATTGTGGTTAAAATGTGTTCTATCCTGCGATTTGTGAAGTAGAACTTATCCTTTTCACCAGATTTGTACATTTGATGATATTTATATGGGATATGTGGTTTTGATTATCAGATCATAGTCTTGGAGAATGGGAAAGTGGTGGAACAAGGGCCACATGAATTTCTTCTATCAAGGCCTGGGAGGTATGCACAACTTTGGTCACAGCAGAACACAATGGATGGACTTGATGCAGCAATCAAGTTAAACGCATGAATATGCCCCTTCTGTTGTTTCAGGAAAGAAACAAATTATGACTTCACCAGCAAGTTCGCCCAATCATCTCACTTCTTTCTTCAATTCCAGTAAAGGATATCAATTTCCGATAACCACTTCCACCTCACTTACCATATTTAATCCGTTGATGTAGTGGGGCATGATTTACTTCCTCAGATTCTATGGGACAGAGAAACTGACCCCCAGGACTGCTAATATGAAGGAAGAATGAAATTCATGGTTCTCCCTATTTCCTGCTGTATACGTTTCTTGTGAGGATGAACAGGTCAAATTAATCTTCTCAATGATTAAATTTTGAACCAGTGTCATTTAGTTTTATTAGTAGAGGTGATATTTGCAATTAATCAGAAGCAGCTATGTATTAACAGTGCAGTGTTCACATATTTTTCGAGACCTAAGGATTATGAAGTTGAGGATCCATAGCTTCTTGTTAAGATCCATTTTTTGGACTTTGTACTGGAAGCTATACATCGTGTACACCTCTTAAAAGTGTGTTAACGTCTTATGGGGTAACACTGTTAGTGCAGCCTTTTCATATTGTCTTTATTCGATATGTTTCAAATTTTAAATATTGTACTTCTAAAGCATTTTGCTGTATGCAGCTGAAGATGATGTGATTTAGAGGATTAGCACATCATTTTTTTTTTGAATTTAGATCTGTTTCTTGATTTCATGGAAAAAGAAAGATATAGTTTCATACGTTAAATATTTTAAGAAAATAGATATATCTACGGTACAGAGGAACTTGTTTGAACAAAATTTGATATTATGCTAGTTTCTGTTCCTTCTGTTGTACACAAAAATTGGCGAACAATCTCTTTAATTATGTCCTAAATGATTCAACTGTAAGTGTCTTAATAGGAAATGCTTTGAAGAGCTCGAAGTAATCGAACTGTGAGAAATTGAATCATACCAAATGTAATTCGGTATGATATTGATCTACAATTTTTAAAAATAAAAAATATCGAACTAAAATTGTAATTGTATCGAAACGATCGATGAACACCTTTACCCTAACTCTCGGTTTCAACCCATTTCACCCAAGCCAGCATCTTCACCTCGCCCTTGCCGGCTTGTCCAAAGAAATTGAGTCTCAACTTACTCACCAGAAACAAGTCCACTATTGTACCCCCTTTTCACCACTGCACCCTACACCGAACCCTCATCGCCACTGTAAAAGAAAAGGTGTATTTTATTTCACCTCGGAAATACTCTGCTACTTTAGAGCCACACCCTCCCTCGATCATTCCCACCCCCAAACTCCATTCACGCCACTCCTTTATCTGTCTTTCAAATTGGCAAAGCCCCTCCCAATCATCTTTCAAAATTATTTTTTTTCAGAACTTACTTGAAAAATCCTTTATCAGAATTACTTTTACAAAATAGATTTTGTCTTGCATCTACCGTGACATACGAAAGTCGAGACAAGCATTTGAATACAACAAGCACTTGAAGGTGACAAAGCAGAAGCAGACAATCGGAGGAGGTAAATACAGATCAGTTTTACAAAACTAATAATTTTTCTGTGGATGCAGCTTGTCCCAAGACTAACAAAGGATCAACAAAAGGCTCTAATCACTCAACATATTCCTTTATCAAAGGAATATAGTGAGGCCAAAAGCCCAAGATGGCAAAGAAGAGCCAAGACGGCTGGAAAGAGCCAAAAGCGACATTTTTCAAGGACTAATAATTTTTTCTGTGAATGCAGGGATCATCAGACAAGGAGAAAACAACGACATCCTTTTCAAATCTCCAGCAAATCATGGATCACATCAAACATGTGATATTCAAAAGCAGTATTTGTTGCTGTTCCCAGAGGCGGGGTTGGGTTCAGTCATTCACTTACATACAAAGGACCTCTTGTTTGTCTACTCACCTCAAAAGAGGATGATATTTGCAAACAAAGTCATTTATTTTTACTACGAACACTCTCTTTAAGCTTTCCTTGAGTTTTGACTTTAGTCGCTAGCAAAAGCAACACTGTGTTTACTGATCATTTGCTTTGAGTGCAGGTACATGCGAAAGGCATCAACAGGACAAGCACCGTATTAAAGGTGATATTTTCTTCAAGTGCTGTGAGGGCCATTGCATGCTTATTTTTACCTTAAGTACCACGAATGAAGGCCATTATAACTTTTATCGAAAGGGGATATTATATTGCGTTAAGGCTGAAAGCGGGTTGATGCTTGTCAAGTTGAAGGAGGATGACAACAAGTCATGTCAATATAAAAGGGGGATGATGTGTATATATCGCTGAAAGGCCAAAGATATCCATTTCAAGTCAGAACCGAAAGAGGCTGGTGTACGTCAAAACTAAAAGAGGGTGATATATTTAAGGATGTCTATAAGTTATGTCAATATCGAAGGGGGATGATGTGCATCACCAAAAGGCCAAAGATATCCATTTCAAGTAAAAACCACAAGAGGTTGGCGTTCATCAAAACTGAAAGAGGATGACATATTGAGGATGTCTATAAGTCATACCAATACCGAAGGGAGATGATGTGCATTGCCGAAAGGTCAAAGATATCCATTTCAAGTCATAATAGAAAGAGATTGACGTTCATCAAAATTGAAAGAGGATGATGTATTAAAGGATATCTATACGTCATATCAATACCGAAGGGGGATGATGTGCATTACCAAAAGGCCAAAGATATCCATTTCAAGTCAGAACTGAAAGAGATTGGCGTTCGTCAAAACTGAAAGAGGAAGAGGTATTGAAGGATGTCTATAAGTCACATCAATACCGAAGGGGGATGATGTGCATTGCCAAAAGCCAGAGGAAATCTATCTCAAGTCAGAACCGAAAGAGGATGGCATTTGTCAAAACTGAAAGAAGATGATGTATTAAAGAATGTCTATATGTCATGTCAATATCGAAGGGAGATGATGTGCATTGCCGAAAGGCCAAAGATATCTGTTTCAAGTTAGAATCAAAAGAGGTTGGCGTTCATCAAAACTGAAAGAGGATGACGTATTAAAGGATGTCTATAAGTCATGTCAATACTGAAAGGAGATGATGTGCATCAGTGAAAGGGGAAAATATATCTGTTTTAAGTCAGAACTGAAAGAGGTTGGCATTCGTCAAAACTGAAAAAGGATGACGTATTAAATGATGTCTACAAGTCGCATTAGTACCGAAAGGGATAATGTGTATTGTTAAGTCAACTATTGTTGACTCTAAGAGTACAAATTAGTGACACCACCCAAGCAGATGATATACACAAAATGTGATTTTGTCGAGATCGTCCAAGAGGATGTATTCTCAATTAAACCATTGGTGCGGACGACGTCAAAAGAGATGCAGCACAACGTGAAGTTTTTTCCTTGCAGAAATCTGGGATATAGTCTGAAGAGGAATGTCAAACTCTTTGGATGCGAGTTGAGGGCCCACTTACATCACAATCAAACCATACCCTTATCAGAAGGCATATGAGTATTTTTTTTTGGAGTTTTAACAGTTTTAGTTTCGCATTCAAGATATTTTTGAACCCACATTGGAAGCAATATCCTTCTCTTTCAATCTGGGTGGCAATACACTTAGAGCTTTGGAATTTATGTCCATGTAAGTTCTTATTTATGAGTGTGAAAGAGTCCACACTCATAATTAAGATATTTGCAAGCCTTTTTTTCATACTCAATATATTTTTCACTCATATTAAACTACAAAGTTTATCTTAACATAAGAGAATACCTTTTCAACCGATTGAGTCAAACTACAAGAAGCCTGATTTTTCAAGTCTCAAGATATATAGGCGGTCTCTATGTTAAAAACTCGATTGTACTCCAAACTTCCCCAATCTCCATCTCCAAGCTTTCCAGTCTCTCCATAATCCGACACTGGAATAGCTTTTGAGATCTTTCAAACTCGTGCTTGAAATCAAACGTCTTGAATTACAAGTGGTTTGAATTCTCACATAACCTGAGATACGTAGGAAACCCAATTCAGGGTCCGGCCATAATTCCTCGATGTCCGTACCAATACCATTTTCTAAAGATGAATTAGTGATCAGATAAAATTGGGTTTGTCAATTTTTTTTTGGCCAGGATCTCTTTCATCAATCCTATCCAAAGGAAGGAGCAATGTTGACACCCAATTTTGTCCCTCCCCAATTGAATTAATTTTTGAGCTTCTTCAATTCCAAATAATTTAAAATATTTATTTATATAAATTAAAAATATTTTTCAAAATATCTTCAAGGCAACTTTTACAATTTCATTTTTAAATAATAAAATATGTATCTCTATATACTTATAAGATATAGATTTACATAATATTACCTTTAATAAATATTTGAAAAATTAAATTCTCAAAAAATAGTATTTTGAAATAAGGGTGCATTTTATTTTTACTCAAGAATCAATTGGAATATAATTAGTGTTTTATTTACAAAAGTTAGTCCATGATAAAATAAATATTTATCTTGTTAAAATTGAGAAGCTCAATAATCATTTAGATAATAATTTATCTAATTTCAACTTCACCAATTCAATCTATTCAAATCAATTTGGCTGTAATTGCAATATCTTTTTGTCATTTTTTCAACTCAATTTCAGCCCTTCATTTCATTTAATCAAAATGGACCCAAAATCAATCAGCTCAACATTACCCTTGGCCCAAATCCATTTTTTTAGACCCGACCATCACCCATATTTTAGTGTTTTGGAGAGTCTTTTTCTCTAACTCTGAAAATTCAAAAAATTCGATCAAGTTTGAGTGTGTTTTCTTCGATAAATCAATGTCGAATTGAAGTTGGTGGAATCATTTTCAGCCCGTCTTCTCAGGGAAGCTGCTCCGAAAGAGGTAATTCCTCTCCCTTTATTTTAGTTTTCTTGGTATATTTAATTTTCTTCTTTCATGTTTAGTTTGATTTTCGCTTCATCGGTTTCAAATCTGTCTAAGTTTATGTCCTTAAGATCTGTATTTTCATCTTGACTAATTTACATATATATTTTTTTCATAAATCACCTACTTCGATAAGTTTAAGGGTTAAAATGTCCTATCTATGCTTTATTTAGCCTAATACTAATTAAGTCATATAAATATAATTTTGATTCAAAATGGTGCAGCTTTAAATATTTTTTTTTTCTTTATCAAATTTTCAAAGATATGCTTTTGATTCTATTAGATGTGGTAATAGGTCACTATGTGTTTTATTTATGGTCTGAAGTATGTGATATGTGATAGACATGCATATGAGTGTTGTTAATTTGTGATGACAGGAGACGAGTTGATCGGGACTAGTTGAGCTCAAGTAAAAATCTCGAATAAACCAATTCGATTTCTTCCAGGTGCTCCTAGGACTGAGATTCTCATACTATTTCCTGAATCACACGTTTTTGAAGTGTTTAATAGTAAAAGTTTATTTTTCATTAAATCGTATCATGATTAGATCCTGGTGATATTTTAAGATCATTAAAGTTGGTCAAAGAGATGGAAGGAAAGGATAATCTATTTAGAGGTGCTTTTTGTAACGTGTTGAACTATTTTTGA
This sequence comes from Jaltomata sinuosa, assembly GCA_003996215.1. Lineage (NCBI taxonomy): Eukaryota > Viridiplantae > Streptophyta > Magnoliopsida > Solanales > Solanaceae > Jaltomata > Jaltomata sinuosa. The sequence continues at coordinate 6,577 of QJPP01007196.1, read as the reverse complement.
AAAAGATGACTGCTTAGCTTTAGGTTTTCGTCAACTTGGTTTTCATAGTTGCGATTCAACTTTCTTGTATATTAAGCCTCCATTATGAATCAAAGTTTCAAACTAAAGCATGGAGTATGACAAGCAGAGATGTAGATTTCGTTTGGGATGATGAAGTTCCCTTGGTGTCTTCTTATTTGGGTTTGTTAAAATGTGGATAAATCCCATTGTATTTTGCTTCCTTTCCCCATGCTTCTCTTAACTAAAAATTGAACATCCCTCATGCTGCAAATAACATATATATTTTAGTGAAATCATTATCTTCCTTTGGTTTGTATCTTCAAATATTCTGTAATTATTACTTAGGTAGTATAGAAATAATCTTAGGAAAAGTATGTCATGTCAACTTGTATTTTTCTTCTTTCGTGAGTTAAAGCCACTATTTGCTAAATTAAAATTAAGAAAATAATTTGGTTCCCTGAAGAGGTTGATTATAGCATTTGCTTTAAATACATGAATTGTTGTTGAATACATGAATTGTTGTTGAATACATGTTGGTTTGTCATTATGCATTTTCTATTTCCTAATTAATATATTTTTTTTTCACGCATAAACTATTGTGGGACCATCAGGACTCTTTCCTTGCATCTTCTATTGGGTTAGGACCCAATACCTCTCGAGTTAATCTCCTCCAAGCTCGAGAAAACACTAGAATATGGAAAGAAGTGGCGTATGGCCTAAGTGCCAATACATAAAGAGAATAAAGCAAACATACAGGGAAGGAGTTGATATACATAAAGGATATACATGCAAAAATAGGCTCAAGCCTATTAATTTCAAGTGTCCAATTTTGGGCAGATTTAAGTTTGGGCCCGAGATACCCAAGTTCACTTCCTCTTTTACTTAATTACACATTTGATTTTGTTATGATCTTGTTTGAATGCTAACACTTTTAAATTTAACTTAATTGGATTCTCCAAAGAGTTGCTAATTTTCAGAATAATTTGCTTCACCATCTTTCGCTTGAATTCATTTAGCTATTCAACCAGTTTAATTAGTTCTCCCTTATAATTTCATGATTAAGTTTGTCTCCTTTTCAAGACAATTAAAATATAACGTTGTCTTTGTTTCTTTAGAAATTGGTCATAATAAATTCCCTTGCTCTTCCCTTTGCTCTAAATTGGATTCTCAAAAATAATCTTTCCCTTAATAATAAGTCCTTTTTATACCTAAACTCACTTTTCCCTAAAAGTTAGTTGAATAAGAGTTATTTTTAAATGGATAGATAATCACGAGTTAGCAGACATTTTAGGTGCCTTAAAATCCTTCTTAAAATGTAAATACGAACCCTTACTTAGAATTTCTTTAAATTTGAAGTCCTTTACTGTTTTAAGATTTTAAATTTCTTTTTTTAAAAAAAATATTTTCTTATTTTTTCCTTAATAAATTAAGTGACGACTCAGTTTTAGTTAAGTTCGAGAATTTGTTCTAAGTTTTTGAATTCAACTAAAGTCAAACCATTTCCCAAAAATTCAGATAAAACAGAATTGACGACTCTGTTGGGGATTCAACTAGGTTCTAACCAAAGTGATTTTAACTAACTTTTCTTTGACTAACTATTTGAGTTTGTAATTAATTAATTTGCCTTGTATGTTATTTATGTGTTTAAATTTTCACAAAATATTAGTGTTGCATTTCATTGCATTTTTCCGCCACCCTGGCAAAGATTTAGAATGCATTAGGAAACAGACGGTTATTCGCGAAAAGTGAGTAGTTTATTCGCGATCGGTCAACAGTCACTTGTTGTTTCAGCCCACACTTATTCGCCCAGCTTCCCGGCCTCTTTAAAATATATTCACTCTAGTCTACCTAAGATAGAGAGAAATCAAATCCCGTGAATAGGAATTAATCTGAGATGTTTTTATATCCAAGGGATATTAATGTCACGACCCAATTTCTCGGTCATAATGGCACCTACAACCCTCGGTAGGTGAACCAATCCCCGTAGCCCAGAACAGTTAGTAATGGGATACTACCTAACAAATAAGAGAACAAGACGAAGAGAACAAATAGAAGGACTATAAATATATACATATGCGGAAACTAAACCAAACCCCAAGACCTGGTATCATAGTACAGAGCCAAAACTACATACATGGAGTGCAAACGATCCAAAAGAATATATACAGATGTCTCTGAATGGTAATAGAGTACATAAAGCAAAAGATAACTAAAGCTAAGCTCCGATCGCCAAGAGCTCACCCTCAGTCTGAAGTAGTCCCCAACAGATCTCCAAGCACGAATCACAACGATCTAACGGCGATGGCCCACGCTAGGATGCTGCACCGTCAAAGATGCAGGGGGGTAGTGGGTGAGCACACAAATGCGATGGCTAAGGTACCCAGTAGGTATCATAGGCCGACTGGGCACATATAAGATAAAAGCGTAGTAATAGACAGAATAGAAGCAAGCAGTCACAGAAATCAACGAAAGGTACACAGGAACTAGCCCAGAGGGAAAACAACAGAACCACATGTGAGGCTAGTAAGTAGAATATACACATCATAGGCACAGGTGAAAGTAAGAAACAACGCACCTGGGGTCCTTGCAACAACAGTGTATACAAAATAAGTTTACGAAATGGACGGTATACCGGTAACCTCAAGAGTAGGAAGAAGAGAAAAGGAGTAATAATAGGCATGCTCAGAAACATGAATCAAACTCAACTAATCATACCAATCTCATACTTATCTATAATAGAGAACAATTCTGTAAGTAAATAGCAAAAGTCTACCTACAGTCCCCCGGCCGCCCATACAACCGAGGAACACAAACAAGTGAAAACAAACCCTCCGGCATCCCATACTACCGGAGCGTACAACCAACAAACAACAAACAAGGGTGGAGCCTCAAACAATGAATGATATGATGCATGAAGATCTCAAGTGAAATGGTATCTCTGTATGTACCTCCTCCGGTGCCGATCCGGCCCAGCAGGTAGGTTCCATGGAAGGACTCTGCCCGTATACCTCTACTCCACCGTATAACCCTCCTCCGGCACACGCAGCCCATAGCCGCTGGCCCGGATGGCAAGGTCCATGGAGGTCCCCGACCCCATACTAAACTCAGTATCAGAACATGTCGTCCGGAAGCAAGTCCGGTATCAGGATGGAGACCCAGTCTCGAATATGCAATGCCCAGACCCTGTCCAGGACTAAAGTAGTAGGAAAATGTCTCAAAAACCCCTCCAAGGGTGCCCGGGCATAACCGGGTCTAAACAGTAAAAAGTCATCTCAGGTGCTCGGTTCGACCGAGGCTAAAATCATCTCAAGTAGCAAGAAAACTCAACTAGCACCCCGGCCCTGCCGAGTCTAGCGTGAATCATAAAACTGGTGATTTAAAACATAATTTTACTTCCTTTTATCCAGGAATATTCACAAGTTAAATCAACCATTTCCAAATCATTTCCATCAAAAACGGGCCCCCCGGGCCATGCAAGGTTTAGAAAATAGTGCCAGTAGGCCCGAAGCCAAACCATAGTAAAACATGGATAAAACCTCTTTATATGCATGGAAATGGTATGATCACACACAATAGCTGCCCAGCAGCTCACAATCAACCTATCGACCTGCACAGGCCCACAGCTACTCAGCAAGCATAACCAGCCTAGAAGGATAATTCTATGCCCGGGACTCGCGGACATTCCCAAAATCCCACCTTCTATGTTCCAGAGTCAACAAGGCCTCATAGGACCACAAGGGTAAATAAAATATATCGGCAAATACAACAAGCAATGGAGGAACAAAAGTAGGCGGACATGAATAAAACGGTCGAGGTCTGTGGTACCAACCTAATAAACCAACCCAAGAATGCCCATTAATACAATTTTATTTTATATATATGGAGTATAGGGAAAATAAACCGTAACCTACCTGTCGTCCGATGACAAGCTTGAACCTCTCCGAAAAACCTCCAACACGAAATCAAACTCGAACTCGGGATTGAATAACTTGACGTAAATAGCCGATTTTCTTTCAGAGATCTTATACTGTGTTAAAATATTTTCCTACTAAATTCATTCATTTTCCCCTTTTTCCCTTGAAAAGCACGTATGTGCAGGATTGTTGCCTATATAGAGGCATTTTATATCAATGCAAAAGGAATGGAATGCAAATTAATTTATTACCAAAATGGATAAGCACAATTTAATTTAGCAATTATGGATTGCTAGGTGTCAAGTTTTAAAAGTAATTGATGCCAACCATGTATGCTTACCTTGCTGTAAGTTCCACGTGGAACTGGTAAGCCAAAATTAATTTTATCTCGTTATGAATATATTCTGGTATTGAATAACATTGTGGTAAAAATAAATATAATTTTTTAATATAACATAATCATTAGAAAATTATTTCGAATAAAACCTACTATATTATAATAATAAATTTCAACAATAACTAAATTTTTACTATCTCCGTTAAAATATTACAATGTATAAAAACTTATAAAATAAATACATATACAATTATATCGTAACAAAATATTTTTCATAAACCTTTAAAATATTTTGAAAAGGCAATGATAATATAATTTTTACCAAATTCAACTTTTAAATAAAATATTTTCAAATACACGCACGATGCTAATAAAATTCTTAAGCTTAGGCTCGTAATTCACCAACGCACGATTTTGATACTCAAGAATTCTCTCGGGATCCTCCCTTATGTTTCATCACTGTTTCAGAACTGAAATGGCGTTTTAAAACGTGAAGTTGAGGCTTAAATCGAGTTTAACCCGACCCGATTCGCGACCCGGTTCGTAACCCATTTTCTGCCAGACAGTCCGCGGTAAAATAGTCATAAATTTTTACTCCGAGATCAGTTGGACGTGAGGTTTTGTGCGTAGGAAACTAGACTCGTAGACCTTCGATTTGGTAATTCGGGGGACTTCTAACTCTTTATATATTGAGAGAAAAGCTCTGAGACATTTGACCCAAAGTTCAGAAAATTTGTTAAAGATCTTACGATTACTTTTGCCGACTTGCTTGGCTTTAAAACTTATCATGCGGCCAAACAAATGGCCCCGAAACCAAAATACCGGTCCTGACGAGCCTTAAGTGACTTGGGTCCGCTACAACAAGCTCTAACGGTTCAAGGAATAACGTATACCTGGAGATAACCGGAAGGGTCATTAAATCATCCACTACTAAAAAGGACTTTCGTCCTCGAAAGTCAAGGTCAAGGGGGTACCTGAAGGCTAAAATAGCTGCGGATACTGATCCCGCATATCTCTCTCGGTCTCCCAGGTAGCCTCCTCCACTGGACGGTGTCTCCACTGAACCTTAACAACCGGGATCTCTCGAGACCTCAATCTCCTGACATCTCTGGCCAAAATAGCTGCCGGCTCCTCAACAAAGGCTAAACCCTCATCCAACTGAACTGAATCCCACTGCAGCACGTGAGACTCATCTGGGACATACCGACGCAACATCAAAACATGAAATATAGGATGTATAGCTGAAAACATCGGAGGCAAGGCTAGCTGATAGGCAACGCTACCAACCCTCTGAAGAATCTCAAATGGCTCAATGTACCTGGGGCTAAGCTTGCCCCGCCTACCAAATCTCATCACACCCCTCATGGGCGATACACGGAGAAACACCAAGTCACCGACACTAAACTCCAAGGCACGAAGCCTACGATCAGCATAACTCTTCTGCCTGCTCTGAGCTGCCCGAAGTGTGTCCTGAATCACTCGGACTCGGTCTAAGGAATCTCGAAGCAAATCTGTGCTCTGTGGCCCAGCACTAAAACCATCAAACCAACCTACCGGTGATCTGCAATGCCTGCCATACAAAGCCTCAAAAGGTGCCATGCCGATACTCGAATGGAAGCTGTTATTATAAGAAAACTCTGCCAAGGGAACAAACTGATCCCAAGAACCTCCAAAGTCAAGAATACAGGCCCGAAGCATGTCCTCCGGAATCAGAATGGTCCTCTCAGACTGGCCATCTGTCTGAGGGTGGAAAGCAGTACTAAGATGAACCTATGTACCCAAATCTCGCTGAATAGCCCTTCAGAACTGAGATGTGAACTGAGTGCCACGGTCTGAAATGATAGAAGCTGGGACCCCGTGCAACCAAAAAATCTCACGAAGGTAGATCTGAGCTAACCTCTCTGCGCCATAAGAAGTCTGAACCGGCAAGAAATGTGCTGACTTAGTCAGCCTATCAACAATCACCCATATGGAATCAAACCCATGAGAAGTACGAGGCAAACCAACAACAAAGTCCATAGTAATCCCTTCCCACTTCCACTCAGGAATGGGAAGTCGCTGCACCAAACCACCAGGTCTCATGTGCTCGAACTTAACCTGCTGACAGTTCAAGCACCGAGATACGAAATCCGCTATATCCCGCTTCATACCACTCCACCAGTAAAGCTGCCTCAAGTCTCTATACATCTTTGCTGTGCCAGGGTGAATGGAGTATCTAGTAATATGTGCCTCGTGAAGTATCAACTGAATCAAATCACTAATCCTCAGAACACAAAGGCGACTATCAAACCTCAGAGCCCCATCTGAATCTAGAGTAGCCCGATTG